>OW240914.1:187877157-187991684 GCA_933207985.1 Pelobates cultripes
CCAAGCTATTGTGACACCAGATGTAATTGGTGGCACTGACTGAGGAAATGGGCACAGTATGCACTGTGAGCCTGACACAGAAGCTGGCAGCAGTGGCAGACAACTGACTGCTATTCAATCTATAACAGTGAAAAAAGTTTTTTGTTTTTAAATCCAAGCTATTGTGACACCAGATGTATTTGGTGGCACTGACTGGGGAAATGGGCACAGTATCACTGTGAGCCTGACACAGAAGCTGGCAGCAGTGGCAGACAACTGACTGCTATTCAATCTATAACAGTGAAAAAAGTTTTTTGTTTTTAAATCCAAGCTATTGTGACACCAGATGTAATTGGTGGCACTGACTGGGGAAATGGGCACTGTGAGCCTGGCACAGAAGCTGGCAGCAGTGGCAGACAACTAAGTGCATTTACATTAGATAGAAAAAAAAAATCCAAAAAAAGCATACCCTTATCCCTAACCTAGCTATGCTTTTCCTATCTTATGAACAGCAGCTACACTTTCCCTCCTCTTACTAAGCATGCAGCTTGAGAATGAATCTAAAATGGATGCTGTCCAGTAGGTGGGAGGGTCTGCTAGGGAGGCTGTGCTGCTAATTGGCTGGAATGTGTCTGCTGACTGTGAGGTACAGGGTCAAAGTTTACTCAATGATGACGAATAGGGGGCGGGTCGAACCGCGCATATGTTCGCACGCCGTGGCGAACGCGAACATGCTATGTTCGCCAGGAACCGTTCGCCAGCGAACCGTTCGGTACATCACTAATCAGCACTCAAAAGTTTTGCCTCTTAATGTGACGTCCAGTATTTATGTGGGAAATTGAGTTCCAACACATTGAAAGAGATAATACGTAACCTTCTAAGGATTTAATACAAATATTGTACCAACTACCAATTAAACCAACCAATATTAAACCAACCAGTCCAGCTGTTTTTAGACCTCTAGGTCTAAAAACAGCCACCTCTAAACATTAAGCAGTTCAAAAAAGGAGAAGCTGTATATAAATGAAATAAATATAATTTGTATGAATGTCCCTTCGTGGATCTGTACATTAAAATAATATATTTGGGCTAGAGAGCATTGTGAGTGATTAAAGCGATTATTTTTATGGTCCCTTAATTATAGTAGTAGCAAAGTAAGTGTCTTTGTCTAGTGTTAAAAAAATGGATATCGCTCAGCTTGCATATTGAAGGCTAAAGTACAAAAAGAAAAAAAGAAAAAATAAAGAATGTAATTTGCTAAAAAGCATAATTGTTTTTATTTTCAGAATTTTAGGTGATTTTATAATTATAGGGCTGAATCACTGTATCACCTGATCACCACTATGGAGATCAGCCCCTTCAGTATAGTATTTGCTCTTAAATACTATATTTGACAAGTTCCTTTTTTCCAACTTTTACTATGCATTTCCATAGCTTCTTAGTAACAAATATCTGAAAAAAATCTGGTGTTATGAGATTTGCGCTCTTCATTTTATTCAAATATTTTGATGTTCCCAAGCTCACATAGATCCTTAATCCTTCTTATCCTGGCTTCTTTATAAAAGTAAAAGTTAATTTTTTTCAACCCTTTTGGAAATCATGTAATGCTAAATAGTTATGTTTGGTTGGAGAATTTCTTGTAAAGATATACTCCATTACTAGATTTTTCCATATTTTTAATAAATATATTTATAGGAGGATCTGAATTGAAATGTCTCATCTGTTCTTTGGCACATCTACTTTCATAATGAATTTAGTATCATGATCCCATCTTTGAGTCTGTCTTTTCTTTGAGTGGACTGTTTCAAAGGACATTTTTTGGAGTAGTCTCACCAGTTGTAGGTATTCCGGATGATATGGAAGTCATGAGATTAATAATTCTGTAGGTTTAAACTTTTTTTGTGTAACTTCTGGGCTTCTAATTTTACCATTCTAATGTATTATTCCCATTGTATAAATTTTTAACATTGATTTATTTAATTGATACTACTTGCACTAAATAAACTAAGCTTGGAAAACACATAATTTCAACTATCACAATTCTCTGGAGCCAGGAAATCTCTAAACATATTGTTTTTCATTTTTGTAGATCTTTTAGATATGTATAAACATTTTGTTAAGATCATGTTTAATAAACAATTGCATTCAACCCCTTCACAGGATGACAGTCTCTCCAGTATCCTCACATCATCTCAAAAGTGAGAAGAAGAGTATATGTATATTGAACAGGATACCTGGCTAAAATACCATAGAAAAACCTCTGCAGAGTAGTCACCTACCATCCAAGTAAGCAGATGTCATCTCTGCTTAATGAAATAATGAATTCATGAATAAGCACAGGCTTCGGGGGTGACAGCAGGGCTCCTCTTGGTACCCCTCACCTTCAATTGCTTGAGTGCGGTGCACCCCATGCACAGCCCAGGATCAGCCCTGCATAGAGTAGTCTGTGGTTGGACAGCCATAAAAACGCTGGGCTGGTTTTGAAGGGGAGAGCTTGTAAAGGCATCTGCAGCTTTTGAAATCTGTTTTTAGATATACATCCTATGAAAAAAAAAATGCATAATTAAATGCATGTATGTTTTCATTGGTGGTATGTGTACTAAAAAGTGATTTTTAAAATGTTATTTTGGCAGTGTTTCTTTAAGGGCTGCCAATATTTCATGCCAACACATCAATCTAAACATCTAAATTCCAGCATGGGATTGTTTTATTGGGCAATATGTTTAACTTGCATTTGCAGATCTATATAGCCCTGCTATCATATTTAGTAATGTCTCTTTGTTTGCTCTTTGACCTAAAAGTTGCAAGATACTGTGTGATATTGAGATTATCAGCTGGTATGAACCATATCCAACCTGTTATTACATGCACAATGATATAGGACAGGAAGTTTGTGTGTGTCAGCCATCCTAAATAAAGTTTGCAGTTATCATGACATGTGTATATACATAGTGGGAGATGGGAAGCAAGCATAAGAAATACAGAAACCTACTCTAAATACCCCATTGATATACACCGTATGACAAGCCTGTCAAACTCAAACTGTTGCACGGGCCACATAAACAATGTTTAAGTTTATGTGGGCGGCACACACACACACACATACTCGCTGACAGAAAGACACACACACATACTCATTGACAGACAGACACACACACACTGACAGACACACACACACATACAGACACACACACACACATACTGACTAACAGACACACACACACACTCACAGACAGACACACACACACATACTCACAGACAGACAGTGAGTGTGTCTGTGTGTGTGTGTGTCTGTCAGACACACTGACAGACACACACACATGCTCACACGTACTGGCTGACAGACACACACACACACACACTCACATACAGACACACACACAGACACACACTGACAGACAGACACACACACACACTCACACACACTCACAGACAGACAGACACACACACACATACAGACAAACACACACACATACTTGCTGACAGACATATACTTGCTGACAGACACACATACTCACTGACAGACACACACATACTCACTGACAGACACACACATACTTGCTGACACACACACACACACAATGACACAGACACATACTCACTCACAGACACACACATACTTGCTGACAGACACACACACACACAGGCACACTCACTGACTGACAGACAGACACACACACACAGACAGACAGACACACACACACATTCACTGACTGACAGACACACACTGACAGACACACACACTCACACACTTACACACACATACTTTATTGCTCCTTACCTTATGGAGCCGATGGAGGGCATCTCCCTGGGATCCTTCCTGCTCCTCACTGCTCCTGCGCGTGGTTTAGTGATGCCGATTGAAGGAATATGAAGTCATATTCCGGGGCCTGGCTTCACTTCAGATGGCACGCGCGAGGGAGCAGGGAGTAGCAGGAACACTGAGCTTCCTCACGGCCCTCCTCCCCGGATGGGTAAGTGTTAGCAGAGTAGGCACCTACAATATGGGGAAAGCAGGTGCCTTCTATGCTATAACACCTGCATGTTCTTGCGGCTCGCCAGGCCACAAAGATGGTCCTTGTGGCCGCATGTTTGACATGCTTGCCGTATGACATACACCAGATTGGGATGAAACAGGCAACAGCATTTATTATGACATATTAAAAATACTGCAACACATAATTGTATCTATTATTTAAATATATAGTCGGTTGATGGAGAGAAGCTACAAACAGCTAAAAAGATCCACACTGAAAGACTTGTTGGAAAGCCGGGGATGCAGTGACAGTAATCAACCCAAGAGAGCTCTGATAGTAGGAAACCGAACAGATGCAGGAAATTGGACTTGCTTAGCAATATTCGGTCCAAATCCTCCAGCCTAAGTAATACTAAAGATATTGGCTGACGTTGATGCAGCTGCCCAAGCCAACAGAGAGCACCAAATACAGTGAGCTAAAACTCATACAACAGGGAGCCCCGTTCCACAGCCAGATTGATAGAAGATACCCTTCACCGCCCAAGGCATTTCAGGAGACTGAAGAGGAAACTGACTAGTACTTAGCAGATTTTGAGTGGCAGTGTTCCCTACACAAGGTACCCGAATAAGCTAAATTCCCATCCTTGCTGGAAAATTATCTTGAAAAGCCGTTGAAGCCTTTCGAGCTATACCTGATAGACAGATCTACAGATTTGAGCTGATAAAGGAAGCTCTCCTAGCCCCCTATGCCATTACACCGGATGCATACAGCATTAGATTCAGGCAGCAATGATGAACAGAAAGGAGACTCAGCCAAGCTCACACACAAGAAGTCATCCTGATAGTGCAGAAGAAGGTTGATACACATCTCCTTTCGCACAATCCACTCCAAGAAATTGTTGAATCACTAAAAGTAAAATCAGGATATGGAGCAACCCATCAAGAGGCACAGATCCACTGGCCATCCAAATTACAACCAAGGAAGTAATTACAGTCACCAGTTACTGGCATTAATCGGAAAACCAATTCTACATTGGCTTTCACTAGCATAGCACCAGGGCCCACCGCCCTGACCAAGAGGACCACCGTGGATGCATAGGACACCCGGCAAAGTTCAGAACAAATGTCATCATTGAACTGCCCCTGAGGATACGACAAATGATGAATCAGTTTGAATTTACCCAGTTCTTTCTTGAGCACTGTGGCGGACCGCATGGTAACCCGACTGGGTACCTCCACCAATCATGCTTCCTAATTATCACAGAGCACTTTGCCAGGACACCATAAGCACTTCCAGCCCCTAGCCACCACAGCTTGGCTGGGGTCTCACCATCTCTGCCCACCCTGGACCCAAATCCTGGGTCCAGCTCCCATTGGGTAGACCTCTCCTCTAGAGAGTATAGAAAGTATTGAAAGTATAGCTGTCCCCTGCCCACACATGAGCCAAGGCTTAATGCTGGGAGTAGACTGTTTAATGCAGGCAAACACTCACAATTTATACACACATTTTAACCCCCAACAGCCTCATTTAAATTCAAAAGGGTACATAGAGCACTATAATACAAGGAAGGGTGGGGTCAGACCATAGCAAGGGCTGATGGGAGATTGAGGAGGGACAAATCAGCTAGTTTAAACTGGTCTGGCAGTGTCCCTGGGACAACAACCTGCTGGGGAAACAATAAGACAGGAAAAGGGGGCAGGGGGAGAGGCACATACAAGCAATACATTTAACATACTCCTCCTCTGTGCCTGAGAGATAATTGAGTCAGGAACTGTACAAACTCAATTATCTCCAGGCACAGAAAAACACACAATTTTACAACACCCTTAACCCCTTAAGGACACATGACATGTGTGACATGTCATGATTCCCTTTTATTCCAGAGGTTTGGTCCTTAAGGCGTTAAAGTACCCCCAAAATCCATGGAAACCCCTCAGCAGTCACATTCCCGGATAGCCCTGATCTGAGTGACCATCATATCCAAAAATCACTCAGATCGGTTCAGTGGTTCAGATTTTCCATGGAAGTCAACTTTGAACATGTCTTTTTATATGGCCCATAGTCTTTGGGCAGGAGGCTAGCCAGCATGCCCCTCCAGGAACATGTGGCATAGGCATCTTTGCCATAGGCACCATGCTCAAAGGGGAAACGCACAGATTGGACAGAGGAGGCTCACAAAAAGGCCCAGCCATGCGATTCATGGACACCTCCTTACAAAGTTTCTCCAGAACCATCTGTGGGAAATCCCGGACAGACAGCAGATTCCGAACCAGAAGTGAAGGGGGGTGAACAGAAAAGGGGATCCAGAAACCCTGCTCAAAACCCTCCAACAGAATGCGGGCTGCCTGATAATTCCTATAAAGGTCGAGTCACAGGTGCATCATGTTTCTGTGGGTCATAATTAAAAGCCAGAGGCAATAGCTATAGAGCCTATACTGGATAATTATTTTCATTTTGCACCCTGAGAAAAGCTATGGATGGACTTGTTTCCTTTAAAAAAAAAAACATTATATCTTAGTAATGGATTACTTATCTAATTACCCAGAGATTACTGGAAGATGAGTCAGCAAGTACATAAAAGTGAAAGCAATTTTGGCAAGACAAGGCATTCCAAGAATCATAATATCAGACAATGGCCCTCAATAATACTAGACAATGGCCCTTGATTCAATTAGGGTTTTTGCCAGTACCTATCAATTTGAACATGAAATATCCAGGCCGGGATATGCACAAGCAAATGGATTAGCAGAAGCTGAAGTAAAGATTATGAAAAATATACTTTGTAAAGCAACAGAAGCAGATGAGGATCCATGTCTGCCTTAAAATGTGGGAAGTCACCAGCATAATTATTGTTTGGTAGACAGGTGGTTACACAAGTACAAGGAATGAATATTATAACCAAGTGTGACGGTCGTCAATCAATGCTCCTAGTGCTTACCAAGGACTATCAGCAACGCACCAGACACCATAAGCACTGCAGACCCCACGAACCGCCGCAGCTTGGTTGGGGTCTTGCCATCTCCTACCCACCCTGGACCTACGACAAGGCTCCAGTGGGTGAGCCTCTCTTCCTTCACAGACCACAACAGGAACAGCTCTTAGAAGAGCTAGTGATTAGAACCCAGGGGAGTATACAGAGTATAGCTGTTACAAACTGCCGTTTGTAACTGGGATTTTATGTGACAAATTGCCCTGTGTCCTTGGCTTATGGAGAAGCCTAATTGCCAGCCTCCTTCTCCCACTTGATTCAGTAAATGGGGCTTACTGAACCAAGTACCACACAGGCGGACCACCCAGAACTGGAAGCGTGTGGCTAATTTACCTCCCAGGCTGGGAGCCTGCTGCAGGTAAATTGCCGACCGCTGGGTGGCCGCAGTTCGTGCAAATGAACACGTGGCGGCGGCCAACTTTATTCATTCGAACAAGGTCAACGGTATATGTAGCCAAATCCATGGAACTGAAATCGGCTACACATTTCAACGAACACCACCGACTCTTACCTTCTCCTACACTCAGTTTTTAGCTATAGAGACAAAGTCCCGTTCGGCAGTTTGAACTCACTGTTATACTAAGCTAAATGCACGAACGGCCCCATTTGTGAATTCGAATTGGACTTAGTTATTTTTCTGTGTAAAATAGACCAACCGCACAGCCCAAATCTATGGAACTGTTTTGAGTCATAAAGGACTTCCACCTAACTTTTTAACCCCTGTATGGAATTGGCTGAATTTTGGATATGTTTGTAATTAAAGTGTGCCGCGTTTGAATATGTAAATATTATGAAGACTGAATGTACATTTTTAAAGTTACAGTGTATGTGTAAAAAGTATATTTTTCCTGCCTGTGATAATTGCATTAACCCATTGTGTGCAGTAATTATATCACAGGCAGAGGGGAGGATTTTGAGTGTAATTGATGGGAGTGTTTGTACTATATACTACGTGTTTATTGGTTGTTCTGCAAAACCCTGTGGGTGGTCCTATGTAGGGAAAACCTGCATAAAAGAAGGCCCTTTGGTGCCAAGTAAAACAGTTCTTCTTCACCCTAAATCTAGAGTCCTGTCTCTTATTGGGGGAATTGCTATATCACTACAAGGGATCGCTATGCTCTGCATGTTCCCTTGGATAATCACTTCTAAGCGCTTTTAAGAGCTTGTTCCTGACTTGCTCTCGGAAGGAGTCTACGGTGGTTATGGTGTCGGCTGGAGTGCTTGGAACCCTCAGGAATGCTAGGAGCATCCTTCAATGGAGGTATCCAGTCGGGGTGCCAAGTGATCCGCTACAATAGCAATCCCTAATGTGATTATAGCAGTTCCCTACAACACGAGACGAGGCTGCAAGTTGAGGGTAAGAAGGTCTGACGGTTTATTTAACAGAATTTTTATACAGTTTTTACAGCAAAGGTGATGCCAGGTGGACCTAGTTGGGCACCGAATACAAAATATACAAACCAATCAAAACAGTAATTAACAGTACGATACTCCCACATACAGTAAACAATCCCTCCCCTTAGCCTGTGATATAATTCAGGTAGTTAATGCATCCACAGGCAGAAAAAACACACATTTTTATAAAGTCCCATAAGTACCCCAAAACATAACACATCCCCTGATAGCCCTGATCTGGGTGAAGAACATAACCAAAAATCAACAAGATCAGGTCAGAGGTTCAGAAATTTTATGGAAGTCATATTTGTGCCCAGGCAAACCCAGGATTTCATGCCCAAAACAATTCCATGGATTACCGCTCCATAAGTGCCGCTGGAGGACTGACCGGGAACCACAAGGTTAATAGTTCCAGGGCATTCGCGGCTAAGTCCCTCTGAAGTCTATTTGCGTATTTAGCCCTTGCGAATAAGATGGCCGCCACCATGTGTACGAATGTCGAATGGCGGCCACTTCGACTGTTCCAATGTTTAAAGTCCCAATAGGCACAATTAGGGTCTCTCAGCCAAAATAAATTAAAGGGACCGTAGTCACAGGGTAAAAGGCTGGCCATTAATCCTCTCCAAAAACCAGTGGCAAAGTTGCTTTCGTCACACCAAGCTGCACATCCAGGGTTAATAATTATGCCTAATAATTATGCACAGTAATAGTCACCTGCACACACAGATATCCCCCTAACATAGATAAAACTAAAAACAAACTAAAAACTACTTCCAAAAATATTCTGCTTTGTTATTAATGATTTTTTTGGGTTCATTGAGAACATGGTTGTTGTTCAATAATAAAATTAATCCTCAAAAATACAACTTGCCTAATAATTCTGCACTCCCTGTATGTGTGTGTATATAAATATATACAGGGAGTGCAGAATTATTAGGCAAATTAGTATTTTGACCACATCATCCTCTTTATGCATGTTGTCTTACTCAAAGCTGTATAGGCTCGAAAGCCTACTACCAATTAAGCATATTAGGTGATGTGCATCTCTGTAATGAGAAGGGGTGTGGTCTAATGACATCAACACCCTATATCAGGTGTGCATAATTATTAGGCAACTTCCTTTCCTTTGGCAAAATGGGTCAAAAGAAGGACTTGACAGGCTCAGAAAAGTCAAAAATAGTGAGATATCTTGCAGAGGGATGCAGCACTCTTAAAATTGCAAAGCTTCTGAAGCGTGATCATCGAACAATCAAGCGTTTCATTCAAAATAGTCAACAGGGTCGCAAGAAGCGTGTGGAAAAACCAAGGCGCAAAATAACTGCCCATGAACTGAGAAAAGTCAAGCGTGCAGCTGCCACGATGCCACTTGCCACCAGTTTGACCATATTTCAGAGCTGCAACATCACTGGAGTGCCCAAAAGCACAAGGTGTGCAATACTCAGAGACATGGCCAAGGTAAGAAAGGCTGAAAGACGACCACCACTGAACAAGACACACAAGCTGAAACGTCAAGACTGGGCCAAGAAATATCTCAAGACTGATTTTTCTAAGGTTTTATGGACTGATGAAATGAGAGTGAGTCTTGATGGGCCAGATGGATGGGCCCGTGGCTGGATTGGTAAAGGGCAGAGAGCTCCAGTCCGACTCAGACGCCAGCAAGGTGGAGGTGGAGTACTGGTTTGGGCTGGTATCATCAAAGATGAGCTTGTGGGGCCTTTTCGGGTTGAGGATGGAGTCAAGCTCAACTCCCAGTCCTACTGCCAGTTCCTGGAAGACACCTTCTTCAAGCAGTGGTACAGGAAGAAGTCTGCATCCTTCAAGAAAAACATGATTTTCATGCAGGACAATGCTCCATCACACGCGTCCAAGTACTCCACAGCGTGGCTGGCAAGAAAGGGTATAAAAGAAGAAAATCTAATGACATGGCCTCCTTGTTCACCTGATCTGAACCCCATTGAGAACCTGTGGTCCATCATCAAATGTGAGATTTACAAGGAGGGAAAACAGTACACCTCTCTGAACAGTGTCTGGGAGGCTGTGGTTGCTGCTGCACGCAATGTTGATGGTGAACAGATCAAAACACTGACAGAATCCATGGATGGCAGGCTTTTGAGTGTCCTTGCAAAGAAAGGTGGCTATATTGGTCACTGATTTGTTTTTGTTTTGTTTTTGAATGTCAGAAATGTATATTTGTGAATGTTGAGATGTTATATTGGTTTCACTGGTAATAATAAATAATTGAAATGGGTATATATTTGTTTTTTGTTAAGTTGCCTAATAATTATGCACAGTAATAGTCACCTGCACACACAGATATCCCCCTAACATAGCTAAAACTAAAAACAAACTAAAAACTACTTCCAAAAATATTCAGCTTTGATATTAATTAGTTTTTTGGGTTCATTGAGAACATGGTTGTTGTTCAATAATAAAATTAATCCTCAAAAATACAACTTGCCTAATAATTCTGCACTCCCTGTATATACTGGTAGTGTGCTATGTGGGTGAGGGTGTTTTCGTGTGTGTTTGTGAGAGTGCTGTTAGTGTGCTGTGTGTGAGGGTGCTGTTTGTGTGGGAACTGGTAGTGTGCTGTGTGTGTGTGTGTGTGTGTGAGAGAGAGAGGGTGTTTGTGTGTGCGTGTTTGTTCGGGTCCTGTTAGTGTGCTGTGTGTGTGTGTGTGTTTGTCAGGGTGCTGTTTGTGTGTGAGGGTGCTGTTTGTGTGTGGGTTTTGTGTGTTTGTGAGGATGCTGTTAGTGTGCTGGGTGTGTGTGGGTGCTGTGTGAGCGAGGGTGATGTATGTGTGTGGGTGCTGTTTGTGGGCTGTGTGTGTTGTGTGTAGTGCTGTGTGTGTGCTGTATGTTTGGGTGGAGGTGGGGGCAGATTAGTTAATATCCCAGTCCTGCTGCCTTCCCTGGTTGTTCAGTGGAGAGTGAACTCTAGCCCGGGTTCTCTGCTGCCTCCCTCCATGCTGCTGTGGACCGGTGACGTAGAACTTTGATCTCCCCACCGGCCCATGGAGGCTTAGACCGGAGCCGCCGCTCGGATTGCGTCGGCTCTGCATGAGCCGACCGGGGAGACCCAGAGATCTCCCCTGCCGGTCTCAATCCATTGGTGTGCCGCAGGGATTAGGGTGTGCCCATGCACACCCGACACACCCCGTGCGCACGCCTATGGAAGTGAGGGATGGGGGAGACAGCCTACATGAAGAGTCAGCAAGGAGCAGGAAGGTAAAGTAAGAAAAGGAGAAGGAACAGAAATGAGCAGGAAGGGACATCAAGGAGCAGAAAGGGGCAGCAAGGAGCTGGAAGGGACAGCAAGGAGCACAAAAGGTAAAGTAGGAGAAGGAGCAGAAAGGAACAGAAATGAACAGGAAGGGTCAGCAAGGAACTGGAAGGTAAAGCAGCACAAAGGTAAAGTAGAAGGAGCAGAAAAGGTCAGAAATGAGCTGGAAGGGGCAGAAGGAGCACAAAGGTAAAATAGGAGAATGAGCAGGAAGGGCCTGCAAGGAGCAGGAAGGGCCTGCAAGGAGCAGGAAGGAGCACAAAGGTAAAGGAGCAGAAAGAATCAGAAGGAGCACAAAGGTAAAGTAGGAGAAGGAGCAGAAAGGGACAGCAAGGAGCACAAAGATAAAGTAGAAAAGGGAGCAGAAAGGGTCTGCAAGGAGCAGAAAGGGATCAGAATGAGAAAGAAGCAGAAGGGCGCAAAATAAGCAGAAAGTAGCAGAAAGGTAAAAGAGCAGAAGGGGCCAAGGATAGAAAACAGTGTCAGAAGATAAAAAAAGACTGTCAAATGAAGGAGAGGAAAAGGAGATTGGAGCAGGAAGGACAAATGAAGTGAACCCTCCACTTTATTCTGGATACCACATCATAAGGCTTTGGTACCTGGGCCAGGCAGGGAAACGCTGGACCTTCTCATCTCCAAAGGTAAAAAAATATCAGTATTAATGTGTTCACTTTTATTTACTGAGTGTCAGGAAGCACAGAGTGCCATTGGGTAGGAGTGTTGCTGATTGGCTAGAGCGGTCAGTTTGCACTCTAAGCCAATCAGTAGCTCCCCATTCATAAAAAAGTAAAAATATTTTATGAACCGGGAACTAGCGATTGGCTTAGAGCGTCAACAGTCCACTCTAGCCAATCAGCGGCACCCATGCCTGACGTAAATCTGCACTTCCTGACATTCTGTTTCAGAAGCCAAATACCACTGAGCGACCTGGAGCTGGAGGAAGCCTTTGGGGTTAAACCATTTGAGAGTGATTTAACCCCTTAAAGGAAAGCAAGCACCCAGGGGCTTCCTGGCATCATAGCATTTTCATTTAGGTGAAGTTGTTATGGTGACCAGAATGGTCCTTTAATTTGCTTAAAGGAAGACTATAGTGTCAGGAATACAAACATATATTTCTGACACCATAGTTGTGAAAACGCTATTCACCCTGGCTTTATGTGATAATGGCTATGCCCCTTCCCTTTAATGACACTGTCAAAAAGGTACCAAGCATGGATGTCATTACAATTATGCCCCCCCCCTGGAAAAATTCCTGCGGACGCCCATGGCTGTGAAGATTGGAATGCGGTCAAGTTCCTTTCTGATTGTGACCATTAATTGAAAAGACATTTCTTAAAATCTTGTTTGTAATGACAGAAATATTCCGTCTTTGACCCTAAAGAGTCTAAGACGTATTATATGTCATACAAAAATGGGGAAAAAAATCAATAGTGAGAATTTAAAGTGAATTTCAAATTTAAGGTTATAGTAGTTGAACTGAAACCATAAGTGATAGATAATTTTTCAAATTCAGCTATTTTAACCTTAAATTTGAAATTCACTTTTAATTCACTTTGAATTCTTTATTGAATAACCCGTAAGAATCGAATGATGGCTATAGCCACAAAATGTTACTTATAGCAGTTTTTTTATACAAATGTCTATTGTGTTTTTTTTCTCTAATTCTGAAGATTTTTCCAGCAGAAGGATTATTTTTTTAATTCATATTGAACATCTGAACATGTGGAAAATATCACATTTAATTAGTTTAACTGTATCTGCTTGTAAAAGTTACATTTGCTGCCATCTATTCGTTGAGCAAATACAAAATAACAATCATTTATTGACTGCCAGTAAATGACAAATGTGTTTTTGTTATTAAACATGTTTAGCAGGTGGTCCACCGCTTGTGGAGACTACAGCTTTAACTGTACACAGTGTGTGATCAAATGAACAACTCAATATAAATATAACTGAAGCTGTAACATATCCATATGCTGTAGTATGCCTAACTAGTCCTTATTTATTTTGACTAGTGTAATTTGTTGATGAGATCTAATCAATTTAAGTAATCACTTCTGTGAGAGGCATTAAGGAAAATATTTTGACATGCACTTAATTGGTGGCCATATTATAGATATAGAGGAAGAATTGGCTTGCAGGAAAAATGGGTCCAAATTGTGTGATGGTTTAAATATGCTGTTTATATAACAAACTAGTAAACTGCAATATCAAAGCTGCCTACTGTAGTAAAACATACTTTTTCTCAATTTCATGAAGAATTCTAGCAGAATAGCAAACTCCTCCTAGTTATACTTTATATCCACCTGTAGTCATTGATTGGCGTCTTCTTCTTCTGTTTTCACTTTTAATTCTAACAGTTTTATATATAGAAGAGGGAATAGTGACATCGGCTTTCAGCACAGCAAACGTGAGAGCAAACAAAGAACTCCCCTACTCTTTGACTCTTATGTCAAGTATTGATAGAGTAATGGCTACTTGCTTTCCCTAATATTGGGCAATTAGGTCACATTTATTAATATCTATGCATTCTAGTTTATAACACACAAAGGCAATTGATCCAGTTACGCAAAACTAAATAACTGAAGCTGAGCTAGAAATTCTGATATTTTAGGCTAAAATTTAATTTTTGTTATAAATACTTTTCAATTTCAAAATTTCTGGCTTAGTGAATAATTACATTATTTTTGGATACATTGTTCAATTTTTTTTTTTTTTTAAATGTCTTCTGCTTCCACCTAAGATCTATTTTTTTTATTTTTTTTTAGACGAAGATTGACATGTGGCTGCCATTTTTGGAGCACTGAGTCAATGTGATCCAAATAGTTTGCTTTTTTACATTTAAATATTAATTATTCATTATTACTATTTATGTAAAGGGTAAATTCAAGTATATCCGCGTTCAGTGTATTTATTTTGCCAACAGAAATAATTTATTAACATCTCTTGCAATTTGTAAAATTCTTGTTTTATAAAACGTCTAAAGGAAAGAGTTTAACATGCTAATCAGATATCAATATCCTTACACACTGGAAAATATTTTCTGTTTGTTATTTTCTGTTTGTTACATGATCTACCAAACAGATTACATTAATACACATCAGCAAACTCAACCTAAATCTGTTTTCTTTTTTTTGTTCAATACTAACTACCTTAGATGTTATCCTACTCAATGAAATCCGAAAAATGTAATGAAACAATCAACCTCCTTGTTTTGCTAATCAGTTGTTGATATGACAATTATTCTGCCACCTGACGTGTAATCAATCTCAGTTATAAATCAATAAGATGTAATGCCAAACATATGACTAACTATGAGATTGAATGATGGAAAACATTGCTTTTTTATATTACAACTTGAACCATATTGTACAGCAACTAAAAACATTAATGGTAACCATAGAAAGCTTTGACGTATTCACCTCTTTTGCATCAGCTATCAAACAATTCTGCCAATGCTGCAGGTGCTTGGCTATCTAATTTTCTAGCCTTTCATTATGAAAGTGTGCCTGATGATCTTCTCCATTAATCAACAAGCTTTAACGCCAGTTATGCAAATGTCTGGTCTTCTAGTCCTCGTCTACATAAGCCAAATGGGCCCTTTGCCAGCCATACAAATGCCAAAGCTCCTAATCCTCTCCAGTGTTAATCAAGAGGCTTTATGGTAACTCTGTGAATTCCTTGCCTTCCCTCTTTAGCCTTTAACTTGAATCCAACATGGATTAGTCCAGATTAAATAATTGTGTTTCTAAAATTCTCTCCGACAGCCTATCACTATTAAGGAAACAATGGTTGATCATGTTGAATTACGAGCCATATATCACAACTGTCCCTGGGGTAACTGCAACATTTTCTGAAAAAAAGTGTTTAGATAATGATAGAAGTTTTGGTTTGTGTGTTTAGTCAACATGTACTTCTACTGAAGGAAATGGTAGAATATGTGAATTTAGATAAAGATAGCGTGGATGTAAATAAGTCAACACTTTGTTACAACAGTGTAATGGAAGAATTCTCTAGAATTATATTGATATATAATGATTTTACTTTGTGCAATATTTTACACCAAACTGTGGGAAATGCATTATCTGTTAACTTGTATAACTATTAATGCAAACTGGAAACAAAAAAGGTGGTTAGAGTTTTGTCCACTGGCTCTGATAAACATTTAATAGTTTGTGACTTGCTATTTAGGCCACTTCTTCAAGCCTTTTATCATGTTACCATCATATGGCATATGAGTTTAAATATTGTCCTCGAATTTTCTAACTGCACAATTTACATTCAAATATGGAGTTTAAGAACAGAGATTTTTGTTTTTAAAACATTTTGAAGCTTATCAAAACATGTCAACTATTTAGCAGAAACAACTTAAATTTATTTTAAACCTAGATTTTGTAAATACATAAAACAGTGGAGGCACCCACAGATTCATACATTTTTGCATAGTTACATTTACTTAAACTGACTCTGTCACATTATATTTTTTCACAAAACCTAAATCTTTATGAAATACTTATATTGACTACGTAGGAACTTCACTGAAATTCTGAATTAATTCATAGGTATCATAAGTTGGAAATATTTTATCTTATACTAAATTCTGGGATGGACACATCTTGATAAAGAAGGAGCATCCACCATTATAATTTGTTATTTTCCAGCAGCTGTCTCCAGGCAGTGAAAAACCTCAAACACATCATACGAAATGCTCCATGGGGGATTTTGTGCCTTTACAGGTTCTTCCATAGAACTCAAACTCCTACAAATGTTTGAAATGCAACAATGATACAGTTCTACATATAATATAAATGTGTTAATTTTTGCACATTTTCCCACCTTAACCTGCAAAAATCCTTTGTGAATATACTGATCTTATATTCATTAACAAATCATTATTAAAAGCTAGACCTAAAGATTTGGTTTAATTTGGGGCAATCAGTGATTTTGCCAATAAAAAAAAAATCAATTAAAATGTGCAATGGCTGGTTCCTTTGAGATTCGGTTTAACTATTCCCCTGTTGGCGGCACCACCCGCCAGCAGGTTAGTACTTAAAAATTGCCTGTGGGATTACTATGAGCCCCACATTAGTACAAGGTAGTTATTATACCCACCCTATGGTACTCCAGACCATCAGTAGACATGAGCTGAGTCCTCTTCCAATTCCACCCTTGTATTCCCTTGTATACCTCTTTTTTTTCTTCTTTAACTTAATGGCATATGCATTACTCTTGCATGGGCATGCACATTGCACATGGAATGCATTGATAATGAAATAAATCAAAATTGCATCATACTGGCAATTTTCTTGCAAACCAGATACCATGTGCTACTTGTGACATTGTACAACTGAATTAAAAAACTAAACCTCAGATTAGATGGAAATAGGTTATTCAGATATAAATTGGACTGTGAATCGTAGTTTTGCAGAAAATTTGGAGCAATACTTTCTTTGTCTAAAGATTTGGTTGAAGTAAAAGAATATTTTATTTGTCGATCACAGTTTTTATACTCCAAATTGTTTTTAAATCATTACAGTAAAAGTCTTTACAAATGTAATACGCCTACAGTGCTTGTATTAAAAGTACTGCACCATTTTATTAAAGTACAGCTATTCATATCTTTAACATAAAGAGTATTCAAATCTATTATTTAAAAAGTACATGAAATTAAATTGTCAAAATGATTTACAAAAGAACATAGTAATAGATATTGTCTTTTTACCCTATGGCAGGTTGCCAATGGTCCAGGTGTAGTAAATGCCAGAGACATAGCTAAAAGTGAAAGCAGCATATGCAAAACTGAACTATTACTTTAGACATGGAGAAGACTATTCATTTGATGCCTAGTCAAATGGGTGTATCCAGGTTGTAATAAGTTCTATGTCACAAAAGTAGAATGCTAACTAGATCTCATGAGAAGAAATTGGTAGCGTGATTCTGCTCATGAAATCATGTAAAGGTTAATTAAAAAAAAAAATTGTAAGCTTTCTCAAGTAGCTGAGCTCAGCAGGATCTTTTAGAAGAAGGTCACTGAGAATATACAAATGATGGATTGACAATTGCACACCACTGAATTACAACATGGTAATGCCAGAGCTAGATTACTGTGACGAAGTGCCCTTCACCACTTGTGCCTGGAGAGGACTAATTGCCGGCCTCTTGCTATGTGACTATGGCCCCTGGGAGACTTTGTCAGTTAAAAACACTATTTGGACTTATTGGTGTTTAAAAGACTGTTCTGGCTCTTTAATTGGAACTGGCACAATTCTGCACCTTTGATTCCATGGGAGAATGTGCCTTTTCCTGTCCCATTGTTCTCCAGCAGGGCATTGTCTCAGTGACACTGCCAGACCAGTTTAAACTGGCTGCTTTGTCCCTCCTCAATTTGTATATCAGCCCTTGCTAAACTTAAACCCCATGGCGATTTGACTGTGTTCAGATCCAAGCTATCTGGGGATAGGTTGAATGTGGGGGTTCTGTTCAGTATGATAGGAATTATGTATTTTTGTGTATTTTTGCTGTGGTTGTGAATAGAGATATTTTCTGTTTGCTCGCCTTTTGCCTCAGGATTATGGCCCTGGGGTGTATGGCCCTTTAAACCTATTATTTGGGCATATTGAGACTTTTGGGAACAATGCCCCTTTTAAAACTGTGTCCCCAGACTGTGAAAATACTTTGTTTGTGTCCTTTTCTCATATGGTTCGGTAAATGGGGCTTACCGAAATTACCGAACAGGCAGACCACACACAAGTGGAGTGGCACCAATTTACCTCCCAGGCTGTTGGTTAACCACAGGTTAAATGTTGAACGCTGGGTGGCCGGCATTCACACAGTCGAACACGTGGCGGAGGCCATCCTACTTAGTCGAACGCGATCAGCTCATGGAACTGAAATCGGCTACACAACGGCATGAACACTGCTGTACCTTACCTTCTCTGCAACTTCGACGCTTCAACGGAAATGAAAGTGCATTCGACTATTTGAACGCCACGATATAATGGGCTATTTGAACGAAAGGCACCCGGGACTTAGTCTTTTTTCCATGTTAAATAGGTCAAATAGGACTTCCACCAATCTTTTGAACCACTGGCCCAACTTGTATGATTTTTAGGCATGTGCGTGGGGAAAATTTTCGGTTCGGCTCGGTATTCCAAAATTCTGGATTTTCGCAATTCAGCACTTCAACACTTCGGAACTTCAGCAACTTCAGCAACTTCAGCACTTCAGCACTTCGGAACTTTGGCACTTCGACACTTCGGAACTTTGGAATTTCGGAACTTCGTCATTTCGGAATTTCGCGACTTTGGCACTTAGGGACTTCTATTGCAGCCACTTAGTAGATAACTCCCTAATTCCCACTGTATTAGGAAGCTATCTACCAAAAGGCTGAAAGACCTAAATTGGTCTTTCAGCCAAATTTACTAATACTAAGTAAAAAAATAAGACCTGTTGCCCCCCCCGCCCCAACCCCTGAGCGGCAGGTGGGGGCCCTAAAGTAAAATGATGGGGGGGACCTATTGTCCTCCCCCCTGACCCCCACCCCTGAGCGGTGGGTGGGGGACCTAAATACTAATAAGGGGGGACCTAATGTCCTCCCCCCTGGTCCCCACCCCTGAGCGGCGGGTGGGGGCCCTAAAAAAAATGTTCCCACCCAGGTGACTAGGGGTCCCCAAACCCCTAGTCACTCCCTCCCCCCCCAAAAAAAATTATCCCCCTACCTACCCCCCTCACACTTAAAATAATGAGGGGGGGGGGGGGAACAGGGCAATACACCTACTCATGTAAGTCCCCTCTCACCTCAGGAACATTACTTTACTGTGTCTTCTACTTGCAGGAAGTAAGCATTCAAAAGTGATGTTCAATGTTACTAATGAGTGAGACATAGTAAGCAAGCATGCAGTGTGCATTTACCCTCTGAATATTGCTCCCTCACTTCCCCAGCAGTTGGTGTATAATACAAGGTACAATGATATGACATCATCATCACTCCGACATAACCCTGCTCCTCTACACTTCAGCTGCATACCACTAGGGGAGCAAGGGAGTTGTGTGCAGTATGCAGAGGTGTGCTTCACTGTTAAGAATAGGTTAGTTTGCAAGGGAATGTAGTTTATAATGTGGGGCTTGAGAGTTTAATTTCTAAGGAATATGAAAATATAATGTAGGGAGCATGATGGTTAAGAGCCTAGTGAATGTGTTGATTCCAGTTAGAGAGATAACTGTAATCTATTTTGTGGAGGAATTAGTTAATTGGATAGCAGGGAAATGAGGGGGGTCTATTTGCACAGTAATGTAGATATCTAAATTGGGGAGAGAAGTTTCCTATTTAGAGATATATTGCATTATGATTAGAAGGCAATGTGCATAGCAGATGAGAATAATTGGAAGGGAGGTATGTTGATAATTGAACGTTGTGGAATTGGAAAGGGAGGTTATGGCAATACTTGTAAATGGGTTTATAATTGATTTGGGTATGTTAGTAAAGTGGTGTATAGTAATAAGCAGTGCAATGTGGGTAGCTGTAATATAGAACTCCTCAGTAGCCAGCAGGCAAACAGTACTTAAAGTTATTGTTGAATTGCATAAAAGCAAGTTAACAGTAATTTGCACATGTGCATCCTGCCATATGCATTTTGTTCAGAATTTTAGTTAAATTGATACTTTCCGAATCTTCCAAATCCTATACATTTGAACTATAGGGCATTTGAACTATAAGAGCACTGATTTTAATCTGTACACTGACTGCATACTGGCTATTACTGCATATTTGCTTGGCCGGAACTAATTCTGACTTTAATTGGCTTTAATAAATATGAGAATTGCCATTGTGATTGGAATTTGTATTTCACAGCATTTTTTCCAATAAACAAAATCCGCTTTTTGGTGAATATCCCCATTTAAAAGGAATCAAAATGATTAGGTATGCTTAATAAATGTAAGGCAAGTTTTATTTCTAAGAATTTCAGATCAAATATTGATCTTTAACGCTTTTGCTGTGTCATAATGTTTCAATAGAAAGAAGACATTACCACCTTGTATTACATGCCATAGAAAACAAACAATATATTCAACATAAGAATATGAATGTTGGGGTATTTCGGACGGAGTGGGCGGGCCGTGCGTGACGTAAGTGCGCACGCACGTTGCAGGTCCGCGCGCTCCGGGGACCAGGAAATGAGGAATTGGGGCAGCATGGACGCTGGACGCTGAACCTTGACGGTGTAGAGAAAATCGGAGGCTCCTAAAAAAGAGGCAGAAAAAGTTATTAAGTGCATAGCTGTGTCAGCGGTACAGAGATTGAAACCCAGCTTGGGTTCCACAACGCGGCAGGCTTTTGGCTTGGATCTCTTTCTGGCTTAAGGGCTTGGAGATTGCCCTCTTTGGTGATATGGAGGACGGACAAAATATTTTGGAGAGGGGAAAAGAGAGGTGAAAGGAGCAACAGAAGATTCAACGATTTGAGAAGGAGATAGAGGATCTCAGTGAAAATAAAGTCAGCTTCTGTAAGTAAGACTTAGCTATTTGCTGAGACAGACAATTTAAATCTATTTAAAAGCAATTTTAAAAACGGATGAAAAATCTCTAAATAAAGGCAGGAGGGAATAAAATACTGTAACTTTTAAGAGGCTAAGTTTGTCTATCCAGCCTATTGACATAAGTGTTAAGGTGCCATATACCTCCAAAAGAAGGGAATTAATATATATAAAAAAATTGGAATTTTTATGTCTTACATAAGAGTCAAAGACAAACCGATAACTGCAATAATAACTGCAATAATACAAAATTTATCAAATTGAAGCTGGAT
Source organism: Pelobates cultripes (assembly GCA_933207985.1). NCBI lineage: Eukaryota > Metazoa > Chordata > Amphibia > Anura > Pelobatidae > Pelobates > Pelobates cultripes. The sequence goes on from OW240914.1 coordinate 187,898,585, forward strand.
ATTTTTTCAGCATATATGGCTCCTAAAAAAGAGAAAGCTTTAAACACTGAAAAAAAGAAATCAACAATTAGTACATACTACTCACCAAAAATGGCATCTACAGAAAAAGCAATGAAAATCTTTGCCTCTAGATAACACTGAACTTTCTGCTCACCAAATATCTAACTTATCAGAAGATGATTTCCCACACTTGCCGAAAATATCACAAGGAATTTCGCAGCAAGTCTTAACTCAAATGTTGGATAATTTACATAGAAAAATTAAAAATTATATTGAACTTAATATAAATGACCTCAGATCAGAAGTTGCAGTTCTTTCCGAGAAGATCTCAAGCTAAGCAACTATAACACAAAGAATTCAAGAAGACTATGAACACATTAAATCATCCAATATACAATTAGAGAAGAAAATACAAGATATAGAGACCCAAACTTTAAACCTTGAAGATCGTTCTAGGAGAAATAACTTAAGATTCAGAGGCATACCAGAATCAATCACACAAGAAGATTTACATTATTATCTGGATAGCTTCTTTTCAAACATCCTGTCCATGCAGACTTTGGGTCTAGAACCTTTTGAAAGATTCCACAGACTGCCTATACCAAATGGAATTGCTAAGTCTTATCCAAGAGACGTTATAGTTTGCTTTTTGAGTTTTTGAATAAAAAAAATCAAATAATGCAGAAAGCAAGGAATAAGATCCTGGACAATGAAGAATGGCGGCACCTAAAACTCTTTCAAGACAAGCAAGAAGAACTTTTTTGGAGGAGACGGCTATTCTCAGGAAGAAGGAGATACGTTATAAGTGGCTGTTTCCGACGGCAGTAATGGTCTTTTTCAAAGATCAAACATATATTTCAGAGACAATATGGCACTTAAAGAGAAATTTACAGTTTGGAAGCTCATCTCAAGTTGAATATTTTTTTTTTCTCTTTCTCTTTCTTCTCAATGTCACTTAATGTCAATATATGAATAGGGAATTGAGCACGGTATGAAAGCAATGGAAAACACTTAGATATGTCAAAAAATATATATATATTTTAATAAATGGGGGAGAATAGGGAGGAAAGGGAAAGAAAAAGGAAATGGTTTACATAAATGTGAGATTTCAGAAGGAGGGTTCAAAAAGTATAAAATAAACAAGTATGTGGGCGAATTTTTTTGTAAATTACACTTAAAAAGGAAAATAAAGGGAGGAAGTTGGTAGAAAATGAGTAAAATAAAGTTATAAAGTTTGGCACATTTACAATAATATAGTCAAGAATACATAGTTCACTTAAATTAATATGATAATTGAAATCACAACATCAGGGAAATAATGGGAATATTGACATTAGGAGATAATGTGAGGTGCAAGAGGTTAGAAGGATGAGGGAGGAATGTTGATTATTAAAATGTGAATGCAAATGAAACGGCTTTAGATAAGTTAAAATTAACATAAAAATGTATAATAGGGAGTTATCTGCAGATGGGGGGAGGAGCTGATTTTGTATTATTGCGTATTAGTATTGGTGTGACCCTGATAAAGAGGATATATTGGTTTAGAACATAAAATATTCAACTCATTTCCTGGTCCGGGTCCTGCGACGGCAGCAGGTTTAAATATGAAGACTCTATTTAGAAGTTCTTCATATAACGGAATGATTGTTCGATTAGAATACTTGTTGTGGAATGTTTTCAAGAGACTAGAATTCAAATGGCCGAATGGAAACAGTAAGGGTAAATGTATGTGTTGGTTGTTAAATGAGAGGCGGTTAGAGGGGAGGAGGGGGTGGGGAAAACAGTGGCAAGATGTCACTTTACATATTATCAATCAACGCAAGGGGCTTAAACTGAGGACAGAAAAGGGGCTACTTATACAATTTATTAATTGAAAGCAAAACAGATATTGGTTTTGTACAGGAAACACATTGGATAAATTCTACATCTAAGCTATGGAATTATAAAAAATTTCCAGTGATACATAGTTCTAATTTGATTGGAAAAAATAAGAAAAGAGGGGTAGCAATTATCTTCTCAGGCAGACTGAAATATGAGCTGGTTTTTGAGGAGACCGATCCTGGGGGCAGGTTTCTAATAGTTATAGCTCGAATAAATGATTTGTTGTACACTCTGGTAAATGTATACGCTCCAAATCAACTTCCACATAGATTTTTGGATAGCTTAATACAAAAGGTTGACCACGTGTCGTCTGGAAGACTGATCATCAGCGGAGATTTTAATTGCACTATAGATATTAAACTGGATAGGAACAGAGATAAGCCTTTAAGCAAAGCTGATGGTCAAATGATGCATCAATGATGCAGATCTTCTTAGCTAAAAATCGTCTGTATTGCTGTTGGAGAATACAACATTTAGAAGAGCGAGATTATACGTTCTTTTCAAATGTTCATCAGTCATACACTCGAATTGACTATTTTTTGGTTAGGGATGATATATTAGAGCAAGTTATTAAGGTCAAAATTGGACTTATAACATGGTCTGATCACGCACCAGTCCTCTTAGAAATAAAAAACAATGTTGAATACAAATGTAGAGATAGATGGAGACTAAACGAAACCTTATTAAAATCAGAAAAGAATGTGGAAGAAGTGCGCACTCAGGCTATAGACTTTTTTGAGAACAATGATACAGGGGATGTTTCCAACGCTATGCTGTGGTGCACCTTTAAATCTTATATGAGAGGATGTTTTATAAAATTGGGTGCTAATATAAAAAAACAGAAAGGAAGAGAGTTGAATGAGCTTAATATAGATTTGGCTAAATTGGAGGGACTCCATAAGATTACTTTGGATTATAGGGTCTTGGAGGACATTGAGGAGATTAGAAAAAAAAATTGTGGTAAGAACTCAAGAGAAAATAAATAGAGCAATGCTAATATTAAAACAGGGATGGTATTATAGTAATAAACAACAGGAAAAAATCTTTCAAATAAATTGAAAAATAAAAATAAAGTTCAATCTATAAAGTATATCATAAATGGAAATAAAAAACTTTATTCACCGACTCAAATAGCTAATGCATTCGAAGAATACTATAGAAATTTGTATAATCTAAAACTTAAGGAGACTTCTGAATGGGAAATACAGCAGTTTTTGGACAAATTCAATTTGCCAAAAATATCAAATGAGAAATTAACTCAGTTAAACAGCTCCTTCACAATACAGGAGATTAGTAATACTATCAGTGTTTTAAAAGTGGGTAAAGCCCCAGGTCTAGATGCGTTTTCATTGCTTTTTTATAGGAAATTAAATGGTATAATCTCTCCATATTTGTTGGAGACATTTAATGAATTTGCTACTCATAAAGTAATTCCATCAGAAATGCTTCAGGCCTCCATAATGCCAATTCCCAAATTAGATAAAGACTCAGCATATACTTTGAACTATAGGCCAATTTCTCTTATCAATTTAGATATTAAGTTGTATTCTAGAATTTTGGCCGACAGACTTAAAGGAATTATACCAGATATTGTGCATATAGATCAGAGCGGGTTTGTGGAGGGCAGGGGTAAGCCTGATAATATTAGGAAAATAATGAATGTTTTATATCATGCAAGTCAAAGTCCGTCCCCTTTTGCTTTGGTCACTCTTGATGCCAAGAAGGCCTTTGACCGCATTAGTTGGAAGTACCTGGAAGAGGTTTTGAGGGCCTTTGGCATAGATGGCGTTTTTAAGGAATGTAGTCTGGCATTATATAAGGATCCCCAGGCTAGGGTCTCTGGATTCATGTTTCAATCAAATTGGTTTCCAATTAGAAATGGGACGCGACAGGGATGCCCTTTGGCACCCCTGCTATACATCCTTTCCATAGAGCCCTTGGCTGCTGCTATAAGACAGAGTGAGGACATTAGCGGGCTTAAGGTGAATACTCTGGAGAATAAAATCACACTCTATGCAGATGATGTTCTCCTGTCTCTTACGGACCCTATTAGATCTATTCCAGCAGTTTTTTGCCTTATTAAGGAATATAGTAAACTTTCAGGTTACAAAGTAAACATAAAGAAAACACAAATTTTGATTAAGGGCCTAAATGGGCATGGAGAAAAAACGCTTAAAGAGGATTATAAGTGTGATTGGTGAGCTAGGAATATAAAATATCTAGGGGTAACTCTATCATTGGAATACAGGGAAATTGGAGCACTAAATTATTCAGAAATAGCTACCCAATTCAGGAGTACTTTTAAAACCTGGAGGGGAATGGAACTGTCATGGATAGGAAGAATTGAGGCAGTTAACTCCTATTTACTTCACAAACTGACATTTCTATTTAGGAATCTCCCGCTGATGGTGGACTCCCAGACAATACGTGGTTTTCAAAGACAGATTTTAGACTATATTTGGCAGGATAGACAACCCAGAGTATCACTGGAAATTTTACAGAGAGAATGGAGGGAGGGAGGAGTTTCCTTTCCGGATGTACAAAAATTATATATGACTAACATGACAGTACATCTAATTATGTGTGATAACTTTACAACCTTAAGACCAACTTGGATAGATATTGAAAAAGCTGACCTTGGCAATCTTGAACCTCTATTTCTTATATGGTGCGATAGTGAATTTATAAAAAGTATAAAAACAAATAATCCGATGATTAACACAATGATCTATATAGTAAAATATCTAAAGAAAAAATATTTCACCAAATATATATCAAAAAATGCCCCATTAGCATGTAAAAGATATAAACATCCAAGAATGGGAAAAGTGTGGAATTGTAAAATTTGAAGAATTACTAGAGGGAAATCAAATTCTAGCATTTCCAATGTTACAGTTTACGTATAATCTTCCGTCTAAAGAAGTATTTAACTATTTAAGAGTTAAATCATTTATTTTAAGTAAAGAATTCTCAGAAAATTCCCCATTTGATCAATTTATAGCATTCCATTATAGGAAAAAAATTGCTTCTAGATTTAACCATTTTATAAATGATCAAAATCAAATAGATAAAGCATCAGCATGGATTAAATGGGAGCAAGAACTACAAGTTTATTTTAAGCTGGAAGAGTGGTTATCAGGGCTACACTTAGTAAAAAGGTACATACATGGGGTAAATATACGGGACGTTTACTTTAAACTTGTTTACAGATGGTACTTGGTGCCCACTCGCCTACATAAATTTCAATCTACACTTTTCCCAGATTGCTGGAGATGTGGCAGGGCATTAGGGTCATTCCCCCACATATGGTGGGGTTGCGAGGCGTTGAATCCTATGAAATCAATTCTATCTGGGCTTGTAAATTTTATTACTAAGACACAAATTGATATAGCTGCCCAAATGTTTTTGTTTCATTTAGATATGCCAAGGATTAATTTAAAAATTAAAATTCTTATGATTCATATCTTTATGGCAAGTAAAATAGTTATGGCCAGAATTGGTGTGATATATGTACACAGGTGGATTTGCAACTTAGGATGGAAGCAGGCATAGTATTGGATAGAGTATCCAAAGAGAAATATGATGAAATTTGGCCCCTTGGGTTAGATACCTGAGTACAAAAGCTTAACACCCCCACCTGATTCCCCCAAATTATCCTCTCGTTGTATGGAAGTACTTTGTGTGTATTAACAAATGAAACTATAGCTATTGATATGATATGTATGTAAAAAAAAAATCCCATTGTAATACAGCAAATTGGTTTTTAATGTATGCTACTTGGATGAAAACAATGTGAAAATAAACACATATGAAAAAAAAAAGAATATGAATGTTGGGTTTGATATTCAGAGGATATTGAATCAGGCCATGAAATAAACGAGGCCCTTAAACAATATACTGATACAAAAGTTTTGAGATTACGCTGATTTTAGCAATCAATAATATCCATACCCAGTCAAATTTAATATAGTCAATTGGCTATGTTTTCATAAACTATTAATATAGAACATGTTTACTTTTACTCATGTAACCTAGACTAATCCTTTGTTTGAACAGCAGAACATTAATTAACCTAAATGGAGAGCTAAGTACTGCAACAATATGTTTTGTGCTTATGATGCTTCAATGTTTATTTACAGTATTATTATTTTGGAGATTTTTCAACAGACACAACATCTCCAACACTATTCCTTATAAAGGATGGCATATAGAGAACTGCACTATAATTCTTCATAAAGTGATGTTTTATGCAAACGTCAACTAAGACAATGAAACCATTTTATTATGGAAATCCAGGAGTGCCGGCAATTGTTTATTTTTATATTGCAGTGTGGCTGGGCACCCGGTATCATTGGCTGGAGGTAGGAGTGCAAAAGCTAAAATATTATATATATATATATATATATATATATATATATATATATATATACGAGATGTTGAAAAGAGCACTCCAGAGGATTTGTTTAACAAGCTTTATATGTGATTCAAAATGATCAACGTTTCGACCCAAGAGGTCTTTGTCCAGATGTGAGTACAAGTGAGTAAATTATATATATAGGGCATAAATTGTAAAAATAATCACTTACCCAGTGCAGGTGTAACCCCGAGATCCTTGAGTGAATGCTGTGCGTGTGTGACCGGCGTGTGATGTCATCATACCGTGACCGAGAGGTCGGGAAGGCGTTTGGTTGCCATAGTGACGCGGTATTAGAAAATAAGTGTATGTGAACTTCGCATTTCAATCAGAGTAAAATATCAGGATGTGTCCTGATGAAAGCTCTGAATGGGAGCTGAAACGTTGACCCCCTGGATTGACAGAAAATAAATAAGCGACCTTTGGAAGACCTAGAGTGCCGGTATTATTTCATTTTGTATATTACATTGTCACTGGGCACCAGGCTGTATTATTTGATAGTTGGAGTGCAGGAATTCAAATTTCTAATATATATATATATATATATATATATATAGATATATATATGTTTTACTACTCCTCCTTTTTCCCTCTATTGGTCACTTCTCACTTAATCTATGAATAAAAATAACATTTAGTGTCCCTTAGTCATCAATCATCTTCCACAACAGCGGAATTCCAAATCTCAAAACAGATGAATATACCATTGCAATTCATTTTGGTTCGTGATTTGGCTAAATTTTTACTCTGAATTCATTCATTTATACAGTCATCAAATTCAGACCAAATACAGGTTCCTAACTAAAACATTAGTTACTAAAATAATTATTAATAAAGTCTATAATTTACATTTTCCATGTCTAGTCCTTGCCATCTACCTACATTTAACTAGAACACATACCCTATAATCTCTAATCAAATTATTGAATATTTAATTATCAGTTAGAACTATGTGGAATCTGTGCTTGTATGTTTTTGTTAACAAAACATTATCTAGTCAAGGATTATTACATCTTTCCATAAAATCTAACTGGTGGGGTGGGATAATTCAGTGTCATTTTACCAGCATATCCATCCCACCATTTCGGCAACCATTCATCAATGCTTTTCTCATGCATACTGTATAAAATTCTTAGAAAACTCAGAAAGTTCAGTTTAAGTTCATAACCAATGACACATGTACTCTTGCTTGCTGTCCATCCTAGAACTTATGTAGCTTCCTATTTCTTCTGCTGACTGATAAGATATACCTTCTATAATTCTGTTTCATCTTATCACTATGAGAGAACATTACATATTATTCTTCCTTAGAGAGCTGGAATGGCATATTGAGGTTCCAATCAGAACTTAAAACCATTGCATGAACTCAGTGTATACAAGATTTCTATATTTTTAGAATCACTTTTAGTGATTGCATTTAGCATCCAGAACTATGTAGTAATTTCCTAAATGTGTAACTCTAGTAGCATCATTAACAATATTCTTGTCATTTAGTACAAGTGGTCCATAAACTATGTTTAGCTATATTTATATGTTTTAAAATGTTTACATTACTATACCATCTATATTTATTCAATGGTATTCCTCCTAATCATAAACCATGTACATTCATCCTTGGTTTAAATTACAATGTATTATTTGATAAAGCTGACACTGAGCTGTTAATAATGTTGACATGATCTTACAACTCCTACACTTTTCAAGAGCACTTTTCTATTACTGATTTGGTGGCAAATGTTGCTATGCCTTACATTAATCAGCCTAGTTGAATGTATTTAGAATGTTTTAATTTGTAGGTGACATAAGCAATAGTTGCTTTAAATATTTTTTTGTATATATTTTACTTTGGAAATCAAATAAGTGGTATAGCTAGCTCGATGTTACCTCTCTGCCACTCTCTTCCACCGACATCCTCATAGTGGAGCATTTGGGGTCTACTTTGCATGCATATTGACTGACATTTGCGCATTCAAACTTGAATCAATGCTTTCCTATGGGGCTTCCATGTTATGTGGGTTTTAATGACAGCTACTAGAGGCAGACTTAACCCTGCAAGTTTAACATTGCAGTTTATCGAAACCTGCAACTTTTTACATTTCAGGGTTAAAAGGACAGGTGACTATAGTGTTTCTTTAATGCTAGAGAAAACAAAACAAAAGGTAAAGCAATTTATGTGAACAAAAATGCAAATACAAAAACGTTGAAAAGTCCTGGGAAGGGAAGAATGTGCTGGGAAGAGTCGGCTTTGTTGTCCTGAGGAAATTGCATATGATCTTTTGTCTTTTGAAATGTTTTTATATATATATATATATATATATATATATATATATATATATATATATATATATATATATATATATATATATATGTTATATGAATAACATCTATATGATTAAATGACTGATATTTATTTTCCAGGTAGAAATATTATTTATTTCTTTTTTATAATTTCTGCAGTGTTCGCAATTAACCATTTTATATAAATACCATTTTATATGCATTTAAAAAATAAAATCAGCGTCAGTAAACTGCATTTAATCACTCCTCACTTTAATTGTGAATTCATATTTTCCATCACTGATGTATTTAGAACACAGTGCAGTCATGGTACTGTCTGTGACATAGTGCTGCAGCTAGATTCTCTGACTGTTAATTAACTGCTCCTGTGAACCAGAATTGAAACCCCTTGCACCAGCCCCTTCTGCTTTATGATTACATCTTCAAAATGCCCTCAATTCAAAGGGTGAATGGCTTTTAAACAAATTTTTAAAACCTAGATGACTAATTTCAAGAAGGAATAAATGTCATCAAAACTCATTTCTATCTAGATTAGTTAAAAAAAACTCAAAGAATGAAGGTTGAGTACATCTGCAATGAAATTTCACATCAAACTTTTTCCTTCCTCTGGTAAATCAAAGCAACTTTGTGACTATTAAAACTAATTGCTTCGACATATAATAATTTTTTAGGTTAGATAGGTAGGGGGTGTTTGATCGTCAGACACCTATTAGATGCTGAATGCTACATGATAACTACAAATTTTGGCTAGCCAGAAATACCCTATAAATATACCAAGTATTTTATATCTGTGGTAGCTTGGTCTAGGCTATTACTGAGTTCCATGTTTTGACCCTTTATCATGTGTATTAAGGACCAGCTATGTTATATAGGATAGCACTCAGTGAAGGGCTGGCAACCATTGCACACAGTGCATACAGATCTCTGAATGGATGGTCCAGCTCAAAGCATCAAATATATATATATTTTTTATGTTTTCTAATGTTTTCCTGCTGGGTCCCCTTTTACACCTCCTACAAAACACCTGCCCCCTCTACTAAAACCCAGTACCCCCCCCACAAAAACTCCTGCCCAGTCCACCTTCTACAAAACCCCCCTTTCTACAAAACCCCTGCCCCCCATCTCTACAAAAACCCTGCACCTCCTCCGCTACAAAAAACCTACTCAGTCCCCTTCTACAAATCCCCTGCATAGTCTCCCTTTTACAAATCTCCTGCTCCCCTCTACAAAAACCCTGTACCCCACCTCTACAAAACCCCCTACCCATTCACCCTTCTACAAACCCCCCTTTCTACAAAATCATTCCTTCTACAAAGCCCCTGACCAGTTTCCCTTTTACAAATCCCCTGCCCCATCTACAAAATCCCTGCACCCCCTACTCTACAAAAACCCCTGCCGAGTCCCCCTTCAAAAACCCGTACCCCTGTCTATAAAGAAAAACCTGCACTTCTCTCTAAAAACCTGTAATCCTCTCTAAAAAAACTGCATACCTCTACAAACCTCCTACACCTCCATTCACAAAAATCCCTGCCCCCTCTCCAAGACCCCTGCCTCCTACAAACCCCCTGCACCTCCCTTTCACAAAAAACCCTGCCCCTCTCTACAAATAACCTTGCCCCCACAACTCCTCTGCACCCCATTCACAATAAAACCTGGCCCCTACAGACACCTGCCCACACAAAAAAAAAACACTTAAAAAAAAACAAAACAATATTAGCAAGCACTCACCCTGCTCCTTCACCTGCTCGCTGCTCCCTGCTCCTTGCTCCCTGCTCCCTGCTGATTTATAAACATTGTTTGGGGTTATTGGATTTTTGGACATTTTTTCTGCCCCTTTGAATCCACGGGAAGGTGTGCCTCTTCCCCTCCCCCCATTGTTCTCCAGCAGAGCATTGTCCCAGGGACCCTGCCAGACCAGTTGGAACTGGCTGATTTGTCCCTCCTCGGTCAAAAAGGACTTTCTTCTAACTTTTTAACCATTGAAGGGAATTGTCTGAATTTTGGAAATGTTTACATTTGAAGTGTGCTGATTAATAATATGTAATTTATAGAGATTGGATGTATATTTTAGAAGTTATAAGAATTGTGTAAAAACTGTATTTTCCTGCCTGTGATAATTACATTAACCCATTGTTAAGACACCCCTAGTGTCTTTAAGAGAAACCGTCACTTAGTTCACCTTCCCCTTTCACAATATCAGTAATCCATTCGCATCAATTGTAATAGACGAACCATAACCAGGGGAAGCGGTAATCTCCCAACCGGGATCCGTGAAAGGTTCCAAACTCCCGACCGGAAATCCACGAACTGCTGCTAGCCGCCGAACAACGACATCCACCAAGCGGCTTTCGATTCCAATCAGCAGTCTCTAAGCGCAAAGAAGAAATCCCCCCAATAATGAGACAGAAGCTCTGCATTGAGGGTCAAACAGGATCTGGCTTTACTGTGGGCTACCTGCCCGTATTTATGCAGGTCTCCCACTTGGTGGACACTCCCCTAGGGGACCAAATGGGAGACTGGAATTCCAGATGGACATGGGGACATTTCAGACATACAGTTACAGGTTTTTCCCGCAATGCAATATGGTCTCCTTCCCTCTGCCCTGGAGATAATTGAGAAGTAATTCAATTATCTCCAGGACAAAGACAAATCGCCATCTTAGATATAAAACCAGAAAACACATAAAAATACATAATTTGAAAATAGCCGAACATTTCTTATTCACATCACATATCCCCAGATAGCCTGGATCTGAGTGCATATTATTGGCGAATAGCGCTCCATGGGAAGGCTATGTGTGTTAAGTCTGTTCATGTGCTGTAAAACTCCCGAACGGCTGGTGTTCGTACGTTTTCGTGGAGGCAGCCAGGCGTCCCGTTGTTTCAGCGGTATTCGGCAGGAAAAGTGTCAGTTTTTAGTTCCATGAAAATAGAGCCGAACACAGCTGGGCTTTCGTGTGTTTTAAAATGGCCGCTGCCTCGTGGTCGACATACGAACGACGACCACCCTGAATTCGGTTTAATTGAGAAGTGTCTGCGGTTAACCACAACGTTCTAATTGGGATCAATAGGTTAACCAGCAGCACACTTCTCTCTTGGGTGGCCATCCGTTCGGTAGTTTTGTTCGGGAAAAACGTATGGCTGGGCTATAGGAAACAGCCATTTACATGAAAGTGCAGGAAACAGACGAATCCACCACAATAGTTAGATGAATGGTTCTGTCACACGGCACCCTCCTTGTGGGACACTCCGGCAGACCCGGCTTGACCCTGTGCCAGGTCAACTTGGGGATGACCGGACTAGGAGGTGGAGGAGACATCAGTTTGTCGGGATAACCCATCTGAATTCCCGTTCAGCTTACCGGGTCTGTAGCTGATAGTAAAATTGTAGGGCTGCAATGCCAAGCTCCATCTCAGTAGTCTCCCATTGTCTCCTGAGACCCGGTTAAGCCAGACGAGTGGGTTATGATCAGACACAAGGGAAAACTCTTGCCCATAAAAGTAGGGACTTAACTTTTTCAATGCCCAGACCATGGCCAAACACTCCTTCTCCACTGCCGCATAACTCACTTCTCTGGGTAACAACTTTTGGCTGAGATATGCGACAGGGTGCTCTCCTCCATCTTCCCCAACTTGGCTCAGCACAGCCCCCAGTCCATACATGGAAGCATCTGTGTGAACGAGAAAGCATTTGTTAGGGACTGGGGCAGCCAAGACAGGGGCATTCACAAGAGCCTGTTTCAGTGCCTGGAACGCAGCTTCACAAGCCGGAGACCACAGGACCTGCTTAGCAGGTCTGTCAGGGGCTTAGCAATAGTGCTGTAGTCGGGACAAAATGTCGGTAGTACCCTGCTGTCCCCAAGAAGGCCAATACCTGGGTCTTAGTGGTAGGTGTGGGCCAGTTAGCTACTGCCTCTACTGGCTGGTTCTGGTCTCTGGCTCCCACACCCCACTCTGTGACCCAGGTACTGTACTTCACCCATACCTAGATGGCACTTCTCTGGCTTCAATGTCAGGCCAGCGGCCCGAATCTTATCCAGTACTAACCCTACATGTACCAGGTGTTCCTCCCAGGACCCACTGTAGATCGCAATGTCGTCCAAGTATGCACAGGCAAATTCTTGGAAGCCATCCAGGAGTCTATCCATCATACGTTGGAAGGTAGCCGGGGCATTTTTCATCCCAAAAGGCATGACCTTAAATTGGTACAGGCCAAATGGGGTGACAAATGCCGACTTGGGGATAGCATCCTCGGCCAGGGGGATCTGCCAGTAGCCCTTACACATGTCTATGGTGGTCAGATAGCGCCCCCTGGCAATACGATCCAGTAATTCGTCTACCCGGGGCATCGTGGTGGTCCGCTCATTGTGTCGCCTGAAGTCCACACAAAACCGGGTGGTCCTGTCTTTCTTGGGCACCAGGACTACAGGCGAGGCCCAAGGGCTGTCGGAGTGCTCGATGACCCTCAGCTGGGTCATCTCCTGTATCTCCTTCCGCATTCCTTCTCGAACTGCTTCAGGGATACGATAGGGTGGCTGTCGTAAGGGGGTCTGTCCAGGGGTCTCTACCTTATGTACCGCTAGGGTAGTATAACCTGGCTCCTGGGAGAACGTCGCCTGCTTCTCCCATAACAACTGCTGCGCCTGTACCCTTTCTGAGGGGTTCAACCTGTCCCCTAGCTGTACAAGGGTAGTGAGGTCAGTCTGGAGGTCCCTTTCTAACAAATCGGGAAGGGGTAGATTCTCAGAATCATCTGCAGCTGGGCCACATACTGCTGCAATGTTCTCAGGTCTTTCCTGGTACTCTTTCAGCATGTTCACATGAAAGGATCGCTGGACCCTCTCATCTGTACAGCTGGCTATCAAGTAAGTAGTATCGCAAATCTGCGCTACTACCTTGTAGGGCCCTGCCAAGATGCTTGCATCTTGTTGGCCTTCACAGGTTTGAGCACCAATACCTTTTGCCCAACTTGGAAGACCCGCTGTCGGGCACCCTGATCGTACCATTTTTTCTGTCTCCCCTGGGCCGCCTGGAGATTCTCCCTTACCATCAGGGACAGTTTCTCCATGCGGTCCCGGAGTTCCAGAAGATATGGCACTATGGGGGTCCCCTCCTGCTCCGTCTCCCCCTCCCAGTGGCCCCGGATGAGATCTAGGGGTCCGCGGACCCGTCTCCCATACAGCAACTCAAAGGGGGAGAACCCAGTAGATTCCTGGGGCACCTCTATGTAAGAAAATAACAGATGAGGCAGGAATCTCTCCCAGTCTCTGCAAGTATCTGTAAAGGTCCTCAGCATCTGCTTGAGGGTGCCGTTAAAGCGCTCGCAGAGACCGTTAGTCTGGGGGTGGTAAGGTGAGCTAAGCAACGGTTTAATGCCACACACTTTCCACAGCTGCTGGGTGAGCACAGCGGTGAATTGGGTTCCCTGGTCAGAGAGGATCTCCTTAGGGAACCCGACCCTAGTAAAAATTCTAACCAGGGCATCAGCAACCGTCTCTGCCTCTATATTAGACAGTGCTACTGCCTCTGGATAGCGAGTGGCATAGTCCACCACAGTAAGAACGTACTTCTTACCTGATGGACTAGCCCTGGCCAGTGGACCCACAATGTCCATAGCTATGCGGGAAAAGGGCTCCCCTATTATAGGCATCGATAATAGCCTAGCCTTAGGGTGGTCCCCCCGCTTTCCTACCCGTTGACATGTGTCACACGTACTGCAATACATCCGCACAGCCTGGTTAAAGTTGGGCCAAAAGAAATTCTGTGAGATCCTATAGACTGTGCGGCGGGACCCTAGATGTCCAGCTAATGGAACATCATGCCCTATCCGCAGAATCTCCTGCCGGTACTTTGCAGGTACCAATAGTTGTCGATTCGGCGGAGGGGCAACACTCTTCTGGGAAGGCTTAGGGATCCTATATAACCTGTCCCCCACCCACTCATACCTCTCCCCATCTACTCCTTCCTCTCCAGCCTCTGCTCTATCTTTGTACTTTTGGAGAGTTGGATCCGCCCGGGTTTCCCTCCCAAACTCCTCTGGGGAATCCCAGCTTAAGGGGGCCTGATCTAAGGTACCAGTCGGGGAAGGAGATCTTACCTGGGTCTCATCAGCAGGTGGGCCGGTTCCAGAAGCATGGGTCTGAGCACCAGTAGTCACTGGGTTAACGTCCGCAGGGCCCATCTGGGCATAGGCTGAAACCAAAGGGGCCAAATCATTCCCAAGAAGCACATCCGCGGGCAAGTCCTTCATAACCCCCACATCCACGTGTCTAGCGCCCACTCCCCAATCCAAATGAACCCAGGCAACAGGTAAGCGAAACACGGCACCCCCTGCTACCCTCACCGCCACAGTGTCCCCAGTGTGCTGGTGCTCCGAGACCAGGTTGTTTTGGAGCAGTGTCATAGTGGCTCCTGTGTCTCTCAGTCCATTTACTACTCGGCCATTCAGCTTCACAGTCTGCCGGTGTTGCTGGCGGTTGTCTTGATGGGCTGCTTGCACTGGATCGGCTTCGTGCAGGATGCCCCAGAATTCCTCCTGCTCTATGCAGTGAGAAGCAGCAGGTTGAGGTGATCGCTGGTTCCCATTGGCTGGTCTCCTCCAGGACTGAGCTTGGTTGGCGCTGTTCAGTGGGCACTCTGGACGCTTGTGCCCCAACTATTTGCACCCAAAGCACCTGATGGGCTGTGAATAATCCCGGGCATTGAATCGGGAAGGCTGTACATAATTGTTCGTCGGTGGTACTGCTGGGGTGCGGTGTACTGGGGGTTGGTAGGCTGTAGGTGCTGGAGTTGCTGCTGGTCGGTATTCCATTCTGGCAGGGACCTTGGTGACTGTACTGTCCAACTTGTGAGTGTCTGTGTATTCGTCTGCCAGACGGGCCGCCTCGGGTAGGGTATAGGGTTTTCTATCTCTGACCCACTCTCGGACCCCGGTAGGCAAACGGTCAGAGCAGTGTTCCAGCAAGAACACCTGCAGCACCTCCTCCCCAGTTACTGCTTGGCATCCTGCCATCCAGTGGGCTGCGGTACGGTGAACCCTGCAGGCCCATTCTACATAAGAGTCACCCGCCTGCTTGTTGGTTTCCCTGAAGCGTCGTCTGTAGGCTTCTGGGGTCACCGCATACCTGGCTAGGAGCGCATCCTTCACTGCCCGGTAGCTGGTTATCTCCTCCTCTGGGATGGCCCTAAATGCTTCACTAGCCCGGCCGGATAATTTCCCAGAGAGGATGGTGACCCATTCATCTGCGGGTACCTGGTGTAGGGCACACTGCCTCTCAAAATCTGCCAGGAACCCATCAATTTCTCCCTCGGTTTCAATAAACTTTTTAAATGCAGCAAAGGGTACCTTTTTCCTTCCAAAGTTATTATTCGGTACTTCTACTGCTGCAGCTCCTTTTCCCTGGAGCGCTTGGTGTGCCATCACTGCTGCCTGCACACGTTCCACAATGTCTGCTGAGGGGTTGGGGCCAAAATGTGCCAGCCTTATTTGCACTGCCCGGTTAAATTGTATTTCCTCGGGGGTTAAATCCAAAATGCTGGGCACATTAGCTCTCTCCATTCTCTGTGTCGCATCCATTTCTACCAGCAAAGCAATAATTTCACGTTTCTTTAAATTGCTTGCAGACCGTCCTCGGCGTTCCAGTATGTCCTTAAGAGTAGCACGTCTTAACTCCTCATACTGCATTTCTTTTGCTCAATTGGGATGTGTAGCTGACCTCCTGTGCTGTGGGATTCATCCCGTCGCTCGCCACCAAAAAACACTTAAAAAAAACCAAAACAATATTAGCAAGCACTCACCCTGCTCCTTCACCTGCTCGCTGCTCCCTGCTCCTTGCTCCCTGCTCCCTGCTGATTTATAAACATTGTTTGGGGTTATTGGATTTTTGGACATTTTTTCTGCCCCTTTGAATCCACGGGAAGGTGTGCCTCTTCCCCTCCCCCCATTGTTCTCCAGCAGAGCATTGTCCCAGGGACCCTGCCAGACCAGTTGGAACTGGCTGATTTGTCCCTCCTCGGTCAAAAAGGACTTTCTTCTAACTTTTTAACCACTGAAGGGAATTGTCTGAATTTTGGAAATGTTTACATTTGAAGTGTGCTGATTAATAATATGTAATTTATAGAGATTGGATGTATATTTTAGAAGTTATAAGAATTGTGTAAAAACTGTATTTTCCTGCCTGTGATAATTACATTAACCCATTGTTAAGACACCCCTAGTGTCTTTAAGAGAAACCGTCGTTTAGTTCACCTTCCCCTTTCGCAATATCAGTAATCCATTCGCATCAATTGTAATAGACGAACCATAACCAGGGGAAGCGGTAATCTCCCGACCGGAATCCGTAAAAGGCTCCAAACTCCACGAACTGCTGCTAGCCGCCGAACAACGATATCCACCAAGCAGCTTTCGATTCCAATCAGCAGTCTCTAAGCGCAAAGAAGAAATCCCCCCAATAATGAGACAGAAGCTCTGCATTGAGGGTCAAACAGGATCTGGCTTTACTGTGGGCTACCTGCCCGTATTTATGCAGGTCTCCCACTTGGTGGACACTCCTCTAGGGGACCAAATGGGAGACTGGAATTCCAGATGGACATGGGGACATTTCAGACATACAGTTACAGGTTTTTCCCACAATGCAATATGGTCTCCTCCCCTCTGCCCTGGAGATAATTGAGAAGTAATTCAATTATCTCCAGGACAAAGACAAATCGCCATCTTAGATATAAAACCAGAAAACACATAAAAATACATAATTTGAAAATAGCCGAACATTTCTTATTCACATCACATATCCCCAGATAGCCTGGATCTGAGTGCATATTATTGGCGAATAGCGCGCAGATCCCACACACATAGTTCAATCACCATGGAGTCAAAGTTCTTACAGTCTTTCGGTATGCGAATGACTCCATGGGAAGGCTATCTGGGTTAAGCCATTTACACGAAAGTGCAGGAAACAGATGAATCCACCACAATAGTCAGACGAATAGTTCTGTCACATCCATTGTGTACAGTAATTATATCACAGGCAGGGGGGAGGGTTTGTTTGTCCTTACTGTGAGTGTTTAACTGTATCATAGTGTATTTGATTTGCTGTGCTACAAAACCATGTGGGTGGCAACATTGTGTAAAAATGTGTATATAAGAAACAATAAAACCACAGCTCTGTCTGTTCCTGTTTACATTCCAAAACTATGTGTCGTCCTGTTATTGGAGGGAAGAAGATTTTTTCCTGTGTCTGCTGTTCCAGCTGGCAGGAGATTCAACGCGGAAAGTCCCCATTCGGTTCCAGAGTTCCTAGGACTGAGTAGCTTCCAGTGCCTGGAGGTGTCTGCTGGAGTGAGTGGAGCCCTCAGGAAGCGCTAGGAGCATCCTTCAATGGAGGTACCCATTCGGGGTGCCAGGTGATCCGTTACATTGGTGACAAGTGGTGGGATGGCATCCAAGTGCGAGGAGAAGCAGCTCGGAGACACCGGTAACGTGTGGATTTACAAATTGAGGGCAGCGCTAGCAATCGTGCAGCGACCTGTCTACAGAGGCGCTCAGTAGAATGGAACGAGATGGCCTGCAATCAGCTTTCACACCCAGGGATGAGAGTGACCTCGAATGGAGGAGTACAGCCTGAGGGTTACGCTGGGAAGCTGCCCTGGAAGAGTTCCAGTTTCAGCGAGGAGAGGAACTTCCCGGTATATACCAGCGTTTGTGGGACCAAGTAGCCCAACGGAGGTCGCTTCTGGGGGAGCAACCCAGTACATAGTGGGTAATATGCCTGGAATCCCTAGTAGAATGGGAACTGATACTGGATAATGCCTACCGGGTGCTCTGGTGGCACGCAATACAACAGGATCCCTGGCTGTCGGAGGGGGCTTCGCCGGAAGGGAAGGACTACGGTGGCCCCAGTCTGGTATGGAGGGCCCTTGAGGAGGACAACGATTTTGGCAGTCCTACCCAGTCACGCTACTGGGTTATTTATGCCCACCTGAATGCTGTGCTGCAGTGTCCCTCACTCCTTTGATTGGGACCTGACCTTGCCCGTCTGGCTGCAATGGAGTGGGAAATCGAAAGAAATTATGTGGAGCTACTAAATGCAGTTCAGTCACCAGACAGTGGCGCAGAACAGGAGATCTGGATGACATCCCCAGGCCTGCCACCCTACAGCTGGGAAGATCCGGCTAGGTACCCCCTGCTTCACGACCAGCTGCAGAAGTAGAGGACCTCATAGACTGGTCCTGGGAAGACCCACAGGTGGCAGGTGGAGATGGGACCGAGGTCTCTCTACCGGCCCTACCAGGATGCTGGGCGGCAGGCCCGGATCTCCAGTGGCAGTGCGGTGAACAGGGAGGGGAGACAACGGGTCTCACTCCCCAGCGGCAGCGTACAACCCAGGGAGCGGAGAGTGTTGTCCTCCATCTCCAGCAGCCAAGTGTGTTATTGGGAGAAGAGACTGTCGTCCTTCCTCCCCAGTGGAAGGGTGTATCCTTGGGAGAGGAGACAGTCGGTCTCTCTCCCAGCGGCAGTGCGAATCCCAGGGAGCTGAAGGTGTCGACCTTCCTCCCCAGCGGCAGTGTGTATCCTTGGGAGAAGAGACAGTCGGTCTCTCTCCCCAGCAGCCAGGTGTATTACAGGGAGTGGAGACAATTGGTCTCACTCCCCAGCGGGAGTGCGAATCCAAGGGAGGTGAAAGTGTCGTCCTTCCTCCCCAGCGGCAGTGTGTATCCTGGGGAGAGTAGACAGTCGGTCTCTCTCCCCAGCAGCCAAGTGTGTTCCAGGGAGTGGAGACAATAGGTTTCACTCCCCAGTGGCAGGGTGTATCCTTAGGAGTGGAGACAATCAGTCTCACTCACCAGCGGCAGTGCGAATCCCAGGGAGCTGAAGGTGTCGACCTTCCTCCCCAGCGGCAGTGTGTATGCTTGGGAGAAGAGACAGTCGGTCTCTCTCCCCAGCAGCCAGGTATATTACAGGGAGTGGAGACAATTGGTCTCACTCCCCAGCGGCAGTGCGAATCCCAGGGAGCTGAAGGTGTCGTCCTTCCTCCCCAGTGCAGTGTGTATCCTTGGGAGAGGAGACAGTTGGTCTCTCTCCCCAGCAGCCAAGTGTGTTCCCGGGAGTGGGGTCTCACTCCCCAGAGGCAGGTCTCACTCCCCAGAGGCAGTGCAAATCCCAGGGAGCTGAAGGTGTTGACCTTCCTTCCCAGTGGCAGTGTGTGTCCTTAGGAGTAAGCCAGCTACCGCAGGGGGTGCACCGGGAGCAGCCGGGTCATCCTCTACCACTGGGGTCATCACCAGTGAAGGTAGGAGTGATGTTGCCGTGGCTAAGCAGCTATGGTAATCGGGAGGGTGGGGCATTGCTGCTGGTTGGGTTCGCAGCGGGATTTCTTGATTCCATTCCAGGATCTGGTGGTCGTACGTCACCTCCTCAATTTGAAGTCGGTGGGGGACTTTCCAGATGTGGTGCGGAACAAGCTGCTTAAGGAAGTGCAGGTGGGGAGAATGGTGGGGCCCTTTCGGGAGCCCCCGTTGCCCAAGAAGAAACCCGGTAAGTACCGGGTCATTCATCATCTATCGTACCCACACAGATCGTCAGTGAATGATGATATTGACAAGTCACTCTGCTCGGTGTCATATGCATCATTCGACCAAGCGGTCAAGTTGGTTCGGCACGCGGGTAAAGGGGCTTTGCTGGCTAAGGCTGACGTGGAGGTGTTTTTTCGAAGGCCAGTATTTCATCAACCTCTGTCTTCCCATGAGGTGTTCCATCTCCTGCGCATATTTTGAGAAGTTCAGCACTTTTCTGGAATGGGTGGTCAAGGTGGAGGCGGGCACAAGGTTTGTGGTCAATTACCTTGACGATTATCTTAGCGTCGGACCGGCGGGGTCGGATGGGTGTCGGATAGGATTGAGGATGCTGGAATGGGTGGCGAGTGTGTTTGAGATTCCACTGGCGGGTGACAAGACAGTGGGGCCAACCACCTGTTTGTCTTTCTTGGGCCTGGAGATAGATTCGGTCCGGGGTGAGTGTAGGTTGCCGGGCAATAAGTTGCTGGAGCTCTGGCAGGCAGTGGCAGAGGTGCGGGGGGGTCAAGAAGGCACTTCAGTCATTGGTAGGCCGGTTAAATTTTGCGTGCCAGATTATCCCTGTGGGGTGGGTTTTTAACAGGTTCCTGTCCAAAACTACTAGCAGGGTTGCTTCCCCCCATCATTTTGTGCGGGTGCTGGCCTCCATGAAGGCCGATTTGGATGTCTGGTCATTTTTTCGGGACATTAATGGTTGGGTGTAATTTCTGGAACCAGCAGTGTCTTTGCCCAAACTGGAACTGTTTACGGATGTGTCGACGAGTCTTGGGTTCGGGGCATTTTTTGCTGGGCACTGGTGCGCGGAGCCATGGCTGGAGGAGTGGAGGGCCAGCTCCCACATTCGCAATTTGGCGTTTTTGGAGTTCTTTTCCTTGGTGGTGGCATTAGCATTGTGGGGTCACCTCACAGATGCAAACACATACTCACAGATGCACACTGACACTCACAGATGCGCACACATACTCACAGATACACACTGACACTCACAGATACACACACATACTCACAAATACACACTGACACTCACAGATACCTAAACATACACACTGGCACACACACAAATTGCAGCTTCCATAATGTTAACCACCCTCACTGCTTCCATACCTTTTGGTTTCAGGAAGGTGACTTCCTGGGATTGGTTGACCCTGATTGGAGTTTGAAGCTGCAAAGCTCTCTCTCCTCCCTCCTCCTCTTCTCTCAGCTGCATCGTGTGTCTTCTCAGCCCGCACGGTTGGTAAGCTGGGAGGAAGTAACAGTCACTTCCTCCCAGCACTCCCTGCAACTTTAAAAGGGGCCCAGTCTGCCAAAGGGCTACAGCACCCGACCGAGCCCCTAATGAGGTAGCTCGAACAATATCAGCTGCACTTTTTTCTCAGGGGGTGGGTGGCAATTGGCCCGTTGGCCCCGCCCCCTGCCACTGAATTGACCAATAGAGGTAAAAAAGTAGAAGCAGTAAAACAATCAATACTTCCAAGAAGGGTTCATACAGATACTTTTAATGCAGCTATTGAGGGAGGGAGACTGCCAGTGAAATTGTGTGTGTTAAACTTGTTTTGCCAATGTGTGTCATTGATTCTAGTGTGAGACTAGGTTTTGCTTACTGATGTATCTACCTAGCTAGCTGCTGCTAATGGCACTTGAAACAAGTGAGTTGCAGGCAGGAGATTGTCATTGAGGCATTGATCCTTGTGTGAGACAATGTTTACATTACTCCTGTATATAAAAGTGAACTCTCATTAAATAAACATACTTATTGAGTAAAATTAATTTAAAACATATTTATGTTTCCCATGAGATCCTAGTTTATGACAAAAAAAGAAAATAGCAGGAGTACACTAGATAAAACTATATCTATATATTGCACAACCAGAGATCCCACATGATAAGCAGTTGAGACACAAAGCACTAAACTGTACTATGGCCCAAAAACCTATAATTAGCAGCAAGTTCCAAATGAATAAAAACATTTCCTAGTTTTACACCTGTGAGTTGTTTTATATACTTTACAATACTTTATATACTTTACAATTTTGTAAAATCAGCTTGTTCAGCTTGCTAATTTTTTATTTAATTTTCATGTTTTGCCTATTTTAAGGTAAGGTAGAGTCTTATTATTTTTATATAGTTTTTTTTTAAGAAACTTTGGTATCTATCTATCTGTTTATCTAGCTGTCTGTCTGTCTATCTATCTCCAACTTGTACTGGGACATAGGAGATTGTAATTGTGTCATTGATCCTAGTAGGAGACTAGATTACCAATTTACAGTTTTTACCGTGCTGACCAGTGCAGATAACTCTAAAGGGTGGAACTCAGAATGCACACAAACCAACATACACACAACTGAAGGCAAAAAACAAGTGTATTGATATTTACAAAGAAGATAAAATCAAATACAAGCACATATAACTGAATGTAAAAGAATGTAAAAGAAGAGGCTCTGGATACAGAGAAGCAGGGCAACCAGCTCAGGGACTCAAGGAAGCAGTCAGCTAGGGAACACAGGTGAGAGCTAGCTCAGAACTCAGGAAAGGCAGCTAGCCCAGGAGCTCAGCCTATCATGCAGGTCAAAAGAACCAGACCCAAAACAACATTAATGAACTGAAAAACAAGATGGGGTGAGGCCAGTGCCCACTGTCACCCCCACAGCCTCTCCATAGCCTACCTTGCCCACAGCCTGCCCCACATCCTGCCACCCACCATTGTTAGCCCCACACTGTAACTGTCACCCTCACATCCTACCACCCACCACTGTCACCCGCACAGCCTGTCACCACACACTGTAACTGTCACCCTCACATCCTGCCACCCACTACTGTCACCCTAACATCCTGCCCTCCACACTGTCACCCTCACATCCTGCCACCCACTACTGTCACCCCATCACTGTAACTGTCACCCTCACATCCTGTCATCCCCACAGCCTGCCCCACACCACTGGCACCCCCATAGCCTGTTACCCCCACACTGTAACTGCCGCCCTCCCAGCTTGCCCCCAACCACTGTCACTTTAACATCTTGCCCCAAACACTGCCACTCACCACTGTCACCCACACACTGTAACCATCGCCAAAAGGATCGGACAGCATTCAGAGTGCTTAAACCAAAACAACATAAAGTAATAAATATATTTTCAAATATTTTATTG
Source organism: Pelobates cultripes (assembly GCA_933207985.1). Classification (NCBI taxonomy): domain Eukaryota; kingdom Metazoa; phylum Chordata; class Amphibia; order Anura; family Pelobatidae; genus Pelobates; species Pelobates cultripes. Next base: position 187,921,893 of record OW240914.1, read on the forward strand.
TCACTCTCCGCTTGAGTCCGGTGAGCAGCTGATATTCCAGGTCCAGTAGAACTAGAATGTCCAAGTCCCCTAGAAGATCAGGCATGGCACCTTGCAACATTGCTTCTTTAGTTCATCTTGTGAATGCAATCCTACTTGCAAGCATTTTAATGTTTCAAGCGATAACACACTGTTTTATGTTTTAACAATTTTAGGCTGCATCCCAAATTGTGTGTGGTGAAACCGATCTCTCCACCGGGCATTGGAGAAGACTGATTGCCAGTCTCCTGCCATGTGACTATGGCCCCTGGGATGTATTGCCCTTTAAAGACATGATTTTGGCATAATGGAGTTGTGTTGTGCTGCTGCTGGCCCTTTAAGAACCATCTGGGGACATACTGTGGAGTTACTGGGTGGCCACCATTTCATGTATCAGAGGCACATGGTGAGAACAATGGATGAAGCACATGGTGAGAACAATGGATGGCGGCCATTTTAACTCACAGACACTGTTTGGACTTTTCTACAAGGTGCCATCTCGCCGGTATTTGGTGCACAAAGACATTGTGCAGTAGTTTTAAACTATACAACAGGGGACACATTATACAGTAATTATTTTTCATATAGCCTGTATATGTTCTGCAGAATCTGCATTAAACTGTATCTTCCAAACTACTGAACGGATCTGGGTGAATTTTGGATATGTGGTTTTTATGGGGTTATTGCATGTTTTGTTTGGGGTCCCTGTGATATGTTTCATAATACTGTATTTCTCTGCCTGTGATAATTATATTAACCATTGTGTTCAGTAATTATATCACAGGCAGAGGGGAGGATTTTGTGTGGGAGTGTCTGTGTGTATTGTACGGATTGATTGGTTGTATTTCAAAACCCTGTGGGCAGTACTGTGTTTTGGATTGTGAATAAAAGAGGCTTTATGTGCCAGTACAGTCAGTTCTGCTTGACCTCAAAACGAAGTGTCGTCTTGTTATTGGGGGAATTGGATTGTATGCTGATTGCCAGGAGTGTAAGCTGATTGTATGCTTTTCCTGTTCAGCTGCTTACAGCTTGAGAGCATTCGTATGCTTCTCCGGTTCGGTGGTTGTGGTGTCTGCTGCAGTGCTTGGAGTCCTCAGGAAGCGCTAGGAGCATCCTTCAACTGAGGTACCCAGTCGGGGTGCCAGGTGATCCATTACATTGTGTTTGTTAGTTTATGTATTAAAGGAAGCTTTAAGGAAGGTCTCTGGGGAAGCTTGTCCGACAACCATTTTCAGAAAAGGGACGCATTTTTATAGTATTATTATTCTTGCAGATTTATCTCTTTTGGTTGATGGGATATTTTATTGATTTGCATTCTGAGTACTGGCAGAAGTAAGTATGTGGACTGGAGACCTGACAGTATCAAAAATACTGCACCTTTATATTCATTAATTAGGGCCCTAGAATTTATTTTCACTGTTAAATATGTCAACCCAGTTCTTTTCTTTATTCTACGGTTTTACTTCATTAAGGATTAACATATTGATGTTATAATTTAGAAAAATTATAAATACCTCTCTTTCTTCCCTCCTGTGTGTCAATAAGTCTGCTAGTTACTATTAATTATTGCTTTAAAGTGTTTAAAATTTATTATATGTCTATGCCATTTCATTTCTCACCTAATTAATTAAAACACCGTGTTTATCTCACAAATATTGTTAGATACACAGAATGTTAAATAAACATTTTTAATTTTTTTTTTGGTTTTTCAAGCAGCTAATTAGGTACTACTCTTCAGGGGTCCTCAAATGGAACAGATGGTTAGGGTACTTCAGCTTTAAAGAAAATGCAAATGTGTAAAAATATACAGCAACAACAAAACATATTTTTTTTTCTCCATTTTACTAGTTAGTGTTTGATCTCTTTATTGTTAACAGGCTAAACGAATCTGCATGGAGCTCAAAGTAGATTTAAGCATAGAGTAAAAATAGTTTTCAAGTCTGTGATACAATACATTTTAATAAGATGTTTCTCTCAACTGGAGGAATCCTGATAGTTGTGAGGAAGAGATACCAAGACAATTGTCTCTCTTACTTCTGTAATTATAGCAAACTGTCAGGAAAAGCAGAGGTTTGTTTAAGTATCTAATTCCAAAAGGAATGTCCCACTAAATCCTCAATTGAATTAGAGCTTATTACATTTATCTGCAGTTTATTGGCTCCCTATAAGCCATATAACAGTTCGGACTGCTTTAATTACTGTCGATAATTGCTTATCTAGAGCTGAAAATTACCGGTTATTAATTGCAAAACCTATATGCTTCACTTTGAAAATATCAACTTTGGTGACTCAATTCCATTTATCAGAAACATACTAACAAAAAAGGCCTTATGGAAATTGACAGTTTATATTAGTAGATAAATGTGTATTTTTACTAATTGCTCAGTAGAAGATAGCATCCAATGGAAAAACAGTTTTCAAAAAATGCTTATGGTGGTCAATATGACCCACACATTAGTATAAATACACTTTTAAACTTGCCATATGACCTTAATGGTGGGGGCATATCTCCTAAATATAGGGAGCATATTAATAGTAAGGGAAACTAATTTGTAACAAGGGAAATGATCTTTTATCTTTTGCTGTATGTCAGTAGGGATAACACTGTGATGATGTTGAACCTAAAAGGTCCTGCTAGATATCCAAACAGTGATTACTGGAACTAGCAGAGAGCAGTGATGCTGCCTCTATAGGATGTGACTTGGTGCTAGAGGGAAGTATGTAAATGGATCCAGGCCAAATGGCAAAGTTGACAAAGGCAGTAGAGCTTGACTAAAGCCCTAGGGATGTGCATGGGCAAAAAATTTGGTTTGACATTCCGAAATTCGACACTTCGGCAATTCGGGACTTTGGCAATTCGGTTCAGCACTTCAGAAATTCGGGACATCGGCAATTTGGGACTTCAGCAATTCAGCATTTTGGCACTTTGGTTTGGTTCGGCACTTCCGAAATTCGGGACTTCGGGAATTCAGCACTTGGGGACGTCGGCACTTCGGGACTTAGGGTAAGCATAGGGTTAGGGGTAGGGTTAGGGTTAGGAGTAGGTTTAGGGTTGGATTAGGAGTAAGGTTAGGGGTAGGGTTAAGAGTAGGGGTAGAGGTAGGGTTAGGGTTGGGTTAGGAATAGGGTTAGGGTTAGGAGTAGGGTAGGGTTAGGAGTAGGGTTAGGGTTGGGTTAGGAGTAGGGTTAGGGTTAGCAGTAGGGTAAGGGTTGAGTTAGGAGTAGGGTTAGGGTTAGCAGTAGGGTTAGGGATAGGGTTGGGTTAGGAGTAGAGTTAGGGTTTGGGTTAGGAGTAGGATTACGGGTAGGTTAGGGATAGGGGTAGATTAGGTTTAGGGGTAGAGGTATCCTATTCGTACCCCAGCTCTACCCATAACCCTACTCCTAAAACTACCCTAACCCTAACCCTACCCTAACCCTTACCATACCCCTAACCCTACCCTAACCCTACTCCTAACCTAACCTTACTCCAACCCTTATACCTAACCCTACCCCAACCCTAATCCTACACCTACCCATTTTGTCACTTTTCAGAAGTTCGAAGCACTTTGGCACTTCCGAAATTCGACACTTCTGAAATTCTGAAGCATCCGAATGTCTGAATCTCCAAAATTTGGCCGAATTTCCATTGGGACCGAACTGTATTGCACATGTCTATAAAGCTCCACTGTTTGTCAACATTTGTCAGCCTTTGAGTTATACATATGGTAAAGTAGTCCCTACTTTTCCTTATGTATAACTTTTGAAAATCAAGTATATTTTGGAAAAAAGAGGGGGAGCCACTGCTTTATCTCATTAAAGTAGTTATGTTGTCCAGAGTCCCTCAGCACGGTACTTCCACTCAGCATGAAACTGTTTTTAATGTTTTAATGCTAAACAAGACTCCCCAACAGCCATTCCCCTCTGCATGCCCGGGCTTAAGAAGAAGCATAAGCCTGAACAGCATTGGGTGGCTGTCTATTCACCTGCCTCAGTCACAACTCCAGTATGAGAAGACAGGGACACTCATGCAGTTGTAAACTGCACAAAAATAGTGTAAAGGAACATCAGCTTGCCGGGCACACACGCACGAGTGCACCAATTCATTGCCGCTATCAGGGATCCTGGAGTGCTGCAGACCTGCTCTCGCTGAAGCCTTACTGGGATCGCTGAGGGCCTTTTCCACCCTGGACCAGGCTATTGTAATTATAGCTCTGGAAACCCTTTCTACAGCAGTGCTGTGAACATAGACCTTTCTCCAAACACCAGATAACAATTGGTGAAGGTTAAAAACAACAAAAACCTTTATTTAGAACAGCACATTGATGTATACCCACAACAGCCTCCATTTATATGCCGTAGGGTTACAGTGGTACCCAATAGCAGTATGTACTTGGGATAGTCAATTACACTATGTATCCTAAGCCAACCAATAGGAGAATGAACTTGGGATGTGAACCAATCACACTACAAAGCTTACAACCAATGCGAATGGAGCCCTGTAATTACCAGAGAGGGTGGGGACAGACAATAGCAAGAGCAGTGTACAACATGGAGAATTTAAAGGAATGTCAGGGTAGCCACTGAGAACTGGTCTGGAAGTGTCCCTGGAACAATAGGACAACATACTGCTGTGAGACCAATAAAACAATAATAAGGGGGAAGGGAAAAGGCACAATCAACACATTCAATCCAATACAAAGGAACAAGCCATATGGGAAAACATATAGGCACTCCTAAAAACACAATATAAAACAAACAAAGGGCATGGGGAGTCCATTGTACAGGGCAACACCCACAGGGAAAACAGGCTCTTTTAGGGGCTCCTGGTACAAGGCCCATTAGCTTTTGTGCCCATATAGGTAGTGGAGTGTCCCATTTAACACTGAATAGCGGGACAGTGCCAGGGGACTGCGGGTACCATAACCAATTTAATGAGATGATAAGTTATACTGCCCAGAGTGTTCCTTTTAGGGTTTAATAAATTGTCTCTCCTGTGTAGAGAGAAAAATCTTCAAACACACAGATGTTTCATTGTTAGTTGCAAATCATTCTCATGTTTACTCTCAGCAATGGCATGCATTATGCTTAGCAGTTATATAAAATGTTTTCCAACTCTATTGAAGGTATCAAAACATAACAATTTGCAAGTTTAGGATTTCTTTATGCAACTCATTATATATATACTCTAGGACTCCAAACAATATATATGACCAACTTCCCCCCTCCTCCCTATCCTCCCCCCAGTACAACCTTAGGCAAATAGTCCATTTTACAAAAAAAAAAAAAAAATTAAAGTCTTAGACTTTTATGCAAAACACTGTAGAGAAAGGATTTCAAGAATATGAGAGCACAAACTAAAATATGGGAAGAGGAAAATTAGGGAAACATAATTATGTTTTTTTTATGATTTTTTTGTTTGCTTAAAAAGAGTTGTAGATATATAAAATAACTTTTCATTAGAGGTGTTTAGTACTATACAGTTTAAGTGTGCAAAAGGGTGTCTGCTGTAGACCATAACACATAATCAAGAAGAAAATATGATGGGCATACAAGATTGTCCAATTTTATTATTAGGAAGAAATTCATAATAGTATATCGGTATATACAAATAGTATACATGTATGAAATAGGTATACTAGACAAAAGGCAGCATTATATTATTTAAACTTTCAAAAGTGTCTCTGCTTTTTCAAGGTCACATTTGATAAAAATAATAGAACAAAATAATTTGAAGCTTGGACAAACATGACTAGCACAATGCTAAGGAGATTTTCTTGACTCAAGATGGCAAGAAGGACCTTTTTTGCAATGAGTATATCACAAATTTAAGCCTTTTGAAGTATCTTACAAATGAGGATTGAGATACAAAAAGAATATGTTTTATTATTATCCGAACAACTTGATTAAAAGTGACAATTAACAAGTCTTATACTGGCTCAAAGGCAGACAATCAAATTAGTCCCTGTCGTGTTAATCAAGTCACAGCGGAATACAGGCACTCATGACCTCAAATAGTCTGTCAGTAACGCAGTGGACACATTGACATGTTAACTGTTAGAATAGAGGTAGATTATTTAAAATGTATTTGAATAAATTGGCTGCATCAGTTTTTTTATCATCATGGTTGGCTCAAAGGCACTTGAGCATGTAGAGCCATACGGGGGCTGAAGCATTGGAAGATGCCAATATTGCAATGAATGTTTCCACTCTGGCCAGGTGTGAGGCACTTGACTTATAATAGTGTGTGTTCTTCTATTGTTAATCTGACTCATATTTCCTTGGGCTAAATATGTCTAATTAAGTGAACAAAAATAACAAAATACAAACACAATCAAGGTCATGCAAGACAGTTCTTGAGTTTATTTATTTTTTGTTGTATCAGGAAAAGGATAGAATAAAAACAATTGTCTGCATGGTGTTAGATGTAATTCCAATATTCTTAGGTGAATACTACTAATAATGTTGGTGGTCACGAACATGGTGAAGGCAATGATGGCAGAGGTGTCAGCAGTCCTCATGGCTAACGTGTTCCAACTCTCAGATGCCAAGGCATTACTGCTAATGGTGCACTGGCAAACAGGACCTCCTACCCTATCCTTGCCCAATTTTGACTTGGGAGTAGTATGTGATATTAATGATGGTGTATTTCTTTTTCTTTTTACAGTGAATGAGATTTATGAATGATTGTGTATTGTGTAAACTAACAAAATTTATTCAGCAAAAAATGGATTAGTGCTTGGTGCATTAACTGCTGAAATGTTATTGTCACTCCAATGGCCATTGGAGTGTAAGTTCAACTGCCACATCAAAAGGCAAAAACTAATGAGGCACAAAGGAGTATTTTTATGAACCTCTATTAAAGTTGTATTCCTAGCATAACAGTACAGTATAGTATAGTGCCAAACACCCTAACCTCCTCCCACCCACACACACAGCATTGAAAGAGTTAAAACCCTTTTGTCTTCTGCTCCTCTTTCTCAGACATCATTCTTCAGACTGGGTTCCTTATGTGCATGTGCAGCATTCACCATAATCACTGCAATAACATTTTAGCTGATGATGGATGTTTTCATGCAGAGCATGAGGACGTCCAGCATCAGTTAGGCAATCAGAATTCACCTAACCACCAGGAAGTGCCTCTGGTGGCTGTGTAGTAGAGATTTCAGGTTTATTAAGGTATTAATAACTATATCAATTACAATTGGAGGATTAAACTGACAGGGGCACTAGACATGTGCAATTTGTTTCATTCCAAATGTCAATTCGGTCGAATTTCACGCAATTCGGACATTCGGATACTTCCAAATGTCTGAATAGATGAATTGCCGAATTGCCGAAGTTCCAAATTGCCGAAGTTCTGAAGTTCCGAAATTGCCAAATTTTCCGAAGTATCTGAAGTTTATTATATAAAAACCAAGTCTCTTTTCTATTCCATTTCCCATTTTTCTAGTACCGAGTAGGCACTCCGAATCACTTATCAAAACAAACATGTTCATTCACTGCTCAAGTCCTTTGTTTCGTGATTCAGTCATAGCGGTTCAGAGTTAAACAATTCAGAACCAAATCCACAAGTCTCATCCTTATTTATCAAATTGACCTATCCATCTGTCTTCCTCTATATGTATACATGTACATATGCATATCCATCTATCTCCATGCAAATATATACACATACACACACACAGACATGTTAAAATATTTTCAAAATCAGAATTGAAACATGTTAAAAATGGGTAAAGGCTGTTTTATCATAACTTATGAATTAAATGGAGATTTAGACCTTTTGGGGTTTGCATTTTGCCTGTGTTACTAATTCATCTTCTTAATATCAACGTGATTGATTCTCTCTAGAACTAAATGAAGAACTAGTGATCTCAGCCCTGACATTGCACTCATTCAAGCTAAGGCAGCACCCCAGGATTAGTTGTGTGGCTTGTGTTAAGTACATGCACATGTTTCAGCACACTGATTTAATAAAAATTATACTGGGAAAATATCAGGTGAAAAACACAAATAGGCTAATCATCATCTAAATTTTGATGATTCAACAATTAGCAATTCATTAGTAATTGCAAATGAATTCACCTACTTAATTATCCAACATTCAAAGTCAATTAATAAAAAATCACCTACATCGACTGTATGAGTAAAAATATGATATATTGCTGTCAACGGGCAGCTATTGTTGAAACGTACAGAGAAATTATTTTTGCATATTCATACTTTATCAGCATTGTATGATGGAAATTAATGGTTTACATTTCCATAAATGCACTGTATTTATTGTAATGCAATACTATATATTGTTTCATTAATACATGAATGACTTTTTTCAGCATTTGGCAGTTTAGCAGTTTAGAATACATACACCTAGGTGTGTGGTCTTAGATGGTTTTCACTGAATAGAAGGGAGTCCCTTTTCAGGATTTTTTTCAGCGTATTTGAGGATGTGTTGTTTTTGACAAGTAATTAGATCTCGAATTCTGAGCTTTTACTATTTTTTTTTATACATAGTAAGTGTGGGTTATGCCCCTGGCATATTTTAAATACAACTTCTCTTTTCTTTTTCAGACGCTTTGATTTCACCCATCTGGTCAATTCATCCCAAACCAGGTTGATAGTGTTTAAGACTGGAGATTTTGCTGGCTATTCCATGATTTGAAACCTCTCGTATTTTCTTCCAAGGTAGTTCCAGAATAGCCTAGAGTTATGCTTTGGGTCATTATCTTGCAGTAAAATGGACTCTTGAGTGCTGAAAAATGCTGTGGTATGCTTATTGATTTAGGGTGCCACTCAATTTGTCCAACTCATCACACTGTATATAGAGCCCCAGGCTATCTTTTTCTTCCTTTACGTAGAAGGGGATTGCACTCATTCAACATAAATCACATTAGGTGCTCTCTTGGCCTGGATTGTCAGCAATCCAAATGATTATCAATTCCAAAGAGGGTCCGGATAACACAGACAGTGACTTTAAGCAGTCTTTAATAGAATCAAGCAAGTGATAATATTTCAGCTCGGCAATGTAGCTTTTGTCAAGTTTACCATCCACCACACAGTGCACATATTTAGAGTAAAGAAATACAGTAATACTTGCAAAACCACCATCAATAGAGAGCTGGCACCATAAAAAATGGTAGTGCTGTTATAAGGAACACTTCAAAAATTGGAACTGCCCAAAGACATAGAAAATGCATTCAAAACAATGCAAAAAAGTCTGAATTTCTATGGTGATGCAGCTCCACATTGGGGGGGAAGAGTAATGCAAAGGTCCATCAATATTACACAAAATTCAATCTCAATGGAAACTATGGAGAAGCGTCTGTATGTAATGTGCATTTAGCTCTACTTCAATGTACTGTGTACATCAAGCATGTCAAACTCAAAGTCTAGCACGGGCCACATAAACAAGTTTTAAGCTTATGTGGACCGCAAAAGAAAAAAAAAACTAAAATTTTCATAGAAATTTACGTTTATTTTGAAAAGTACAGTATAAAAAAACCCCCAGCATTCCCCTCTACTATCCCACAGCACCACCTTCTACTAAATCCCAGCCCCCCCTTTAATAAATCCCAGTCTCCCCATATACTAAATACCAGTACCCCCCTCTAGCCAACAAGCAGACTCCACTCACATTGCTGCTGCCAGACATTTGCACTATTACACATTGTGTTTCCATCGCAATTGAATTGTATTCAAACATTTTTTTTATAGTTTGCAATTCATTTTGCCCCCCCTTTATGTAGAGATGCTCCATTATAGACACGCAGTCTATAATTTTGCTTGTGTCTTACATTTCTTTGAGTAGTTCTGGTTTTCAGTCCCCCTAATACCGACAATACATTTTTGCTTTTCTCTATCGGTGTTATGTAAGTATCACTGTATTTATTTTTTATAATAAATATGAGCACTGTGTGGTAGTGTGTTAGACTTCACCAAGGCTACATTGTGGAGCTAAGATGTTGTCACTTGCTTGATCCTAATAAAGACTGCTTGAAGCCACTTATCTTACTCCTCCATGTATGACAGTTGATGTCACACAACTCAATGCCACACAAAAACCCTGAGTGATGAATTTTGACTCACTGGGCCATACGACTTTTTTCCATTATTCAGTAGTTCACCACCAGTGCTTCATGAGCCCAGGCAAGCAGCTTTTTCTTATTTTACTCTAAACCTATTAAACCTGCAACTTGAAATCTTCTCTTTGCTGTTACAAGTGAAATCTGCTTATTTTCACCAGTTTTAAGCTGCCCATGAAGCTTCTGCCCTTTAATCCACCTATCAGACTCTCAAAACCGTCTAATTCTGTTATTGCTTTGGGTATGCCATACCTCTTTCTCCAGCTTCCAATTTCCTTTTCATGGTTTAGGCAAGTTTACTGATACCTTGACCACCTCGGCAAAATCTATAAATTAAAGACCTACACAATAAGTCAATTTTACTTTATTTTTTTTTCTATCCAGTTACTTTGTTATATATTTTTTTCTAACCATTATGAAAGCAATATACTACTTCATGCATTACATTACTGTCCAATAATGTTTAAAGGGATGAAGTAGAGTCAGAGTTCCAGTGTTTCAATACTACTTTTAAACAGGAAGTATGCATGTAAGTAATCGACAAAAGTCAGGTCACCTGTAGGAATTTCAAGGGCTAATTTACTTATATTGTCACAGAACAGATGTAAGTTGTTAACCCATTATGTGTTACTTGACAACTGTCTTTATTTATAACTCTGAAATGTACATTATGTTTCCAGTTTTCAGAAATCTAAACTTGCTTTTTGAACCTCAGGCAGTTTATAGCTTATCTTTGTAAAAATTCAGTTTACTTGAACTCCTTAACTTTTAACACAAGCACTGGAAAAACTGATGTGTTCTAGAACCTTTCATTATATATATATATATATATATATATATATATACATATCATACACATCATAACACATAGTTGGATGGGCTTTTTAACGATATAGAAATGGTTGGCAAAGAATGCCATAAAAGCCATAATGTGATAAGTCAAAGCCAAGGTCAGTATAGTGGATTTCAGAGTAGTCAGAAGAAGCCAAATGCCACAAACCCTTGAGCACAAAAACTAGGGGTTTATGTTGGTATAGAATGTTCCCTACTGGACACTATTATGTACCAGAACGTGAATAAAATTGATGTTGGATCAAATCTATGGAAACTGTCAAGCTAGAATGATGCAGGGCACCAGTGTTTATAAAGGTACCAGTATATTAGCAGGCAGCATCTAAATTAACATGGGGATGTTGCAGAGTAGTAGCATCATTAATGGTATAGGATTCAGCATCAAAAGTGACGCAAGAATGGTGCAGATTATTGCCATCATTTTTGTAGTATGATCAGGCATCAAAATTACATGAGAAATGAAGCTCGGCCAAAGCCTGGGTATGTTAAGGAGGCACCATAGAGACAGGCATTGAGATTTTGCTGAAATAACTGCCCTCAGGCAATACTGGAGCATGCATATCCCAGTTTTGCCTTTACAAGTCCTCCCTTTCAACTCTTCCTTATCATTAATGTCTACATTACACTACACTATATGTAACCATTACCCAATATACCAGAAACCACTGAAATATTCCACAGGACATATAAACCTACAATATATATATATATATATATATATATATATATATATATATATATATACTACACAGGTTCCAGAAAGAAGGTAAAGGACACATTATCCTGTACATACAAACAGACAGGTGGTCATAGTGACACATGTGTTAATGTGATGGCAATGTCACTGTGACTGGATGTACAGTGAGGGAAAAAAGTATTTGATCCCCTGCTGATTTTGAACGTTTGTCCAATGACGAAACAACCAGTCTATAATTTTAATGGTATGTGTATTTTAACAGTGAGAGACAGAATAACAAAAACAAAAAAATCCTGAAAAACGCATGTCAAAAAAGTTATGATTTTTTTTTTGTCAGTGGGCAAACGTTCAAAATCAGCAGGGGATCAAATACTTTTTTCCCTCACTGTATTACTTGTGTACAATGTCAGTGTGAATACATGTGTGTGCACTGTTTGTAGGGCCAAATAAGTGCACCTGTGTGTGCATTTAGTCTGCGCATGTGTTTCAGTGGCTGTGCAGTGTGAGTGTGGCAGTGTTTTTTCTGTATAATGTAATAATGAGCATGACATTACATGCAGGTGAAGTGCCAGCGTGTAAGTAATTATCAGTACATATTGCATGTGTTTTCTTTGTGTATATGTGTTTAATTTGATGGGAGGTAACTGTTTCATAGTTGTTCCAAACCCTTTTCTGTCTATCCCATAATCACTTCTGTCGCTTTCCTACACAGCCATTTGTCTCTCCCACACTTTTTTCTGTCTCTTTCCTATATCCTACTTTATTGTCTCTCCCACACCCACCTTGTGTCTTTCTGCTTTCCGTTATCACTGTAATCCGCTGCTGGGAATACTCAATGAAGTCACACCAAACAGATGTAGTATCAATAAGCATTTAAAGGTTTAATGCGTAGTGAATCGTGTAAATAAAGCACAGTTGGCTAGGGGTGTATACATCAACGGCAACATTAACCAATCATGGGAGTCTAAGAACCAAAAGTATGATTTTTCATATAACATTTACACATACCAGTTTTGCAATATATGTTTTATTTCCCTTGCAGTACCACAGAACAGAGCCATAGATTGATCTGAATGTGATAATTTACTGGTGCACACTGATTTTGCCATGCTGGGATCTGTGAGATTTCATCTGATATACAGATTTGCCATTGCTTTAACTTCACACAGGAAAGAAGTTTTGATATGTGCAATTGTAGTAACACACTTGTGCAACTTTCTTCCTGGTATAGTGTAAAATCTGTACATAGGAAAATGCAATATGCTAACTGTAGCGGATCACCTGGCACCCCGACTGGGTACCTCCGTTGACGGATGCTCCTAGTGCTTCCCGAGGGCTCCAAGCAATCCACTAGACACCATAAGCACTGCAGACCCCACGAACCACCGCAGCTTGGTTCAGGTCTTGCCGTCTCCTACCCACCCTGGACCTACCACAAGGCTCCAGGTTCCAGTGGGTGAACCTCTCTTTCTCAAGAGAGTGAAGCAGGAACCAGCTCTTACAAGAGCTTAGTGATTATTCAAGGGAGTATGAAGAGCACAGCAATCCATTGTAGCAGATCCATTGTAGCAGATTCCCCCAATAAGAGACAGGACTCTAGATTAAGGGTGAAGTAGAACTGAAGGTTTATTGCCACAGCCTGGAATATATGCACACCCTCTGGACCTGATGGAAAACAGGGACAAAAGGAACATAAACCAATAAAAGCATAGTTTTACATTCAGTCACACCCATACAGTGTACACAATCCCTCCCCTCTGCCTGTGATATAATTAACAAAGACAATGGACTAACTCAATTAACTCTAAGCAGGAAAAACATACATTTTTACAAACCCAAAAAAGTACCCCAAAATACAACATATCCCCACAGTCACATCCCCTGATAGCCCCTATCTGGGTGAACAACATATCCAAAAATCACCAAGGTTCAGGGGTTCAGGAATTTATTTTTGCCCCACCGTGCACATGGTCCCATGCCCAAAGCAGTTCCATACACTCGACGACAAAACACTGCTGGACAATTTAAGATGGCCGCCGCTGTTCCAGTTAAAAGTCCAAGGGGCAGAAACAGTACTTTTGAACATGGGTTATCACAGGGCCCATAGTCCCAGGGTAGGAGGCTGGCAAACAGGCCCCTCCAAAAACCAGTGACAAACTCCCTTAAAAAGGGGAGTTTGTCACTAACTATAATTTATGGTTAACAAGTTGTGTTGGCAAATATCATGGATCTTTTAATTGACCCTTAAGTGTGACTTTAAAATCAGCTCATTTGAGATTGTTTAGTAAATTGATCTGTTTGAGTGTAGCCCTAACTATTAGATTTTAGCAAGATCATTGTTGTCACAGTCCATGAGATAATACTGAAGTAGATTCAATAGAAATGGAAACTTCATAATCAAGGTAGGGCTAATTATTTTGAAGATGTTCTCTTTTAATCACTGGAAGCTAATTAACATTTCACTAAATCCTCAGTTAGAAGGGCCATGGTGCTCTTTATACCTAATACATATATTTAAAATGAGAAATATTTTGGAAAAAAAAATATTAAACAACACACAGCCGTATTTTATGATGAATTTTATTTAGCTAAAAATGTAACAGATATGCTTTAATCAATGATGTCTAGAAATTCTTTAGAGTGGCAAGGCTAATAAAGAATAAAGAAAATACAAATATCTGTGCTACTCACTTACAAATTGCCAATATCCCTTAATTAATAGGCATTTTAAAATGAAATAATTCTAAAAGTAATACTATGATATTAAAGTATAATATTTTACTAACATGGATGCATTTGGTAAGGTTGTTACAGTTGGATTTCTTCATAAAGAAGTGTGATGCGCGCTTATGCCTAATTATACGGAATTACTGGGTATTTTAATTTACTGAATTGCATTCTGATTTTCAGCTATTCTTCAGCGTAAAGCATATTTTTCAAGGTTTAAGCCACAGTGCTGAATAGGAGTCATGCATCTGTGTAGTTTTCAGCATTATTAGAGAGACACTGATGACCTTTTGTAATTGCATCAAGGTGACAAATGGCTATCAGAGTTTTATAAGTATATAATAAAAATAATGAAAATAAAGCAAACAATGATATGTGTATGTATGAATCACACACACACAGCAAAAATTATATGTGTGTAAAGCAAACTATACATAAATATATAGAAAGACCGAGAGAGAGCAATAACACATAATACATAATTCATTGTGAATAATGGAAAATTTGTGCCAATCTCGATCTTGGGAGAGTGTAACCTTTATCTTCTATCACTGCTGCTGGGCACTGATCTCGATTGCCCCCCCTCCGCACCAGCTATGACCAGTGGGTGTAGCTATAATTATAATAAACGGGGAAACCTATTGCCACCTGCCCCCACCCCTGGTCAGTGGGTGGGTGAAAAGGTTAATATATCATTATAATAAACCTGGAGAACCTATCTTCCCCCCACCCAAGACCAGAGGGATGGGGCTAAAATTATTATTATATATAAAAAGGACCTATTATGCCCCCCATTTCCCTACCCATGAGCAGGCGGTGTAGGCTCCAATATAATTAATAAACCTTGAGGGACCTAATGTCCCCTCAGCACCTACCCATTGGTGCCGGGTGGAGCTAAAATGAAATATAGAAGAAAGATGAACATTTCAATTGTCCACCCCCAAAAAACAAATATGTACATGACCAACCTTGCCAAGTAGGTAGTTTCTATGCCCCTAGGAACCCCCACAATAGAAAATTACTACCCACCCACCTTACACTAGAAACAGTGTGGGGGTAAATAAACAAAATTAACCCCCACAAAAATTATACTTGTCATTGGGTGTCTTTTTAATTCTTAAATCATCGCTTCTCCAGCTACAAAAAGTCCCAAAAAATCCATTAAGTCTCAACAACTTGTAAAATTGAAATAAGGCATTGCATTACAAAAACAAGTCTTACTTAAATTATTAAAACTATTTTTTATCTCATGTAAAAGCTCCCACTCAGTGGTGTGAGTGTGTGTGGGTGAACATGGAGGGCCAGTAGCCCACTCATCCCCATTTTTAATTTGAAGCCTCTACTTAATGCCTATGAGTTGGAGCATGGAAGGACATGTGCCAGGCCCCCTTGTATGTTAAAAGTAACTGTGTAGGAATAGCTGCTTAGTCGCTAGTTTATTATGACAGGAAGCAGTCACTGATTTATTGCTATTTAGCAGACATGCTCCACTTGCAACATAGCAAATGGCGTCATGGGAAGTTTTAAAACCTCTTTTGTGCTAATCTAATGGTCATATTGACCCACATAAACTTTTCATGTGTTCCCTCTCCTATGACTGGAAATTAAAATTACTATACATATGAATACATTTTACATTTTCTCTAATTTATATTAAAAAAAAGTCTAAAAAATATATATATATATATATATAAAAATATATATTATTATTATTATTTATTACTATAATTATTTCTCAGTTGGATATTTATAAATATATCCTCTTTACTAGAACTTGATTAGCTTACCTAGGTTAACTAGTTAAGTACTATAGCCCTATAGTGATTTGTCTATTACACATGTTTTAGTATTTGTATCACATTAAGTTTAAAGGTTTGCCATTATATGAGATAAGAGCCTTCTTTTTCTCTTGTGGACATGTATAAAATATTGTGTTTTATAGGGTATATTTAGAAGATAGAGCCCCCAGCACAAGGAAATATGGTATAAAGATGATTTTATTCAGCCATCAAATAAGTTGTGCAGCATTTCTACAAACAGTAGAAGTTGTCAAGCCTTTGTCAAGCCTTAGAAAAATACTTTTTGTTGAAAAATTGCCACATCTTGTTTGACTGCTGAATAAAATCACCATTATACCACATTGTCGTGTACTGAGGGGTTCTAAATATTGAAACATTGGTCCAGTGAACAAGGTCCTTTCGAATGGCAGATGCACCAAAAAATTGTTGCATAACTGAGTGTCAAATGCACCTATCTCCTATTCTAGTTTTATAGAGAAAAAAGCCAAGTTTACTTTAGCTGGGATTGTGGTACAGTGCATAAATTTAGTCGTAAGAGAACATAATGTGTTTTGACTGTTGAATTTTTACATCCTAAATGTATTTATGATTGCTGGACAATGTGTTTATTCTTTTTTTTTCCCTTGTGTAAAAGTTGTTATGGTAATCTAAACACATATAAAGATTGAAAGGTAAGATAATATAACTATTATTTGGTGTTATTGCAATTAACTCATGTTTTGACTTCATGAATGAATGCTATGCAATGTGCCTGTATACACGTGCTGAATGAATGCTATGCAATGTGCAACATTTTGTATACACGTTGCTGCAGCAACCTGAGTAATTAAAAGCATGCCTGCTATTCTTATCTAGATTCATACAGACTTACACTTCTCCTAGACTGTGATTGGTTGAAAAGTGCTAACCTTTTTGATTGATTCGATACAGAAGAAATACCCATATGGGTATAAAGCATGTGAAGTCGACCACTGTGACAAACTCCCCTTCCCACGTGAGTTTGCCGCGATCTCCTGGAGGAGCTTGTTTGCCAGCCTCCTGCCCACAGACTATGGGCCCTGCAGGGAAACCTGTAAAAGACTTTTGTGGGGGGGTTTATGTATTTTTAGGGTACTTTTGGGGTGTTTGGGAAAAAGTATGTTTTTTCTGTGCTTGGAGATAATTGGATTAGATTAGTACAGTTCCTGATCTAATTATCTCCCAGGCACAGAGGAGGAATTATCTGATTTTCTATGGGAGTGTCCTGGACCTGAGAGCCAATGTAATCGTGCATTTGTTTTTAATGTGTTTTACTCTCAGGTCCAGGGGGGAGTGCCCCTTGCATGGGGACATGCATATAAGGCTAGTTGTGGCTTCCATTAAAAGTATTCCAGCTTGTACTCCCAGACCGATGTGTCATCTGGTTACTAGGAGGGGAAAGGGCTAATCACTGATCACTGTTCCAGTGTGGAGGATTCAATGGGGTAAGTCCTTATAAGGACTAGAGCTCCCGCAAGTTCCCCATTCGGCTCCAGGTGGGAGTGGTTCCAGGACCCCAGTCAAGCCACGGCAACTGTGGGCAGAAGTGCTGTGGTTTGTCCCCTGTTCTGGCTTGGAAGCGGTTCAGGGGTACAGGGAGCTCCATTACAACCCCCTAGGAACTTAAATATCAAACTTGAAAGGCTGGATGAATATGAATGCAGATTGAAGAAGCTGTGTTTAAAAAGCAAAACACGTCTCAGCTTCCAGGCATTCATTTTGTATGCTCACGGTTTTAATATATTATTTTTTAGCTTGTTTGGCATGTTTTATTTATCTGCAATAAAGAAATACATCTTTATGGAGTTCCAGCTTCATAGTTTTCAGTGCTGAAACACTGAGCATTTTTTTTTTTTAATTTAGATTAGTATTTATGTAATTTGTTGAAGTAACCTGCATTATCCTTTCTTCCATATGCATTCTCTTTGAGGTATAATTTGCAAACCTGTTTGCCATTTGATTGGAGGGTGGGGTGGAACCCTAGCAAAGGTACCAATTGCAATAGTCACCAGAGCTGGGTTATCAGGCTCTTCATTTAGTAAGTATGAATTTGCACTACTTTCACTTTATATTATTAGTTATTAAAGTTTATACTATGAAATATTTTTCTTTTTTTTTTCTCTTTACTATATATGCGATTTGATTACACAATTGTAAAAGATAATCACATGTACTTGTTTTTATATTTGTATTTTTATTTGCATGCCACCCTTTTCTATTATTTTTGGATTCATTCTGTCATTTTTGTATAATTGAAGGATGATAAGAGCATCCTAAAGGACAACTATAGTGCCAGGAAAACATACTCGGAGGAGGAGGAGAGCCCCCACCCTCAGGGTCCCCCTCCCGCCGAGCTGGATGGAGAGGAAGGGGTTAAACTTACCTCTTTCTCCAGCGCCGGGCGGGGAGCTCTCCTCCTCCTCTCCTCCCTCTTCTTCTCCTCTTCGGCTGAATGCGCATGCGCGGCAGGAGCCACGCGCGCATTCAGCCAGTCCATAGGAAAGCATCCACACTGCTTTCCTATGGATGCTGGCGTCTTCTCATTGTGATTTTCACAGTGAGAAATGCGGAAGCCCTCTAGCGGCTGTCAGACAGCCACTAGAGGCTGGATTAACCCTAACATAAACATAGCAGTTTCTCTGAAACTGCTATGTTTATAAAAAAAAAAGGGTTACCCTAGATGGACCAGGCACCCAGACCACCTCATTAAGCTGAAGTGGTCTGGGTGCCTTTAAATGTGAAAAGTCAATAAACATAAACACACACATAAAATGAATACAAAAATGCTGACTTTCTTAGTAATGAATAAAGACATTTATTATATCTTAATACCATAGTTCAACATTTCAGACCACAAATTACTTTTCTCAAGATGCTGTGAAACTTGTGCAGTGGATTTAAATATGAGCTGAAGTTTATGAAGAGTTTGCTGACATCACAGTTATATAAGCATTGTGGCCACAGCACCCACAAGTGTGAAGATAAGAAACTAAAAATGAAATAGTATTGGGTATAGGTATCATGATACAGCATGATGTATCAAAGCGGATTAATAATAATCAATGTCAAGTTTTAGTGTGACTTGTAAACAAAAACAGGTGGAAATAATGAACATTGTCAAATGAGAAATAAAACAAATGACAATAAGTTACGAATTAAAATTATAAAAGAAAACCATTATCACCATAAACTGAGTTCTACCGTATGCAAAAAAATAATCGGCTCAGTGGAAAGAAAATTATATTTAATCATACCACAAGAAAAATCTATGACATTTTGTAAACTGTAACACATAACATTCCACCAATAACTGCAATTCCCTGTTGCAACTTGTGGGAGGCATCATCCAAAATCGAAGTGTGTCCAAAGGAAAAAAACAAAACATCATTTGGATTGTTGTCTGCTAGGAAGGAAATTGTTAAGTTATAAAAATGCAGTCAAATAACATTTTGACAATTGAGCTATTTGATTCGTAACAGAATAATTTGTTACCTGTTATTTGGTATTTGTTTGGTTCTTGGAGAAGATTGTAGGCCAGCCTCCTTCCCACTGACTTTGGGCCATGCCCTAAAATAATGGTCCATTCAGGTTGTGCTTTCTCCTGGTCTGGGTTTGCTATTGTTGCAAGCAAGGGTGATATACCCTTGTTTTAAAAGTAAATTTTTTTCAGACTTGTGCTAACTCTCCATTGCCCTCTGTTGGTGAAACTGGAAAATGCATTTTTTTTTTTTAAATCAGAAAATGCAAATTGGGAAAGTGCAATAAACTGACTAATTTCATCCATATGTTCCATGTTTTTCCATAGTGTGAAAAGATTGCATTATACATTTGATTGCAGTATTATGTTTGTTTTTTTTAAGTTATGCATGTTTACATAGTTACATAGTTACATAGCTGAAAAGAGACTTGTGTCCATCAAGTTCAGCCTTCCTCACACATGTTTTTGCTGTTGATCCATGTTTGTGTATATTTTTATGTTTTTTCACCACATACTTAAGAACAAGTCGACAAAGGCTAGTCTTTGTTCATAAATAAAGTTTAGGGTGTTCTATTTGGAACTGTGTGTCCTGGTTGGTACTCCAGAGTCCCCTGTAGCGCCAAGGAAGGAGCCTTGGCAGAGTTACTCGGTCAGAGTATGGGAGCTCCATCACATGAATCATTCAATTTAAAAAAAATATATATATTCTCAAGCTTGATTTTTCTGCTTTTCCAACAGGTTAATCAGACAAAATAGCACCATTACTACGGTAGGGTAGGCCAAAAATGTGCATGGTGGTTAGGTTGCATTAATAAGTCACTGACTGTAATGCACATTGTGGATGACAGTATTTTCCTTTTTTTTATAATTGTTCTCTAGACACCTTGGCAAGGAATCAATTTGTTAAAATGTTAAAGAACTGCTTCATCATAGTAATTTTCGAATAAGCATTTGGATGTGAAGTGGTAGGTTTTGAGGGTTGGCAGAGTAATGTTTGTGTTCAAGGAGGGACAACTAACTTTTTGCTGATAAGACAATTGCAGAAGGTATAGAAGATAAACACTTTCCATGTCTTTTTCTCAAGCACTATAATTCCAGGCCAAATAAGTTGGCTAAAGCCCACAGAAAGAATGTTAGAAATCTCAGCTGTGGCTAAACTAACTTGGGTTGTTTAATATACACTAAACTAAAGATAAGAGCTTTTGCCAGAATTTTTTTAAACCATTTCAACAGAACATGCGCGGTATGTAATAAGGTCAGACAAGATTTAGAAATTCCATCATTATGAATGCAGACTTTGTAAATAATGGCACTAATTGACTAATATCTATATTTCCATCAAATTTTTGAAGAGAAGATAATATATATTATAATTTAAACCTTGTGTGTAAATGCATTTTATTCAATCTTTTGGTTTTATAAGAATTATATTTTAACAAATGTCGTCTTCATAAAGGCTTTTAAACCAAATCAAATTTAGAAAATAGTAGAGGAAGTGATTTTTTAAAATTCAAATCCCTATTACAAAAGTTGGAATTTGAAAATGTAATATAGTTTTAAATTGCTTTATGGCATGTGATCAGAATATGCATAGGATACCACAGGATCTAAAACTATATTCATCTCCCCATACTAGCTAACAGAAGGAAAATATGAAAGTTACAAAAACAAAAACAAGAATGGGTGTTATAATTTTTTTGTAGAGAGCATTCATATATCCACGATCTTTCTTAGAAATTCAAAGATGTCCTCTCAAATAACATTCCTCAAGTGTGCTTTGTGATCACCAAACTGCCTTTACACAGTGTAGCGGAGCTCCCTATACCCCAGCTGGGTACCTCCGCCAAGGACTGCTTCCTAGCTGCAACAGGGGACAAACTGATGCAATTCTGCCCACAGGCTTGACTGGGGCCCTGGAGCCACTCCTTCCTGGAGCCGAATGGGGAATTAGATCTAGACACCCTCAGGCACTGGACGACACTCAGTCCTGGCAGCTCTAGTCCTTACAAGGACTTTCCCTGTTTAATCCCCTGCAAGCTGGAACAGCAGACACAGGAGTAAATCTTCTTTCACTCCAATATCAGGACAACACACAGTTTTGGAGTGTAAGCTGGAATAGATTTTAATGGTGCCACACTTGGCCCTATATGACAATCCCCATTCAAGGGGTATGCCCACATGAACCTTGTTGGGGACAAGGACACAAACTTACAAACCAATAATAACACATTTACAATATAAGGCACTCCCACACATGGCATACAATCCCTCCCCTCTGCCTGTGAGATAATTGAGTCAGATACTGAATTAACCCAATTATCTGCAGGCAGAAAAAACACACATTTATAAAAATTCCCAAAAGTACCCCAAAACACATAATATCCCCAAGTCCCAAATATTACATCCCCCGATAGCCCTGATCTGGGTGACCAACATATCCAAAAATCACCCAGATCAGTTCAGGGGTTCAGAAATTCTATGGAAGTCATTTGTTTGACTGATCGCATGGTCCCATGCCCAAAACAGTTCCAGGAAATTGGGGCTTACTGTCGGTCTAGTTTGGTAGTTTGAAAATGAGCAAACTACCGAACAGAGTCAATAGTCTTACCCTGGAGTTTGTTCCCTTCATCCAGACGAATGATCCCACCGAACAGTACCCTTCTAAGTTGAATAGAACCGAACGCAGGCGATGATGGAAGTCCAGCGATGTTCGGGAGTTTCTGTATCCGATTTCAGTTTCACGAGATTCATGCCCAAACACTGCTGCCTGCGTTCATGCGAACAAGATGGCTGCCACTTTTAAACATAAAAGGTCTACTTTGATTGAGTGTGATATAACATTATAATAATAAGAAATATTTAATGATCATTGTCTATATTAATCATAGCATGACAATGAAACAGATGGCACTTGGTAAGTGATAACTGGAGTCAGTTTAAAGGAAAACATCCTGGCTATGTTCCAGTCACATGTCCAGGCTCTGTTATTTTAGGGCAATCCAGTAGGTTAGCTTAACTTAAGAAGCCAAATGCTTATATCCACAAAAGGGGTAACATTTGTAATTTAAATTTCTAAAACAGTGGTAATGCCTGATTATCTTTAGCAATCTTTTCAGGAAGAAAAATGTGTTTTTTTCTACAGAGTCTACTATTGCAGTCCTGACCATGTGACTACCCTCAAAGCTGACCCAAGCCATAATCACCTAGTTAACCATTCCGCCACTGTGTCATCAAGAATGACAATCCAAGTCGAGAGTGGCTTTATAGTCTTAAGTGTGCAACCCTAAAAGCTTTCAATTGCATTTCTGCCATTTTTACTTCTAGCTAGGTCGATAGTCTGCACACACTAGCAATGAGAAATTCAAAGAATAAAAGAAACTCTATGACACATTTAAATTCCTTAATACCTTTCCATTGGCATTCTGCAACTTTGGCTTGTTTTTTTCTTTGCAGTGGCTAAAGAGTTTTTAAATATTGCACTGCTAATAGAGTGTAATTTCCACCCTGCTTATGTCTCTGTTTTATGTCTTTCTACCTCCTCTATCTCCAAAGGCTGTATTCCCAGAGGGGCCTGAACTCACTCACAGCTTTTATTGACTGCCATTGATATAATCTTAGGCTTTTTAATCCAGAGCAGACTGCAGTTCACACATTTCAGAAGGAAATGGAGCCTCGAAACGCACAAAATAATTAAAAGTTGTAAACTGTGAAACAGAAGGAGGAGATAAGGAAGAGAAGCTTTAGGTAGCAGCTCAACCAGAAAACCACGAATTAGCTACTCTACTCCTCTCCCCCCCATACATTCTTCCTCCCCTCTGTAGCAACATTCCCTCCCTCATATTCTAAGCATCTGTCAGAAGAGAGACTGCCGGATAAGAAAATACAAAACCCTTTTCATTGAGCACTTATAATTGCTTCAAATGCTACATAAATATGATGATTAAACTTTAACCTCTTCATAACACTGGGCCTAAATAAACATAGGTGCTCACCGTGAAACAAACAGGGGATGTTCGCGTACTGACACAGGGTTATTTAATAAATCAAAAATAATCCTTACCATCTGGAGGTTTTCAAAAGTCAAAATTCAGGCGCTGATGATTTAGCAATGTTCTGATTTTGGTATTCAGTACCTGAATGGCCGTGAATGGCCATCAGATTTCAGTTTCTCCAGATACTGCTGCACAGCTGAAATCCAAATGCTTAATATAAGGATTATTTGCCTGTAGACATTGTGAGCAGATAAATAGCAGAAAACAAAATCTCAGCAGTGCAAGTGCTAATGATTGTGGCAGGAGGCCAGCACCCACTAGTCCGCAACCACAGTAAAAGGTAGCACGAAAAGTATATTCAATATAACCCCCGAGTAACTATCAAGAGGACAAAGCACCCAACTAAATTCCACCCAACATGCCGTAGGTTAGGTCATGTCCACTAAATGGATGAGCAGACAGAGGCTATTCAACCATTAATACCCCACCTTCTGAACAGTGGGGGAGGCATGAGGTAGAGGAGGCTCGGTGGGGAAGAAGTGGCAATCCCCCTGAAGTCTTAATATTACTTTACATAGATTCACCTGTAAATACCTGGTGAATCTCTTTCTGAAAAATGTGTCTGCTCTACAGCAAAGTTGGATGCTTTAATAAATATGCAAACTAAGAATTACTGAATTTTACCTATTGCACAGAGCTCTGTTTGAAAAAAAATGCATTTCTTCTAGATTTGTCTTTACTTAATATGTGAATTGAAAATCCTTTGAAATTCAGTTTTTTTAAACACATTGTGTCAATACAGACCACATTTGATCAGTAGTAAATAACCTTGAAAGTGTCTTACTAAACTGAAATTATGTCAACTATAACAAAATGGTATGTTTTGATTCAGCATTCGTAATGATAATTCCAAACAAGAACCTTTTTATTATGATGCACTTGTTCTGTTTCTACACTTGTAATGCAAAGACATTGCATGGAAACACGTTACACCATATAATAACCTGTCACTCACACCTTCCATACAATTTAGCACATTTGTTCACTGTCCATACGGCTTTTCTGCGCAAGCAATGCTGACTGCCAAACAAGTTAGAAGGTATGCATGCAGAGCAATTCTGGCACATATTTCTAAAATCACCATGGTAACCAGTGCAGGCTCCATTTTAGAGCGTGCCCAAAAAAATGTCTCTTTAAACGTGAGCTGCATCATGTTGTACACTACTGTACACTGAGGCTTCTGCTAGTACCATTGTTAAAACTAAATAGTTAATAAAGTTAAAGTGAATGTTCATTCATTTTAAAGGGAGAATACATTAATCTATCATAAAATATGCTCTTGATCAAGAATCAATTGTACAAGGTAGGATAATATGAAGTTTTCTTTTCCCTACCTCTAATTTTCATACATAAATATAATTCAATTCACAAAAAACAATGAAACAAACTGAAAAATACTGAAAAATACACCCCAGCCCCCCCCCCACACCGACTTACATGTTTCCCCCCCACACCGACTTACATGTTTTAACATATAGTTACCAGTCCCATGCATCATATGATTGTGCTGTTAGATTCTGACTGTGGTAAACTATTTATGCACTATTCTAAATAATAACTTGTATCTTTTGTAATAAAGAATGTAGATGACCATATATTGCATAATGCATAAAGTTAAGTATCCTTTGCAAGGTATAATTAAATATAATATTGTCATCCATGTGCACTTGGGTTTTGCAAGCTACGATATCTTGTTAAATCTTTACTTCTGAGGCCTTGTGGGCTCACGGGTGTTTGTAAATCCAGTCTATAAAGAATGACTAATAGGGTTTTCTCACTGTCACCTTTCTCTTGACTTCGCTCGCTCTGCTGCTTCTTTCCTGCGTCTTTGGATTGTCATTTTTCCCTCTTTCCTTTCCACAAAGAAATTTCATGGTAATGAGTCTCTGTGTTTGTTGTAAATCCCCAATTACAAAAGGAGCAACCACACAGAGCCGTCCCTTTGGTTGAAATCTTTGAGTAATCCCCTTTTCCAGAGAAGCCGTCCTCCCTCTGACATTCTACTAATCCTTTGTTTCTTTTCCTTGGATCACATCTAAATGATTGCCGCGACTAATTAACTTTTTCTTTCTCTAGGCCTCTGTTGTCTTAATTAATTTCGCAAATACTTCATTCCGTTCAGCCAGCCGAAAGTCTCGGCGGTGCAAAAAAGTTACAAATATAAATAAATAAATAATCTAAATAACCTAGTATGGATTGAATACAATGTGTATTTTTTTATATGGCTGTCATAAAAGCAGTTTGTTCTTATCAGCTAGGCTCAGATATTTCATTGTTCTGATAGGGGAATCTGGGACAAGCCATAAACAAATCACAGGCCTTTACAGTGTAAATACTTTCCATTAAAAGTATGGCCTTGTATAAAATATAAAGCCTTTGTATAGATACACAATTGAATTCTCACCTGTGTGTGTAAATAAATAATAAACATGTTCTCCATTCTTTCTATTAAGTACATTAAAAAATTAAATACATGTGAAGCTTTTTTGAATCAAATTAAAAGCCTGCTAAAGTTCATCTCCCCAATGGAATGCAATTGACATGTATATAATGAAACATATGAGAGATGCTTGAAGTAGACGTATGTACAGCATTCCCTTTGCTTTTTGAATGGTAAACAATAAAGTAATGCTTGAAAATTCTAGTTTTGTTTGACGTGCAAAAGTGCAGCATAATTGAAGCTCAGGAAGTTCATATTGTAATGTTGTTGCTAATGTTATAGTGTAATTAGGATTGGGAGACCAAACAATTTATTTTCCAATGATAGGAGCTACAGACCACAGCATCTCCAATGTCCAGAAGGTTTGGGGGATACATTACCGTAGTGTTTGTATTTACTTGGCTACATGAAGTGGAATTGTTAACTAAAAGCCTGACATCAGATGGCATAACCCAAAAGACAAGAGCCATGAAAGAAAATAAAAGATTGTGTGCATAATAGTCCGACCAATTGTAAGGAACATTGTGAACATGTAAAGTCCATATGTCTACTTTACAGATCTAAGGATGGTTGGTACACCACTGCATCCTATGCAATAATAATGTATACCATGGTAAACAGATATTTAATTACACTATGCCAGTGATGGCGAACCTATGGCACGCGTGCCACAGGTGGCACACCGAGCCCCTCTGTGGGCACGCGGCCATAGGTAGCCGGAGGGAGGGAGGGTGAGCTCCGCCGGCGCATCCATAAGGCGGCACAAGTGGCCGCCTTAGGGCGCACTGGCCCGGCGGGCGCAAAGCCGGAGTGACCGGCAGGAGGTGAGCGCATAGCTGCCAGGCACTCTGTGTAGTGTGGCCGAGCGCACCGCTTTCCTGTACCCGGGCGGACGGAAATGAAGTGCTCACAGAGAGAGCACTTCCTGTCCGCCGGGTACAGGAAACTGGGCTCCGCGCTCGCCACACGGTAGGAGCTCAAGGAGGGGGGGAATGAAAACTAAGGGAGAGATGGGGGGGAACTGAGGGAGAGATGGGGGAACTGAGGGGAGAGATGGGGAACTGAGTGGGATATGGGGATGGGGAACTGAGGGAGAGCTATAGGGGGGAACTGAGGGAAAGATGGGGAACTGAGAGATGGGGAACTGATGGAGAGATGGCTGGGGAAACTGAGGGAGAGATGGGGAAAATGAGGGAGAGATATGGGGAAACTGAGGGAGATGGGGAAACTGAGGGGAGAGTTATGGGGGGAACGAGGGAGAGATGGGGAACTGAGGGAGAGATATGAGGGAACTGAGGGAGAGGTGGGGAAACTGAGGGGAGAGTTATGGGGGGACTGAGGGGAGATGGGGAACTGAGGAGAGATTGGGGAAACTGAGGGAGAAATATGGGGAACTGAGTGGGAGAGAGATGGGGAAACTGAGTGGGAGAGATATGGGGAACCGAGGGGAGATATGGGGAACTGAGAGATAGATGGGGAACTGAGGGAGAGATGGGGGGAAACTGAGGGAGATGGGGAACTGAGGGAGATATGGGGAGGGAGAGATATGGGAGGGAGAGATGGGGAACTGAGGGAGAGATGGGGGAAACTGAGGGGAGAGTTATGGGGAACTGAGGGAGATGGGGGCAACTGAGGGAGGATATGGGGAAACTGAGGGTGAGATGGGGGGAAACTGAGGGGAGAGATGGGGAACTGAGGGAGATGGGGAACTGAGGGAGATGGGGAACTGAGGGAGAGATGGGAACTGAGGAGAGATGGGGAAACTGACAGAGAAATGGGGGGGAAACTGAGGGGGAGAGTTATGGGGGGAACTGAGGGAGAGATATTGGGGGGGAAACTGAGGGAGGTATGGGGGGAGAAAACTGAGTGTGGGACAGGGGGAGAGGGGGGACGACATACACACAGCACCCCTGCCCTACACATATCACCCCACACAAAGATACCCACACATCACCCTACCCACACATCACATCACCCCACCCACACACACACACACAAACACATCACCCCACACACACAAACACATACACTGTACCCCTCAATGCAGTGTGTGTACAATCAGCAGTCTGTGTGTGTACACTCAGCAGTCTGTCTGTGTGTGTGTACACTCAGCAGTCTGTCTGTGTGTGTACACTCAGCAGTCTGTGTGTGTACACTCAGCAGTCTGTCTGTGTGTGTACACTCAGCAGTCTGTCTGTGTGTGTACACTCAGCAGTCTGTGTATGTGTGTGTGTGTACTCAGCAGTATGTGTGTGTGTGTGTGTACTCGGCAGTCTGTGTGTGTGTGTGTATTTAGCAGTCTGTGTGTGTACTCGACAGTCTGTGTGTGTGTGTGTATTTAGCAGACTGTGTACTCAGCAGTCTGTGTGTGTATTCAGCAGTCTGCTAAATACAGACAGACTGCTAAGTACACAGACAGACTGCTAAATACACACAGACAGACTGCTAAATACACACACAGAGATGTTAATTAGTTCGGACAACTGTATGAGTTGTGACTAGGGGTGCATGGAGGACAGAAACCAATCTCACTGACCTAAGGTATGACATATACACACAAACAGCGTCATTAAGCCAAAGTTGTTTTGGAGATGTGTGTTTATGGTGTCCCTTTAACACATTGGCAACAAATTAGTCAAAGCCATATATATTATGAAAGTCCTGGAAAAGCATTGTTACAAAAGGGTTAATATATGTTCAAATATATTCCATAAATATCTTAAGAGCTGTTTAATCATTTTAAAAATGTTCAGCAGCATATGGAACATTTTTATGCTCCGGTGATTAATGTAAAGTGTTTGGGATTTTGTTGCCAGGTCCACTTTTATTGATGTGATAAGCAACTTCCATTGACTTAAGCCCCCTTTTACCTTTCACAAAACAGATGCAGAAAGATGCAGACATTGTAGATAAATTGCATAATTAAAGGGGCACTCCAAACGCATGATGCATTAGCAACATGCAAAATAATAATTTAAACATATTAAATTATAAAAAAGATACTCACCTTAGCAGTTCCAAAATGTGTTCAATTCTATTGCAGCTTTTGTCATTATTTCATCTCCAAATGTAATTAAAGGACCACTATAGTGCCAGGAAAACATACTCGTTTTCCTGGCGCTATAGTGCCCTGAGGGTGCCTCTTTTTCCAGCGCCAGACGGGGGACTCTCCTCCTCCTTCTCGTCATAGGCTGAATGTGTGCGCATTCAGCCAGTCCATAGGAAAGCATTCTCCTATGAACGCTGGCGTCTTCTTACTGTGAAAATCACAGTGAGAAGCGCGGAAGCGCCTCTAGCGCCTCAATGAGACAGCCACTAGAGGCTGGATTAACCCTATTATAAACATAGTAGTTTCTCTGAAACTGCTATGTTTATAGAAGAAAGGGTTAATCCTAGTTGGACCTGGCACCCAGACCACTTCATTAAGGTGAAGTGGTCTGAGTGCCTATAGTGGTCCTTTAAGCATTACAGTAACCAAAAACAGTGTTTTATTAAAATACTAAATTTGGTTGCAGTAACCCTTGCTGAGAAGAAAAGGAAAGAAAGAAATATATGTAAACCTACACTGAGGTCAAAATTTTCCTGTTGATATTACTACCCATCACTGGAATGGTCAGTAGGTTATGAAGTCTGCTCTTGTGGGAGGACTTGGGCAGTATGTTGAGGAGGGCTGCGCTACCATTGGCTGTCTGTCACCAGCATGCTGTGTGTGCTGATGACAGATGTCTAATATGCACAGAACTTTCATTAGCCAGCTCAGAACTCTTGCTCGAGGCTGGCTAATGACACTGCAGGTGGTGTAGTTACCCCTCTGGCAGCATAGTGCTTTAACTCGGTATGTGCAGCGTTTTTCAGAAGAATGCTGATCAGCTTTCATCTATATTTTCTGAACGCACTGTGTAGTTAAAAAATTGTTAAGCTAATTTTATACACTTTACTTAGCTCCTCTCTATACCCCTGGTCCCTACTCTGTACCCCTCTCATTTTATCTACTTGTAACCCCTTGCCTCTCAAGTTACTGATAAACTGGGCTGTTCATGGACCTTTAGATCAGGGGTAGTAAACCTGGTCAGTGGCAGTTCAGGAGGGCGGCGGTGGGTTCTGCAGAAAACGTACAGTGGGCCTCGATGACCGTGGACCAAGAGTCTTTCATCTCCCATGCAGAGCCACCCTTGCCATAAGCCCTCTTGGGCTGGTGAGTAAATCAAAGAACTCCCTCACCGGACCACTGGCACTTAGTTCCAGCAGAGGGAGGGAAAGGCCTGGGAGGCTCACCCACCTACACACAGCATATTCACCATTCATACACCCAAACACTGCACACATCACGCACACACTGCCCTCACACCCACCCACTGCACTCCTCAACCACACCCTGCACCCACACACTGCACCCCTTACACACACCCACACACAGCACCCCTCACACACACAGCACTCCCCACACTCACAGCACCCCCTGTGATAATAATATTCCATATTAATTAAGAATGATTGATCACTATTGAGCAAATTAAACTATTATAGATAGTTAAGATGGCGCCGGTACACAGTACTGAAAATGTTAATAACCACAAAACACAGCACGAGAATGACTCATGCATAGCTTTACGAGAATATTATGAGAATGTAGCTAGCTTTTAGATAAGAGATAATTTACCGCAAAGATCTGGCGTGGCATTGTTGATGGGGCTGGACAGCCTTTGCTGAGGGAAATACTTGTTTTTGTACGCAAGGGTTGGCCACTAAAGACTCCAATACATCTCAAGTCATTCCAAACAAGAGCTCAGGAGTTATCAATTCAAGATGGCTGCTTAGTCTGGGGAGAAAGAGTGGTTATTCCTTTTGTGTTACAACAACAGATTCTTGAAATTTTACATGCAGGTCATCCTGGCATAGTCCGTATGAAGCAGAAGGCAAGAGGTCATGTATGGTGGACAACCATTGATGAGGCTATTGCCCGTTATGTTTCAGGTTGCACTGGTTGTGCACAAGCACAGCGTGACTTGCCACATGGTGCCATACAACCTTGAACCTGGCCTCTATCACCATGGCAGAGAATTCACATAGACTTTGCTGGACCAGTGGAAAATATAATGTATCTGATTGTGATAGATGCACATTCTAAATGGCCAGAAGTTCTATTCATGTCACAGACCCCTGCAGAAGCTACTGTTAAAGTATTACAGAAACTATTTGCAACATTTGGCTTGCCCAGAGTGCTTGTTTCAGATAATTGACCGCAGTTTGTTTCTGGACAATCTCAGGCTTTTCTCAAGGAAAATGGTATTCAGCATCATCGTACAGCACCGTATTATCCTGCTACTAATGGTCAAGCAGAACGTTTTGTTCAAACGTTAAAGGGTATTCTGAGAAGTCTGAAAGCAGAAGGAAAGAGACCTGAACATAATTTGTCTGAGTTCCTTCTACAGTATCGAAATACACCTCATCCAACCACTGGAAAACCTCCAGCATGCCTTATGTTAGGCCGTGAACTCAGGACAAAGTTGGATCTGCTAAAACCCGAGATTCAACAATGGGTCATCCAGCAACAATCGAAGATGCAAGTCGGAAAAGCCGGCCATTGTTACCAGACAGGGGATTCTGTTTGGATATGTGTATATCATCAGGAGAATCGTTGGAAAGAAGCAGTGATAAAGGAAGTTCTGGGGCCGGCGCACGTGTGCACACGGAGACATACAAATCAACTTCGACCACGTATAACAGACAACCTATCAAAGTGGGTAGGGCCACTCATGCAACCAGACACTGATATCTGGCATGGAGTTTGGCATGATGACATTTCTGAAGTCTGCAATACACCTGGTACAGAGGCTCATGATGTAATAGGGGCTGATTTGGAGGAATACCCCATGAAACTCAGGAACAAGAACTGCCAAGCCACAGTTCAAGTAACCATGAAAATACTGTCCATTCAACAAGAGGGAGAAGGGCCACAAACCGCTGGCAACCAGAAGATCCATTAAGGGACTATAGTCAGAGAAACTCGACATTGAGAAGGAGTAAATGGTATCCTAGTAGGAATAGAATAAGCTGTCCTGAAAAAAAGATTGTAGATCTTGAAGATGATGGACAGAATGATGCAGATTAAGGACACATTTTTAAATTGTTCTTTTATTATTGTTGACTTTTTACTATTTTGTTTTGTTTTCTTTCTTTTGTTGAGAAAGGAAGGAGATGTGATGCATGGGCGGTTGGGCTGTGTATGAGTGTGTGAGTGTATGAGTGTATGTATTGTGATGTATGGGCATTGGGCAGTTGGGCTGTTTGGCTGTGAATGATGCACTTCCTTTCTTGTGACTCTTTACTTCTTGTTCCTGTTGGCAGTTGGTGGAATGTTCCAGGGATTTGAAATGGCGGCTGCAGAAACCCTGTGTAACAAGGCTGCAATATGAAGATCCTGCTATGTATGTATTATTAAAGTTAGTACTTTGTTTTACAGGAATTATTGGCTTATTTCTACAAAACATCACAGATTATACAACTCTTCAGTGTCCTTGTCCTATGACGCAAACCAAAGACGCAGGTTGAGACACCAATTGCACATCTCCGAATTATTAGACAGACACATACAACTAGTACGATTCAATACCATGTTTGGGATTTTATTCACCCGCCTGGCAGCCTAATTTACTAATAAACTTTTTCTACTGTCACATAGATTCCTCCATCTCCTACAGCCATCCACCCGATCACCTGTTATGACCATGGTATGATCAAAATGACCCTATCATTTAACACACCTTGTCGCACACAATTGATGTGCCATCTAAATGAACACATTCTAAATTTGCCTAAAACCTATACTAGGGTAGGAGATGCTCTCATGCATCGTTTATTAAGAAAGCACAAAGGCTATGATATCATTAATGCTAATTTCGTTGGCACATAAGATCGTGGTAAGGGGCACTTCAGCTCTTTGCTCAGAATTTTAAAAAGAGTGCATAACAATATTTAAACTTGTGTGCTTACTTTAAGGAGTTTGGAAAAACAAGACAATTTCTTCTCCCCTATGTACTCCAAGAACTAAATAAGACTCACACTGAACTCAAATATCTCCTAAATTATGGTGCCAAACATGCACTATTTATAAGTAAAGCCTAATGGTATAGTCAGGCAAATAAGAGCAGTCAACCTCTGGCAGAAACTCTTAACCAACATCAGCAATTCACTTACATACTCAAAATCCAGTCCAAGGATGGTATCTTGCACCAATCTACCTCAGATATTGCAAAAGCCTTACAAACCTTCTGTAACGGACCATTTTGCACACAAGAGGTTAAAAACCATTTAGGTGATATTCCCCTTTCAGATGCACAGGCAGCTACTGCAAGCACCAATCTCCCGAACTGCAAACTACTAGAATCCTCCAACTCCCGAACAGGAAACACACGAACACTGGAAACAGCCGAACAGGAAAAGCATACAATCAGCTTACACTCCTGGCAATCAGCATGCAATCCAATTCCCCCAATAACGAGACAACACTTCGTTTTGAGGATCAGGCAGAATCTGATTTACTGGGGCTACCTGCCCGGCTTTTATGCAGGTCTTCCATCTGGTGGACACTCCCCTAGGGGACCAGGTGGAAGACTGGGAAACATATTGGACATTGACCAATCACAATCTTACCATCCCACAATGCATCACAATCCCTCCTCTCGGTCCTGGAGATAATTGGGAAGTAATGCAATTATTTCCAAGGACAGAGGTAAAACTCCATTAACCACATGGCAGACAGAGGACAATAAAAGACATTAAAATACCCAATGTTACACTTACTACACAAAACATATACATTCTACCTATGCCCAGATAGCTTAGATCTGAGCACACATCACTACCGAATGGCGCTCAGATCACATACATACAGTTCAATCGCCATGGAGCCAAAGTCTTTTCCATAGTCTTTCGTTACACGAATAGGCTCCATGGCATGGCTATCTGGGGTGATGCTGTTCATACGGTTAAACTAGCGAATGAACAGGCATTCGGTTACACTACCGAATGCAGAGGTAAGGAGGCTGGCGGCTCAGCGTTGTTCGCGCAAATAAGTGTCCGTTTCCAGTTCCATAGTTTGGGCGCTGAACACCGCTGGCCATTCGGGAGTTAAAATGTCCGCTGCCACATGTTCAGCAAACGAACAAAGGCCACCCAGCGTTCGTCAATTAAGCTGCAGTTAACCGCAGCTTCTGGCGGTCAATTGACGGCACACTCCAGTTCCCAGGTGGTCGATCGTTCGGTACTTTGTTTGGTAGATTGAATCTACCGAACACCCCGGCAGAAAGGCACGAATAAGCCTTTCTGCCGGGAAAATAAAAGGTTTTAAATGCCGGGCCATAGTCTAAAGAGAGCAGGCGAACAACCTGGCTCCTCCAGTGGACAGTGGCGAGGCTGGTTCCGTCACAGCTTCTACAGCTTCTGCACCTTCAATAACATCTCATCACACAAAATAAACATAAGACCTGACCAGGATACACTTGTGACATACTTACAGAAACATCTGTCCAATACACTGTCACCAGTAGATACTAGATAACCATAGAGCTTATGTTGGCCTTGAATTCGACCCCTCTTAATAATAGACTACGTCCAGATGGACTCACCACCATGTATTACTGGAGTTTTATAACTCAATTATCCCCACACTTCCTGGTGGTCTACAACTTACTAGCAAAGGGACATGACATCTCCCACAGACCTTGAGGCTTATATTACCTTAAAAACAAATTCGGCAAGGATCCAGAGCAATGCAAGAGCTACAGGACCATCTCAGTCCTTATAAAAATTCAAATTTGTGCAAGTTGCCTGGCTTCTCTACTGTTTACTATTTTCATTAACTAATCCAACTCAATCATTATATGCTTTAATAATAAAAATGGATCAATATAGTCTGCTTTCCATTTTTTCTGTAAATGAAAACAATCAGAATATAGAAGTGTAGTAGCCTCTGCTGTCAAGAGGAAGGAGGTAGGAACATATTTCCCATTTCAAAAGGCATGCAGCACTTTATCTTATCTAGGAATTAAAATTTCTGGGGCTATTTCCAAATGATACTCTCTAAACTATTATTTATCTCATAATATATATTTTTTTCCATAATACATTTTTGTTATGCCTTAAAGATATGTCTGTATATATTCTTCCCTATACAATCTTTTTTATTGATTGTAATTATCCATTTTTTATTTTTTCCATTTTGATTTGAGTTGTTTTTGTTGGCACACATTTTGTCAGCAAAATTTATTAAGTATAGATGGCATGGGAA
Organism: Pelobates cultripes; assembly: GCA_933207985.1. Lineage (NCBI taxonomy): Eukaryota > Metazoa > Chordata > Amphibia > Anura > Pelobatidae > Pelobates > Pelobates cultripes. Next base: position 187,957,327 of record OW240914.1, read on the forward strand.
TATAAATTGCTGCACGTATCCCATGAAATAGGTCTATGCTCTAGCATTGATCTATACTGGCAGAAATAATTTAACTAGTTCACCAGAACATGCACCATTTTAGTGAAAATCAAGAGGTACAGCCATGGTTGATTGGTCTTTGGTCCATTTGGATCATTACCTATGCTTTGGCTTACAAAAACTGTGTGTATGTCCTGTTGCTAAGTGCGCCTGCAGAAAAGCACAATGTCTTGAAGCCCGTCTGTGCTCTTTTGCAGTTAGTTATAATTATCAGGAAAATTGTGGGAAAATTTACAAAGATTAATAGTGATATTATGGTATTTAAAAATTAACTTGAGGGATGGCCTAATTAAGTTATATGGTGGTTCTGCTCATCCAAATTTTGCCCACCAAAAACAATTCTGGAAAATAAATCAAATGATTCTGGAAAGTAAATCTGACAAACCAAAAAGGCACAAAAATGGGCCAATAAGTGTTTTGCTAAATAATGTATATATTGCACATTTTGCTGTCATGTGGTTCACAGATTAAGCGACAAAAAGTAACCAATACAGGGAAAGACAGAGCAATTGAAAAAACACCTATATTTACTAAATATATAAATATATAAATATAGATTATTTTTTACTACTTTGCTTTTACTGCTACTTTTTCCCCCTCAATTGGTCTATTCTGATTTCATCTGTGAATAAAGTCTACATTTACTGATTTCCTCCTAGCCATCAATTTTCTTTTTTTCCCTTAAAGGATCACTATAAGGTCAGGAACACAAACATGTATTCCTGACTCTATAGTGTTAAAACCACCATCTAGACCCCCTGGGCCCCTCATGCCTCCATAAATATAGTAAAATCTTACTGTATTCAAGCCTGAAGCTGTAAATCTGCATGCTGTTAGACTCAGAAAAACAAGCAGTCTGCTGACATGTGGTAGCCTGATTCAATCACAGTGCTTCCCCATAGGATTGGCTGAGACTGACAAAGAGGCAGATCAGGGGCAGAGTCAGCATGATTCAAACACAGCCCTGGCCAATCAGCATCTCCTCATAGAGATGAATTGAATCAATGAATCTCTATGAGAAAAGTTCAGTGTCTGAATGCAGTGGGAGGAGATACTGAATCACAGGATGCTGTGCACAGTGCTGCCCTGTGCTCTGCTGACAGCAGATCTGAGTGAATGGAGGCATATTATGCCTCTATCAACTCCGAAGTCCCTCTGGTTCACTCTCAGTGACTGCAACTGGAGGTGTTCCTAGCTTTCAATGTAAACACTGTATTTTCTCAGAAAACACAGTGTTTACATGAGAGAGGCTGCTGGGAGCTATAGTTCTCACCTGAACAACCTCATTAAGTTGAAGTTGTTCAGGTGACTATAGTGTCCCTTTAAAACAACTTTTATTAGCACTGTAGATGGAAATCCTCATCACAAATTAAAATGACTATGTCCACCCATTGCATGAACCAGCACACTTTCAACCTGGAGTTTAGGATCGGCCTAAATTTGAATGAATTGCAGTTTATAATAAAATTAATCTCTAATCAAGATCTTTATAAAACAAGCTAAGCAAATCAGTGATACTCTATCTCCTCTCCATCATGGGAAAGGTGTCATAGCACAGTCCCACAGAACTACAGAAGGGATGTGAGCTGTGGATTTAATCTATTCAGAGCTGGTAGAGAGATCTGAATTGTAGTGACATGGAGGAAATCAGACCTATTACACTATATGGCCAAATGTATGTGGACACCTACAACACACAGCTGCTGGACATTCCATTCCAAACTTACAGTTTTAATATGAGCCTGCTCTACACTATGCAGCTATAACAGCTGCCTCCGATTTTGGACTGTACAGTGGGAATTTGTGCCCATACAGACAAAGGAGCATTTGTAAGGCTAGGTGCCAATGTTGGACAAAGTCTGGTTTGCAATCATCTCTACAATTCTATGCAAAAGTGTTCGGTGAGGTTGATATACAGGCCACTTGAATTCCTCTACACCAAACTTGCCAAACCATGTCTCATCAACGTTGTTCTGTGTGCAAGGGCACAGTCATGCTGAAACAAAAAAAGGACCTTCCCCAATTATTGTTGAAAACAACCAATTGTCTAAAATGTCATCATTTTGATAACTCTTTGCTATAACAAATCCCTTTCCCACCAAAATTTACAGCAAGCACTACTTATTCCAGTTCTAGCATTCTCCTGGCATACGCCACACCTAGATTATTCAATCAGACTGTCAGAAAGTGAAGCACGATTCACATTTCCACTGTTCCAGAGGCCAGTGGAAAGGTGCTTTATGCCATCCCTGCTAAAGCATGTCATTGCTCTTAGTGATGTGAGACTTGTGTCCAGCTGCTCAGCCAAGGAAACACATTTTGTGATGTTCCAAAAGCTCAGTTCTTGTGCTGAGATTTCTTCTAGAGGGAGGTTGGAATTATGCAGCGAGTGATGGAATGGATAATAAATTACACATTACACGCTTCAGCACTTGGCAACCCTGCTAAGTTAGTATGCATGTTCTATTTTATTCTTGCTCCTAGACACTTCCATTTCACAATAATAACACTTACAATAGACCAGGGTAGATCAATAGTTAATGAACTAACTTGTAACATATTATAAACAAAACCATTATAGAGGAGCACTGGTAACCCGACTGGTTACCTCTGCTAATTCCTTCATTCAGCCACTCTAGAGCCATTAAAATAAGCAGACACCCATTTCCCCAGTAACCACACAAAACATAGTTCTGGGAGTCAATTGATTTATTCCAGACCACACACAGCTTTAATGCCCAGACCCCTACATGGGGTCTTTAATACAAGAATACAGGGTTTTCATTCACAGGATCCTTTGTGCCTGAGAGATAATTGCATACAGAAAATCTACACAAAATATGCAGAACCCCTAAAGTGCCCCCACCATAACTAGGAACCACAAAAGTTACATAGCCGGATAGCCCCCATCTGAGTGTATAACATAACCAAATATCACTTAGATCGGTTTGGTGAAATGGGAATGCCATCGAGGTAAAGTTTTGACCAGCTGGACATGTGGCACTAGCCTAAAACAATTCCAAGGAAATAGGTGCCCTGACCGGTTTCTGTTCAGGGGGTTCCTGTGCAAACACCATACAAGGGATTGTCTTAATTCCAGGGTACAAATGCCACCCCTCTTCAGTAATTCATGTCTCCCGAACATCGTTCGCATAGTTGGTCAGGAAGTAGAACGTGCAGCGGTCTAATGTTTACTGGTGTTCGTGCGAGTGGCTAGCCGAAAACAGTTCCAGGCACTCAATAACCAAGTGCCTCTGCCCACGTTTGGGAGACAAGATGGCCGCCATTCTTTTGTCGACCACGTGCATTCGGTTATACGAAATGGGGGCCACCCAGGGGAGCATTCATTAATTACTTCCCTTGTGGTTTCTCACTTAAGTTGTTGGTGTGAACGTTCTAATGGGGTACAGGGGTGGTACTCATTTGGGAGTCAAATGGATATAGTTCGTATGCAAGAACTCCCGAATGAAAAAAGGGCAAAGTATGCGAAAATGGGGAAACAAAACATGAAATTGGTGGTAGGTTCCACCACAACCACAAGCAGGGAACAATATCAACCCTGAGTGTGCACAAGAGTCTGACTCAAAATCAAGTTCACTGGAAAACCACAGACAGTACTCAGTTCCTTAGTGTCACTTTTTGAAATGCACAACATATAAAAAGCAACATTTGAAACAATTGTGTAACACAAAGAGAATTTTAGAAAGTAAGAATCAGGTGAGTTCACCCCCTCTACGGATTCACTTGATGTTTCAACATTTCACATGATACAAATGTTACATTGTGAACTTCCATCACAATATTGAAGAAATTTACAATTGTGGCATCCTAAATTCAAGAACTATTCGGTACAACCCATGAGGGTGGGGGGTTATACATTTTGAATTTAAAATATGTAAAGGAAATGTAGCATTGCTGTTTTAGACATTAATCTGCCAACAGCTGTTTGGAAGGTTTAGAAATGAGTCTGTTTAACTCAACCAAACAGGAAAGGAAAATGGAATTTAAGATTCCATATAAAACACAAAAACAGGACATGTTTTACAAACATCAAAAACAGCAAAGGGCAAAAATTGTAAACATGAAAACAAATAAAACAATTCAACAAACTAGCACAAACATTAGCAAACTAGAAGATGACACAAATTTCATAATTTAAAATTCAACTCTACAGAAAGATACTTGATGTGCAGGAGAAAAATATCAAAGCAAATTAAAACACCATATCTAAATGTTAATATTCTTCATTTCATGCTGCTTTAATTTTATATCAGTAGCAAATGTAAGCTTAAATATATTTTTCTTCCTGAACTATGATTAGTACAAAGTCAAATAGCACTTTCCTCCCTCTAGACAATGCCCCCACCACTTTGCTTCCAATGCGTGAGTGATGACTTCCTAGACAAGTGTATCAGTACATGTGGATCAATAGGTTTGCCACTTCATTTGCCTGACTCGCCTGTCACTGTGTTGAACTATTCTGATACGCATGTTGAAATTGATGGCTACTCATCAACACCACATTCTCTAGAGAAAAGGGACAAACTTGTGAAATAAATGGTTTTCACATTTACATGAGTAACACTGTTGAAAAAAAGGCAATAACAGTGGCAAAATGATAACTAATTAGTAAAGTTTACACAGCTGAGACTAGTTTTCCTACAATTTATATGATGCCAAAAAAATGTATGTCCTATAAATCTCATTGCATCAGACCCAGAATGGATTCTCAAGCATTCATTCACAAAAATACAAAAAAAAAATATTTTTTCAAACTTTTATTATGAGTGTATATTACTGGTACACATGCTTATCCATACAATACACAAGGTATGCTAATACCAACAATCGGAAGAGGTAGGATGATTATCATTGCTTTTATGGGATGAGAGAGATGGAGAGATAGGACTTGGACATGTCACAGTGTAATTTTTACTTAATGGTTATATTTTAAATATGTTGGTTTGAATTAAAAAAAAACCCTATGTATGTGGAAACTTTGATTTAAAGTTCCAGTTGCGCAATTGAATGCCGATCTATACATTGTCTCTCAAAAAAATGTTTCAAGAAAAGAAAATGTTTAGTGAAGCTTTACTAGAAAAAAATTAAATCAATTAACAAAGTACACACATAATCACATGGTTCATCTTAATAAATGTTTTATTATAATTCTAAAGGGCTGTTTCATATATACAAATCAAAATCCTAAAAAGCTGCTCAACTCAAAGATAAAGTGTATCCCTCATCAGAGAGAGGCTGATATTCCATACATCTCTGTGCAACTTAGAATATCTCGAGTTCCAGGTTACTTGATTAGCTCTGAGGAGCATATTAGAGCTTTGAACGAATTTAGAAAGAAAGACAGATTAACTCTGAGACCAAGCTGGATCTTCTTGTAAATTGCTATGACAGATGATTATGCTTACCTCCCATGAAACTCTTTGTAGGGTCTCTTCATGTGTTCCTCATGGATTACTTTACAAACTAACACCTTGTTTGTGCCTTGCATGTTTTCTTTCATAGCTTTAATTAGTTTCTAATCTATAATTAAATGCTTTGATACCCCAAGTAGTATGTTCTAAAAAGTCCCATTGGCCATACAAACATCAGTCTTTTGCTGAGCCAGACATCTGCATTTAGGATCCGTTTGCTGGACACCCTACAATTCAGTTATGTAAGCCATCTGGTTTCATATCAAGATTAACAGGCCCTGAAGCTGTCTAAACTAGTTGTCATGGAAATGTGAATTAATATGTTCCCTCTGCCTCAATACACTCAGTTATAAAACACTTAATTATAAGGAACCCAATGCGTTATGAACCTAATATTTTTTTTTTGGGCGGGGGGAGGAGGAGAGAGTGGGGGAGGCACTACTATCTTAGTTATGCTAAACCTATACAATCTCTAGAAATACTTTTAGAAGATGCCTCTGTAAACTATTCCAACTCAAGTCTGAGAATTAGATCCTACCTGGAATTTTCTATATTTTTAATACTTTCTAACAATGGTGTCATGGTCCACTTACTTAAACCCTTTGTGGTCTAAAATGATTACCTGTTACTTGTCTGATGATTAATAACCATATTTAATAACTAAATAACACTTTGTTACTAGAAGCTGCAAGTGGGATAAACATTGTTACAAAAATCTACTAAAAACATAATAATAACAATATATTACTTGTTTAATGCAAACATCACTTGAAATAATTTGCACTGTCTTCCACAGTATTATCCTCCATCATGAACATTGTCTAGTTTTTTGCTTGATTAAATTGAAATCAATTACAATTCATTATCTCAAATCTTGGAACTAACCTTTCCACAAAATGTCATGATTGTAAAGTATTGGAAAAAGACAACTCCTCCTTGCAGCAAGTTCAGCTGAATTTTAGTTTATCATTACCATTAAACAGCTGATTGGATTTGAAGAATACTTTTAAATTTAAATTATTTGTTGTTATGACTCTTCACTAAATGAAATAGGTGAAATAATCCCTGGTATCACCTCTCTTGCTCCAATTTATTTCTCTCTTTTCCCCTTTATTTGTTAACTGTGTTTTCTTGATTTGCAGTTCATATATCTTGTTGTGTGTTTGCTACCAGGATATTCTCCTCTTCTTCAAATTCCTTCTCCTTCCTCACTTACATATTGCCTTATAAACTAGTGGTTGAATACAGTTAAATAATCAAAGGCAGCAATATTCGCCCATTATTAGAGCAAAGATTTTCTGACATTAAAGTTCTGTACGTCATAAGCAAGTGTGGTTATCACAGGAAAACACAATGTCTGAGAAGGTATGGATGACCCTACTTTGAGTTGGACCTCATCTTCTGCCACCTTTAATAAGCTTTTGGCCAATAATTATCTGTATGTTTCTATTACCTGTCTGTATGGTTCACCTATGAGTCAAAAACTCTAAAGAATAGCATTTCACAAGAAGGAATTTCATATTGCAGGTTCGTCGTCCATAATGGGGCATTCTGAGCATCTGAGCATGCAACTAGCCTGCCTTTTATTTTTGCTATACATGTCATGTCAGTTGTTTTGGCTAGCTCCCTCTGACCTATCAGGAGCTAACCAGTGAGTCCCTATGGAATCTACCGAGCTTATTACTTGTGTTTTTAACATTCCCTAGTGCACTCCCTGGTGACTGTGGGAGACTCGGCCAGAGATGTGTCTCCTGGGGTGTCTCCATACTGGATGGGGAATTTATGACAGACAATACTGGTGCGGTAGTACAGGCTCTCATTGAAAGTTGATAGATCCCACATTGTATATTCTTGTAACACGTGTATAAGGCACTGATTTCCTATGCAGCTGGTAAACTACTTAATCTACATACATATTTTACTTCTCCTCTGTCCCCCCATTTTTTTCTTCCCCTTCTCTTTCCCCCTGCATTTCCTACCTACTGTTTATATGCCTCTCAGATGTGAAAATCCTTCATTTCCTAATATTCCCTGAGCTAATCTAGGTCCCCAGTGGTGCGGCCCCAGGGCCAAGTTTCATGAATGGAGCAGAGACTTATTTGCTTATTGAAAGGATGGAATTCTGAAAGGATTCTGAATGGAGATATCCATCACCATATAGCATAGAGAAATGAGTACTCTGTTTTATTGATTACTATTATTTTATTTTGCATGTAGTAAAGTTCAACTTAGCTAAATGGAGTATTGGGTTGAAGTAAATATGAAGGGTAGTGCTACACTATCTTGCTGTACATTAAGAGCTGCATTGTATGCTCCTATTCCCGATGACTTATGAATAGCTTGTATAACATTTTCAAAAGACCTGTTGCAAAACAGTTATTGTTCATCTTTTCACTAATCTAGTTTGTTTAATATGCAACAACCACGAAAGCAAAAATAAAAAAAGATAATTGTAAAATAAAAACAAAAACCTCTGTACACATCCTAAAGGAAAAATACATGTTTGCTTTATAACATTACATTGAAACAATATAGCACACATCAGAGCATATTAAACTACATCAGTAAAAATATAAATACAGCAATAAAATGATAGAAAAGACCAGGCACAATGTAAATAATAATAATAATTATTATTATTATTAGTATTATTATTATTATTACATAAAAATAAAACAAGTATTATTCACATAATTGTTAATTAAAATAATTATTTCTATGAGAAAAACAATGCATGTGTTATATAAATAAACAATTCCCAAAGCAGAAATATACCTCAAAAGTTACGTATATATATATATATATATATATCTGTTGTAGTACAAAAATCACAGTTTAATACATTGTATACATGTCTCTATCTTCTGCTAAGGCCAATCACAGGGTGAAGTACGCATGCTCAGAGTGCAAACAGATGTTATTGGCTGCCAGCCAGTAAAAAACAGCGTCAAGGTTAGAAACCTGCCGTTAATTAGTAGCCGATAGCAGCTGTTGTTGATAGCGCCAACTTACGTCAGCTATTTTCTGACAAGACAGGAAACAAGCCTTCTGTGGAACGTTATAAAAATATTAATAGTGATGTAACATTTTATGCTAAGTGATCTACTAGTTTTTAAGTACTTTTCTCTCATACAAAACACAAAAAAAGGAACATGTTCACCAAATTCAAAATATATATTTTTATATATATATTTTTAAATATAAAAAATAACTCTCATTCTATGTATTTAAATATCACCCACTACACTTTATTGTTTGTTGTATTTTACCAGTGTGACCGCAGAAGTATATTTTGTTTACTTTCTGCCATACACATATCATTGATATACTCATGTCATATTCCTACAGATATTTAACTCACAGATATTTATGATGCTTCCAATGTAACATTTGTGGCATATCCTTTACACCTTTGTATATTTAGGAGAGCATATAGCTTTCACCTCCTCGGAGACACGTGGTTAGTTATGATTTATTTAAAGGTTTCTCCATAGTTCCCATCCAGTACTTTTTCATGTAAGAGGAGATGCTCAAATCTGCCACATTTAATAGTAAGCCATGTAATGAGCTGTACAGATCCCCGCGGACAGGTAGAATAAAATAACAATCACCCATGACACTAATTGCTACTTTCTCTGCAGAAAGAGTTGGCATTTAGTATGACCACAAATCCTATGCACCACTTAGCTCCTGAGAGCTGATACTTGTCTCTCATTCTATAAGTAATAATGCTAACATTTTATTGTCAGGGGAGATTTAAGAATGTATTCTTGTGTTAATGCAATATGCTAGAAACTGAGAACTATTCCCAGTAAATTATATATTTGTTAAGTACAGAGAATAAAAAAGGGTCAAGCAAATATTGCAAACCCTGACTGCACCTGTCACAGAAGATAAGGACTAGTGGACTTAAAATCCCCAAGGTTAATAGTGAACCTGTTATTGAAAAGTTCTGTTTAAATAAAGCATTTGTTATATGTTCAAGAACATTTTTATATTTTCCAAGAATGTACAACGTGGACCTCATTTACAAATCGACAAACCACCAGCAGTTCAATCCTGATCTTTGCTCATCCCTATTATCCACATAGCAATCATTTGCTTAACCTAAATTCATTAATGGGGTCAATGCTTTGTTTTAGATTATTCTTTTGAGACTGTAACTGTTTTTCTTTGTTTAGTTTTTTTACATTTTGATGCCAGTTCTGCTTTTAAACAAATCTGTAACTTTGGAAAATGCAATATCATACCTGAGAATTCTCATTTTTGCTTGGAAGGACACATGTATGTTAACATAAATTAGTACAATGTGTAACAATTTTGCACTTGTTTTGTAATTTACATTTATTCCAAACTATTGTATATTGTAAACCTTAACGATGGTCACATGTCACATGTCACTGTGCTTTAAATAATGTTATCACTTCTACTTATTTTCGTTTTATAGATAATACATATTTTTATTTTTATTGATCTGAGAACAAAATCATGTTATTGGCATGAGTAAGTTTGAAACGATCAGCATAAACAAGGTTTTCCACTAAAATGAGAACTGCAGGGCATTCAAAGTGAATTTCCAATTGAAATGGTTACTCTAAACATCATAACCACTACATTATGTAGTGGTAGTTGTGAAGTGAGGAGTACTCTGACCTGGCTCCTTAGTAATGGGGCAAACCCTTTAGCAATGGTTTACCTCCTTGCATATGTTCCCTCTCATGTCTGAGGAGACTTCATTCTCTACCAACGCGCAGAAGCCAAAAACCTTTCCTTTCACCGGTTATTGACTGAGGGCATCAGCTGACCGCTCTCTGCCAATGAATGTTACCATATTCATGAAAATGTACCCAAAATTGACTTTAACCAGCCTGGAACGCTTGTTCCTTGTAGGTTAATGCTACTGGAGGTTTAGTTAAACTTATGGCAAAAAAGGGGTTAAACTTATACTGCAACACTGCAAATACAGATTTCAGGCACAATGACCACTTCAAATCAAGTTGTCATTATGCTAGGAAATTAAATATTCTAAATAAATTCTCCAAGTCAACTTTGCAACCAGTTTGGAAATTTAAATTTACAGAAAATCTCACTTTAGTGAATAACTCTCACTGACTCCATTTAGAAAATAAAATTATATATATTTTTTTTAAACATAAAAAACATACAATGCACTGTTCCAAATTATTACACACTGTAAGTTTCAAAACACTTTATAGGTTGTAAAGAACTGAAAATTGTCATTTGTTGTGTTTGCAGCATATTTACTGAAATCAAAAGCTATTTCAATCAAACTTATAACAACATTTTAACGTTTTAACATTTTAACAGGTCACGTTACATTTTAACATAGGACCCCTTATTTGAAAGCAGCTTCACAAGTCTTGCATCCATTGAACTTGTGAGTTTCTGCTTGAATTTGTTTGCAAGATGTCAGAATAGCCTCCCAGAGCTGATGTTTGGATGTAAACTGCCTCCCACCCTCATAGATCTTTTGCTTGAGGATGCTCCAAAGGTTCTCAATAGGATTGAGGTCAGGGGAGGATGGAGGCCACACCATGACATTTTCTTCTTTTATCCCCATAGCAGCCATTGATGCAGAGATGGTGCATTGTCATGCATGAAGATGATTTTATTATGGAAAGCATAGTTCTTCCACTTATATGTTATAGTGGTGCGGGTTGCTGTGGATTACAATGTGTTCACATGCCTTACGTGCATTATACTACAAAGCTAGTATCAGTGATCACATTACTTATTTCTCTATGCTTACTTTTCAGGTTCAAGTTGACTCAAATCAACTACGTTCATTACTATCAAATCTTTATTTAACATTGTCCAGTAAGTAAGGTGTTAAGTAAGGGGTACTCTCAGCATAACAAAGGGAAGTACGTTTATTACCATGTATAACATATACTCCTCTCTACTATCACCAGGTATAAACCTCGCTTCCATTAGTTTAGTGGTGGAAGTCTCAGGTTCTCTGTTGGTTGTGACCTAATTTTTGATCCAACAACAACAAGCGGTCTCAGGTACGTTTTGCCTAGTACACCCCTACCCCTCCCCCCTTAGAGCTTATGATTTAGTATTACTGGCATATCTAGGATAGGTGGCCACTAGTAAATTATCCGGGCTTCTTCGCCTTAGTAGTAGTGGTCCCGCGAGGCCAGCCCATTTCCTCCACGCTTGAGGACATTCGCCCCTCAGGCCAAATCATAGTTAGCCGCCTCGCACGGTTGCATAGAGACGGCCTCACTTGTCACTCCCATTATATATTATGCGCTTTAATCGTCATCGAGAGGCCAACACCCCGCCACAACGTTTCGGTGGCAACAATTCCTTTGCGCCAATCGATAGATAGAGCCTCTCAAGCCACTTGGCAACTAGCAGGGCCTCACCTGTCACCACACCTAGGAAATTGTTTCGCCATCCGGCATTAGCTAGCCAGCCAGTAACCAAAAGATGGTATAATGGCTGATGGTTTGATTATTTCCTTTTAGTATGTCACATCTACCGGATGACACAGAAAATTTATCTCTACCCAGTTCTCCGGCCAGATCCTTGTCACCTACTCGTAAAGGCGACGTTGGGAGTCCAACCTCAATAAGGTCATGGACCATCCCTCGCATTACGGCAGAACTCCGGAGACGCAGCATTCCTTTTCCTGTCACGGCCAGGAAAGCTGAGCTCTACAAATTAATGCGGACTCATACTGATAACTCGGGGGCGGGAGAGGGCACAAGTGGTACAGGCAACTCGGACCTACATGCCATGGTCGCTTCACTAGTAGCATCCATGAGAAAGGTCAACGAGAGACTGGATAGGATCGAGGCTCGGAGCCCTCCTGTCAGGTCTCCCAGGCCCTCGACTGCCTTACTCCCCAATGCTCCACTATTGCAATCGGGTAATTATGTGCCTTCTGGTTCCAAAACTCACATTATTAATCCTGTGCACATGGTCCCAGAAAAGATTAAGAAAGACATCTTGGAGGGGAAGGATGTCAATCTTGTGGCACTACTTATTGCTTCTCACGATGTCATCGATAACCGCACTTATTCTTATGGTGATATTTCAGTGGTATTGAAAGCCAGGGACCCTAGACTGAATAAGAAACTGTCCGTAATTGATTTTGTCTTGGCTTTTGGTATATATCGTGATGTAATTTGTTCTGTTTATCCGCATAGACGAGAGGAACTCGACCTCTACATGCACAAGCTGGTGGACTTGGGAAGCAAATATGGTGGGTCATCCTTTTATGACTATCACCAATCCTTTTCGGCAAGAGCATCTGCAATATTGGCTCAGTATAACGTCAAAACTGACTGGAGCCGCATGGATACTGAGCTATTTTGTAGACATTTTGCCGGTCTCAAGACACCAGCTTGTGCAGTTTGTGCTTCAACATCTCATTCCTCAGACTATTGTCCCACTATGCCAGAGTCCACACCTGGGACTTTCCGCGAACCACAGACCAGGCTGGACAGATCTGGTAAGGACAAACTTGGTCTCCCTATTGTTTACCTGGGAAAGTCTCAGGTTTGCAATAACTTTAATGTAGGTACATGTGGTTACAGTGCCTGCAGGTTGTTACATGTGTGTTCACACTGTTTTAGGGCACACGCTAAGTCTATGTGTCCCAATAAAAGTCACACTAAACCATACTTGACATCCGTAAAGATTGGTTCTTTGGCACACGCATTAGCCTCTCATCCATCCAAACACCTAGTGGACTTTTTGATAGATGGTGTTACGGAGGGATTCCATACAGGGTTGGTTCATACCCCCGCTGGCATTTACGAATGCAACAATTTACAGTCAGCATTTGCAAACGTGGAAATGATCGATGCTCTATTACATAAAGAATAAGAGGATGGGTTTTTATTGGGATCTTTTCACGAGCCCCCATTTTCCAATTGGCGAACCAACCCCATAGGATTAGTCACTGGGAAATCCTCAGGGAAACACAGACTGATTTTAGACCTATCAGCACCTCACTCCTTGGCCATACCAAGCCTCAATTCCCTAATTCCATCCGAGGAATTTTCACTCCAGTACGCCACTATAGACAACGCTATACACACCATCATCACAGCTGGCGTAGGTGCTTGGCTCAGTAAAACTGACATCGTCAATGCGTTCAAGTTGCTACCCATTCGCCCGTCACTATATCATCTGCATGGTTTAAAATGGAAAGGTGTCTATTATTTTTTCACAAGACTCACGTTCGGGTCAAAAAGCAGCCCAAAAATATTTGACATCTTTTCCGAAACCTTATGTTGGCTGCTGTTAAGCAATTGTAGATGCCAGGCCGTTATACATTATCTGGATGACTTTCTGTTCGTGGAGAATAATTCCTCTTCCCCCAGTGATCTGACAAAGGCCATATCATTTTTTCATTCTTTGGGGATGCCAGTGTCCCCCAAGAAAACAGAAGGCCCTGACACATTAGTAAATTTCCTAGGTATCCTACTCGATTCAGTAAACATGGAAGCGAGCTTACCACCAGGAAAATTGACAGCATCCTACAGTCCATTAACAAATTTTTGGTCAATAGGACATGCAATAGGAAGGAATTGCAATCTTTTGTTGGGATCGTTGAATTTTGCTATATGAATCATCCCGCAAGGCAGGGCCTTTATCTCTAGACTACTTTGCCTCCTCCCTCTCATACCAAATGACATTACTCGTATCAGCTTGGAGGTGCAGGCTACAGCTGATTTGCTAATGTGGCGCAAATTCCTGTTGCAATGGAATGGCAGAAGTATGTTCTTGCCTCCATTGTCTGTCCACTCTCCGGTCATTTGGACAGATGCGGCAGCATCAACGGGTTTTTCGGCCATATTTGGAAACAAGTGGCTTTGGGATGCTTGGCCAGAGGAGGTCCAACACATTGAAGGTTTCTCACGCACCTCGGCCTTATTTGAGATATACCCCATTGTGGCGGCAGCGGTGGTGTGGGGTCAGTCTTGGGCAGGTAGCTCGGTACGCTGTTTTTCCGACAACCTAGCTACCTGCCACATCATAAACAAAGGCCGATCGGAGTCTCTAACGATCGTGAGATTCATGAGAAGACTGACCTGGCTGGCGGCCTGCAATCACTTTTATTTGGTGTGTTCTTATGTACCAGGGGTCTTTAATACTGCAGCTGACAAATTGTCTCGCTTCGAATTCCAGGCATTCAAAGAGACGTTAGCCACGGCCTCCCCCACAGCCACTGCAGCACCATGTTTTCAGGAGCTGGTGATGGACTGAAAGAACTGGCAAAGCCCTGTCTGACAATACTAAACAGTCTTACGATAGGGCCTTCAAACTATACAAGAGGTTTATGATGGAAAACAACTTGGTGCAGTTTTTTGCCATTTCCACACTGATAGCTTTTGTTTAATTTTGTCATCTTAAACTCAAACTGTCACACAACACCATCAAATTATATTTAACCGGTATACAACACCACATGTATACCTTATACCCAAATAACGCTAATTTCTTATCTTCTTACCCCATAAAAAACATTCTTAAAGGTGTACAGAAATCCAGTACCACTCCTCCATCAACAAGATTACCGATACATAAGCAGCTATTTAAGGATATGTCCGACTTGTTGGACACGGCCCCATTTGAACACTATACAAACATGGTAATCAAAACAGCCATCTACTTGGCATATTATGGTTTTCTTAGACCTGGCGAGTTTACCATACACGGACATAAATACGCACAAAACTGCCTCAAACGGTCCCATCTCACCAAACTACATGATCACTATATCTTGTCACTACCAGTTACGAAAACAAGCCAGCTGGGCAAGATGGTACCAGTCACATATTATCCTACTGCAAACAGATGGTGCCCGGTGAAAGTATTGGATACATACCTCCACTTATTACCACCGCAGTCTGACATCCTGCTACTAGTCTTACACAAAGAGGTCTTAACAACAGCCAAATTCATGTAATACGTCTGCATGTTACTAACCAGACCAGGTCTGAACGATGGCAACTTTTCTGGCCATTCATTTCGGATAGGGGCAGCCTCCACAGCCTCCAGCCAAAATATTCCAGTACATATAATCAAGTCTTTGGGCCGCTGGAAGTCCTCAGCCTTTGCGTTGTATATACCTCAACCTGTGTTAGAAAGTAGGGCGGCATTTGTTAAACTGTCATCTTGAGGTATTTTCTTTGCACTATGTTTTCTATGCAATAAATATTTTATTTGGCAAAGACACTGCTTATTTTTGCCCTCTTTATTACAGGCCTACCGCATACGTCGGTTTCGGCACACTTCAACTGACTTGTTCATACCTATGGTTACACCATATGATATATACGTTACGTTACAAGAATAGCACCGAACACAAATATATATATATATATATATATATATATATATATATGCATACATATACATTTCCACAGTAGGCTTGAAGTCATAGACATCCAGATAGGTATGCCTACTACTGTAACCTGCAGTATTCCCATATACAAAAATCCAAAGATGGTCAGCACAAAAATTTATTTTTTCTGCTTAAACGTAGATTTTATTGCATTGTTAATGTTTCAGATTAAAATCTAAACTTTTACATACACAACACACAAATATATATACACATATAACTATAGTATGTACTCACCCTCCACCAATGTTAGAAAGTAACATTTAGGAGCATTCACAGTGTGGAGGCACAAACAGCTTGTGTCCCAAACCTCCTTCTCATTCGGACCTTTCACTTCAATGCCTCTGTTGCGACCATTACAGCAACTGGGAAGCAAATCATTCCTGCGGATTCCTAAGTTAAAAACAAAATACAAATTGCACCTCTCAACATTTAGACACATGTGCACAATACAAATCCCTAACTATCATATTATCTAATCCCCTATATGCCTGTCACTCACATGGGGAGTCTAGCTTTAGCCATGCCTGATGGGAGGTATAACACTTCCCTACTAACTGTATGTGTAAAGATGATCAAACCCTGTTCAGTATATTATGGGCAAATGCAAATATTACAAGTTTTAGAATAAAATGTTGTATTTCTTAAACTGTGTACTTTGTCTTTAAGAGATATTGCAAACTGACAAGGTGTTAGAAATGGAACATATTGTTTTTCATAACTGTTTCTTTAAGCAATAACCTCAGTGCATAATATGTTTGCGCCATTTTGTCCCAGACGAATTACAATAACAATAATGCATAAACAAGCTTCAAGGCTATGCTACGACTCTTTCAGTACACAATATACTGTGGTAACCTTAAGTAGATAAGGATGTCCAGACTTTAAGATGCCATCTTGAACTTAGTCAGGAAAATTTCCATGACGTATACACCCTTTAGTTATGGCCTTGTATGTTTGCCAAGTTAAGGGAGGTCCTAAAATGAATAAAGTAAAAGAAGTGTTACTTTTTCATATATGAACTACGGTAACCCTAAAATGAAGACACCTAAGGTATAAATAGGTGTACTTTTAAATGTTAAGACACAGAGGAGAGACTTGGAGACAGACGCTGCTCCATCTTAAAATGACAGAGAGGCTGACATGATGACATGTTCAGAAGGGTATGTTAACCTATTAATGATATTTGAAAGCATTTAGTTTAATATTATAAACTCTGCTATAATGGATTTTATATGTCTATATTTATATTTTTATATAATAAATATCTAAAAAGACAAAACTGTATTGCTTCCAAGACAATCCTTATTTTATATTGTATTCTCAATTATTTATATATTTTAAATAGAGGATCTCTTACACTAACTATATAAAATTATAGCTAAGATAGCTGTATGGTTAGCCCTACTAAGTTCTATGCTTTAAGACATTTATAGTGGTAAATAAGGGAACCAGCCATGGTTACAATTGGCGACCACGAAGGGACTTGTACTTGGAAGCTTTAACTATAAAATAATAAATACCTAGGTAACCTCTTATACGTAAGAGAAGACACAATACTTTGTCATGGCACAAGTCTTGAAATATCAAGAATCTATTGAGCTATTTGTAGCCCAGACTAAGAGAGAGATCCTCATTAGAGATGATTTTAATGTGAACAAGGCACTTTGAGTTCAGGTGCCAGGTACATCGTAATTAGCATACAATGCTGAAATTGTGGATCCTAATTAATATCAAAAGAGAATAAATATACATATTTGGTAAACTCCCTGATATGCCTAATACACCAGCATAGCATGGTCCATTAGTTCCAGGACAGTGGATTGCAGACAGGGGGATATGTTCTCTTTGTAGCTGCTTCGTATGCATGCGCAGGAAAAAGATTAATGCAAAATGTTGTCAAAAGAAAAGTGATAAGACAGAGCGATGAAATTTGAAGTCTGATTCCAAGAATGCAAAGAAAATTGCATTATGGCTTAATGAAAACATTCATGACACAGAAGCGACAGAGACAGTCCACTATATAAGAAAAGTTTTGTAAAACAGTGATAATTTCCATATTGTCAGTTACGCTAGCTGTTGATTAAAAATCAGGAATTATAACAGCATAACTATTTTTGGAGTCTGGAATTTCCAGCCAAGGTTTCGGAGATACAGAGACATGTAAACATTCCAAGGAATTGAGAAGTCGTTGTTTTATATTCCAAATTATGAACAACATTATTACATACAGCCATAAAGAGAAAGACATGGCTTTTAAATACATTCAGTGCAGTACAATGCAGTACACTGCAGCATATATTTTATATAATATATGATAACTAGCTCAGATTTTTTCCTAAACAGAGTTGAAATTATACTATGCTCCTAGAAAAAAGGGCAACAGGTGGTTATACACCCTTTGCTTCTCTAAATGCTCTGCAAAAATAAATATTTATAAAATTATTAAAAATAATATATATGTAAGATAAATCAGGGCTAAATAAAATTGTAACTTTACAGGATCTCTGATAACTTTTAAACAGAAATTATTAAAGGCTTATTTAAATAAAATGTTAAATACATTTACATCATAAATGTGACCAAAAGATACTAAATGATGTATTAAGCAGCAGGCCAATTCACTAGAATAGCATACGTATTCTACTATTTAAAGTGCACAATTCCTGCACATAATGACTTTGCTTACTCGGGTACAGTCTTTAGTCTATTGCAATGGCAGTAAAGTCCACCAATTTTAAAAGGGAAAGCTTACTTAAATAAGTGGTACTATACCACCGTACCTGTAGTGCTAGCAGTAAGGCAATTAGAACAATGATATTGTACTACTGACTGTTATCAGATCAGACACATGTAATCTCAGTGGATTTCATAAACTAGGTTTTCATAAAATAAATATAAAATAAGATTAAATATCAAAGTTGTTTATAAATAAAATAATATATACTAGGCAATAAGAGTATTTACATGCATTCAGCAGCCTGCTCTCTCAGAGCCAGAAACGGATTTATAAAAAATAAAAATAAAAAGTAGGTTTTAAAAAGTCCACAGTCACCACACATGATGGGTGAAATAATTGCTTCTTTAAAAGCTATATGCTGCTGCAATTATATATATATAAATACAGATTAGGGCACAGCGTAGAAATAAAAATACAGTTTTAAATCTCATATATGGGGATTCAGCTCCACCACATATTCTACAATTCTGAAAGAGGCTAATTTTAATAATAATATGCTGTAAGAGCATTGTGACTATATATACTGCAAAATTAATGTGATATTGCAAAGCCTGCAATATTCTAAACAGACATTAAAATTTAAGAAAAAAATAAAAATAATAGTGCATAAAGAATAATGCATAAAAAAATGAAAATGAAATCAATTAAAGTGATAATACTCTGATATATGAAATCACATTGCATATCACATATCTGCTATAGGAAAAGTATAATTAAAGTGACATTACTGTCCACTGCCCCCTAACATCTATTTTATAGAATATATACTTTTCAATGGTCACCTCCAAAGAAGCCTCGGAAACTGGGGGGCTCCGAGGGGTGCTCATCCCAAAAGGAATCAGATTTCAGACTTAAAGAAAAATAAATTATAGAAAAGGAATCACGGGAACACCCAGAACATACATTTTTGTATATAATCTTAATTTGCAGATATTTTATGCCTTAAAGACACATAAAGGATATTTAATTAAATATGCAGGTATCTTTAAAAATTAAGCAATGTTAAAAAAAAAATAATAATAATAATAAATATATATATATATATATGTATATATATATATATATATATATACATATATATATATATATGTATATATTTATATATATATATATATGTATATATTTATATATTTATTTTACACCACAATATAAACAGCTTTGTGAAACAGATTTAAGTACAAGTACTTATGACAAGAAATATACAGAATACGTTTACAACAGGCAAGTTTAGCAAAGTAGTTTTTGGTGATTTATTATTGCCCAAGAAATCTCTGAACATATTCAGAATTTTTGAGAGCAGCAAGTAAGACAGCAGATTGCAATGGACACCATTACAATATTGCTTTGCCGATTGAGGTCAGAGCTTTAAAGAATAAATAAATAAATGTTCTATAGTTTACTAGACCACTGGCTTTTAATGAACAGTTTGCACAACACTTATGAATAGTTTGTAATACTGCACATTATAGCTGTGACAAAATGATATACAGGGTAAAAATGCTATTTCACTGTTTAATAGACTTACCCAGTATTTAAGGACGACATGTTTCTTGAAAAGTCATCGGGACTTTGAGGGAGGTTCTAACTACGTTTAATTAATTTACTAAAGAAAAAGAAAAAAGGTTTTGTTTGTTTTTTCCCCTGCAAGTGAAATTTCAGTGCAAGATCATTTTGCGTTCACAGACTATTCGGTTTTAAAAAAGCTATTATTTATCTCACATTATGAACGGCCTTGTAATTCCTATGCACACTAAAAGTTGGCTTTTAAATGTTATTGTTTTAACTTTAATATTTAATAGTTAATACAGAGATTAAAGTAATTTAAAGAAAATATATTGAAAGTATATTAATTGATAGGATTTCATTTATCTATTTTGGTCCACTGTTCACTGATCTTGAGTCTCAGTCTGATGTTCAAACAGTTTTTCTTACGATACGGCGTGAGTTTATATCCACAACTGCATTTTGCTTTGTGATAACAAATTGAAAGCCTAGCATTGTAATACGTGTATGGACATGCTTATAACAAAGCATGGTCCCTCTCCTCATATAGTTGGTCATTAACAGGCACTTTGATGCAATGTGTCTACCAACACTTTTCTGTGGTCATTGGATCACATCGCATACCCTATCTCTCAGTCATGATGCAGAGTTTATGCTTGCAAGGATAACCAGACCTTATCCACCTGGTATTTGCATAAATACTCTTATCGTTTAGAGGGGTTAATTACATAATAACCATTGAGGATAATATGTTGGTTGTTCTTCCTATAAAGGAAAGATAGACTTGCCCTAAAAGCTTTTTCACGGCTAGGACAAGCTCTTATAGAGAGAGGTAATGTACTTCTGACTCCTGAAAAGGAATATTGGTGGTTCAATATGGGAAATACAGTAATTCATGTGTTTAGTAATCATAAGCATTTGCTTATTGCCACATTACTGATGTACTGTTTATTGAAATATTAATATCTAACGTACTTTTTGAATTACTATATATTGGAAGTTTGCCAACATCTCATGGTTATAAATATGTTAGGTATGTGTTGATGCATGTACCAGGTTTACTTGGATATATCCTGTGCGAAGTGCAACCTCTGATGTTTTCTAGTCTCACTTCCTTAGTATGCATTTGATAATCCCAGGACCATCTATTTAGATGGTGGTCCTGCAGTTACTGCAAAGGAAACCTAAAACTGGGCAACCACATTTGGGTTACTTTGGGATTTCAGTGCGCCAACCACCCCCAAAGAAGTGGGGTTGTGGTCTGGGAAAATGCTGAGGTTAAATGATTATTAACCAAGTTACTAGTTGATTGCCCCACACAGTGGTATCTATTTATTCCTATGGTACAGATGAGCATTCACAACATACCTGATGATACAAATGGTGAGACACCATATGAAATGTTACATGTTTTTTCACTGATAATTATATTTCTGCACCAGGGAGAGCTTAGAACCATTGGTTCTATTAGAGAAATTTAGGGAATTTTTTTTTCCAGCCCACCTCGCCTTGCACCACCACCTATTTCCTACTGTTGGCCAGTTTGTCCTGGAGAGGGTGACTCCGAGAATATTTTAAACCTGCTAAATAATAACAGGACGTTCACAGAACCACTGATGGATACAATGGATGCTGTTAAAGATGACAAGATAAATCAAACAGAGGGCGACAGAAATGCCACCAGAATCATAGCCATGTAACAGACTGAATCATGATCTGACATCTGAACCTGCAAATGTGAGAGGAAGAATGAACAGACAGACATGATACATTCACAGTTAACATGGAATGTATGAAAAATGAATCATCAACATCATTATAAGAAAGACTCTGGAGAAAACAGACTGAACCTAAATTATCTTATACAGTAAGAAAGAAATGCAAAGATGGAAGCAAAAGGGTGCTAGAAAATTGGTTATGGTGTCTCCTTCGTACAATCTGCAGCATTATCATAACATCAACCCTAGCTGTCATTTTAAAACTGCATTGGAATTATGTTAACAAGCAGGAAGCACCTGAACTGAATTGGACTGCACTCTATACAAGTTCTGTGATCGTAAGGACTACCTCCAAGAACTATCTCAAAAGGAGAGACATAGCTCACAGTGAAATGATTGCTAATGTGTCCTACACTGGTATTTCACAAGGAACCTATTGAGATCATTCCAAAAAAATGATTATACTTGGACTATTTCAAATCCTAATAATGGACTCAACGATGATGGCAAAGCATGCTGAAATCAGAAAAAGACGGGACAGATGCTTGTGAAAGACTTTGGATGCACCTTTGAAGGTGATTAAGAAAATACTTTGCCATATAGTTTATCATTGAATGACTACCGCAAACAGCCTTCTTATGCTGAAAAGAAGTGCTATGCTAATTCTGGACATTGCTATTATGCAGACAGAAGATGACCGGAAAAAGAAATAAAGGCTGATAACTGTCAACACCCAGCTGTTTCTCAAGATGGAACATGGTACTGAGAAGACCTGATTGACTATCAAAGCACCTCACATTACAAGACACAGATTGTTGCCTACAACTCAGAAAAAGTGGTTAATAGGAAGGAGCAGAAGAAGAGAAATATAGATTTCCTACTGGAGTGAAAAACCATCCTGGAACAATATTCTGTAACAGAGAACTTTACAATGACATTTGGCGGCATATGAATTTGAATTCGGAAGAAACACATCAATTAACGAAAGAAACCTTGATGCAATTAATAAATAATAAAAAGAACAACAAAATCTTTCAGAAACCTGACATCATGGGACACTTGTACTAAAGCACGATTTGCAGCTTTTCTTAAACTCTACATATTATGTACATACCTACAAAGCAAGGACCTCCTGTAAACATAAACACATTGATACAACAAGGAATCTGTAATGGTTCTGTTGCAGATGTGATCTACCGATGTACTCCTTGCTCTTTTTGGTATAACTATACCAATCAAAACGTTAAATGGCCCCATAGAATCAAACGACAAAGAATTCTTGCTATATTCTGGACTTCCAGGAATGTGGTGTATGGACAGAAAATTTATAATTACTAAAGCAATCATGCTATTTTTTTCCCTGTATCAGAAATGTGTCAATGACAATGTGTAATATAATACAGATACTATAATTAATGGTATAATGAACACATAATGTGTTAATTACAAAGGTGGATAGACTTTGTGAATATCTGAAACGCAATTGAAGATTATTGCTAAAATGCCATATGCAGCTGCAGTCTAGCCTACAAACAAATATATTAGACATACGTAGAAGAGTATAACAGCTAATTACCCAGATGAATAATTGAATCATGATAGTTAAAGATCATGATTGCAATAACAACTGCAATAATGAATAATGTTTAAACTTTAGAAGAAAATTTTAAATGTTTTTATTAAATCAGAAACTACTCGATATTCGTTTAAGTTTGCAGAGTGGTATAATTAATATAAGTGAAATACTTCAACAGTTAAAATTTAACTGAAAGACAGGCAGAAACTTTACAAAAACTATCATAAAGTTTATTTATAATGATAAAAATATTCAGTCTGCCAGAGCTAAGGCCAGTAAATGGAAAGTAAAAGAGTATTATGGATTAACCCGTCCAGGTGATATACATGATGATTTTGGAAATTGATCATTTAGGTCACCTATTGCAAACTGGTGAAAAGATGTCAAAGATATAAATTCAACATCCATACCACTCTATGTATATATATATTAAAATACATGTAATCAAATATTTTATCGTTTTTTCAGATACCAATAAAATTAAATTTGGTGTGTGATGATTAAAGGTACATATACCTTGTGGTAATGATCCTGCCACAACTATTGATTGTTGAATCAATACATCATGCATGTGATTATTAATTCATATTCTTATTGTAACATACCCCCACTTCAATCAGTTATAGTTACAACAGATTCTGATATCTATTGTTATAAAAGTGTTAAAACCACTTATACAAAGGTAGAGCTAAAATATAAATACCTTCAATATTGTATCTGAGTGCTTTCTTAACTCACTTTTAGAAATAATATTAAAAATCCAAATCATCTTAAGCTACACCCAACAGCCGCTGGTAAATATACTTAAACAATTAAGGTTCACATTGTTAAGCATCCAATCTCACGAACGTAACTTTCCACAATGGCTGTCAGATCTTGGTAAAAAAAATGTTTTCTAAGTCAATTTTGGGTGGTTTCTGGTATTTTAACCCCTTAAGGACACAGCTTCAGAAGCTTGACTTACGCTTAATGACACAAGCAATTTTTGCATTTTCTTGCTGTTTGCGTTCAACTGCAATTTGCATCTCTCTCATTTATTGCACCGACACATATTATATACTGTTTTTTAAAGGACAGAAAGGGCTTTAATTTGATATAACATATATATATATATATATAAATGCTTACTTATTATAAAAAAATACAGAAAAATGCAAAAAAAATGAAAAATATTGTTTTTTTTACAGTTTTTGCAATAATAATGTGTGCATAATTAGTGCAGGTTAAGGAAAGTAATTAAAAATAAATTTATTTATTTGTTCTGATTTACAGAATATATAATTTGTCTGGGATTTTAAGTTTTTTTTGGTAGTTACAGGTCACAAAGCACAAGGAGTAAAATAAACTTTTAATGTGGAGCGATTTTAGAATTTGGTATGTTTGTCTTGTAAGCTTAATAGCCATAAAAGAAAACAAAATTGCCACACAAAAGTATATATTTATATAAAGTAGACATCACGGGCTATTTACCTAAGGTTGTTTTGACACTTTCTACGTAGCCATATTACCGCCAACCTCTGCTAAATATTGGAGTAAAATTGTGTTCTTTTTGGTTTTTGGCACACAAACTTATAACAGAGAAATTCTCGTGTATATTTTGTAAAGTTGGTGTGTGCTATTCCTGTACAAAGTTTTATTTTGTGTTCAGTTACATCTGCTGAGTAAAATGACACCCCCATTGTATATCTTTTGCACTATTTCGTGAAGTTACAGTGCCATACAGGATACCTGTCCTTTTCAGTATTCACAGTAGAATGTTGAGAGATGAATTTAATGAGCCTTAGCTTCCATTTGGGGTATTATAACAGTTTGACTGTTCAAAAAACCCCCACAAAGGCCTACCATTTGTAAAAGTAGACACTCCAGGGTATCTTATAAGGTGCATATTGTGCCTTAACATGCCCCCATTTTT
Organism: Pelobates cultripes; assembly: GCA_933207985.1. Lineage (NCBI taxonomy): Eukaryota > Metazoa > Chordata > Amphibia > Anura > Pelobatidae > Pelobates > Pelobates cultripes. Next base: position 187,982,658 of record OW240914.1, read on the forward strand.
TCACCAATATATGCCAAAGTATGTGGTAAAAAAAAATTTTGTGCATTTTTTACATACGGATTGCATTTTTGCTGGGCGTTTTGTATATTTCATATGTGCCACTAAGTTCAAACCCCCCAAATTATGCTCAGCTAAGTCTTCTGAGTAAAATGACACCCCATATGAATGTCTTTGGCACTATTTCGTGAAGCTACAGTGCCATATAGGAGACCTGTCCTTTACAGTATTCACAGTAGAATTTTGAGAGATGGATTTAATGAGCCTTAGCTTCCATTTGGGGTATTATAACAGTTTGACTGTTCAAAAAACCCCCACAAAGGCCTACCATTTGTAAAAGTAGACACTCCAGGGTATCTCATAAGGTGCATATTGTGCCTTAACATACCCCCATTTTTTCACCAATATATGCCAAAGTATGTGGTAAAAAAATTATTTTGTGCATTTTTTACATACGGATTGCATTTTTGCTGGGCGTTTTGTATATTTCATATGTGCCACTAAGTTCAAACCTCCCAAATTATGCTCAGCTAAGTCTTTGGAGTAAAAATACACCCCCAATGAATGTCTTTGTCACTATTTTGTGAAGCTACAGTGCCATATAGGAGACCAAGCCATATCCGTTTTTACCAAACTTTGAATTTTGACGCTGGGCCTATGTGCAATTTCCAAGCATCTTCGCAGGTTTTAAATTCAATCTACCCCACAAAGGCCTACCATTTCTTAAAGTAGACACCCCAGGGTGTTTCAAAAGGTATAGTTTGAACCTTAGCGTGGGATCATTTTTCCGCTAGCTTGTACCAGATGTAGTGGTAATAAGCATTTTTTCTGCCTTTTTGACATACAAAGTGAGTTTGCACAGTATATTTTGCAAACCTTATGTGTGCTACGACTGTATAATACTTCATATGTTGCTCAGCTATGTCGGCTGAGTACAGCAATACCCCCGTATGTACCTTTGCCAGGTATGTGTGGACATCGGAGGGGCACATTTGGGACACAGCCATTCCAGTTTTTTTCAAACTTTGAAATTTTTATGCTGTGCCTATGTCCCATTTTAGAGTATTTTACCAGGCTATATAATCCAAATTCCCCATAAAGCCATACCATTTCTTAAAGAAGACATCCCAGGGTATTTCAAAAAGGCATATTTTGAACCTCAGCGTGGGATCATTTTTCCGCTAGCTTGTACCAAGTGTAGTGGTAATAAGCATTTTTTCTGCCTTTTTGACAAACAAAGTGAGTTTGCACAGTATATTTTGCAAACCTTATGTGTGCTACGACTGTATAATACTTCATATGTTGCTCAGCTATGTCGGCTGAGTACAGCAATACCCCCGTATGTACCTTTGCCAGGTATGTGTGGACATCGGAGGGGCACATTTGGGACACAGCCATTCCAGTTTTTTTCAAACTTTGAATTTTTATGCTGTGCCTATGTCCCATTTTAGAGTATTTTACCAGGCTATATAATCCAAATTCCCCATAAAGCCATACCATTTCTTAAAGAAGACATCCCAGGGTATTTCAAAAGGCATATTTTGAACCTTAGTGTGGGATCATTTTTCCGCTAGCTTGTACCAAGTGTAGTGGTAATAAGCATTTTTCTGCTTTTTTGACATACAAAGTGAGTTTGCGCAGCATATTTTGCAAACCTTATGTGTACTATGACTGTATAATACTTCATATGTTGCTCAGCTATGTCGGCTGAGTACAGCAATACCCCCGTATGTACCTTTGCCAGGTATATGTGGATGTTGAAGGGGCGCATTTGAGACGCAGCCATTCAGTTTTTTTCTAACTTTGAAGTTTTACGCTGTGTCCATGTTCCAATTTGGAATAGTTTAGACGGTTGGTTATTGAAACTTCCCCACAAACACATACTATTTATTAAAGAATACACCCTGGGGTAATTCAAAAGGCATATTTTGAACCTTGGCGTGGGATAATTTTTTCTCTAGTTTGTTCCAGGTGTAGTGGTAATGAGCGTTTTTAAAATGTATTTTTTTACTTTTTATAACTTTTTTACTTTTAAAAACTAGTTTTTAAACTTTTGTTTTGCTTATAAATTTTTTTTAAACTTTCCTAAACTTTCTTAAAACTTTTTTACAGATTTAACATTTTTCTAAGCTATTTTTTTTACTGTTAACCCCTAACTAGCAGTACGCAGCACTAACAGTAAATTCCCCATTTTCCCATAACTCCCACCCACCCCAGCTAGCAAAATATATAGTTATAAAATATTTAAATTAATTAATTAAATAAATTGAACCCCTGAGGGTTAAAAAAATAAATAAAAGTTAATCCTCAGGGGTTAAAAAAAATTAGATCACAGTATAATACTGTGATCTCTATTTGATCGCTGTAGGCAGTGATCGACTGGCAGGGAAGGGGTTAATTTTTATTTGGACTAGGTAAAGTGTGTTTTTTTGTTTTTATTACTTAAATGTTATTAAAACATTTTTTAAGCTTAATTTTTAACTTTTTAAAGTTTCTTTTAAAACTTTTTTTTAACGTTAACCCCTAGTTAGCCTAACGTCAAATCCCCCAATTCCCCACTAGCTTCCACCTACCCCAGCTATCTAAATATATAATTTAAAAATAATTTAATTAATTAATTTAATTAATTTAACCCCTGAGGGTTAAAAAAAAAAAATTAACCCTCAGGGGTTAAAAAAAAAAAATCAGATCATAGTAAAATGTAATCCCTGCCAATTGATCACTGTAGTCAGTGATCAATTGGCAGGGAAGGGGTTAATTTTTTATTAAAATGGGTAAGGGGGGGGGGACTTTAAATAAACTTTATTTTTTTAAACAGCAGGGGGCAGGATCAGCACTGATCCGGCTCCCTGCACTTCACACAGAACCCGGAAGTGCAGGGAGCCGGTAGGTGAGTATTCAGAGCACATGTGCTCGCTCCGACTTGCGGTCAGAGCGAGCACATGTGCTGGGCAGCTTGACCGGGTGCTCCCGGTATGCCTCCAATACAGAGGCATACCGGGAGCACCATTAACCCCGCGATCGCCGCGATAGCGGCGATCCGGGGTTAATTTTACCGCGTGACGGACGAGGTCCGTCACCCGTCGTTAAGGGTCTCCCCTGCGTGACGGACCTCGTCCGTCACCCGTCCTGAAGGGGTTAAGCCACTAATAACTGTAGTTATTATATTTACTAATAATAACTAGGGAATAAGTTGTCTTCTCCCTAACAGGTCAAAGAAAGATAATTAACGTCATATTTCCAATTAGCAACTATTCTAAATATATTGTGAGATTTTGAATAAAGGAGTATTTTTAACATTTAAAGAGAATGTAATTTTACATACCATTGTGAACAAAGGTGGTAAATACTTTGCTGCTTCAAATTATCCTTATATCTCTAAATCATATACAAGAGTGTTTATCTTTAAAACAAAACACTAGAAAGAGTAACTATGTTACTATTTCATCTATCATTATTATTATACAAAGTATAACAAATGTAAAGATTTTTCCACAGATTGTACCTGTTAACATTTTTAGCACAACAGCACCTGATGTCAGTGAGATGTAGAGGTGTTACAAAGATTCCAATACAGCAAAAAGAGGCGTTCTTGAGAATCCACTTCGATTGCTGTATCAACATAACATTTATTATAATGGGATCCATGTCACTTAAGACAATGTCTTGGAAAAGCTGTCAATTAATTTATTCCGGAAAAGAATATCGGAGAGTATCCAATCTATACACATCATAAACGGTGTAAAAATGTTTCATGAAAAAAACAAAATAAAAAGCAAAGACAAAGGCAAATACCAACACCATCACGACGGTGATAACAGATAATGCTGATTCAATATCTGCAACCAATTCTAGCCAAATATTTGGAAAGCTGGACTCTACAACCTATACTCTACAACAAATACCCGGGTGTTCTACAAACACAACCTCCAGCAATGTATCTAAGGAATGTAAACTTCTACAGGTCTTTAAAGAATTTGGATTACAAATACAATTGCTACTTTTAATTTTGGATTACAATTCGTATCCGGATCCATCCAAAAATATCTTATTCTGGAACCTGGTGTCCTTTTCAATTCTTTCCCAGACAAAAGCTTTGCTCATTTTAATCAACCACCTTTACAGGCAAAGATCACACTACAGATATTTTACTGTTACAACAATGATGCTGGGAGCACAAAAAACTTATAGACTTTTGGAGAACTTTGGTTCACTTATTTAAGGAAGAAATGCTCTACAACGCCCACAGTTTAATGGAGAGGGTGTTATGGGCAAATGCAAATATTACAAGTTTTAGAATGAAATGTACTTCTTAAACTGTGTACTTTGTCTTTAAGAGATATTGCAAACTGACAAGGTGTTAGAAATGGAACATATTGTTTTTCATAACTGTTTCTTTAAGCAATAACCTCAGTGCATAAGACCTCAGACAAATTACAATAACAATAATGCATAAACAAGCTTCAAAGCTATGCTACGACTCTTTCAGTACACAATATACTGTGGTAACCTTAAGTAGATAAGGATGTCCAGACTTTAAGATGCCATCTTGAACTTAGTCAGGAAAATTTCCATGACGTATACACCCTTTAGTTATGGCCTTGTATGTTTGCCAAGTTAAGGGAGGTCCTAAAATGAATAAAGTAAAAGAAGTGTTACTTTTTCATATATGAACTACGGTAACCCTAAAATGAAGACACCTAAGGTATAAATAGGTGTACTTTTAAATGTTAAGACACAAGGAGAGACTTGGAGACAGACGCTGCTCCATCTTAAAATGACAGAGAGGCTGACATGACGACATGTTCAGAAGGGTATGTTAACCTATTAATGATATTTGCAAGCATTTAGTTTAATCTTATAAACTCTGCTATAATGGATTTTATATGTCTATATTTATATTTTTATATAATAAATATCTAAAAAGACAAAACTGTATTGCTTCCAAGACAATCCTTATTTTATATTGTATTCTCAATTATTTATATATGTTAAATAGAGGATCTCTTACTAACTATATAAAATTATGGCTAAGATATCTGTATGGTTAGCCCTACTAAGTTCTATGCTTTAAGACATTATAGTGGTAAATAAGGGAACCACCTGCGGTTACAAGTACATTTGATCAGAGTCCATTCACTGAGCTGTTATATGACCCCCTGGCATACTGTTGACATGCACTATAAGCACGTAGATGACTGAGCCTGAAAGGGGTTAGAATCTATCTGTAAAACCTGCATATGTAACCTGCAGGGAATTCACAGAAAGTGTTACTGCTACTTAAGGCATTCTTACAGCATTCACAATAATACTCTATGATGCATGCTTACTCCTACAGCTAATACACGAGTTAAGTAAATACCCATTAGTATACTAATGCTTCTTTAAAACTATATTATATGTACATGAAAAACAGTAGCTATGCCAACATTACTTTCAGATACCCTTAGTTCAGGGCTATCACTGTTACTGTTTATAACCCATTAATAACTAAGATGCACATTACAATGACAACATTTCTTAGTCAGTATATAGATCATGTATATAGATCCATTAAGATCATTTATTACATTCAACTGATAATATTAAGGCAATCATTTCCCATCCAAATACAATGCAAACCCTTGTCATAATAATCTCAACATTATGGTATCAAGTAAATGGCATGTAGTGATTTATATCCCTCTTCTTAGGGACCCGGTGCTATCAAGGGAGCACCTGCCCATATTTACAGGGGCCACTTAAAACTGATACTGTGCTTGAATTCATATTAATGGGGAATTAGTACTTCTCATTCAGTCACTTGGGAAATGCTGTATTAAGTTCATTAATCCAAGGTTTTGCTCCTATCCCTTTCTCTTCTCATAGGTGATACATGGTCTATTGCCATACACTTCAATGTGGGCAATTGATGTCCTTTTTCCAAAAAGTATTTCACAATTAGTAAATCTCCTCTACCATCCCTCATAGTTACATAGCTGAAAAGAGAACTGCATCCATCAAGATCATCATTTCTCACATCTCCTTTTGCTGTTGATCCTAAAGAAGTTAAAAAAAATAAAAAAAACAGTTTAGAGCACTTCCAATTTTGCAACAAACTAGGAAAAATTGCTTCTTGATCCCAGAATAGCAGTCAGATATCTTTGTGGATCAAGAAGCTATTACCCCACTAATTTAATATTATATAGCTAAATATATTTTTTTCCATTATTTATCAAATTGCTCTTTAAACATCTGCATAGACTCTGTTAAACAAGCTCTTCAGCCAGATAATTTCACATCCTTCTTCACACTGTAAAAACCATTTCCTTTTCCTTAGACTAAATCTCTTTTCTTCCAGTTTATATGTGTGACCTTATATACTATGTATAGTCTTCAGAGCAATTCTTATTGATGACCAAATATTACACGTTCCCTCAATGGCAAGCCCATCTTTGCAATGTACACCAGACTACATGTACAGGAATTTTTAAAAATCACATATGGGGCTGTGCATATGGGACTGTGATGTCATGTGAAATAATTTTTGCTATTATAGGGGTGAACAAAATATTTATCTGCTATCAGTGATCACATGTTACGCAGCCTAGACCCGTTACACAGCAATTATTCACTTGACGTTACTACTGTAGTACCAATGAAAATGATCAGTGTGAACTAACATCCTTTACATTTTTGTCACGTTTTTCCATCCTTCTCTTGACATCTATATATATTTATATAGCTTATTGTATGGGAGACAAAATTAAGATTTTAAATCATCAAAAGAATTTAATTTGTGATTTAAAACAATCTGATTGATAAAACTATACCCCTTTCCATCCTGTTTCAAATCAATGAAACACTATAGGGCCAGGAACACAAATGCATATTCCTGACACTATAATGTTAAAATGTCTCCCTTAAACCCTTTTTTCCAGCACCTCACTGGCTCCATCTCCGATCCGCCTCCATGGCTGAGATGGTCAATTCTGGTAGAGCCAAATGCCACACCATGGCCAATCAGCATCTCCTCATAGTGAGGCATTGATTAATGCATCTCTATGGGGGAGGTTGAGCATCTCCATGCAGAGTGTGGAGATGCTGAATGTCAGTGCTGCATGTTGCTCCACACTGACCCAGGAAGCACGTCTAGTGGCCATCTGAGTGACTGCCACTGTTTACATCAAAATGCCTGTAGGGACAGGCTAAACTCACCAGAACAACTACATTAAATTTCAGTTATTCTGGAGACTATAGTGTCCCTTTAAGGCTTTTGCTAATTTTATAGGAGTGAACAAGGAGAGGTCGTATTTGATGGATAAGTAGATTTAATTATTTTCCACATATAGAGGAGATCATTAACAATAGGATCAATTGGTTTGTTTTCAAATTTTGAGTCCATAAAACAGTACTTTTGTTTATCAGTTTTAAATTACTTTTTTCAATATATTGTCATTGCTAGTTTGTTTAATTGCCTAGAAAACATTTAGATATGTAGACTAACATTATAGAGCCCTCTCTGTCTCATTAAAGATTTTGCCATTTAGCTGAACATGTTATTGTTAGTGTAGGATAAGTCTAAGAGGTTTACCTTGACATTAGATGAGCTAACTAGTGATGTCGTGAACATGAAATTTTCGGTTCGCGAATGGCGAACGCGAATTTCGGCAAATGTTTGCAAACCCGCGAACCGGGCGAACCGCCATAGACTTCAATAGGCAGGCGAATTTTAAAACACACAGGGACTCTTTCTGGCCACAATAGTGATGGAAAAGTTGTTTCAAGGGGACTAACACCTGGACTGTGGCATGCAAACTCCGATCCGCGGCTGCATCTTGCAGCCGCTTAGTAGATAACTCCCTAATTCCCACAGTATTAGAGAGCTATCTACTAAAAGGCTGAAAGACCTAAATTGGTCTTTCAGCCACATTTACTAATACTAAGTAAAGATTACTTAGTATTAGTAAATTCTGCCCCTACTTGCTATGCAGCGAGTAGGGGCATGTCTAGTAAGCAAAAAAAAAACCTATTGCCCCCACCCCTGGGGGCCATAAATTACAATGGGGGGGAGGACCTACTGTCCTTCCCCCCGGCTCCAACCCCTGGGCAGCGGGTGGGGGTCATAAAGATAATGAGGGGGGGACCTACTGTCCTCCCCTCGCCCCCACCCCTGCACGGTGGGTGGGGGCCATAAAAATAATGAGGGGGACCTACTGTACTCCCCCAGGCCCCACCCCTAAGCGGTGGGTGGGGGCAAATAAATCACAATGGGGGGGACCTAAGGTCCTCCCCCCTGGCCCCCACCCCTGAGCGGCGGGTGGGGACCCTAAATACTAAAAAGGGGGGGGACCTAATGTTCTCCCCCACCGGCCCCCACCCCTGAGCAGTGGGTGGGGGCAAATAAATCACAATGGGGGGACTTAAGGTCCTCCCCCCTGGCCCCCACCCCTGAGCGGCGGGTGGGGGCCCTAAAAAAAATGTCGTCCCCCCCAGGTGACTAGGGGTCCCCAAACCCCTAGTCACCCCCTCCCCCCCACCTACTCCCCTCACCCTAAAATTAATGAGGGGGGACCGTTAACTAAGTACCTGTAAAAAAAAAATAAAACTTACCATTCAATGTTTTCTTTCTTCTAAATCTTCTTTTTTCAGCCCCAAAAAAGGCCAAATAAAAAACCATAATAACCGACGCAATTAAAAAAAAAAAAAAAAAAACGAGCGCAAAAAAAAAATAATCCATCTTCACCCAGGAGGGCTCCGCGCAGACTGAGCTCTGCAGGGCGGGGGAAGGCTTATAAAGCCTTGCCCCGCCCTGCAATTAGGCTCAGAGCACTCTGATTGGTGGGTTTAAGCCATCCAATCAGAGTGCTCTGACAGGTAAATGAAGAGACTGACAGGTAAGTCTCTACATTTACCTGTCACAGCACTCTGATTGGTTGGTTTGAAATCCACCAATCAGAGTGCTCTGTGTCATTTTACACAGCGTGGGAAAGTTCTTTGGAATTTTCCCACGCTGTGTAATTTGACTCATAACACTCTGATTGGTGGATT
>OW240914.1:187991784-188019970 GCA_933207985.1 Pelobates cultripes
TATTTATGGCCCCCACCCGCCGCTCATGGGTGGGGGCCAGGGGGGAGGACATTAGGTCCCCCCCTTTTTAGTATTTAGTGCACCCACCCACCGCTCAAGGGTGGGGGCCAGGGGGGAGGACCTTAGGTCCCCCCCCATTGTGATTTATTTTCCCCCACCCACCGCTCAGGGGTGGGGGCCAGGGGGGAGGACATTAGGTCCCCCCCCTTTTTAGTATTTAGGGCCCCCACCCGCCGCTCAGGGGTGGGGGCCGGGGGGGAGGACATTAGGTCCCCCCCCTTTTTAGTATTTAGGGCCCCCACCCACCACTCAGGGGTGGGGGCTGGGGGGGGACAGAAGTTCCCCCCCCTATTGTTTTTTTTAGGGCACCCACCCACCGCTTAGGGGTGGGGGCCGGGGGGAGGGCAGTAGGTCCCCCCCCATATCATTGAGTAAACTTTGACAACCCCCACCCCCCAGGTGGGTGGGGGTTTGTCAAAGTTTACTCAATGATATGGAATAGGGGGCGGACCGAACATCGCATATGTTCGCCCACCGTGGCGAACGTGAACTTGCGATGTTCACCTGGAACTATTCGCCAGCGAACTGTTCGGGACATCTCTAGAGCTAACACTTTGATGGTTATTAGAGCAAAACTAAAAAAAAACTCATATTTTTAAAATGTGCTTAGGTATTTGGGATAGCCAGTAATTTTACTTGTTTTTATTCTATATTTTGCACTCTGCTTCGATATCAGCGAGAGACACATCACATATTTATACAACACTAAATCAGATTATTTTATACCACTTTTGTATTTAATTGTCAAAAATAGTATTTCCAGCTTTAAAACAAAAAATAAAAAAATGTTTAAAAATAAAATCCTTTAATATCTCACTGAAGTTCAGTTTAATGGAACCACTCCTGCATCTGTTCCCTTGATACTTGTGAGTAAAATAAAATGGTATCAATTTATCTAATTGAACAATATTACAAGTGCCTTCTTATACCTTGTTTCAGAAAAATTATGTGTCCCTGACATGCCTTGAAAGAACAGGTCAATAATTCTTATCTTCTATAGAGAACTGAAAATGAATGCTGTAGATGATGCTGCTCTTTGAATACATGTGTGTATCACAATGTATATATTGAAAAGTAAAAAACATATGCTATATATATATATATATATATACATATATATATATATATATATACACACACACACACAATATCCATAATCCAGCACACTCGCTTATTCACTAAACAATGATTTAAAATCTTAGAGATTGTAATAATTTTATTTAAAAACACATCACCTAGGCAAAAAAAAATAATAATAATGGGGGTTTAGTTACATTATATGTTCATATATTGCATAAGCCTGCCACAACGTCAATGTACCCGATTCTTGGCAGGTCCTACTCTAGCAGCCTAATGCTTGCTCCTATGAGATGAATCCACTTACTTGGGAAATACTTCCTTACTGGGACTCTCTGCAAGTCAAGGCTAAATAGGGTCCTGGAATGAGGCACCTGTGACAGGGTGGGGTGAAAAACCAAGGAGTTGGCCTGGCCTCATTCCAGGACCTTATTTAGCCTTGACTTGCAGAGAGTCCCAGTAAGCATGTTCAGGTGAGTGCAATCCTCTTGGTTTCTTTTATATATATGGGAGTCCAGGCCAACTCCTTGGTTTTTCACCCCTCCCTGTCACAGGTGCCTCATTCCAGGACCCTATTTAGCCTTGACTTGCAGAGAGTCCCAGTAAGGAAGTATTTCCCAAGTAAGTGGATTAATCTCATAAGAGCAAACATTAGGTGCTAGAGTATGACCTGCCAAGAATGGAGTACATTGACGTTGTGGTTGGCTTCTGCAATATATGGTCATATAATGTAACTAAACTCCATTATTTTTTTGCTAGGTGAGGTGTTTTTAAATAAAACTATTGAAATCTCTCAGATTTGAAATCATTGTTTAGTGAATAAGTAAATGCGCTGCATTGTGTATTTTGTATATTTTGGCCCCAGCAGCACCCTATAATGTATGCATGTTCAGGTGAGTGCAGCCTTCTTGGTTTTATATATTTATATATATATTTATTACACACACATGTGAGCTAAATTCACTCCCCCCCTAAAAAACAACAACTTATAAACAACTAAATTAAACTGCATTATATCCTCACATGATGTATATAAATGGCCACTTGTAGGTTGCGGGGCTTGACAGCCAACTGAGTAAGAGCCAGACTAGATATGCTCCTCAGCAAAACGAAGAATATAATTGACTCTACTACTACTTTTAATAATAATGGTAATAATACTGTTAATAATAATACTGGCTGCATTGTGTAATTCAGTGTTTCTCAACGTTTTACGGACTCCCTCAAGTTGAGGTCTACTGCCCTGTCACAGTGGGGAATGTGGTTAATTTCCTGCTTCTGAAAAGTCTTGAATAGCTAGAAAACCTGTCTCCCTCCTTTGAACTGGTGGGATATCCCTACTTTAGATAAGTGCACTTCTCAGGGAGAAGTAGTGACAGCAGAGCTTAACCTTTTCCAAAGCTGACCACTATTGATAGCTGTCATAATTGGTTTGCAATCACCATCACTACAATAGTCCTTGTGTATGGAGGCCTTTATCCAGGCATTCAACACTCTTTGCATCTGATTTAGGGCACAGATTGTGCAACATTCTTTAGCCAAACAAATGGACCAACCTACACATAGGGCCTGTTCTCATGTGCGTGACAAGTCTCAGAACCAAATGATAACTATTTCAATCATATGTTTACCAAGTCAGCGAACCTTGGCAGGATGATCTCTCTTACAATGCTCATACCCTGAGAGGAAAAGTCAGTTGGATGCTTCATGGACACAGGTTTGCACACCAAGAATGGACAGATTAGTGGGTAATGTGTGCCAGCTTGTATTGGGACAATTGAGCATGTTATCTTCACCTAAACTCCATAAGTGCATTCCTGGGTCTAAACTGCTACTTATCTACTACAGTGGCTTTCATACTCAAGCATTAAAGTCATAAAAGTCCTTTAATATATAATGCTCTGATAAAGCCTCTGTGTTTCTACTATACTTATTCTACAAAAAACTCTCACATTGAAAAACAGTCTTATCTATATTACCTTTATTTGACATATTACTGTCTCTTATTGAGTTTAAAATATGTGTAATACAATTGTGATGGGAGAATATAAAAATTAAATAAATAAACAAATAAATTGCCTCTTGTGTTATATGTAAATAGTCTTAAAGAGATATGTTTTGTTTTATATTTTAATTCATCATATATTGTACCCAGAATGCTTATGCTTCCTCATATACATTACATATTTACACATTACTGAAGGAACATAATCAGGAAGACAAACACCACAAATGAAAATGTGTGAGTTTGAATGATGGCTAGGTTCAGCACAGAACCCAAGTTGCATACAACTTACTAAAAGCCAATTACACAGATTCAAAGGCTTGCATATCAATGTCAACATAAACTGAAAATAATACAGATGTATAAAAAAATAGGTCTAAATTATTCTTTGTCTCTCTAACAATAACACACTTTGTCTTCTCAGTAGATGTATCATACAAAACACTGGACAGAAGTGGCAATCATCACCACAAAGACTACATGTAAAGAATGTGTCTAAATTGACACATTCATTTTATTACTGTATAAGAAAGTTCGAAAGGAACAAAGTTCTGTGTATAACAATTGCTCTAATAGTCAGTCAAGAACTTTATACATAAACAAAGCTGCTACCACACTTATGTGAGTTCCTCCCCAACTTCACACAGAATAAAGCAATGTAAGAAATTGTACCACCAGTGCATATAGTGGAGCGCTATATAATATTTGAAAGTATAACACACTTACCCTTATACAATAAGGGATATCGTGTACAATAAGAACTGTAATGTAAAGGATAACACACCATGGTGCAGTAAGGTCTTATATAAAAGGTGTGGCAAGGTAATGAATAGTGATTCACTCACAAGCATAGAGCTAAACAGGATAGGCTCAAATCACTCTGACGTTTGTGTTCTAGGGTGACACTGGCCCTCTTCCATCTTTATGTTGAACTCACTCAAGAGGGAAGACAATAAAACACAGGGAAGCCACAGCCGGAAGTGATGTGATGCTTGACTACATCTATGTAGTTTCCAGCACTTTTTCCCACAACAGAAATAGAGGAAACTGATGAATGATGCGGTCGGTCCCATACCGCATCACTTCCGGCAAGTGATGAACAAAATCAGCTGGGAAGATACACTTCCACAGATGATAGGATAACAATCAGCTGAATGGACTATTGCTTTTATTGTTTTTTAATATATTTTATGTGTGACGGACTGCTGGCACTCCGACTGAGTACCTCTGCCAATCGATGCTCCTAGCGCTTGCCGAGGACTCCGAGCACTCCAACCGACACCATCAGCACTGCGGACCCCACTTCCAGAGATGCAGCTGCGCCAGGGTCTCGCCGTCTCTCACCCACCCTGGATCCACGACCAGGATCCAGCTCCCAGTGGGTGAACCTCTCCTAAATCCAGAGAGCGTAGCAGGAACAAATCAAGCTCTTACAAGAGCTTACTCTGGGGAGTAAGTGATTATAGCAATCCCCAGAGTGTAGGTATCCCTTCCCCCAAGCATGAGCCAAGGCTTCAAGAAAGGTGCAAGTAGGTCTGGTTTATTGAGGGCTACCTGCCCAGTATTTATGCAAGTGTCCACTAGGTGGACACTCCCCTAGGGCACCTGATGGAACAATGGGACACATATTGGATATTAGCCAATCACAGACAATACAAACAAAACACTCCCACAGTGACATCACAATCCCTCTTCTCTATCCTGGAGATAATTGGGAAGTAATCAAATTATCTCCCAGGACAGAGGCAAGACTCCATTAACCACATGATTACAAAAGTACATAAAATTACACAATGTTACATTTACTACATAAAACATATACATATGCAACATATCCCCAGATAGCTTAGATCTGAGCGCACATTATTACCGAATGGCGCTCAGATCACCTACATACAGTTCAATCGCCATGGAGCCAAAGTCTTTTCCATAGTCTTTTGTTACACGAATAGGCTCCATGGCATAACTTTCTGGGGTAGCACTACTCACATACTGAAAGTCCCGAACGCCCCGGCAGAAATACACAAATAAACCTTTCTGCAGGGGAAAATACAGCTATCAGCACAGGGGCCATAATCAGAAGGCAGGAGGCTTGCCAGTAGTCCCCTCCAGGCACAAGTGGCGAAGGGCACTTCGTCACACATCTTCCCTTTGGGTGATGACTAAACAGGTACCTGACCTTCTGTCGGTCAGTACCTAAGTTAGTAGGGCAGCCCACACACAAAGAAAAATCAGCAGAGTAGCCCCCCCACAATAAACGGTACTGGCCTGTAGGTCCCAGGTTCAGCATCCTCAGTCTCCCTGGTGCAGCTAAGCAAACCGCTGTGGCTACTTGGGGGCAGAAGCCAATGGCGCTCTGCCCTGATGCCAGCTCTTCCACTGGGATAGCCTGCAGGATGTCAGGCTCTGGACAAGGGACAAGGGTAGGGCAGAGGCCAGCGGCGCTCTGCCCAGGTGCCATTTCTTCTGCTGGAAGGGAGTCAGTGGGTATCGCAGGCTCATCCACTGCCCCAGAACCCGGTCGGGGTGTAGCTGTGGAGGGTGAGGGCTCATTCACCTCCTCCTCCTGGTATCCCTGCGGGGATAGTTGGGGATCTGGACCACCCGTCCAGTATCCCTGTAGGACTGGCACAGAGACCACGGTCCCATCTGCGCCAGTGGGGTTGGGGTTATCTCCGGCTGCTGTTGGAGAGAGGGGCCAGTTACCTCCACTCCCCGGGACGCTGTTGCTGTAAGGTGGAGGGATCAACCATCACCTCCTCCTGGAACTCAGGCTGCCACTGGGGAGGGAGACTGGTTGTCTCCTCTCCCTGTGAGATGCACTGCCACTGGGGATCTGGGCCGGCTGTCCAGCATCCCTGTAGGGCCGGTAGAGAGACCTCGGTCCCATCTCCACCTGCCATCTGTGGGTCTTCCAAGGACCATTCTATAAGGTCACTCACCTCTGGGGCTGGTTGGACAGAAGAGGGTATGGTGTCCAGGGGTGTCTGGGCTGAGGTATGGTGGTTCGGCTATATTGAACAGTTGATGGTAATCCTGTTCTAGCTCCCATTCGATTGTGATCAGTTGGGTGATATCTGGTTCCAGTACAGTAGCATCAGGGAGCTCCAGTGCATTCAATCGCCATCCCCTGATGTCCCAATACCGGGACTCCTCGGTGCTGCCAAAGTCACTGTCCTCCTCCAATGCCTCCCATAACAGACCAGTGCCATCGTAGTCACTGCCCTCTGGCCTCTCAGCCATCCAGGGCACCTCTGGACCGAGAACAACCATAGCGCCCGGTAGGCCTCATCCAGCCACAGTTCTTTCCTGATCAACCGCTGCAGTTCCAGCACCCACTCTCTCTGGGGCAGATACCCTAGGAAGGGCATCCTCAGCGCCGCTTGTTTCTGACTGCGTTGTGCTTCACTTGGGAGGTTTTCTCCCCCATGGACCTCATGTCCACTCCAAGGCCTCGTACCAGAGATCTCGCCATATCCAGGCCAGCTCCTCCTCAGCTGCAATAGGGCCACACTCCTGGGCCAAGGCATTTCGTATTCTCCAGAGGAACTCTTCCTCGTAGGGTGACGCTGCCCGGGGGCTAGCTTGCTCCAACCCCTTGAGTTCCTCTGAAGCCAGGGACGCTGCACGAGTGCTAGCGTTGCCCTCAATTTGTAAATCCGGTGTCTCTGAGCAGCTTCTCCTCACACTAGGACGCCATCCCACCGCTTGCCACCAAGGGCACTTCGTTACATTATGTCCAGATGAATTTCTTTTTATCAGCTTATACTGTCTGGTGCCATCCTCAGTATCTACCTCCACAGCAAGAAAGTATCCTTTAATAGACATTGGGCTTTTTTTACTTGGAGCCAAGGTTTGAGGCTCCTTAAGAAGGTGAGCAGTTCATTTATAAGTTTGTGCACAAGTCACTTTATGTATTTTTTTTCTATTATGTACTTTACCAGAAGCTGTGGCTTACTTTACCAGAAGCTGTGTTTTATTGTCTTCCCTCTTGAGTGATTTCAACATAAAGACAGAAAAGGGCCAGTTGCACCATAGAACACAAATCAAAGAGTGTTTGGCTCTATGCTTGTGAGTGAATCACTATTTATTACCTTGCCACATCTTTTATATAAGACCTTATTGCACCATAGTGTGTTTTCCTTTACATTTATAGTTCTTTTTGTACAAGATATCACTTATTGTATAAAATGTGTTATACTTTCAAATATTATATACTGCTCCACTATATGCACTGGATGTACAATCACCACTTAGTACATTTTTTAAATTGTATATGAAAGCTGTTAAGCCATTAGGAGGGCTAAATATTAATGCTTTGATTTGTAACTACTTTTTTCATCTCTTGCTCATATTCTATCCAATTTGAGCCAACTCATTGGTTCATCCATTCTTTTTTTTCTTTATTATTACAGCTTAGATACCTGTCCTTGGTGAAACTTGAATTGAGAATTTGTTCTGGGTATAGCTTGTCCAAGTTTGATTATACTCTTGGAACCAAATGTTTGAGCATGTTTTTACTTCAGCCTTGAAGCCACCTGCCTGTTAGGCAATGATAAGCAGTCTTAGAAAGAATGGAAATTCAAAGACATAAAGACTTACCAGTCAAGCCAGTAAATATGAACAGCTTTATGAAGCTATTACAGAATAGCGGCCAGTGTACAAAATGGTTAAACAATGTAAACATTTGCAAAAATAGGATCCATTGTAAAGGCAAAACCTTTTAAGGAACAAGCTTAAATAGTTAAGTAAAAATGTATGGGAAAAACACAATTAAACGTTTCTGGAGACATGTAAAGAGTTAGTTCCATAAATAAATAGATGTCAACTGTTTAGTTAAAAACCAAAACAGAGACTGAAATATGAATTTAATACAGATAATGTTCAAACAGTACCTTTTAATATTATATTTCAGCCAGGATATGCAGGTGAAGCAATTTATAAATAAACATGGGAGGTGCACCTATTAAAGTGCCCATGTTTTTGTTTTTGATTTTTAAAAATACAGGCATAAGGCACTTGGGAAAGGTAAAAAAAATATGTTAAAGTCAGACAATCCAAACAAATCCATATGAAGATAGACAGATGGTATGTGAGGTAGACAAGACCACCATGACCAAGGAATATTTGCATATACTTGTTTTTGCATTCTATGTGGGAATTTTATGTCTTGAGGTTCCTTCATTAAATGTGTTATATGTTTGGTATAAAATCTCTTTTTCAGTGTAATTTACTTATTTATTTATAAGGTTATGGCTTTTGATGATAGTATATTTCACATATCTTTGGACTTTTCCTACTTTTTATAAATTCAGTAGACAAATATTGATGAAATCTTTTATCAAAACCTATCCAAAAATACATTCTCACACGCCATCTGTGGGTTTTCACCCATGTAAGAATTGCCTAGCGTGCAGAACATGAAATTTTTCCACCTTTAAAACTGTTAATGTCACCACATCTTTTAGTTAAAAAAGCATTTAAAGTTAAGGACTTTATTACATGCTTCAATAAGAATGTAATTTATGTGTTACAGTGCCCACATGGCCTTCAATATGCCGAGAAAACAGTAAGACATAATGAAGCTTTTTCTTTTTTAATTATTAATTAATCCAGTATTACATTGAGGAACAAGTAGCTTAGTCCGCACCCTATGATCCACAGACAAAATATACAAATAAAAATACTGAAAAAGTGCACATTTATTTGATATGAACAAATAGCAACAATGGATGGCATTAAACAATCATGGCAGCGCTCATGTATACTGAATATTCAAACAGGTGTAAAGAATAATGCAAACAGCATGAAGTTTTTAAAAATAGTACAAGTATCCAGGCGAAAGCAACAAACTTGCAAAAATAGGAACACTTGATGCAATGTCAAAATAGTTGCAATACCTGACAAGAGGGAGACCACCTACACTGCTGCCCAATAAAAGATAATGTGAGTGCTCTGGACGCATTTCACACCTCCCTGGTGCTCTCTAAACATGATGTTCCATGATAACACGAGCGCTGCCATGATAATTTGATGCATTTAATACATTGTTGCTATTTTTTCATATCAAATAAATGTGCACTTTTTCAGTATTTTTATTTGTATATTTCGTCTGTGGATCATAGGGGTTTACACCTAAGTGCGGACTACAATACTTGTTTTGTTTTCTACATTTGGGAAAGGCCAGCAGCAGGATTCAACCCCATCAACCATTTAACTTTAGGACTAACCAATCCATTTGACAATTAAGACATTTTAACTTGGAGTTGCAGCATCATCTGTGGGTGGGATTCTATATCTCACCCACATTTTCTTTCTTTCATTATTACTTTGACTAATCCGCATTTGGCAAGTGAACTTCACAGCTGGAGATACCAGAAAGCAGCAACTATAATTCACTGTATCTGAAATATTAAATGACACTACAGAGTTGTTGTCACATGTATATAAGGACAGGTTAGTGATGATATGCATCTTATTCTCTAAATAAAAATCTGTCAATAAACTGTTCCTTTGCATCTGTTTATGTAATACCAAATATGTTTGGTTTTTTTGGGGTTTTTTTATTTATTATTTTCTATAATATAATGACTTACATAGTTACATGGCTGAAAAGAGACTTGCGTCCATCAAATTCAGCCTTCCTCACATTTGTTTTTTGCTGTTGATCCAAAAGAAGGTAAAAAACCCCAGTTTGAAGCAATTTTGCAACAAGCTAGGAAAAAAATTCCTTCTTGACCCCAGAATGGCAGTCAGATTTATCCTTGGATCAATAAGCTATTACCCTACATTGAAAGATTATATGCTTGAATATTCTGTTTTTGCAAGTATGCATCTAGTAGCTGTTTGAACATCTGTATGGACTCTGATAAAACCACTTCTTCAGTCATAGAATTCCACATCCTTATTGTTCTTACAGTATAAAAAACTTTCATTTGTCCTAGACGAAATCTTCTTTCTTCCAGTCAAAACGCACGACCTCGTGTTCTATGTAAAGTCCGGTTTGTGAATAGATTTCCACACAATGATTTGTATTGGCCCCAAATATATTTGTATAATGTTATCATATCCCCTCTCAGGCAAGGATTTTCTGAACTAAATAGGTTTAAATTTGTTAACCTTTCTTCATAGCTTATATGTTCCATTCCCTTTATTAATTTTCTAAAGGGAAAACACAATTGGGGTGTGGGTGGTTGTTTACTAATGAACAATTTTAGGCTAAAATAGCCAATAATCTGTTACAGCTTGGTTAATATTTTAGCAATACAACTCTTGTTAACTAAATGCTCTAGTCAATACATATTTAGACTTCAATGAAGATGTCAGCATAACATAACTGCATGTTTCAAGAATGTTATTTTTTCCCTGTTATTTTAATTGGGCTGTTTTTTTTTAAATTCTTAACCAAGAACATTATGTGTAGTCCATATTATTTTTATATTTTCATATTTTCATATGCATGTTTATAGCTTTTTTTGTTATTTTTGCTTTTTGTATTATTTTACATTCATGTGGTGTTTACTCGGGTATCTCATGACTTGATTATGATTAATGCATAAGGCATCATATTAGTATATTTCTTATGATGGAGTTACTTGGTAATGTAACAGTCTAGGCAGTTCTTTATTAGGGAGTTTCAGGGATTTAAGCAATTTAGCTATCTCCATGTTTTCATTACTTTTTATTCTATTGATTTTTTTTTTTTGTCATGGCGGTTTAGCAAATTATGATTGTGAACATATACAGTGACCAACAAGCATAAAATGTGTAGTGTTACATTTTGTAGACCCAAAATGGTTTCTGAAATGTATTGAAAGTCCTCCATGGATTTATGCGTAGAAGTGCATAACAAGTATACAACATGTTGAGAACCTCATGCATAAATAATTCATTAAACCATATGTAGTACATCATACCAACCGACATATAGTCCAGTGTCTGCCTATATATTGAAACTTTTATGAAGTTGTGGAATAAATAACAGCAATATATTTAAGATGAGAAGCAGAATATTTTCTTCTTGGCATGACTAACTGCATGAATGCGTACAGTAATGGCTAGCCACATGAACAGAATGTAAGGAAATTGTATTCTTTTGTCTTAATATTTTAGAAAGTACTAGCTGCTTGTCTGCTATTCAAAGGGTACATATACTGACAAAGATAAGTGATTTTTAAAACTTCAATATATATGGAAATCATGTTTAATATAATTGTGGATCGTATTGTGTTGGGGTATTTCATGTTCATAGCATAGGCAAATGTCACAGTAAGGTCTATTCTCCAACCCAATTCAATCTAAGTGCCACACTACTTGTTATCTGTAGTCTAATCAATGAGTCAGTAGGATAATGTTCTGGAACTTGGAAGACAAGTCTAATCAATGAGTCAGTAGGATAATGTTCTGGAACTTGGAAGACAAGTTTTAAATACAGGGCTCAAATTGTCAAAATCATGTGTATTGTATCACAGTCAGAAACCTGTCACGGCATTAAAAAATTGTACATAAAAATAAAAACCCGACTTTAATTTTTTTTTGTATCCTGTTACCCTGCTTTGCTCATTTTTCGCACCATCAAGACAAGCAGCTACATGTCTAAAATGTAAATAAATAAAGTGATAAAAAGCTTTTGAGCAGAAATTCTTCATGAAAACACGGAAAACAATATTATTTCCTCATTTTGCTCCCATGTTGATATTTCAATATAGAAATGTCCAGATGCAATGCTGGGGATATGGATTTGGGGGCTGAAGTTCCTGTGTAGGGTTGATTAGCCCAGCAAGAATGTGATGGAGTGTCAGCAGAAAACGTGTGTTAATTTGTATTTATTTTATTTTATTTTTATGATTTCACATTTGACAGCTACAAAATGTTCCCCTATTAAAATATTTTTCCAAGTGTTATTCATTTCCCTATTTTCATAGTTTTAAAGGGAAGCTCTAAATACCACAGCCACAAGACTTGGAGATCTGCTTAGGTCAAAGCTGCAATTCATTCAAATTTGGGCCGATTAGGTGATCAGTTGAATTCCCGAACTCTAAGTCCATGATTACATGAATCATGAACCAATCACATTGGTCGAGCACACTTTATTACGTCCGTGGTGCCACAAAAATAAATGATTCATGGGATAAAAGATGACTGATGGCTATGGCTGGGTAAATAAATGTTATTTACAAATCAAGATGGAAATAAGCAAGAGGGGAAAAAATAAGAAGCAGTAGAAAACTATATTGATATAAATATACCAGATATAAATATATAATGATTTATTTATTTTTTACTGCCCCTCCCCTTTTTCCCTCTATAGGTTACTTTGTGTCACTAGATCTGTGAATCAAATGGCGGAAAATCTTCATATCAGTGTTATATTATCTAGATATTTTGCAGTGAGCCGAATGGCTCATTTGTGCACCCTTTTGATTTGTCTGTTTCAGTGCCAGAAACATTTTTTTCGGTACTATTCTGTTGAGCCAAACCGACACATAATTGAAATTTGGGCATCACCAAAAAATTTTATTTTCTGCTAAAATGGTTCAGTCGATCCAAATTTAATCGCCATACACAAGTCTAATGAGCATACAGCTTAGTATATTGGTTATGTCAATAATTGTCAGTTTGGTCCAACCTCGACAGCAATTGACTGCAAGCTCTAGTCTAGACTATCCTGCCTCCAGTGCTCTCAACCTATCACTGCTGTTTCGGTACAGAATATTCTATGTTTATAATGTTTATAGACAGAATAAGGCAAGGTTAGCAACGTGATATCAGCACAATAGTACTTGTATTTTGAAACAGGCAAATCATCTTAGTGTTTACAGATTATGACTGTTATTAGTAGAATGGAACAGGACTGCTTGCCAATATGGAAACAGAACAAGATCACCACGGGAACTCTAAGGATAAGAACAAACTGCATGAAGACCAGAATGCAAATATAGTCTTCAGTGCAATACCGTGCAAAATATAGGGGACAACATGTGACACATGCCATCCTATTTAGTACCCACTAAATTTGACATCTTTAACTGACCACTGAAGCATAATACTGAGAGCGGTAGATTAAGAATTCACTAACTGGCAAGACATATAGCTGAGGATGTTGTGAGACTTCAAAATCCTCCCCTGGATTAGCAGAGTTGGGGAGATGAATTTGGATGTACGTTATACAAAATAAAACCTTTGTCAGATGAACAGAATGTTACATACCCACAGGGAGAGTTGTTTGTAAGGTCCCAAGGTAGTAATAATGGAAATATAATTTTTTTATACCAAGAAGGGCATCACAACTCTTTAATGATCTTTAATGGTTTAATAGTGTAATCGAAAGTGAGTTTCCTGACTCTGTGGAAACGTGCAGCATTTTTCAAACATTGAAACATTGCTCTGCTGTAAGATGAAAGCCTAACAACAATTATGTGCATAGATTAGTGTTCAGGGTTTCAAAAAAATTAAACTAGTACATATAATCTAAGCTTTTTTTTTATTTATTCTTAATAAATTTGTGATTGCACAGTATCTTATTTTGGAATGGTTCCAAAAAGCTCAGAATAATGAAAAATGCAGGAGGCCAAAATAACTAAATCTAATTTCAAGACGTATTGTAGATGCGCCAGTGAAAAACACAATAACAATTATCTGATGCTTTTCTAACCGGAATTTGTAAGGAATGAGCACTTGTATTCAAAAATGCAGATGCATGAACTGGCACCTCAATATTTAAAAATGTTCTCTAAGTGGCTATAATGTCACATGGAGTGTTCACACTAGTCTTTAATGAGTCATATGTGTATTCAACTGAACTGTAGACAAATATTGCAGAAGCCTCATGTAATGTTCTATGCAGGTAAAACCTTCCTTTTTCATTTGCAATATTCTGTGTTTACTGTACGATTCATTGAGTTAGGCAGTCCTATTAACAATACATCACATCATCATACCCCTGCAACTCCTTTTGCCACTTTCTCTTTCAAACGGATGGGTGTTTTAATCAGAATTAGGTGTGTAAGCAGTGTGTAAGTATTTGTGAATGTACATTATTCCTTTGTCATGCTTCAATTCTGGAGCACAGCACACACAAACAGATGTGCAGTTTAAAATATTACAAGGCTCACGTCCCCTCCTATGGGGCAACTAGTTCTAAATAAAAGAACACTCTCAGAGCACAGTTAGCTTTCATAGCAGTACAATGTAAACGCACCAAAATCAAGAAGGCTAATAGGCAGTTGTTAGCTATGAAAATTGAGATAAGGTGATGATGGGGAGATGCATACGGGAGCCTAGGGGATCACCGTAATTAGGATCAATATGCTACAGAGACACTATAGGCCTACAGACGACACTAAATCCACCCGCTTCCACAGAAGGTACTCGTACAATATTTAAAAGCTGAGGCTAGAGGGATCAAAGCAATATGACCAATAACCAATGTGAGGGAAGGGGTGGAGCGGGCCTATATAGGTTGATCCCCCAGGCCAAGTGTAGTTGTATAAAACTCCTCTACGCATAAGACGACCAAGAGCCCCTGTGATCACTACAACACTCCGATACAAAACTTGTTATTCTGGGAGAGAAAAAGTGCACTGTATGCTATATATCCTGCAAGGTATAATATGGTATAATATGGTATTTAGTATCTACAATGTGGGGCATTTGGGGAAAATTATTTGATATTGCCTGTATGTATCTTTGTGCACACAAAAATAAAGAATTAAAAAAATATATATTAAAAGGCTTACAAAAAACCCCTCTCAAGTAAAGTTTTAGGAGTTCAGTCATGCTGTATAGTGAAACCTTGTCAAGCATTCTGCTGAGTCAAAGTACCCCAATATTGGTGGGTCCTAATTAATTGTAACTTAGGTGATATACATGCTGGCTGCAAATATTGCTGACACTGCGTCAAGAGGGTCTTCTCAAACATATACTTTACCATGTCCATTTTTAATGGTGCAAGGCACTGCATATAACATAAATATTGCAAGTACATTGCTGTTGAGCTGCAATATTTTATCAGCCAAAAAAGACTTTAGATACTTTTACTGCTGTGATATCAAAGCAAGCCTTGCACAATATATTGTTACTTTTCTGGCTCTAACTGACAATGTTGTCTTTTCAACCAATACTAAAAGCTTCTAAATTTGCACCATTTCCTTTAACTGCTGTACAAAAAAGGAATATTAATGCCTGATACTTAGAGTTGAAAGTATTTGAATATGTCTAACCTTATATGTTTTAAAATGTGCTTGATAAACAAGATTTGTTTACATTATTGCCTGACATATACTATTAATGAACAAGCACCTGTATAATGAGTTCTTAAAATTAGTTTTTTAATTTATTAAGTCCGCACCCTAAAAAAAAATCACTTTTATAACAACATATCTTTTTTTCATTTTTTTTTTTGTATGTCAATTACTTGTTGTCTTATATCCCTATTCTATTACTGTAAATTGCTACGGAGTATGATGGCACTATATAAATGCTAATTATAATTAACATCATGTTTTCAAAGGCCTGTTTTTAATAAGAAATTATAAATGTAGAAAATTTTATTTCTCTTTTTTGTTTATGCATCCCATATAATTATTTGCCCAGTTGCATGATCTACAAGTACTATGCCACCTAAGTTGGAGATGAAGTGTGTATTTGATTGATTGTTTATTTGCCAAACACTGTGTGTTAATTTAAATGTAGATATATGCTTTCTTTAAATATGTTGTCAGTGCTTAATATTCCTAAGAATTTGTACATGTCAACTATGTAACTCTAAATAACTTTTGTAATAACCAATGTGGCAGAAATGCCTCTGCCACGTGTTAATGGAGGGGCCTGCTGGCCAGCCTCCTGCCCAAAAACTATGGGCCCTGAAAAAACCTTGTTAAAATACTTTGTTCATGCCATGTCCTTATACTGTTCAGGAACCTAACAGACGCACGAACCATGGACCACCCGGGAGCTTGTTAAACCCTATTGACACCTGGTAACGATTCTCATCTCAATGTCCTAATTGTTCGTCTGGGTGACTGGACTTCGTATGAATGACCACGAGGTGGCTGCCATCTTGTTCGCATGAACGCAGGCAGCAGTATTTGGTCATTGAGTTCATGGAACTAAAATCAGACACTGAAACTCCCGAACACCGCTGGACTTCCATCATCGCCTGCGTTCGGTTCTGTACATCTTAGAATTACACTGTTCGTTCATCTGGATGAGGGTAGCAAGCTCCACTGTTCAAATATAGACTACGTTCAGTAATTATTTTGTTTTTATGTCACTGAAGTTGACCGACTGTTACCACTTTTCTCATGGAACTATTTTGTGCTTAAGCCTAATGTGCGGTCGGTCAAAAAGGGACTTCCATGGAAAACCCAAACACTGATCTGGGTGAATTTTGGAGATGTGGTCACCCAGATCGGGGATATCCGGGGATGTGGGGTTTTCATGTGTTTTGGGGTTACTTTTGGGGTGTCTGTAAAATGTGTGTTTTCTGTGCCTGGAGATAATTGAGTTTGTACAGTTCCTGACTCAATTGTATCTCAGGTACAGGAGAGGGATTACCCTCTTGTTTTGTGTAGGAAACCCCTTGCATGGGCTTTGTTGTAAAAGGCTGTGTGTGGCCCTGCATTAAACAGTCTGGCTCCCAGCATTAAGCCTCGGCTCATGTGTTGGGGGAACAGCTATACTGCTATAATCACTGCTATACCTGCGATACTCTCTTGGAGGAGAGGTCTTCCCACTGGGAGCTGGATCCAGGTGGGAAGGGATGGCGAGACCCCAACAAAGCTGGGGTGGCTAAGGGGGGCTTCAGTGCTTATGGTTTCCGGTGCGGTGCTTATGGTACTCAGTGACTACTAAGAATCGTGATTCTAAAAGCATAAAGTAGAAAAAGGGGGAGTAGAGGGAGTATCTCTGTAATTTTCCTCTACAGCCTGACTGCTCTGTCCTCTGTAAGAGGCAAACCACCCCTTGTCTCATGTCAAAGTATACCATTTGCTATGAGGAACTCAGGTGAATTTTTTCCACATTCAAGCTCAATCCGTGTTGTTTTAGGATGCTCCTTTTTCTGTTTCAATTTTCTATTTCAGCAATGTCAACTGTCTCTTCCCTACCAGGAGGATATCTTCCAGGAAGTGATAAATATGAGTATATTGTTGATGAATCTCTGCAATCAGAGATATCAATATTTTGGTAAATACCCTTGGTGCCAAGCTGAGGCTGAAGGAGAGGGCAATAAACTGTAGGTGCATTTGGTTGTGACAGAATTGCAGATATCTGTGATGTTCCTTTGCAATAGGGATGTGGAAAAAACATCTTTCAGGTCAAATCATCCAATTGCCTTTAGATACCACCTTGATGATGCAGCCAATTTTGAATTTCCTTGCACGCAGATAAGTATTTAATATTGACAGGTCTAGGATTGGCCTCTAGTTGTCTAGTCCTTTGGAAGCAAGGAACAGCCTGGTACAATAACCCAAAACATTTTGTTTTTGGGTACTGGACAGACCACTTTTTGCTGTGAAATAATGTCTATGAATTAAAGCAAAGCCTTTTTATTCCAGATATCGTCTGGGAATATAGGTCCGAGTAAGTGTGTTGAAGGAGGAGAATATTTGAATTTCAGATATTAACCTGTGAAGATAAGGTTTTTTTACCCAGGCATCTTGGTTCAATGGCACAATGCAAATCTCCTATCTCCTACTCAAGGTTCTTTTAAGTGCCACTGATAAACAGGAGCTACATTGAAAGCTGGGTAATACTATTGTACCTTAAACGTAGTTTTACAATAGGATCAATGACACAATCAATTTCCTATCTCCCATTTAAAGTTGATTTAAATGCCCTTGACAATAGAAAGCTAGTGTGACGGACGCCCCTTTGCCTGGACGTTCGCCACTGGCTCCTGGAGGAGTGTGGAGTAGTGATGTCGCGAACCCGAAATTTTCGGTTCGCGAACGGCGAACGCGAACTTCCGCAAATGTTCGCGAACCGGCGAACCGCCCGAAACGCCATTGACTTCAATGGGGAGGCGAATTTTAAAACACACAGGGACTCTTTCTGGCCACAATAGGGATGGAAAAGTTGTTTCAAAGGGACTAACACCTGGACTGTGGCATGCCGGAGGGGGATCCATGGCAAAACTCCCATGGAAAATTACACAGTTGATACAGAGTCTGGTTTTAATCCATAAAGGGCAGAAATCACCTAACATTCCTAAATCACAATCAATATGGATTGACACCTGACATATGACATATTGACACCTTGACATATGGATTGACACCTGTCCTCAGAGCCCCTGATGCACACGGACACAGAGCAGAATAGAGACTGGTCCCCCTACATGAGGGTCACTTGGCAGATATGGATTGACACCTGTCCTAAGGATCCCTGATACACACTGACACAGAGCAGAATAGGGACTGTTCCCCCGCATAGGGTCACTTGGCGATATGGATTGACACCTGTCCTAAGGATCCCTGATACACACTGACACAGAACAGAATAGGGACTGGTTCCCCCTACATAGGGTCACTTGGCAGATATGGATTGACACCTTGTTACAAACTGCTATTTGTAACGGGCCCTTTAAATGGCAAATTGCCCTGCTTCCCTGGGTTGTGGAGAAGCCTATTTGCCAGCCTCCTCCCGCATGACTATGGCCCCTGGGAGATTGTGAAAATGTATGCACTTTTATTTGGTGTGTATGGCCCTTTAAGACTGTCGGTGGGCATATTGGGGCTTATGGACTCTTTATGTGACTGGTACTGGCCCTTTAAACACCTTTTTTGGGACATCAGGAAGATTGGGACACTGCCCCTTTAAGGCCGTGTCCCCAGACTTGTTGGGGACACGGCCCCTTTAAGACGGTGTCCCCTGTGTCCCCAGACCTGGTGCAAACCCTTTGTGCCTGCCTTGCTATTTCCCACTTGGTTCAGTAAATGGGAAATTATTTCAGCTGCAGAGACTAAGTCCCATTCGGCGATGGGACTTAGTCGTTTTTTCAGCCTGAAATAGACCGACCTCACAGCCCAAATCTATGGAACTGTTTTGGGCAGGAAAATGTGCTTGCGGTCGGTCATAAAGGGACCTCCAGCTAACTTTTTAACCCCTGGATGGATTTGGCTGATTTTTGGTTATGTTTATGTTTTAAGTGTGCTGATTCCAAATATGTAATTATGAAGATGGGATGTGTAGTTTTAAAGTTACAGGGTATGGCTAAAAACTGTATTTTTACTGCCTGTGTTTAATTATGTTAATCTCTTCCCAAACGTCATTTCGTTCAAAGTGGAGAGAATGTTAAAAAAATATATTTTTGTTCGGAGTGTGAGAAATGCTTTTCAGCCGCTTCTAATCTTAAGCATTGTATTGGTTATGGGCAATGATAAATGTTCTATTATTGTGTTCCCATTCATGTGCAATAACTTATGATACCTATAGGGGGTGTAGTGAGCTATGTGACATTAAGAGCAAGAAGATGGCTGCTGCATATTTAATGAGACATGTGCTTTAGGGAGGAAGTGACCTATAGGTGGCCTAGTGAGCACTGTGACGTCGAGTGAATAAAGATGGCTGCCGCATAGTCAATGAGACATGTGCTTTAGGAAGGTATTGAGAATTCTTAAGTCACTTCCTTTCACAAAGGACCACATGTAGTATCCGCCTCCTAGAGATGACCATTAGGTATTGGTTATGTTACCTCTGTGGGTGGATACTAGATGGGAGGTTATTCAAGGGGTTTCCAGAAACTAGAGTTTCAGTTTCATGACTGGGTCGGAAGAAGCCAGGTGTCTTTAGAGGTGCCCATGTAAATCCATTTAACATGTGGCAAGGAACTCACCTCATTGTTCTGTGTGTTATGCTGATTCAATTATCCTGTGTAAGCTGCTGAATCTCCATGAATAGAGCTAAGTAGATTTCTTACCTGAATGTATTGTTTATAGCAGTGTATGTTTTTAAAGTATTTGTTTTCTTTTTTGTGTGCTTGATAATTGTATTCCCAGTAAAGTTTTGTTTATACTTTCATCAAAACTTTGCCTCTTGTCTGTTCATTCAAGATATTCACTAATATTTATGTGATTGACCAGTATACCTTTTATTATTTTATTTGTGGTATTATTTTATATTTATGCAATTCAGAACTTCATAAATATAAAGAAATTACTTAATTTACCATTACAACTGGCGCTGTGAACAGGATACTGCACAATCACTAAATATAGAATATTTGAATGTGTATATAGATTGAATAAGCCTATAGCACAGTCACGTTGCACAGTGAAAAGAGATATAGTTAACAAGCATTGTCTTTGATTGGTATATTTGCATTTTTGTGTTCCCCCTGAGAGTAAAGATGCTTACTCTGTTTAAAAAAAGTAATAGAGCAGGAGGGAAGGAGGCGTCTAAGTATGGGACAATTCCATTGTGGGCCAGTTTAGAAAACTGGAAACCCATTGCTGAGGAGCTGATCAAGTATGCAGCTCCTGTCTATCCTGATGCTGGTACTGAACTTGGTGCTCAAGCATTACGGTTAGACCTGGGAGTATACTCCAAAAAAGTGCGGAAAGCCGCTGCCACCACAGGGTGGATAGTTGTGCAGGCCCTTAGCCGCGAGGTGCAGAGAAATAAAGCGCTCGAGAAAGAGTTGCAGGATGTAAAAGATTTATTAGTTATGACTAAAGAATGTATGCGTAGTAATGCATGCCAGGTGGCTGCCCTAGAAGAAAAATGTACTACTTTAGTGGTAAGCAAGATTAACCGCTGGAGGTCACAGAAAGGAAAAAAGCCAGTGCCTGTAAGTAAAGTGCGAGCAATGGTTGCAAACCCCATATGGGATCCTGAAGCACCGCTACAGTCATCTGATGATGAGTATGTATCCTTTTCTGATGATGATAATGATGTGGACAGGCGACAAGCCCGTCCTATCATTACACAGCAGCGGAAAAGGAGACTACAAGATAGAGCGCGTGGTTTGAGAAATGGTGTACATGAAGAGATGAATGAAGTGGTAAAAAGTTACACACAAACAGAGCTCATGGAGCTGGCAAAGGTGTATAAGCATGAAGTTGGTGAAAATGTGGGAGAATGGTTATTGCGCATGTGGGATGGAGGAGCTGACAGTGTGCAGTTGAATGCAAGGGAAGCATTATGTATGGGGCAGCTGACGCTGCATCCACAGCTCATGCAGGTATTACGGAGGGTGAGGGAG
This sequence comes from Pelobates cultripes, assembly GCA_933207985.1. Lineage (NCBI taxonomy): Eukaryota > Metazoa > Chordata > Amphibia > Anura > Pelobatidae > Pelobates > Pelobates cultripes. The sequence continues at coordinate 188,013,132 of OW240914.1, forward strand.
ATTGGAGGTAATTTTTCATTATTTGATATGGTGCGGCATGCCATAATTGTGGCCTTCCCATCTAGCAGTGACATTGAGCCCATTTCACCCTGGTCAAAACCGAGGGATGCTATTACCCGCATTAGAGTTATGGGTTGTGTGGTGGGATTAAACAAGGATAACTGGGAAGGTCCAGACATGGAGGAATTCACAGCCAGCATGCGGTCTCGGTTTTTAAAAAGTGCACCCCAGGAAATGAAGGCATCTTTATTGTCTTTGCTGGGCAGTTTGGGGAATAATGTAAAGGTACATCAGCTCACCACTTATTTAGCTGAAATTGGAGAATTAGAGTCAGAATCTAACCCTAGGAAAGGTGTGTTTGCCGCTAACAGGACGAGGGAGGAGATGGTGGAACCAATAGAGGGAGAAAAGCAGGGAAAGTTTAGGAATAAAACAAGGCTGAGAGTTAATCGTTTTCAAATGTGGAATGATTTGATTGAGGCTGGTGTACCTAGAGAACAAATTAATGGAATTTCAACACCTGCCATGTTTGAAAAATGGTTAAATCTAAAAAAGGGTCTAATAAAAAGGTACAGGTACATTTGGCATGCAAGGATCAGGCAGACAATACCATGCCCTCTGCCCCATTTGTCCCAAAGTCTCCTCCCCCTAGTTATTTAAAAAACACTCCTCTCATGCCTACAGACACAGCTCCTCTGTCCATACCTCTATTCCAACATTGTGCTCCTTATGCTGTGCCCCCACCCTCACTTCAAGCCCAAGATAACACCCCCCACATTCATACCCACATATGTCTTCACTGTTTCCAACAGAATATTGTGCTAGGACTTACTCTCATACTACATCTAGTGAGAAACAAGCACTGCCAGAGAGTGATGGTAAAGTCAGATCCTTGTATCCTGTAAAAGATCTGATGACACATGATTTGATGGATTGGGACAGTGCTGTTGTACAATGACAGAATGGTGGGCCTCCGGCGGTACATGTTTCCCCTTTAACCGCCGGGGACCGACGCCCTTATGTACCTTTGACTGTGTGGTGGGGGACAAGACCAGGACCAACAAAGATTTTAGCTTTAGTTGACACAGGAGCAGAAGTCACAGTACTGCATGGTAATCCATCAAGGCTATCAGGACCCTGTGTGAGAATAGAAGGTTTAGGAGGTAGAATTACCAAAGCAGTACAAACTGTTGTGGCTATGTCAATTAACAAAGGACCAAGATTCAGTGCTAAAGTTTTGATTTCAGAATTGCCAGACAATATCTTGGGAATAGATGTGTTACTAGGGCAGAGTATTGAGACACAGTGGGGGGTGTTCACGTTTGGATTCCCTCATAAGCCATACTATCTCAGACCAGTAAAAGACATTGTGCGAGGGAATGCAAATTGGACACCTGTCATTGTTCCTCCTCCGTGCAACCCGGTAAGACTGAAGCAATACCGTTTGCCAGGAGGATGTCAAGAAATTAGTGAAACTATCGACAAGCTTTTACAGTCAGGTGTAATTCGTCCAGCTGTCAGTCCGTTCAATGCTCCAGTATTCCCTGTAAAGAAGATGGATGGCTCATGGCGAATGACGGTGGATTACCGGGGACTCAACAAGGTAGCACCACCATTGAGTGCTGCTGTCCCTGATATTATCACCATTGTGGGAAACATTGCCAAACAGGCCGGGGAGTGGCATGCGGTAATAGATTTAGCTAATGCGTTCTTTTCAATTCCTATTGCACCTGAGTCGCAAGATCAATTTGCTTTCACTTGGGAAGGACGCCAATATACCTTCCAAGTTTTGCCCCAGGGATATATACACTCACCTACGATTTGCCATGGACTAGTTGCACGGGATTTAAGCCACCTCACTCTACATCTTCCAGTGTTTCACTACATTGATGACATCATGATCTCGGGATCTAAAGAGGAAGTGAAAGAAGCATTACCTGTTCTAGTGAATTACATGACTGGACGGGGATGGGCAATAAATAAAGACAAAATTCAAGGTCCAACCCAAGAAGTTAAATTCTTAGGAATGATGTGGTCTGGGCCTGTTCGGAAGATACCTCAGCCTGTGCTGGATACAATCCAGAATTCTCCAGAACCTAAGACGTTAACAGAAGCCCAAAAGTTTTTAGGTGCAGTTGGTTACTGGAGAGCATTTATACCGCATCTAGGATTGCTGCTACGCCCCATATACAATGTTACAAGAAAGAAATCAGCATTTGTATGGGGAATTGATCAAGCTACAGCATTCCAAGCAGCAAAGGAAGCAGTATTACAGCATCAGGGCTTGGGCCCGATTCAAATTGGAGCTCCGTTCATATTGGATGTGATGGTGAACGACAACGTAGCATCATGGGGACTATGGCAACCGAGCGAAGACAAAGGCAAGCGGGCAGTACCAATTGGGTTTTGGTCCAAGCAATTGACTGGGGCTCAGCAAAGGTACACACCTTTGGAGAAGAATCTTCTGGCAGCATACCTCGCACTGCAGCATGTGGAGACAATGACTGAGAAAAGCATAGTATCAGTGAAAACAGATTTACCAATAGCAGGATTGGTACGAGATGAAGGATTATCTGCAAAGACAACAGTGGCACAAAGTCAGACATTATTAAAATGGAAGTGGTACCTGCAGGAAAGAGGAGGGATCCAAGCAGGTGAAGTGAAGGAACTGACCAAACTCCTTACTGGGTTAGTGACATATGATACACTTTCACATCCCAATGTACAAGAAGTCCCAATTTTACAGCCCTCACCCATCAAGACAGCTCCTTCATTCAGAGAACTGGGTGAAGAACAAAAGAAAAATGCATGGTTCACAGATGGGTCTGCAACCATGACCCACAAAGGACGACATTGGACTGCAGTAGCTTACAACCCTCAGCAACAAATTGTGATTCAAGAGAAGGGAATAGGAGGATCTAGTCAATATGCTGAATTGACTGCCATAGTCATACTGATGGAAGAAACCACAGATCCAGAGCTCTACATCTATACAGATAGCTGGGCTGTGTACAAGGCTTGTGTTACATGGATGCCTACATGGAGAAACAACAGGTGGCAAATACATGGCAAGACAGTATGGGGAGGAGAAGATTTATGGGAAAATATATGGAAAACAGCCCAATCAAGATTAATACACCTCGGACATGTTAATGCCCATGTGAAAGACAGTACTGGAGAAGAGAACCCGAATAAGATAGCCGATGAATTGACCCGAATACGAGAAGCAAAAATAACACCAGAACCTGTTGATCCAGTATTACTTAGGATGGCAGACTGGGCCCATGAGACCGCGGGTCATAGAGGAAAAGCAGCTACGCTAGAGTGGGCGCGAGCCCGAGGACTACCAATAACTCTCCAGATGATTGTCCAAGCTCAAGAAGTATGCGAGACCTGCAATGAGGTTAAGAAATGGCCCCTCACGAAGCAAGCCCGTGGACATTTAAATAAAGGAACAATAGCAGGACAGATCTGGCAGATGGACTACATTGGTCCCATGCCTAAAGGAAGAGGGGGGCTGATGTATTGTTGTACTGCTGTAGACACCTTTTCCTGAATTCTGAAAGTATTACCCTGCAAACATGCGAACCAGGCCTCAACACTTCAGATGCTACAGACTCTTGTGATTGCTTATGGACTGCCATCTGAGATTCAGACAGACAATGGAACCCACTTCACTGGACAGCTCGTACAGCAGTGGGCAAATGACTCAGGGATTAAGTGGATCTTCCACATCCCCTATCATCCTCAAGCTTTGGGGTTGATTGAAAGGTGCAATGGGCTTTTAAAAGAACAGATTCGGAAGCTATCCCCAAGTAGGACATTGAGGGGGTGGGACCGGGTGATCACGCAGGCAGTTATGATACTAAATAGTAGACCAATGGACAGTTTTCACCTTATGAAAGATTGACTGGACAGGTAGGGACACCAACTGTGTCAGTTCGATTAAGGTTCAAGGGATCTTTCCCCCAACAGGTGGGGAAGAACAAATTTAAAGTGGTCAGCCAGAACCTAGTTGAGATTGTACAGGGTGATGAATGGATGACATACATCCTTCCCATGGGTGGGATATTACCAGAAGGGACTGAAGTGACCTTTGCCCTAACAGAGGAGCTAAGAGATGATAAATGGTTGACCACAGGGATGGTAAATGTGTTATCAGATTTGTGGGAAATCCCATTGACCAGGGGGTGTCCAGGCCAGATTTTCTCACACACTGTATTAGGCGTGGTATCCATTTGGATCCCACGGAAAGTATTAGTGACATGGGAGGAAAGCAATACCTTACAGACAGGTTCCAAAGTATGGGTGCTACCACGAGCAGGTGAGCAGGTCAAACAGAAGGGAGAAATACTGTCCAATGGACCTGGTGACACTAAAGTTGTATTACTAAGTGGAGGTACTCACCCTGTTTTCTTTCCTTCCAACAGATTGGTGGCTATATAGACAAGTCGGATCCCTGGTCCTCCAACTCATACCTGAATCTATTAGCAAGTTATTCGAGAGTGTCAAACAGCACGGATTGCTGGATTTGTGGGACCATATCATTCAGCGAGGAGAGCAGTTACCCATATGTTGGTGTTCCATGGACATTGGAGGAGTTAAAACAATATAATAATACAGGATTCGGCTGGTACCGAGAAGAAGGAAAGCCACAATCATTGGACAGATTGCATATTATAAACCGCCCCCAGGAAGGTGCTATTTGTATCAGTTCACATAACAATGGAGCCAATGCCACTAAAATGGGATATTCTAACTGTACATCTGCCTGGGTAAAGGGCTATGGTAATGAACAACATTGGGCAATGACTGTCAAAGACTCCAGCCCAATGGTGAGAGTAATAAGTATGACCTCTCATGGTGCAATAAAAAGACTGAGCTTTCCCTTTATTTCTATACTCCTGGACACTTGTTTTAGTGGGGCCCCAGATAATAGTTACAGTGTCCTTCCCAGAGGTGTGTATTTTCTGTGTGGTAATTGGGCCTATAGATGGTTACCTACTCAATGGGAAGGAGAATGTTACATTGGATCAATCATCCCCGTCATAAGGCATAGAAATAGCTTTCCAGAAGGCATGATTAGAAATAAACGGTGGAGTTCATTTATCGGAGAACATGAAGCTAATTCTGGAATTGTATTTCCCGGCTGGGGAGTATATTGGTCATTAACTCGAATAGAAGCTTTAAAAAAGCTAGTGGATGAAGCTTTAGATGCAGCCGTGGATGCTATTAACAAACTATCCCAAGAGCAGGTACAAATGAGAGCAGTGGTGTTGCAAAATAGACTAGCATTAGATTATGTCTTGGCCGCCAAAGGAGGCGTTTGTGCGTTGGTAGGGACAGAGTGCTGCTCGTATATTGTCAATAACTCTGGCGCAATAACACATGATATTTCAAAGATAAATGATACCAGGAAGAAGCTCCAGAATCCACCGGATAGTGGACCTTTTGGGTGGTTGGGTAATTTAGGGTTTAAAGTAATGCAATGGGTAGTAGTGGGTGTTGTTTTATGTATAATATTGTATTTTTTTGTAAATTGTATTATATGTGTGGGAAAGCAAGCTATGAAGAAAGTAAGACCTATCCGAGAAATATATGAGTTATAGTTATTACTCATGTAATGGGATCAACAGGTGGATTGTATTGGTTATGGGCAATGATAAATGTTCTATTATTGTGTTCCCATTCATGTGCAATAACTTATGATACCTATAGGGGGTGTAGTGAGCTATGTGACATTAAGAGCAAGAAGATGGCTGCTGCATATTTAATGAGACATGTGCTTTAGGGAGGAAGTGACCTATAGGTGGCCTAGTGAGCACTGTGACGTCGAGTGAATAAAGATGGCTGCCGCATAGTCAATGAGACATGTGCTTTAGGAAGGTATTGAGAATTCTTAAGTCACTTCCTTTCACAAAGGACCACATGTAGTATCCGCCTCCTAGAGATGACCATTAGGTATTGGTTATGTTACCTCTGTGGGTGGATACTAGATGGGAGGTTATTCAAGGGGTTTCCAGAAACTAGAGTTTCAGTTTCATGACTGGGTCGGAAGAAGCCAGGTGTCTTTAGAGGTGCCCATGTAAATCCATTTAACATGTGGCAAGGAACTCACCTCATTGTTCTGTGTGTTATGCTGATTCAATTATCCTGTGTAAGCTGCTGAATCTCCATGAATAGAGCTAAGTAGATTTCTTACCTGAATGTATTGTTTATAGCAGTGTATGTTTTTAAAGTATTTGTTTTTTGTGTGCTTGATAATTGTATTCCCAGTAAAGTTTTGTTTATACTTTCATCAAAACTTTGCCTCTTGTCTGTTCATTCAAGATATTCACTAATATTTATGTGATTGACCAGTATACCTTTTATTATTTTATTTGTGGTATTATTTTATATTTATGCAATTCAGAACTTCATAAATATAAAGAAATTACTTAATTTACCATTACAAGCATCATTTGAGGAGCCATACAGGAGAGAAACCTTATTAGTGGTGTGTTTAGTATTGTTCTGATCAGTTTAATACCTTCAGCGTCTCCTATCAGTGGACGTGTATATGGCAGCCATTTTAGGAACCGTACACCTGGGACCCGAGCAAGGTCACCTCGTTCAACAGGCGACAACATTTGTCCCTGGAAAACTATCCTGGACATTCTGTACAATTTGTATGAATATGGCAGTGATTTCTGTAACAGGGAGATGGAAGAAGATGCTTGGTCGGTCCTCTTAATTCAAATTTGGGGCACTGCGCGGTCAAGCTAATGTGCCACCAGATAGGAATGGTGTGTTTAGTATTGTTCTGATCAGTTTAATACCTTCCGCGTCTCCTATCAGTG
>OW240914.1:188020070-188035903 GCA_933207985.1 Pelobates cultripes
TTTCTTTGCTGCTGGGAGGAACAGTAAAGGAAGTAAAGCAAATATTCCCCTCCTGTCTTTAATAAAATTTAGATTATTAGGTCACTGACACTAGAATAATCTCTAATTATACATTATAAAATCACAATGCAAATTGTTGCATATTGTAATCATAAGATACCGATAAAATAAAATATAGTATATTGGCAATGTACCTATTCATGCTCATAAATGGGAAAATTACTATATGTGCATATTATTCAGTGTTGGCATTTTTCTTTGTGGGCTTTATTCAGTGCGGGCTTTGTTCTTTGTGGGCTTTGTTCAGTGTGGGCTTTGTTCTGTGTGGGCTTTATTCTGTGTGGGCATTTTTCCATGTGGGCAATTTTTTGTGTGGGCATTTTTCTTGTGGGCATTTATGACAGTGGGCTTTTTCTGCTTGCAATTTTCATGCAGGCTTTGTTCATAGAACCACATTTTACTTATCACCTTTTTATACACACCTGCCGTAGCATAGAATTGTGTTGCAATGTTATAATACATTTATCATTGCATGCCATCTTAAATATGTCGATGTCTTCAGCAAGGACAGGTTATCTCACAGGTCACACCAGATGTCAGTCACATATGTGTTAACTGCTTATTAATAATTATTTGTGGCTTCAAAAGACATGTAGGTAGATCAAAAATGTTTGTGCCATAAAAAATAGCATCATGGAGAATACAACTGTTCATTAAATTTACAAGTAATCCATAGAGTGTGAAGATATAGGATGCAAACTATATATCTCACTTAGATAATGCTTTGGATGCACATGAATAAACTCAGAGCAGTAGAACATCTGCTGAGGCATAAAATACGTTAGGTAGTATGTCTCTGGTGTTTATACAACTCAGTAGAGTACACGTAACTAGGCTTGACATTTTTAACGCATTAACCTACACACATTTTAGTCAGTGAAAAGTTATTTTCCAGAACAGTCAGTAGAAATTCACCCATTGAAGTTTCTGTGGCAATTCTCATTAAAAAAGTAGAACAAATACTAGTTCCAGGTCCACTTTTTTTTTCATTATTTCATTGTGAAATAGATAGCTGCTACTACAGAGGCACTTCATTAATTACGCTTTATACCTTTTATATTTATTAAAAGGACACTAAAGGGTGGCCCATAAGTCTCTACCCATGCTGCACACAGATACACTGGGTACATAAGATATATGGATTGGTATGATCACCAAAAAAACAACTTTACCTTACTGGTGCAGTTTTGGTGTATAGATCATGTCCCTGCAGTCTCAATTCTCTTCCATTTAGGAGTTAAATCCCCTTATTTATACAACCCTAGGCACACGTCCCTGTGTGCATGTGACTTGCAAAGCCTTCCTAAAGACTTCCTATAATGAGTCATCTAATATTTATACTTCCTTTATTGCAAATTCTTTTTTAAATTAAATATCTCCTGCTCTGTTTATACCTTGCTAGACCCTGCAGGAGCCTCCTGTATGTAGATAAAGTTCAATTTAAAGAGCAGGAGATAAAAATCTTTAAAGTAAGTTACACCTGTTTAAAAGTGAACACATTTTTTTTACGCTGGCTGTATCACAGCCAGAGGAGGCCAGAGGAGGTGTGACTGGGGACTGCATAAACAGAAACAAGCGGGATTCTACTTGCTAAATGACAGAGAATTGAACAGTAAGACTGCAGTGGCATGATCTATACCAATATAACTGCTTCATTAAGCTAAAGTTGTTTTCGTGGCTATAGAACTCCATGTAAATATTTGATAAAATAAGTATTTAATATAAATATTGAATGACATGTGGACAACAATTATATAAATAACCTTTAAAAAATTGTTTAGTATAAGTCCTTGTGCTTAAAAAAGGGTATAACATGTAATACAAAACTTAATGTTTTTTTTGCAACATGTCAAATGCTCAAAGGGACAGTCTAAACACCAAAACAGCTTTAGATTCATGAAGCAGTTTTGGTGTATAGCTAATGGCCCTGCAGTCTCATTGCTCAATTCTCTGCTATTTAGAAGGTAAAATGCTTTATTTATGGAGCCATAACCACACTTTCTGTAGCTCTGACTTAGACGGTCTCCAAAAAAGCTATTTTTTTTATCTGATCCTACAGCACATTGTGTTTACTTTAGAAGTTTTCGAATGCCCTGTTCATTAAATTTAATTAGCACACAGGAGGCTGCTGTAGGCTCTAGCGGGCAATTAACAGAGAATGGAAGAACAATTTCTCAAACATACTGTGCAATAAGGTAAGTTTACAAGTTAGACCTCTTGTTCCAGGAGGCTATGTGAAGACAAGGGAGGTATGACTAGGGCTGCATAAACATAAGGATTTGACTTCTAAATAGTAATAAATGAAAAGTGAGACTGCAGGGGTTATGATATATACATCAAAATCAGTTAATTTAGGAAAAGTTGTTTTGGTGCTTAAAGTATCCTTTAAAAATACACTCAGAGTAAAGGGTGCACTACTAAACAAATAAATATGTCATCTCTACATGCTAGCAAATTTATAGTTGTGAAGAAAGAAACAAATTTAAAATGTAATTTGTATCCCAGTTGTCTATGAATTATCAGCATTGAGGCAATAAACGATAGTGGAGTCAGGAGAACTCCCCAAAAACATGGTTGCTTGTCATGCTCTCTCTCCATACCACCAGCCACTTCTATTGTAAGGTAAGGGGAAGGAGGCAATTTGTAATGGGAGTCCTTTCTCATGATTGAAGCTTCAGAAAGGAGGTGAATATGAAAAAACAAAACAAAAAAAAAACAGCTCCAAAACAAATGAAAGATATAAATCTCTTTTTTTTTTTTTAGATAAATTATGTATTTATTATTTTAGGAGTTGCTCTTTGTTAAGGTGAATCTGTCATGAAATGTTCACTTTAATAATTTTTGCATGATTTAACCTTTCTGTACCTGAGGTTTTTTTTTTAATCCATTTCAAAGGAGATATGTTTTATATTTGTTTCATATTTTTGTAATTGTAATAGAACATTTTTTGTGAGTGACCTTTCATGCAATTTAAACTATAGATGCTCAATTTATGATTTTTTTTATTTGGTATACGTGTATTTATTCATATCATATTATTTTTGTTTTTAATTTTTTTTTACAAAGTTTAAAAGTGCTTTAGAACAAAATGTTACCCCTTAAAACTGTGTATGTTATTAATTCAATTGTTTCAAACAATTGATGCTTGATATTGCAACTGAATCCAACTGTACTTTAAATTCTGTGAGACAGTGCTAAAACTTTCCCTGCAATTTGATGTACCCAGAGCACCTTTCCTAATTATTCATTGTGCTTGTGATCATATTTTATGCAGTTCAACTTGAAACCATTAGTCAATGCCTTTCCATGCAATTTAATCTGCAGGATAGTGACTTTTCAAACAATTCAAAATGACCACTGGAGATTTGTTTCATAAGATTGAATCTGACCAGAGCATTTAAAAAAGCTATCCTATACCTGGCAGTACAAAACAATCTTGCCTTTTTATTAAAACTTAATCTGCCTCAACTTGTTTTTATAGTGGGCACATATGATTTTATTAACCAATGACAAAACTGGAAAAGTTAGGGTTTAAAGAGATTGTTCCATATTTTTAAAGAGATTGTTCCATATTTATGAGATGAAATAAACTTTGAACGCCATGGAATGTATTCTGATCACTGCTTGACTTAACAGCAGAATATTTGTCCGGTGTGTTAAGATAGACCCCTTTATATAAAGAATGCTAAATCTCATTTCCAATCAATAAATATTACTAACATTTGTCACAATATATGCCAGCAATCAATGAAATTCCAGCAATAATTTCTTTTGTGCATTTGTTTTGACAATATGAACAACCTTTAGAGATTACAGAGCTACTTGATATAATATTCTTAACAAATAGGGAAGTACACTTACAAGATTTGCTGTAGAAAAATCTTTTTTTTGTGGAAAAGATTGATTGACATGAAAAGTGCACACCTAAATACTCCACCCAACATGAGGCTCTGGATACCAGTTAACTCCTGCGTCAGCAGTCTGTATACATCAAATACAGCCTAAGCAAGTGAAAAGTACTTGCAGAGATCTCAAACAGACTGGAAAAAATGCAGCCCTTACATTGAAAAGACTAAAGCTGTTTGAAAAAGATTCTCTTGGCTATGGTTTGATAGCCATGTATTGGCTACTTTATTTGACCACTGGTTTCCAGACTTACTATTTTTAAGTGTAGGGAATGATTGGGCTATATATATATATATATATATATATATATATATATATATATATATATATATATATATATATATATATATATATATATATATATATATGTATTAAATGAAAGCATTCTCTATAATAATTAATTTTACTTTTCACAGTTTCTCATTCTTAGTTTTTTCTTTTCTAAGGGATCACAGCGTTTTTCTTTTGAAAACCTCACTAGTCTCACACAGGCTTCACCCACTCCCACACAGGCAATGGTAAAAAAAAAAACACACAATCACTGCTGGTCTATCTCCTTCAATAGCTGATGTCAAACAAGGTTATTTAGTAAAGTGAGAATTCAAAGTGTCAAGAATCCTCCTTGAAAATATCAGGGTTTTTAGTGCTCCTCTTGTTTCCATCTATTTGTCACTTATCTCTCGAGTGTGAATAAAATCGGCATTTAGTTTCTGTGAAAAGCCATCAATTATCTTTTTTCCACCTCTTGATGGGACAGGAGATACAGCCCAAATCATCTTGTTCATCTTGGCAAACTAAGCCGGTTATTTGCCCAGTCATTAACTTTTTGTCCAAAATTTAATGCACAAGTCTATTCACCACACTACTTACATGTGTGTGTATGAATTTGTGTAAAAAAAATTGAATAGCACTTTAAAGTATTATCAGCATCCTCAACCAAGTGCTATTGAAAGCTAGAGGGAGATGCTGTGATGGTCCAGCAAATTTGGGACCAGAACAATGATAGACTCATTTGTGTACAAATGTTTCACACTAAATTCAATGTGTATAGGGTGGTACTCAAGATCCCGTGTTACCTGATAAATTCCATCAAGATCCAATTATTGACAATTATTGCAAATATGGGACATTTTTGTACATACTGACTCAGTGTAAATACAGTACAAGGGAGAAAAAGTTTACACCCGGTATTAATTGGTACCTGGGATGTGTCACATGTAGACACAAGACCTGAGGCCAGGTCTTTTTACATCCGTACTCTGACCGTGTGTTCCACACTAAACAATAGATTACGTGTACCATGACTCCTGTGATCTATTGTATAATATGCCCGAGTGGATTAATGTACATCATGGGTCGTCAACCTGGTCCCTACCGCCCACTAGTGGGAGTTTCAGGATTCCAGGTGGGCGGTAGGGATCTTCTAATTTTGAGATACTGGGCGGACAGGCGACCGGGTACCGCCATCACCACTTGCAGCCCCGGCCCGCGTGGCAAACCGCCGGGGGCACATATGGAGGTGTCCATCAGGTGGCCCATGCTGTCAGGGCCACCCGATGGATATGGATTGTGAGGGGGCCGGGTCAGCACTGGGCGCTTTAACAGCGTGACCGGGCCCCCTGTGATTACATCACAGAGCTGGGAGGAAGTGACTGCACGTCACTCCTCCCAGCTAACACACAGACAGCGCGGGAGGAAGGAGGAGGGAGTCAGAGTGGGAACTCTGACTCCCATCCACCTGAACCACCCCTGGACCCCAGGGAAAGTCACCCTCCTGCAACTAAAAGGTAGGAAACAGGAGGGTGACTAAAATATTTTGTGTGCCCGCCTGGCACTAGGAGCGCGACTCGAGTCACAAGCACGCTCTTAAAGGGGCAGTGGGAGCCAAAAGTAAATACAGGCTCCCATTGACCCACGTCATTGGGCATGATGTGGGCCAATCAAATGTTAGTTAAGGATATTTAAACTTTCGTAGTCCTATCCACTTTGCCCTATTGTGGTTTCTGCTTTAGTACCCTTTAGTGCATTCTTTGATCTATTGTGTTTATTCTGATATTGACTTTAGCTTTGCATCTGACTCTGAATTTATCTTTAACCCTTTCCTGTCTTGTTTGCCCGTCTCACTGATTACCGTGTACCTCACTCTGGCTAGTTTGCGTTTTCACTGTTCATTACCTTGACCTCGGCTAGTCTCTGATTACGCTTTTTTCTGTCTAAAATTTAGTCCGGCCATTCTAAGGCCCGGTAATACGTTATATCCTAGTTTTGTCCCTTGCTATCCTAAACTCTGCGTGTTGGGGTATTACACCGTGACAATAAGACTTTCTTCCATCCTTTTGTAGTACACTAGAAGTGCTGCAATGCCCAGGCAAGTCTGTTATTTTGACATCTTAGTCATGGTTTCTCACTACCACACAACCTGTGAAATCTACAGCTCGAAGTCTTCGAAGTGAGACTTGCTTATTTTGCCCAGTGTTAATCTGTGCTTTAAGCTGTTGTCATCTGATCCTGCTATCACACATGACTTCGACTCCCAGAAACAATTCTTCTGATTCTATTGTGCCTTGAGGTTTGCCAGACCTCTTTCTGTTAGCGTTTTCTTCAATTTCCAAGCACCTTCTGATGGTGTAGGAAAATATAATCACAGACACCTTGGCATTGTTTGGCAATTTCTCTAAAGGAAAGACCTACATTTTAAGGGTTATAACAGTTTGTCTTTTAATTGCTTTTTTCTCAACATTATTATAGCAATATATTACTTCATGCACAATAATAATGTCGAAATAATGCTTAAGATGGTGTAGTTTGTTCCAACACTGCTGTTATACAGATATAGAGGGTTTGAAAGTAAGTAATTAAAATTTGGAACACATTTTAATGAGTAACTTAATTCCATTTCTGCAGAACACCTGTAAGTTGTTAACCCATTACACGTTATAAAATTACCCATGGTTTAATGTTAATTACATATATTATATATATCAAGTCAGACCTTTGGAAAAGTCTGGTCTGAGCACATTCGTGGACTTATCTCAAGGTCTAAGGTAGATGTTGTGCAACAGTAAAATATGAATAGATAGATAGATGGATGGGTGGATATAGAGATTTATATTTTACACAGGCTATAACCAAGTTATAGTAAACCCCCAAACTAATTAATATTTGCCAAAAAGGTAAAGCAGTGCCAGAGGTCATGACTAATAGAGGGTTATAGTGACCATTCTAATATATATAGATATCTATCTATATATATATATTTAATTAATTTCTTCTTCTACATGATAGAAGAAATTCTGCTCCTCTGTGTTTTTCACTGTGTTCCATGCTAAGTCAGTGAAACAGATACTTGCAGTTTTTTTTTTTTATTTGAAAGCATTAGCACAATTTCCTGCTGAGAGTAACTGTCATCTTCTCCCTTTTAGATGATTAGTTTAAAATTAGTTCCCCCCCCCCCCCCTCAATGTAATTCGGATCCTTTTTTTTTTTTGTAAGAGTGGCTGGGTGATTAATTATCACGCTCTGTGCTGTGATCAGTTGATTTGAAAAAGAGAAAACACAAAAAGTAAACAAGACAGGCCAGGATCATGCTCATGCAAAAAGGTAACTGAATCAAAGGGGTGGATTATTAGTGATTGATTGACCTGCAGTCCAAAGGTGCTCTTTATAATGTATATTTGAACAGGAAAAGCTGTTTGACTGTTTGAAACTCTATTGTACTTTTTAAAAATATGTTGGAACTATAGTAAAATAGGTTCATAAAAAATTAAAAAAGGAACAGAACAGATCATTTTGGGCTTTGCAGTGATGAGTTTAATATTGAATGGGGTCTGGGAAATTACAAATAAGCAACAGGGATGGAGTATTCATATGCGAGGGTTCAACCCACTAAAATGAAAACAGATGGTCCAATGATCCCCAATAACTATCAAATTTGGGACATGTGGGGTCCAAAACACTCTTTATCTAAATCTCCTTACACTCTCACCTTTAGGTTTGGGACTAAAAAAATTGTATTTGTCTAGTAGAAAATTGGTAAACTATGCCATAGTCAACATCGCTCCGTCTTCCCTGTTCCATTTCATGTCACTAATAATTAGTGGACACAATGGTTTGAATAGTAAATTAAATTACTTCACTATAGGCATAGAGTGTAACATCTGACCCATACAGAATGAAATAAGTTGATTAAAGGAATCTGAAAGGGTTAAAAATGAAGTACGTGACTACTGTAAATGGAGAAGTGTATTATGACCCCAACAGAACCTTAAGAAATATAATTCAGAATAATAATTAGACTTCTGGGATGAATTGCAATTCGTCCATACTTAGGTCGATTAGGTGGTCAGCCAAATTCATTAACTCCAAGCTGAAATGTAGCTTAATCAGAGACCAATGCCTCACAATGCTGAATCAGAGACTAATGCCTCACAATTGATTTAGGATCGTGATTCTGAATTCCACCTAAAGTGGTGAAAAAATAGATGATTGATGGCTAGGGGACAGTCACTAAATTGTAAAACCAAATAAAGAAAATGGCCACCGGTACCCCAGCACTTTCATCACATTATCCAACATAGAGAATATCAAATGTACCCACAATATGGTACAATATGGTACTCACTGTCCATTCAGACACACCCTTACAGCCTCCAAAAATGTAATGAATCCTTACATCCCCCCCCTAAAATAATTATTGATATTGTAGACGAGATCTGTCTGGAAAGTACCCAGCCGTGTAATATGAAAAGTAGAGACATTTATTGAGGACGATACAAGATACAAGAAGCATTGTACAAAAATAACGCCTCAGTCCCCTTCAAAGTAGGCATCTTGAGACTTCACACAGTTCTCCCAGTGTCTCTTCCACTGTTTAAAACACTCTGCAAAATCATTTGTTGGAATTCCCATCAGCTGCCTCATCATGTTTACTTGAATCTTAACGACGATCTGAAATCTCTTTCCTTTTAAAGTTGATTTTAGTTTTGGAAAAAGCCAGAAGTCGCATTGCTCTAAATCTTTCAACAGATTCTTGACCATTAGTGATGTCCCGAACAGTTTGCGAACGGTTCGCTGCGAAGGGTTCGCCGCAGACTCCAGTCAGCAGACACATTCCAGCCAATCAGCAGCAGACCCTCCCTCCCAGACAGCATCCATTTTGAAGCTGCACTCTTAGTGAACTGTCCAGGAGGTGCGAGAGTCTGCTGCTGATTGGCTGGAATGTGTCTGCTGACTGGAGTCCGCGGCGAACCGTTCACGGCAAACCATGGCGAACCGTTCGGGACATCACTATTGACCATCTGTAAAGCATTTGTGCCACAATTTTATTTGCGCTGCACTCATTGCATCGTCCCAGAAAGCCTTCTGAATCATCTGAATCGTTTTCACAGAGGGATGCTCAAGCTTAACTATAAATTTAATGCATATTTGCTGCTATATTTCCTTAGGAGATTAAGGCTAAGGCAAAGGAAAGGGTTTTTTACAGCGAGAACAATAAGGATGTGCAATTTTCTGCCGTAATAGTTGCTTCTATCAGAGTATGTACAGATGTTTAAGCAGCAATTTGATCAATACTTACAAAAACATAATATTTGGGAATATAATTTTTAACCCCTTAACGCCGTTAAAACCGTTGCAGCGGCATAGAATGCCGTAACAGCTTTTTAACCCAGGAGCTCCGCGGTACTTACCTTTACCACGATATGCTTCGGGAGGACTGCCTGACATCCCAGGAAGCCATCCCCCGACAATTCAGCACCCAGGGGCTCATGTAATCGATCTCAAAGAGCGATCACATGGCCGCATTTGCTTGCTGTGGATCTGCCAGCAGGCGGACTGTCTGGGCTGTCAGACAGTCCCCTTGCTGGTGGGTAGTGTAAAAAAAAAATTATTAAACATCTTAAAATAAATTAAATGTGTGTTTATATATATATATATATATATATATATATATATATATATATATATATATATATATTTATATATATCATAATGTAGTGTACTTTAATATATTAGTATTAAAATACACTTAGAATGAAGTTACATATATATAAGATATATATTATACATATAAAACATTTATATATATTTTATATATGTATATATATATGTGTATAATTATAATAATACATACATAAAATAATAAAATAAATAAATTATTTTAAAAAATGTAAATAAATTATATATACATATGTAATTTCATTCTAACTGTATTTTTGTTATTAATATATATATATATATATATATATATATGTAACAAAATACACTTAGAATTACATTATATATATATATATATATATATATATATATATACCTATATATAAAATACAAATAACCGCAAATATATACTTATAAATATATATAATTACATAAATGATTTCATAAGTATATACATAGAATTTAAATACATATATATGTATATATATTAAAATTCTACGTGTATATTTAAGTAATCTTTTAACATAATTATGGGATTTTATTAATTTGATTGATGTGCCCGACAACCCTGGCAGAAAGTGCAGAGAATTTCATTCACAAGCACCATATTTAACCCTGTAACTTTCCAAGACACCATAAAACCTGTGAATGGGGTGTACTGTTTTACTCTGGAGACTTTGCTGAACACAAATATTAGTGTTTCAAAATGGTAAATTGTATCACAACGATGATATTTTCAGTAAAAGTGAAATTTTTTCTATTTTTCACACACGAACGGCACATTTACTGACAATATTATTGTTGTAGTACGTTTTACTGTTTTGAAACACTAATGTTTGTG
The DNA here is from genome assembly GCA_933207985.1 of Pelobates cultripes. NCBI lineage: Eukaryota > Metazoa > Chordata > Amphibia > Anura > Pelobatidae > Pelobates > Pelobates cultripes. The sequence goes on from OW240914.1 coordinate 188,030,812, forward strand.
TTCAGTGACATCTCCCATGTATAACAGTACCCCCATGTACAGGTTTTATGGTGTTTTGGAAAGTTACAGGGTCAATTATAAGGCTTGCATTTCATTTTCTTTTCACTTTGAAATTTGCCAGTTTGGTAATGTTGCCTTTGAGACCGTATTGTAGCCCAGGAATGGCATACCATTTGCAAATGTAGGCAACCCAAGGTATTGCAAGTGGGGAGTATGTCCAGTCTTTTTTAGTAGCCACTTAGTCACAAACATGGGCCAAATATTTGTTTTTTGCTTTTCTCACCATAAAACAAATATGAACCCTAACTATGGCCGGACTACGCAAAACCTTGGGTTGTCTACTTTTGCAAATGGTATACCATCATGGGGGTAATTCTCATTCCTGGGATAACACACAGTCTCAAAGGTAACATTACTAATCTGGCAAATTTCAATGTGAAAAAAACTACAAAATGGAATGTGCTATATTTGCCCCTGTAACTTTCCTAACTTTCTAAAACACTGGAAAACCTGTTAATAGGGGGTACTGTTGTACTCATGAGACATTGCTGAATACAAATATGTGCATTTTATTGCAGTAAAAGCTAACAGTATTATGACATATTCAGCTAAAATGTCAAGCGGAACTACACATTTTCAAAAAAAAATCTTAATTTATCACAGTTTTTTTATTTTATTCATAATAAATTATGTTTCATATATGAATAAGTCATTAGAAATTAAAGCCCTGTTTCTAATGAACAAAATGTTATATAATAAGTGTTGGTGCACTTAATATGAAAGAGGTGAATTACAGTTGAACAGATATATAGTGCAAATTCCAGTTTTTGTTTACATTTTGTTTTGATCAGAACGTGTACTATTGACTGCATCCAAGGAGATATCCGACTGCCATTCTGGAGTCAGGAAAGAATTTGTGTCTTAGTTCGTTGCAAAATTGGAAGAGCTTTAAACTGTTTTTTTTTTTGTCTTTTTTTGGATCAATTGCAAAACCAAACGTAAGAAAGGCTGAACTTGATGGACACATGTCTCATCTCAGCTATGCAACTACACTGAGGGAAAAAAGTATTTGAGCCCCTGCTGATTTTGAACGTTTGCCCACTGACAAAGAAATGATCAGTCTATAATTTTAATGGTAGGTGTATTTTAACAGTGAGAGACAGAATAACAACGCAAAAAAATCCAGAAAAACACATGTCAAAAAAGTTATAAATTGTATTTGCATGTCAATGAGTGAAATAAGTACCTTCGACTTAGCACTTGATGGCAAAACCCTTGCTGGCAATCACAGAGGTCAGACATTTCTTGTAGTTGCAAACAGGATGCAAAAATAGTGTGCTGGTAAGGTGCTTAGTGACAATATATTTAGTGAATAGGTTTAGCAGCTGTATAACACTCAGTGGATCACTCCAAAAAATCCACAAACAAAGTAAACCAAAAATGAATTATAACTCAAAGTTTAGGTGATTTACCCCACCACCTAAAACTTATATAAGTGCGAGTGCAGCGCTTAAAAGTTAGCAGACTTACCCCTTATAGATACAGGGGATTGCATTCCATATCCATGAAAAAATAATAGAATAAAACACAATATATTGAAGTATTGCTAATTTGAAGATAGTTGGTATATAATGTGCATATATCACACTCACAGGTAATAGAGCCTTTTATCGGTATAGGCTCTAAACCATGTCACTTCCGTGCCTTTAAATAGGTGGCAACTTGGTGTCATATTAGAGGGTGACACTCCCTTCTTTGGAAGGAAAACCTGGATACTTCAAAGGATGGACAGTAAGGTTATTTAAAAGGGGGTTTATTACCAATATAAAACAAGATAAATTAAAACAATAGAAACATAGGGTAAAAACAAATAAAAAGTCTATTCCTTATCCTTGTCCTCTCCTCTCGGAGACGTGTTTCACCGATCGGCTTTTTCAATTGGTGTAAATTCCAGTTCACATTACCCAATCGGAGTTTCCCTTTTGTAGGTGTTCGTCATCCTGGTTTGATTGAAGGGGTGCCTATTTTCATTGCGGCCAGAATAAGAAAGTGATTTAGGATTTCCCCGAAAACGTCACTTCCAGCAGTTTAGACTACTAATCCCATAATGCAAAGGTGCTGTACGTCACTTCCAGTTTCGATCAGTAATGACAAAAGAAGTCCAGTATTGCACAAATGTGATGATCATGTATGGGAAAGTTAATAAATAACATAAAAAATATGATTAATATGTTGAGACAGTGCAATTTGTTATACAAAATTCAACACCCTAACTCATATAAAAATCAATATATGATCCATAAATATCTAAAAAGCATATCATCTAAAAATATCATTAAAAATGAATAGTGAAAAAAAATTATATAGTGAAAACAAATTACAAAATATAAGGTACATTTACAAAAAATTATACAACTCAAAATTTTCATTTAAACCTGAGGGGCTTAGTGTATTAAGGCTGAAAATCCATCTCATCTCACACATTCCTAACTTTCTTATTATGTCCTTATTATGTCCTCTCCCCCCCCAGTTAGCTTTAATTTTCTGTATGACATAAAATTGTGGATCACTGTTATGTACTGATTTAAAATGTTTTGAGATGCTATGTTTTTCATAACCCTATTTCATACATGCTCATTTATTCTAATGTGTAGGGGACGTTTAGTTCTCCCCACATAGCATCACTGGCGGATCTGGGGGGGGCAATGGGGCAATTGCACCCCCCCCGAGGCTCTCCCCTTCCAGCTAATGCAGGGCGGGAGGGAGAGAGGACCCGGAAAGCTCAGCCTGCAGCTCCTCTGGGTCCTTCTCTCGTGAGCACAAAGCTTTGCTGCGGTTACCATGGCAACGCTTCGAATCTCGCGAGAGTGAACTCTATCCCTGGAGCTACGGGCTAGAGTTCACTCTCAACCCTGCGACCACCAGGGATTCCCCACCGGACCACCAGTGATTGAGAAATGTCCCACCTCCTCCCTCAGTAAAGGTAATAAGTGGGGGGGAGGGGGCATAAATGTATTTATTTTTATTAAAACATTTTTTTTTTTTATAAAAAAGCCTCCCTACCCTCCTCACCACACATTCACACACTGCCCACATTACACACATTGCCCCCCCCATACACACATTGCCCCACACATACACTTCCCCCACATACATTGCCCCACACACACACCCATTGCCCCCCCCATACACACATATCTAAAGGGGTAAGTATGCTAATATTTAAGTGCTACACTTGCACTTATAGGTTTTAAGAGTTTGGGTAGATCACCTAAACCTTGAATTATTTTTGGTTTCTTGTAGTTGGCCACCAGGTTTGCACACATTTCAGGAGGGATTTTGTTCCACTCCTCTTTGTAGATCCTCTCCAATTCATTAAGGTTTTGAGTCTGACGTATGGCAACTCAAATCTTCAGCTCCCTCTACAGACTTTCTATGGGATTAAGGTGTGAAGACTGGCTAGGCCACTCCAGGATCTTAATGTGATCCTTCTTGAGCCACTCCTTTCTTGCCTTGGCTGTGCGTTTTGGGTGATTGTCATGCTGGAATACCCATCCATGACCCATTTTCAATGCTCACCCAAGATGGTACATGGCCCCAGTCCATCGTCACTCTGATGCGGTGCAGTTGTCCTGTCCCCTTAGCAGGAAAACACCCTCAAAGCATAATATTTTCACCTCCATATCTCACGGTGGGGATGGTGTTCTTGAGGTCATAGGCAGCATTCCTCCTCCTCCAAACACAGCGAGTTGAGTTGATCATAAAGAGCTTGATTTTGGTCTCATATGACCACAACACTTTTACCCTTGTTCTCCTCTGAATCATTCCGATGTTCATTGGCAAACTTCAGACGGGCCTGTACATGTGTTTTCTTGAGCGGGCACTGCAGGATTTTAGTCCTTCACGGCATAGTGTGTTGCCAATGTTTTTGGGTGACTATGGTCCTAGTTGCCTTGAGATCATTAACAAGATCCTCCTATGTAGTTCTGGGCTGATTCCTCACGTTCTCATGATCATTGAAACTCCACAAGGTGAGATCTTGCATAGAGCATCAGACCGAGGGAGAATGACATTTATTTTGTGTTTCTTCTATTTGCGAATAATCCCACCAACTGTTGTCACTTTCTCACCAAGCTGCTTGGAGATGGTCTTGTAGGCCATTCCAGCCTAGTGTTGGTCTACAATCTTGTCCCTGACATCCTTGGACAGATTTGGATAAGTATAAATAAGTTACTCTGGAAGTCCATAAGCATTTCTGAACAGATGTGTTTTGAGGGACTTCTTAAATAATTGTAGACTAGGGGAGAGTCTAATGGGGGTAAGCAGGCTGTTCCAAAAGAAGGGAGCTGCCCTCAAAATCAGCAGGGGATCCTTTTTTCCCTCACTGTATTTATAAATCACAGTTACAGAATAGCTGGATAATTGTGCTCTGAAGGTGTCTCTCCTCAAAGTTCGATTTGTAAAGCACTGTCCTCCATTGCTACCACCAAATGACTTGGTACACCGGAGCGAGTTCAAAAATATTTATTCCATTATTCCATAAAATGATAATGCATAAAAACAGCTGGGCACAATAGAATTTTAGAATTGTAGAATAACGCAAAGATGATCCTTGAGAGTAGCAGAAGCCAGTGAGGAAGGAGACATGCATGGGTGTTATGTAAGTGCAGTGAGAGCCAGGCTCAGATGTGCTCTGTGTTGCCTTGAATTGGTCAAGCCAGACAAGCTGCCGTTATATTTCCCAGGTGGACTTGCCCATTGTCACTTCTCCTTTCTGGCCAGCTTGCATGCCTATCCAATCTGCAAACCTTCCATTGTTTGAGGGTGTGCAGGACTATACTGCTCTATTATGTTATGAATAGCTTGTTAAATACATGTGCTAATTATTAGGGTTATTCACAAAAGACAGGATTTTGTTCAAATGGACAAAATCCTGCTAAAATGACCAGATTTCTGACCGTTTTTGGATTTAATACATCTGCAAATTGTCAATGTTGGATTCAGTCAAACAAATTTGTATTATTTTTGTTTGGAAGTGTTTAAAAAAACTGTAATATCTGCATGCGAACCAATTTAAAGCACATGAATCAGA
>OW240914.1:188041603-188072193 GCA_933207985.1 Pelobates cultripes
AGTAGGTATCTAGGTAGTATGAAATGAAAAAGAAATTATGCTGGTGACAGATGATCTTGTGAACCACTGTATTTTAATTAGTCTAATAAACTAGAATGTATCATTCACTCATCACAGCAGGCCTGAGTATGATAAACCTGCTTAGTGAGTGTATCACAACTGCCTTGTACACTTCCTATGATTAAGAAACATAGGGAGAAGGGAGTAGAATCTGGATCATGTATAACTGGAATCACAATGAATGAATAAAGATATAATGGTTGGCACCCCTTTAAGCACTACAGAGGGACCAAACTGTCCAATAATTCAAATAAGAAAGAGTGTACTACCCATCACGGGGAGATATAAAAATGAATGAAGAAAGGCCCCGAAACATGTACGGCAGAAACATAGGGTGTCTGCCAGACATGTTTAATCCATAGTGAGCTCAGAGACACCACTTTTGAGACAAAAAGCTAGGTATGTCTGTTGGTAGTGTTGTGTATGTATTATACCCTGTGTATGTGTTGGGGTGACATGTGGGTACTTATGGTGCTGCGTAAAATATAAGTGAGGTGACTTATGGCTCCTGTAAATGATACCAGTGCCATGAAAGTGACTGTTGGGTAGGAAATATGTGTGCTGCGGGATGACAAATGGGTGTCATGAGGGTTACTGCAGGGTAATTTTGTCTCATGGGCAAGCCTGAGGTTGTCTTATAGACAAGTTTGAGCCCCGCAGCCTCACAGGATCATTGACAGACCTCAATGTTGTATTCTTGCGCATGCACGAGAGTACCATACCGAGGCGGCTCATGGCAGCTGAAGCGCCAAGTGCCAAAGAAAACCTGCCGAGTTAACATGGAAGCAGCTGCAAGGAACAGCCTGAGGTAAGTAAAGCTCACCTCCCCTGCACCCCATGGCTACTGGACCAGCAACAGATCTGACTGTTTGCGAAATATGCAAAGACCCCTGAAGTTGACAGTTTTGCTCTTTTCAGCAAGAGATACTTTGTGTGTCATGTATGCTTCTGGTAAACTAATGGGTGGTGTAAAAACCAGTGGGGTGATTGATGCATTGTGGCTAAGAATCCACAATGTTAACTCTCTTACAGAGTCTGGCTGCTAAATATTTGGGATGTCTCATGAATATTCACTCGTGTGGAATGCTTACTTGTGGGTCTTTAGCATTTTTTTTTTAGCTGTAATAAAAAAAAAATACAATTTATTACCAGTTGGTATTAAATTAAAACCTAGAAACAAAAAGCAAAACAAAGAAGACAAAATATATTTTTAGTATGGTTCTATTGTTCTGAATCTCACAGGTGACATGCACTGTTTAAATAAGTCAAGCTCTGGTCTAAATAATCCCCATATCACAAAAGAGGGGCTGTATAAACTCTGCACATACACACGTGTTGTAAATTGAGCTTGTTATGCTACTGTAGTTAAATATTAACATTTCTTAGAAGGCGTTTTTTTTTTTTGTTGTTTTTTTTTAAATCCAGAATGGATATAACCTTCACTTCCTTTATTTAAAACACAGTCACTGTGGCAAGTAAACAGTGTCACAGCAATGACCCTGCATTGTGAAATCTTCAGAGCAGCTCTGAACAGCAGGTTTATGATATTCACTTGTCACACTGGAAAATAAGTAATTTCTCTATAACTAGCAGTAATGTGTTGATTCATTCTAAACTGTAGGAGTGTCACTGTGACAAAGCAGCACCCATGATCCTCACACACGTACATACGTATGTTTGCATCTATTTGTTCCTGCACGTTATATATATATAGATATAGAGCATGCATGTGCCTGTGTACGTAGAAGGATACATATTATCCACTGCAAGCTCACAATGAAGTTTACAGAATGCCTAAATGTTTGATTTATCACTCAGATTGATTTTCCCTCTGTGAAAAATAAATAAACCTTTGTCTTTCATTCTCCATTGCCTAATAGCACTATCAATTTATAGAGTACTGTGTGTGTATGTGTGTTTTTCCCCTCCTCCCAAGCTGCAAAGCAAAGCAGATAAAGACACCTAGTGGCCATTATTGTTCATTCTCTCTGAGGACACTGCAAGTGATCAAACACACGTGTCACAAGGAGAAAGAGAATCAGCAGCATCAGAATTGCTGGATCTCGTCCAGCTCCGGCTGTTTATCCTTAATCCAGGTTTTACTTCTGGTTGCCTGCTAGGCTTTTTTTTCTCCTCTGCCTCTCTCTCTCCCTCTCCCCTATCGCTCCTCCCTTTTGCAATCCTATATTAACAAGCTAAGCTGGGAAGAAGGAACACAGTTCATTGTTGGCAACTACAGATGCCTTTAGCTGTAGAGTGAGGGATCCTAGCTCTCTGCAGCAAGATCACATTACAGGGTCACCCATTAGATTACAAAGGGGAGAGCTGCTCAACCTTCCTATATGCTGACTTTTACTGCCTGATCCTTGTACAAGCAGTATTTTGGGATCAATCGTAAGGGGTAAGTGTGTATTATTTAATGATCTTGTTATGAGCCCTGTTCATTGTCTGTGGCTCATGGAGTCTGTGAGATATGACAGATGGCAGGGCTGCAATGATAACGTATTGTATGCTTAATAATTTACTTTATACTTGAAGTTCGATAAGTAGTCAGTTTTATATAATTTTGTTTTAATTCTCTCTGCAACGATATCGGAACAGCTCTATTTTGTGTTCTTATTTTCAGCATATACATAGAGTGTGTATATAGACCGTTTTTTGGTGGTTTTTTTTTTTTTTGTTTTGTTTTTTTAGTGTCTTGGGTCTTGTGGTGTGGATTTTTATATATATTTTTGAGGGGGGGTTATGTGTTGTGGGTTATTTTGGGGTTTTTTTGGTTTTGTTTTCATGGTTTGGCTAGAAGTAGTTTTCGGATTGTATTGTGTTAAATCAGTAAGTTTTATTAAAAGTAAGCAGTTTATGTGCGGTGTGCTATAATGAAGAATAATTGGTGTCTGCATCCCTACAACACCCTGAATGTATTTAATGGCTTTAATATCCTACGGTGCATGTGGTCATTTTTAAATGTAGACACCAAGTGTTGTAACAGTGATCACCTCTCAAACAATTATTAAAAAAACTGCATTTTGGCAGATGGCAATCTATGGGTTACAAACCCCCTTTCATGGTAGCTGACATGTTTTGTAGAAAGGATTCATTTTGGAATGGACGGTCTAAATGTTGTCTGAGGATCACTCGTAAGATTATCTAAGCTGCAGCCTATAGCATATGGATAAGTCTTGCAAATGATAGCATAGCTTTGTTTTCATTGTTGCATGAGCCCATGGCTGCTTAATATCCACCCCTTCCTCCTTCCCTGCTGTACTAAGTTGAATATTAGCGTCTCTGTAGTGTTGATTACTGCATTAAGGCTTATGCCCTTGTGTTATTTGTTCATTATGGGAATGATGACTTCTGCTGAGCAAGCCTATTGGTGATTAAAGGCGTTGAAAGAATGTGAAGTGTTTAATGCTAGCCTTTTGTAGGCATAAGGTAGCATGCTCAATGTCATGACAAAACTTTTTAACCCAATTTAAAGGTGCAATTATTATTTTTTATTTTTGTATGCATTCTTAAGAATGCTGTGCATTTCTGAATATGCTGCTGTTTAATGTAAGATCTCGTTCTGAAGAAGCTATGTCCCATTGAAATGGCATCACTTCTTACTGCTTGTATGTGTTCTCCTGCAGCATATAGGATATAATCAAAGATAAAATGATTTTATGCTACAGCATGATAAACTGTTATCTTAACCATAAAATATCAGTTTCAAGTGTGTTTATCTAAACAATGCAGGAAATGAAAGGGGTGTTGGTGACGCTCTTTATGCTGCCTATAGTCAGCCGAGTGCACATTCATACAAGCACAAATGGGGAAAGTAGATCTCAATGATATGGTACCATTGCACATCTGTAAAGGAAAGCTTCTTAACCTACAGTATCATAATGGATTGTTGTAATTATCAATAAAATACTTTGTTTTTGGGTTTTTTTGGTCATTCTTTTATAAATGTCTAATGTGTGTTTAATTTCTCCCAGGTGTGCAATGGCCGAACATATGATGGCAATGAATCACGGCCGATTTCCAGATGGAACAAATGGTCTTCACCACCATCCAGCTCATCGAATGGGAATGGGTCAATTTCAGAATCCTCACCATCATCAACCGCAGCAACACTCTTTTAACAGTTTAATGGGTGAGCACCTGCACTATGGAGCAGGGAACCTAAACTCAAACAATGGCATCAGGCATGCCATGGTGGCTGGGAATGTAAATGGTGGTCATCCGAATAACGGCATGGCTCAGGCAGCGAGATTTAACAATGCACAGTTTATGGGACCCCCTGTGACAAATCAAGGAGCTCAGCTGACTGCTAGCATGCAACTTCAGAAGCTGAACAACCAATATTTTACGCATCATCCGTACCAGCACAATCATTACATGCCGGACTTGCATCCTGCAAATCATCAGATAAATGGAACAAACCAGCATTTCAGAGACTGCAATCCAAAACACAACTCTGGCATGTCTCCTTCAGTCAGCCATGTACCTGCTGCAATGCTGCCTCCTAGTGTCATAGACACGGACTTCATAGACGAGGAAGTACTAATGTCCTTGGTGATAGAAATGGGATTGGATCGGATCAAGGAATTACCTGAGCTTTGGCTAGGACAGAATGAATTTGATTTTATGACAGACTTTGTTTGCAAACAACAACCAAACAGAGTAAGCTGTTAGAATTGCCATTTGGGGAATAAAACAAAGACCTTGAACATTCCTCTATGGACAACAAATCTTTCTTCCAGAGTCCACTATTAATCTGTACAGAATTTTTATTTTTCCCATGATTCCTGCATTTTACTCAGCTTGTTCCCTGCAAAGTCGGTTAATTGAGCCACTTTCTTCCTGATGTAGGGCATATGAGCTCATGTTCCTCTACCTTTTTATAGCAAATAATCCTAGACCCCCAGTTTTAATCTGTCTTGAAGTCAATTTTCACTTTTCTTATTTATTTTCTCTTTTTACTCTTATGCTTGACTATATCAAAATGAAGAGCGATGGTTTTTGGTTGCATGAACCTTCGATGCTGCCATATTGCTTCATTTAATCTATGCATTGGCTTTTTTCCTTCCCACCCTGCCTCCCACATTCTATGTATGCTAAACTGGAAGTTTAACAATTATGGGCCAAACCTTGCTGGATTAGGATGTCCTACTGTTTATTTAACTTGTATTTTTTTAATATTGGTTTCACCCTTTATGTACAGACAAGTGTGGGTGGAATTGAATCAGTGGAAAACATTAATTTTTTTTTTTTTGGTTTTCAAAATGTTTGACACTGTGCTAATAGTTACTTTAGTTCATGAGAAATACTACTGTGTTGAAAGCTTTTTAGGAAATTTGACAGTATTTTTGTACAAAACCCTTTTTTTTGAGAAAATACTTGTTAATTTATTATATTTTAATTTGCCAATGTCAATAAAGAGCTGCAATGTGCACTATTCTAGTTTGGTCTAAAATTTCTTATTTATTGGTTCTAGCTTAATGAACTTCTGCATGTTGTGTGTGCCTATAAAGATTGGATATCTGTTTATTGTTTAAATTAATATTTTGCAGATTAAAAACCAAAATGGTCTTTAATCTTGTTGCCATAGCACTTTTATAAAACAAAGATTTTTAGTTTATGAAACTGTATTATCTAACAAGCTGTAAGTGTTGCTGTGCTCCCCTAGAAATATCTTTAACCCTTTTAAGGGCCAAATGTGAAATGACAATCGTGTCCATAAACCCCCTAGGCAAACCCAGAAGTGTTATGCTTGTGTACCTTTTGGATGATTTATCCATAAAGTTATTTGGTTTAGCAATTGTACCCTTTAATACATTCAGGATCATTTACTCAAGTAAGATTTCTTGAGAATTAAAAATGAATTTCCAGTTGTGCTATTTTTGGCCTTAAATGTAAACCATGCTCCCAGGTCTAATTGTGGTGTAAAATGTGATATATTACACATGCTTTATTTTTAATCCCGACTTGTTATGTCAAACAATTTGGCATTGTATGTTACACTGCAATATTCAAAATTCCCTCTTGGATCCACATAGGCACATATGGGAATAATGATTATCATCTTTAACGAAAAATGGACACTGTTTGCAATACAGCAACAGGGACAACCTTCACACATGCCCTTAACGGATGCACATATAGTATTTCAGATTTTAACTTTCTCAAGCCACTTGAGTTTGAAAAGTGTGCATTCCATTGTCAAATACTCAGTTTCTCTGTAGAATGTCTAGCCTTATGACCAAGATCCTCGTTTAAGTTTGGTTGTCTCTGCTTTACGTTTCAGCAACACAAACCTAGCTGATCTCTATCGTACTGTAGCACATTAACGGTAACCTGTAAACTAGGTTGCCTCCTAAGGATTAACTCAAAAGTTTTTCCTTGAAGTATCTTGTCTTCAAATATCTTTGCAGTCATATGGACCTGTTTATAAAATGTTGAGTAACTGTAAAACCTTTGCCTCATGAATGGGCAGTTTAAAGGTGACGTTGTTTAATTCTGTAAGATCTAGTACCACAACTAGATCTGTGATACATATTTTGGTTGTGCACAACAACTGATGTAATGTTCCGAATCGTGAATAGACCATTGGAAAATGCTTTGAAGATTTGTCTGAACATGCTTATCACCTCCCTCAGTTTACTTTGTTTTAGATCCTTTTGTATAGCAGTGTGTACATGCATCACTAACACAAATCTAAACCTTCAGTCTGGGTATAATTTTTATATATATTTTTTTTTTAATTTTATTTGGCATTTTATGTATCCAGTCTCTAATGTACATTCCCTCAAACTTGCAGCATTGCTAACTTTTATTACAACCAGTAATCTTAGTAAAACATTTTTGCTTTTTACAGTTGGTAAGATTTTAAGTAAAATTCCCTTAGCCTTTCATAGAAGTCTGCTCTTAGCTATGATTCCCATACCTGAAGAGAAAATATATGGGCACCTCTCGACTTGCTGTAACACTTTGGTTTCGTGTTTACTACAGAAGCTGAAAAACCCAATGTTCAACAACTTGAAATGAAATACCCTTTCCTTAAAATGGTCAACTCCAGTGTTTGTGCGGGGGATTTTTTCCCCTCAAATGTGTAGTTTGACTCTGAATTTTATAGTTTTTTTTTTTCAGCTGCTTAAGTAACTTGTGCATTAGTCTTGTGAAGGAAATGCATTGCATGGTTATTACCCTAAATGAACTCAGACCACTTGTTCCTCATTTATATGGTCATACCAAAGTGTTTTGCCAGTTACAGCTTCATTAAGTTATCACTCAGTAGAAGGCTGTACTCATTCTTTCTCATGCCATAAAACTGGGGGTCTTGGGACTCTTCTGTTTGTAAGGCATTTTGCACACTAAACTTAAGCTAAAACATTTATTTTAATTTACAAAGGATTACAAATTCCATAATCTGTGCATATACCACAACACATTATTAAAGTGAAACCATGACCAAAGTACAAGTTTACAAATAAGAATGTCAAGTCAGTTGTGGACTTTAGTCTACATTCCAAACATGATGCACATGAACCACATGATTGTTATGAACGTATCACATGACTTCTAAAGAAATTCTGAAGACTGGAGTTCAGTTTTACAGTTAGACTTTTTTTTTTTTTTTATCACTATACACCTATCCATAACACTTGTGTTTTAAAAGTTGTTGGGTTTTTTGTTTTTTTTTTAGATTTAATAATTAAACAAATGGGTAACCATTCTAACATTGGTAGGTTTTATCTTGGCCATTTTGGACAAAAATGTTGTTATCCCTTCACTAATTCTCTACAATACTGTTTTTAGTGTGTACGTGTTTGCTGCTCTGTGTTACTGAAGTAACATTTTCAACTGTCTTGTCTATTAATATAATCTCTGCAGTGTAGATGCATATTTGATATGAGACACTCTTTTGCCCCTAAAAGTACAGCTAATGCCTTATCTGGGTAAGGTGAGTGTATAGTTAATTTTGTCACCCGGAACCCATATTGGTACTGTGTGAAATGGAGTGTTCACATTCTTGAGAAATATCATGGTGTCCAGTAACATGAATGCATGTTTTTTGTTCATTGGCAACAAAACTCAGTCCTAGCCAGAGGGTGATTACAACACTGCATTGCTGTAAGCATGTGCGTTAAATGAAGGCAAACAAACCTTTTGTGGAAATTAAAATTTAAAGTTGTAACAGATGCATTTCTTGGTCATCTTTATGCACAGCTGCTTCATTGGTCCACAACACCATGCTGTGTTTAGAGGCAAGATCTAGACAATATATCTGTCTCAATGTTAACTAGACATCTGCAATATTACATATTTCTACAACCATCTATAACAATTATTGAAAGTGACAGTAAAGGTTTTAATATGTAGCAGATGCTTTTAAATTTTTTTTTTTTTTTTTTTTTTTAAAGCTGAAACTTCGCAGTATTTATATGCAAAGCATAATGGCCTATAGCAGACTTGGCGATTTTCAGTATTTAGGTTGATCGGTTGCTTGAATATTTTTACTGCTTCTCCTGTTCACTCTGGATTTTTTTTTTTTTCTCACTTGACCTGTCAACTAAATGGTGGGAAAATGCTCCTGTGTTCTGCAAAATATATACATAATATAAAATGGAGACATAAAGTAAACAGTGCAGGTCAGGAGTCCGGATACAAGTCAAGGGCTCATGAGCTGCACCACTGTAACCACCTAATAGGGAGCTCCAATGAGGGGGTAACCATCCAAAATATGTAGGTAATAGGAGTAGTTGATGTGTAGAGTCCCACAAAGGGAAACCAACATCAGGAGAGCTCCACTGTATAAGAAATGAGGAATGGAGGCCCTACCTTTTAATCAATCTAACGATATGCAAACAAAGTATAACTTGAAAAAGATCTACTAAACAGTGCCCAGGGGATCAATTGTCTGGAGTACTAGCTAGCATCTAAGTTCCAGTTCCCCTAGTGTCTGACTGACAGGAAGGTAGTGTAAACGAGGTTAGGGAGAGAGGCACAGGGTCCCCAGAGAACAAGGAACCGGGTAATCAGGTCTAAATGCAGATGTAAAGCCTCACACAAAAAATAAATAAATTAAATAAATCTCTCAATTCACCCTAAAAGTTACCTCGACACCGTGGTCTAACCACTAGTGTCTACCTGAACCAACTCTCCCTACTAAAGTTATAAATAAACACCTAAAAATCAATAACCATAGTGGTAACAAAAATAAAGTGCTACCAAGTGCAGAGATTAAAGAAAAAATGCCATTGGCAGGAGCCTGTTTATTTATAACTTTTAGTAGGGAGAGTTGGTTCAGGTAGACACTAGTGGTCTAGTAGATTTCTTCAGTGGATATAGGTTTCAACACTCCCCAACCTGACACTTCTGTTTTATATGGAATGTCCTCTACTATTTAATCATATATTTAAATAAAATTTTATAACCCTTAAATCTTGCTCCACTGGATATTTAAATGTTTCATACAGATGTGAAATAGTTGACAAATAGTTGAATTTCATGGGGTCATTGTCCGCTTGTTTCATAACTTTGCTTCTGATTTTAAATCCCGTTGAGGTTCTCTTATTCTGTTTATTACTTATGGAAAATGACGCTTGAGTCACTGCCCTAAAGATCTTCACATAAAACTTAATATATTAAATATGCCATTTTTCAAAACCTCTTTTAAAATATGAATTGTACGGGGTTTTTCTCCTGTATTCCCCCCTCTTTTGTCATACTGACTCTTACTGGTGTTTATAACACACTGACTGCTAGAATTGGAATGTGAATTGATTATGTATTGCATTCACTGATGTCTTTTTGGGCGTATCGATTTGTAGCATGCATTTGCTACTTTTTAATTTTTTTTTATATTTTACCTGGTCCTCCATAATATGGGAGATACTCATATCTTTTCTTCACATTTTTACAGAACTGCACATTCTTGCTACAGCATAAAGAAAACACTGTTAACAGCATTTTTTGAAAATGGGCTGTTTCCCTTTAAAGTTTTGTGTGATAATTTTCTTGTTGGCAAGCACTGTTGATCCTTAAACATTTCTCTCGTTACTCTGCATTTAATAAGCAATGAGAGCAAAAGTCATTAACAAATTACCAATTCTTTCAAACGTATAAATTGTGAATGTGAAAAATCTGACTGACTTGTTTGACAGTTGTGGAGCTTTTTTAATGCTTTATGTAGGGAATCTTTTATCTTTTATCTTTAGTGCCCTATACTTTCCCTTACCATAATCATGTCTTGCCAAGTTATGTTTTCGAACCAGTTAGTTCCAGCAAGTCACTAGAGAGGATCTGAGCAATGGACCTTTTAATTGTTAATTCCAATGGTCAGCTCATCTTAAAACATTTCCATATATATTTATGAATAACATTCAGCAATTAACATACCAGGGAACTTTTATTTACATATGCTTTATTTTAGATATACGGCAGTAAGGGTTCATTTAAAATGGCAATGACATTCTCTGAAATACTCACATGTGATTTCATACAAAAGTTTAAAGCTTTGATCTGCCACACTGCACTTTTTAGGGTTAGAAGAATGAGTTTGCAGATATCCTTTCCTTCAGTGCAGATACTATTTAACAAGTAACTTTTATTAATTAGGAATGCCACAAATTTAAAGTATAAACTAAGTCTTGTATATGGGTAAATGCTGAGGGCATTTTTTTTTTTCTAGGAACTAAACCCTTTTCTAGTTTATGTACTGAGGCAGATGGTCTGATTCTATCAAACTTGTATAGCCTGTGGTCCTAAAGTTTCTAGACTCCCTTGTGCTTTGTTTGTCAGGTAAGGGCTTGCTGGTATTTTTAAATATAATATGTATATTGTGACACAGTGGAGTCTTCTGATGAACAACAAAAAACTATCTGTTCACTAAACCACATAACTTAGCAGGAAATAGCTTGGTCTTCTTGAGTGTATTGTATGATCCCATTGTGCTTCAAAATACAATTACCTCCTTCTCTGCTGAAGTACCCATAATGCTTCAGAATGATATTCAGATCTACATTTAGGCATTCACAGGAATAAAGCTAGTGGAATTGGAGGAGTTAATCTAGTTGGTAGAAGGTATAATATGTAATGCTCTTAATGCATTTATAAGCTTAAAGTAAATGCTGCAGATTCCACAACAAAGAAGGATTAATTGACTTGTGCCAACTTCTTTTCCTGAACTAAAGCTTAAGTGACATATTACTTTCTAAACAAGACAATGCAGTCATTTTTAATCGATGTATGATGCAAGTGATATTTTGTTGTTTTAAATGGTGATTTAGATAACTGTGGCATTGACGTATGATCAAGTTTAGTGTCAGACGCAAGCCCACGTGCAGTTTAATGGTTTAAAGGAACACTATAAGGTCACTGACAGATACGCATACAGTAGCTAACAGAAACACAAACTCACACACACACTCACTGGCAAACATACACACACAGTCAGACACACAAACACACACACTAGCAGACACACAGGCACACACACACTCACTAAGACACACACACACTCACTAAGACACACACACACTCTCTGACAGACACACACTCTCTGACAGACACACACTCACTGACACACACACACTCACTCACATTAACACATGCATTTTTTTTAACCCCCCCCCTCCAGCCTCCTTACATTTGGGAATGCTGGGGGGGGGTGGATTCTCTATTTCCCTGGGGGTCCAGTGGCAGATGTCATATTCCGGCTCCCAGCCTCACTCTGCGGCGCGCGAGGGAGCTGAGCAGACCGCTCAGAGGAAGAGCTCCCTCGTCAGCCGCCCGCCCAGCATGGCTGACAAGGCATTTGCCCTGGACATTTGAGGGGGCGGCTTTTATTGCCACCCCCTGGAAAAAGCCGCCCAAGGCAAATGCCTTGTTTGCCTCGCGGCTAAAACGCCCCTGGTTAGCCCCCTATAAAAGTTTAAAACTCACCTAATTTCCAGCGCCGCGCTAGCTCTGCCCCCTTTGTGACATCATCAAAATGGCAGATATTTAGCCAATCCAATGCTGAAATGCATTGGTTGGCTAAAATCGGTGCAGGGCAAAATGCCGTTTTGGCCAATCAGGACCTCATCATTTGGGATGCATTGAATTAATGCATCTCTATGAGGAAAATTACGCATCTCCATGCAGAGTGTGGGGTTGCTGAACATCAGGGCTGCATTTTCGCCACTTGGAGGTGTCCCTAGAGGCAATGTAAACACTGCCGTTTCTCTGAAAAAGCAGCGTTTGCATGAAAAAAGCCTGAAGGGAACTATTATACTCGCCAGAACAACTACATTAAGCTGTAGTTGTTCTGGTGACTATAGTGTCCCTTTAAGTTTGCCGTTTTACAGGCATTGATATAAACAAACTTTTTTTTTTTTGCAAATATTCTGAAGTTTACAGGAGATCTGGTGTATTGTTTATAAACGTGAGATAACATGTGTTTGAGACCAGAAGAGAAGACTGACTCCGTTATTAGTCTGACTATGTAAAAGGTTTAAATGTCTGGGGATTTTTAAATATATATTTAGTGTGTAGGTTGTCCATGTTGCTATTGTACGTTATGGCTTGTTAAAACCGTATTTAGGAGATTAAACAAACCTGCTTGGACAGATTATTTATCGGAGTGGCTGCAGTGGGGTCTGGCTTTGGATACAGGGCACAGCCTCAGCGTTTATTAAACTGTTGAAATACGTTGACAGAAAACTGGGGATTGCACCCAAATGCTAGAAAACATTAACCAATATATTGATCTTTATGGCACATTGTGTGTCTTTTTAAACTGTTGTAAGGTATATAAAATAATAAATGCTGTGCTGTAGTGCAACTTGAGATTTTCAAGATAGTTGGTTGTTGAAACTGTATTTTAACTAAAATTCCAGGAATTGTTGTTGGGTATGTGAGGGAAAAAGGGGGGGGGGAGGTGGGGGAGGGAAGTAGACTTTCCCTTCCAAGCTCTACTATCCAGTGACCATTAGAACTAAAATGAGATCATTTACCTAGAGCATAGCTAACAGCACTATACACTATTCTAGCATGTATGTCATTGTTAAAGGGACACTATATAGTCATCAGAACTACTGCCTAATGTATTTGTTCTGGTGAGTAGAATCATTCCCTTCAGGCTTTTTGCAGTAAACACGGTCTCTTCAGAGAAAAGGCAGGGTTTAAATTACAGCCCAGGGACACCTCCAGTGGCCACTGCTCAGATGGCTACTAGAGGTGCTTATTGGAGCAGTGCTGCTCAATGTGCAGTACTGACCTTTAGTTTCTCCACTCTCTGCATGGAGACACTGGACTTTCCTCATAGAGATGTGTTGATTCAATGCATCGCTTTGAGGAGATGCTAATTGGTCAGGCAGGGCTTGGCTCTACCCCTGGCCTGCCTCCTTGGCATTGATCATCAGAATTGACCATCTTAGCCAATCCAATGCTTTCCTATGAGACCATTGTGGTTGGCTGAGATCATCAGAACATGTGTGATTGTAACAAAGTGTGTGTGTGTGTATATCAATGTCTCTGTTTATATTCAAGTGTGCGTATATATGAATTTTAGTCTGTGTATTTCCTTAAGAAAATGTGATTTTGGGTGGTGCAGAAGGAACACCTGATAATGTATTTGTTGAGATTGGTGTGGAATAACAGCATTGGCCTGCACAGAGCCCAGGCCTCACCCCCAATGGATAACTTTGTGATAAGAGCCAAGCTTATCATTCAAAATCATTGCTCATGACCAAGTCTCTTTTCTCAACAGCAGCAAATCTGGCTAGTAATGTTAACAGCTGGTGACTCATCTAATTATGTCTTTTAACCCCTTAAGGACACATGACGTGTGCCTTACCATAAGAGCAGTGGCTATTTTGGCAGGAAAGTGTGGACAAACTATATTTAGGCCTGTAATTTTTGAATGAGATGTCTGACAAACAGCTGTCCAAGTACAACTGGAAGTTTATAACAAACATATAATGCAATGCACATGAGAACATCGCTAAATATAAAATTAATGAAATAAGGCTTTGCATGAAGTAACCAGAATCTTAAAGTACATATCAGTCAGACCCGTCTCAAGTAACATCAAATGAACATAATGAGCATAATCTTCCAAGTAACAAAATTGGTAATACTAAAACTACCACGTCAGTATACCACCCAATGTGCCACTCTTAGGGGGTATATATATTAATACTTCCCAATGATTGTCTTGTAATATGTCTTGTAATAACAGCAAAATTCCTCTCAGGATAAATATAGAGCCATGCCAGGCTCTATGTGGTTAGCGTTGGGTTGCCAATAACTGGCTACGAAAATACTCCAGATGCAGATTCTCAGCAGTACCAGAAAGTATTTATTACATAAAAGCAATATCATTGGGAAGTATTATTACATATACCCACTAAAAGTGGCACATTGGGTGTTATAATGACGTGGTTGTTTTAGTATTACCAATTTTGTTCTTTGTATTTTAAGGTGAATGGGAACACCTGTATCTGTATACACCACACCAGTTATTTGAAGCGCCTAGACACCTGTTAACCCCTTAAGGACAGAGCTTCAGAAGCTTGTCTTTCACTTAATGACAACAGCATTTTTTGCTGTTTATGTTCAACTGCAATTTGCATTTTACTTATTTATTGCACCGACACATATTATATACCGTTTTTTAAAGGACAGAAAGGGCTTTAATTTGATGTAACATATATATGTGTATATATATATATATATATATATATATATATATATATCACTGTAGTCAGTGATCAATTGGCAGGGAAGGGGCTAATTTTTTATTAAAATGGGTAAAGGGGGGTGGGATTTTAAATTAACTTTATTTATTTTTTACACAGGGGGCAGGATCAGCACTGTTCCGGCTCCCTGCACTTCACACAGAACCAGGAAGTGCAGGGAGGCAGAAGGTAAGTATACTAAGCACAGCCTGTCAGAGCGAGCACATGTGCTGGGCAGCGAGATCGGGTGCTCCCAGTCTGCCTCTAATACAAAGGCAGACCGGAGCACCATTAACCCCGTGATCACGGCGATCTGGGGTTAATTTTACCACGAGGTCCGTCACTCGTCGTTAAGGGTTTCCCCTAAGTGACGGACCTTGTCCGTCACTCATCATTAAGGGGTTAAACTCTTTGAGTTTTAATTCTGTGCATAATCTTCCAAGATTATTAAAATTGTGCCTTTATTTTTTTTTAAATATATACACTAGACTAGAGATCAAGTTGGGGACCACTATACCTTGGAATTGGAACCAATATATTATGCATTGTAACCCCCCTTTTGATTTTCTTACCCTCTTTAGTGTATTGTACCCCCCTTTAGTATGTTTTATACCCTTTTGTGTGTCTCCCTCCCCATTATGTTTACGGATCTTTCTTCACCCCCCCCCCAGACCATTTCTGTGGCTCTCTCCCCTCAGCACATTGGTGGGGGGCATGGGGCTGAGGAGGGGAAACAGGGGAAGGGGGAAAGGACTGTGTAAAGGGACTGGCTGAAGAAAGGGGACAGGGGCTGAGGAAGGGGGATTAAAAAAAATAAAGTGTATTCTCCCTCCCTGAGACTTACTTTGGGCCAGGAAGGGGTGGGACAGGATCTGGAGCCTGCAGTCAGTGAAATCAGCTGGCCCCTCCTGATGATGTCAGGAGGAGGGGGCGTGACATCCCCTGCTCTTCTCCCAGACTCCCCAGCAGAGGAAGTCACGCCCCCTCCACCTGACAACATCAGGAGAGGCCAGCCGACTAGACTGGCTGCAGTGTGACAGGTAATTAGAAAAATCAGAGTCCCCAGCCAGACGCAGGGGATTCAGATTTTTGCGCCCCCCAGCTTTGGCGCCGTAATCCCCCCCACTTTTCATCTCAAACTTCAATTTGACTTATCTTGTAGGCGGAAGTGTGTTACCCATATTGGGGTTACAATTGGATGTACATCAGCTTCTCTCGAAAATTAGACTGTATATATTCGGACTGCCTGTACTTTACCTGTGGACTCGGTCATTCAGCTTCATCCTGCTTTTACTCTAATGAAAAAATAGTACAAAAAAAATCTCAGGGTGACAGTCTGGAAGCATTATTCTACAGTGTGATGATACCTCATTGTTTTTTTCACTATTATGCAATTAAAATCCTTGCTTTAATACATGTGACTCATCTAATTATGTCTTTTAACCCCTTAAGGACACATTACATGTGTGACATGTCATGACTCCCTTTTATTCCAGAAGTTTGGTCCCTAAGGGGTTAAAGGACTTTGCATGCAAACTATGACTGAGCTCTGGTTTAGTTTTCTAATAAAATCTATACACTTTGCTAGTCAAACCACTTGCAAATGTTTAGATGAAAAGATATTTCAAATAATTTTTTTATGTATCTGTTATGTTGGATAATTTCATTCTGAAATAATACATTATAACTCTGCCCATTAAAAACTAGTCTATTTTCTGATCAATATAATGCATTAATACAATGTTAGCATAAAGAAACACTGTACGGCTACCAACGTGCATTCCTATTAATTTGCTATTTAGATTTAGGCCACCCAACTCAAATGTAAAAAAGTAAAATAAACAGTTTTAATAAACGCTTTTTCCAGCACTGCGACTCACTCAAGCGACACATACGCCTCATAATTCTATGAAATGCACTGTATTGGGCAAAAGTGATGATTTTGTAGGAGGAGCGACTGTAGCTCCAGGTTTGTCTAAGCACTGGAATAGCCTAGTTTTATATTTATTTTTTTCATTGGGGGGGAAAAAGGAACACAACAGTAAAAAAAAAAAATAGATCTATTTAAAATTAGTTTTCTTTTAAACAAATCTAAAGTAACACTACCATTAAAAATGTTGCCTGCCCATATAAATCTTGAGTTCTGCTGGAAAATGGGAAGCTTAGGACAGAAATCAGCACACACTGCATGATTCAATGAATGCATGTTGTCTTGTATTAACCCCTTAAGGACACATGACGTGTGACATGTCATAATTCCCTTTTATTCCAGAAGTTTGGGCCTTAAGGAGTTAAAGGAACACTATAGTGTTAGGAATAGAAACATGTATTCCTAGTGCTATAGTGTCCCTGTCCTTAACTTATTAAGTCTCCCCCCCAACCATACAGTGAAAAACCCTTGGCGATGGTGGGATCTAATGCTTTCAGATTTGGAATTTGAAGACGTTAGAGGTCCTCATGCAAAGCGTTTCATAGGTAAAACTCTGGGAGCAAGAAGCGTCTCTTGTGGCGGTCTGGAAGACAGCCACTAGAGATGGACTTAAAGGGACACTGTAGTCACCAAAATAACTATAGCTTAATGTAGTTGTTCTGGTGAGTATAATCATTGCATTCAGGCATTTTCATGCAAACACTGCCTTTTCAGAGTTTACATTGCCCCTAGGGATACCTCCAACTGGCTACTCTTTAGATGGCCACAGGAGGTGCTTCCTGGCTCAGTGCTGCACAGTAGGCAGCACTGCCATTCAGAGTCCCCACGCACTGCATGGGGACACTGAATTTTGCTTATAGAGATGCATAGAATCAATGCGTCTCTTTGAGGTGCTGACTGGCCCCGCCACCTTGATGACATCATCAGAATTGCCGATTTTAGCCAATCCAATGCTTTCCCCAGAGCCAGTGCCAACGGACCCGCGCAATGCTGGAAATAAGGTGAGTTTTATTAACTTTTACAGGGAGGCGAGCCACCTTAATGGTGGGTTTAACCAGGAATACGTTTGTGTTCCTGACCCTATAGTGTTCCTTTAACACGGCATTTTAAACATTGCAGTTTCTTTACATTGCAGAGTTAAACACACAGGAGCACTGCATCCAGACCACTTCAATGAGGTGAAGCGGCCATTGTGCCTATAGTGTACCTTTAATAGTAAAGGCTGCAGAGGTATAATGATGTGGGGAATATTTTATTGTGCACATTATACCACTTTATTACCAAATGAACTCCATTTAGCTGACAAGGTAAAAACAACTTTTTAGCTAACCTAGGCCTCGCTTTAGAGAGTTATCCATTAAAGTGAGAATTGAAGGTGAATTCAAAGTATATCTCAAATTTAAGTTTAAAGTAACCGAACTGAAAACATTCTCCAAGTCAGCTATGCATTCCGTTTGATTACTGTGGCCTTAAATTTGGAATTCACTTTGAATTCTCACTTTAGTCAATAACACAGTTAATATTTTTGGATAAGCTTTTCAAAAGATTTAAAACTTCTGGAAAAACGTTCAAATGATTTATCTACAAAAATGCCCATAAACTATAATAGTGACTTCTGTAGATAATCATTTGGAATGTTTTGCCATCAGATCTGAATAATTTGAAAGGTTTTATAAATCGAGGTCATAGCTAGAATAATTCTGTAACTCCTCTATTTTTCTAGCTCAGAATTTTTAACCTACAATTCCCAATTCTCAATTTTCTGAAAAAAATAAAGTCCAGGCAGGTCCCCACTGCACAATAGATACAGAACCCCTGTACAAACATTTTCACCTTCTTGTGCCTCAACAATGAAGTGTGGATCACACATCTCAAGGCATTTCTCAACTAGTGTTTAGATCAGGGGTGCCCAGGGAGTCCAAGATGTTATTGAACTAGAGATCCCATGATGCTTTGCATGTCTTTAGCATGACAAAGCTTAATGGAAATTCTCATGTAGTTCTACAACATCTGGGGATCTACCTTTTCAGCAATCCTGGTTTAGACTTATGGAGACCCTAAAAAATTGAAACAAGACAAAACAGAATGTAAGCTAACACTAAGAAATAAAAAAATAAAATAAACTAAACAAAATAAATATATACACAATTTTTGAAACGTTCTTGCACTCAGGCTATGAAGATAAGTACCTGCCGGGTGCTTATCCTGGGGCTTTAATATCCAGAAGGTAGTAAGAATGATAGCACTTACGGTCTTCAAATAAAATTCCTTCTTTATTCAGCAAGGTTAAAACATGGGATCAACGTTTCAGTCCCTCTCCGGGACTTTCATAAGATTCACATTTATATAGGAGATACATACATGACATAAGAGTCACATTTATATAGGAGACACATATGTCTTCTACATAAATGTGAATCTTATGTCATTAGAGATTTTGCGAACCGTCCGCGAACTTCTCGCGAACGGTTCGTGGCGAACTCCGGTCAGCTGACACATCCCGGCCAATCTCCAGCAGACCCTCCCTCCCAGACCCTCCTACTTCCTGGACAGCATCCATGTTGAAAGCAGCTTCAACATGGATGCTGTCCAGGAGGTGAGAGGGAGGGTCTGCTGGAGATTGGCCGGGATGTGTCAGCTGACCGGAGTTCGCCACGAACGGTTCGTGGTGAACCGTTAGCGAGAAGTTCGCGGACGGTTCGCGACATCTCTATATGTCATGTATTGTATTGATCCTGATGAAAGTCCCGGAATGGGACTGAAACGTTGCTCCCATGTTTTAACCTTGCTGAATAAAGAAGAAATTTTATTTGAAGACTGTGAGTGCTGCCATTCTTACTAATATATATATATATATATTTATTTATTTTTTTCTTTTCTTTAACAACTGGTATTGTAACATTATTTTAGACTTACAGAGTTCCACCAACTATGGGACAAGATGGGTTGGAAGATCTAAACTAAAGTATGCCAGTAAAACATGTAGAAATTGCTTAATGTGATCAAGTAAGCATGGATCAAAGGAATGTTTGAGCACCTTGTTAGATATATGCAGAATTCAAACTTAGAACCAAAAAGGGACCTACTAAGGCTTATACATTGCACATATCTAATGTGGTATAGTCAGTGAATATATTATATCTAGGTTTGAATTTAGGTTCTATGCTGCCAGAGTAAAATGCAGTTGAGGAAAAAAAAAAAAAACCTTGCTAGGAAAACATAGAAAACAGATGTCCTGCTGTACCGTATTGTTAAGAAATCTTTAAAAATATCCATGCAGAAAAATGCTACTTTAAGCAACTCTGCAGGTGAGGATTCAAGAAGTGAAATCTGTATTATTTGCACATAATTAAGAATTCCCATTTACTTTTTACTGGTTATGTCCGTGTGCAAAACATTGAAGCATGTTAATAAAGGGACATGTGACTTTTTGCAAGTAAACCCTCTAGCTAGCAGATGGTATAGTATATTCCCCTTTCTGCTTTGATAAATAGCTTTTAAAAGGCCTTCAAATAGGTTAACAAAGATTTGTTTCATTCGGAAGCATTCAGATAATGATATGAATGAGAAGCAAGGAGAAAGCATGCAAGGCACAGCCACCCCACCCCCATCTCACTAAACCTAAAGGCAATCATATGGCCAGCCAGAGTTAAGACCACAGGAACACTAATAAAAAAATCAATTGATGTGACTCCACAGCTCAATGGCATGTTAGGCATTTGAATACAGTACATGTTGCTATTATATAGGCTGTATGTTTCCAGAACTATTGTATTTATTTATCAAATGCTTTAACACTGCACATACATTGATTTCTCTGTTTTTTATTTTTTTAAGACTATCACGGAGAGCATTTACAAATAGTGTTACAATGCTTGCTATACACACAGGCATGTTTCTTGTTCTGAGTTTACGTAACATTTGTCATACTGTAGGCTATTCAGATTGATTAGTGAAATATAAAGTCATTAGGGTACCATGCACTGACTGGCATTTTTCAGTTTATAATGCACCATACTTTTTACATGGGTGCAATAGATAAAGGGCATTTATTTTATTTATTTTTTTGTCCAGTACAATTTCACCTTCTTATAAACCCGCATTTAAAAGTTCATCATTTAATACATAAATGCAAAAATAATGGGAAATTTGGCAAATAATCTCAGTACTTTAATATAGAATAACAGGGCCAAGGAATCAGCAAAATAAATAATTAACAATGTTAAAAAAAACAGCATATAATGAAAACAATCGTGTTAAACACATTATAACCTCTATGCAGGCTGTAATGTGTTAAATGGTGTGCTAGTTATCAGTGGTGGAACTAATGTAGAGAGGACCTGGTGCAAGAAATTTCCAACCACATATGATAGTATGCACCTTACATTTACATTATATCAAAAAGGGACTAAACCTGGGTAAATATGAGCTAATCTGACAGGGTTTAACCCCTTAAGGACCAAACTTCTGGAATAAAAGGTAATCATGACATGTCACACATGTCATGTGTCCTTAAGGGGTTAAGTATCATCTTGTTATATATTTATACCCATTTTCTTTCATAGTCAAAATCTCCTCTAAATCTCTGCTGTCAAGGCCTCACCCAGTTCTCTTTTCCAAAGCATCTGGAAGTTAAATTCTCATCTCCACATTGATTCGGCAACAAGCTGTGAACTCTTGAGAAGGATAATTTAGAAACTTACATATTCTAGAATCTCTTGCAGTCATCATAAATCTTTCTCAGAATCCGACAACTGCAGCAAAGTTTTGTAGTTCATCTGAAAGCATCCTAAATTTATCTTTGTATAAATAAACTATTGATCTTTGCCAGTTTTACCAACATCTCTGACCATTACTAGAAAATGATCAAACCACCAGCCAAGATTTCCTGGATTGCGTTTACGTTTATGGGGACATTTACTACTAAGTGGCAGAGAGTCCATCTTATTGAGCACATTTATGTAAATGTACGGTATTTGGAAGCATCATTTTCAAACTTTTTTTTATGTTAAAGGAACACTATAGCGTCAGGAACACAAACATGTATTCCTGACTCTATAGTGAAAATCCACCATTTAGGTGGCTTGCCACTCCCCCCACCCCCTTTAGCCACCGCACAATGGGTTAAAATAGGTTAAAACTCACCTTATTTTCAGCTCTCCACAGGTCTGCCGGCGATGGCCCTGTCCCCTTGGTGACATCATTAGAATTGCCGATTTTTAGCCAATCTAATGCTTTTCCATGGGGAAAGCATTGGATTGGCTAAAATTGGCAAGGGGCAGGGCCAAACACTGTTTTGGCCAATCAGCACCTCCTTGAATCAATGAATCTCTATGAGGAAAATTCAGCGTCCTCATGCAGAGCATGGGGACGCTGAATGGCAGGGCTGCCTACTATGCAGCACTGAGCCAGGAAGCATCTCCAGTGGCCATCTGAGGAGTGGCCACTTGGAGGTGTCCCTAGGGCCAATGTAAACACTGCCTTTTTTCTGAAAAGGCATTGTTTGCATAAAAATGCCTGGAGGCAATGATTATACTCACCAGAACAACTACATTAAATGTCCCTTTAATCCTAAGGGTAGAAAGTTGGAGAGGTGAACAAATAGAATCTTCTATGTCTCCCCGTGGGGTATATCCTGCTGAAGAGCACCACTTCAACGCCTTGGCAAGTTGCACGCATCTGTCAAAAAAAATTAGATTAGGTACTCCCATCCTTCCCAATGTTCTCAGTGAACCAGCTTAGTGAGTAGTCTAGCTCTTTTCCCAGACCAAATTAAATTAAAGAAACATGTGTTTGTGTGTTCCTAACTCTAAAGTGTCCCACTCCCACTTCCCCAGGTCTCCCCAATGTCTATAAAAGGGTTGAAATACTTTCTTTCACTTACCTGACTCCAGTGCCAAGGTCCCTCGGCGCTGGGTTGCACTCCTCCTCATAGGTTCACCATCTAACATCAACAGATGGGGGAGCCTTATGCATATGGGCGGTGCTGACTTTTGCTTGACTCTGGTTGTCCTCATTCAAAGCTTTGTGAAACTACAGGAAGATCCTCTAATGGCTGTCTGAACATAAACAAGCGCACCAGAGCAGCGTATCCCTCTAATCTATGTTCGGGAAATTTGAGGGATTCCCTGCTTTGCTCCGCTTGTCTATGTTCAGGGAAATTTACCCGAACGTAGACATACGCACCAGAGCAGCGTATCCCTCTAATCTATGTTCGGGGAAATTTCCCCGAACATAGACCTAACTTACCGACCAATTTGTTTTACGAGCGGGTCATAAGAACGGAACCCGTGGTAAGTGAGGAGTATCTTTGTAACTTTCACTCCTAATTATTCCAAGTTTGTTATCAAGGTAAAAACAAATTACCTTGATAAAGCCCCAGAATCTTATAATTTACTGCTCTTTCTTTGATAAGTTATTGGAAGAGTCCTGCTTGCTTTGAGATAAGTTGCTGGTGTGAGGCTAGAAGATGCACTCACTTAAAAGCGCAGTTAAAAGAGTATTGTTTTCATATCCTGTTACAATCATTTCAAAAATTATCCCAAAGCAAGTAAGAGTGTTGACATGTATATTCCCTTGCTTATTACTAATTATTGTGCACAGTTTAAAGATATTCACCAGATTATTAATACACATCTACCTATTTGATCTAGTGATAAAAAGCTTAAATATGTTGTGAACTATGAGTGCAAAGCAGTAGCTAGGATGGCACCCAGGGGCGGACTGACCACTCGGGCACTTCGGTCATGGACCGAGGGCCCGAGGCAGTCAGGGGCCCGGCAGCACAGCCTTGTTCCAGCTGGAGAGATCAGAGATCTCTCCAACTGGAACAGCAAAAAATAATAAAATAAAACTTTTTAATTGATAGGTTGTGGGGCCCCTGATGCAGCACGGGGCCCCACAACCTACCGCTCTGCTAGTCACACCTCCCCCCCCCCATGGAGACCTGGCAGCTTCACCTCCTCCCTGCCAGGTCTCCTGCTTCCTCTCCCATGAGGCTCTGTGTGATGGGAGAGGCGGGGCCAGGAAGTGACATCACTTCCTGTTTACTCCTCTCACACAGAGCCCAGCATGGAGAAGGAGCAGCAGGCGGGGAGAGAAGAGGGAGCAGAGATGCAGGTAGGCACCAACCACCCCCTTCCCCCCCCCTCACTATCACCAGTCACCCCCCTCACTGTCACCAGTCACCCCCCCACTGTCACTAGTCACCCCCCACTGTCACTAGTCACCCCCCCACTCTGTCACCCCCTCACTGTCACTAGTCACCCCCCCACTGTCACTAGTCATCCCCCCTCACTGTCACTAGTCACCCCCTCCCTCACTCTGTCACTACTCACACCCTCCCTCACTCTGTCACTAGAGTGAGGGGATGACTGGTGACAGAGTGAGGGGATGACTGGTGACAGAGTGAGTTAGGGGGGTGACTAGTGACAGAAGGAGGGATGGAGTAGTGACAGAGGGAGGTGGTGACTAATGACAGTCACCACCTCCCTCACTCTGTCACTAGTCACCCCTTCCCTCACTCTATCACTAGTCACCCCCTCACTCTAGTGACAGTGAGGGAGGGTGTGACTAGTGACAGAGTGAGGGAGGGAAGTGGTGACTAGTTGACAGCGTTAGGGAGGGAAGGGGGTGACTAGTGACAGAGGGAGGGGTGACTAGGGACAGAGTGAGGGAGGTGGTGACTAGTGACAGTCACCACCTCCCTCACTGTGTCACCCCCTCCCTCTGTCACTGGTCACCCACTCCCTCCCTCACTCTGTCACTAGTCACCCCTTCCTTCCCTCTGTCACTAGTCACCCCTTCCCTCACTCTGTCACCTGTCACCCCCTCACTCTGTCACCCCCTCACTCTGTCACCCCCCTCACTCTGTCACTAGTCACCCCCCTCACTCTGTCAATAGTCACCCCCTCACTCTGTCAATAGTCACCCCCTCACTCTAGTGACAGAGAGAGGGAGGGGGTGACTAGTGACAGAGAGAGGGAGGGTGTGAATAGTGACAGAGAGAGGGGGTGACTAGTGACAGAGTGAGGGAGGGTGTCACTAGTGACAGAGAGAGAGAGGGAGGGGGTGACTAGTGACAGTCACCACCTCCTTCACTCTGTCACTAGTCACCCCCTTCCTCACTCTCTCACTGTGTCACCCCCTTCCTCACTCTGTCACTAGTAACAGTCACCACCTCCCTCACTCTGTCACTAGTCACCCCTTCCTTCCCTCACTCTGCCACTAGTCACCCCTTCCCTCACTCTGTCACTAGTAACCCCCTCACACTAGTGACAGAGTGAGGGAGTGACAGAGAGAGGGAAGGGGGTGACTAGTGACAGAGTGAGGGAGGGGGTGATTGTCACTAGTCACCCCATCCCTCTCTCTGTCACTAATCACTCCCTCCTAACTCTGTCACTGTGTCACCCCCTCCCTCACTGTCACTAATCACCCCTCTGTCCTTAGTGACAGAGTGAGAGAGGGGGTGACTAGTGACAGAGTGAGGAAGGGGGTGACTAGTGACATAGTGAGGGAGGTGGTGACTAGTGACAGAGTGAGAGAGGGGGTGACTAGTGACAGAGTGAAAGAGGGGGTGACTAGTGACAGAGAGAGGGTGACTAGTGACAGAGTGAGGGAGGGGAGGGGGTGACTAGTGACAGTCACCACCTCCTTCACTCTGTCACTAGTCACCCCCTCCCTCACTCTGTCACTAGAGTGAGGGGGTGACTAGTGACAGAGTGAGGGGGTTACAGAGTGAGGGAAGGGGATGACTGGTGACAGAGTGAGGGAGGGGATGACATGTGACAGAGTGAGGGAGGGCGTGACTAGTGACAGAAGGAGGGAGGGAGTAGTGACAGTGAGGGAGGTGGTGACTAGTGACAGTCACCACCACCCTCACTCTGTCACTAGTCACCCCTTCCTTCCCTCACTGTGCCACTAGTCACCCCTTCCCTCACTCTGCCACTAGTCACCCCTTCCCTCACTCTGTCACTAGTCACCCCCTCACTCTAGTGACAGAGTGAGGGAGTGACAGGTGACAGAGTGAGTGACTAGTGACAGAGTGAGGGAAGGGGTGACTGTCACTAGTCACCCCATCCCTCTGTCACTAGTCACTCCCTCCTAACTCTATCACTGTGTCACCTGCTCCCTCACTCTGTCACTAGTCACCCCCTCCCTCACTCTGTCACTAATCACCCCCTCTGTCCTTAGTGACAGAGTGAGAGAGGGGGTGACTAGTGACAGAGAGAGGGAAGGGGTGACTGTCACTAGTCACCCCATCCCTCTGTCACTAGTCACTCCCTCCTAACTCTGTCACTGTGTCACCTGCTCCCTCACTCTGTCACTAGTCACCCCCTCCCTCACTCTATCACTAATCACCCTCTCTGTCCTTAGTGACAGAGTGAGAGAGGGGGTGACTAGTGACAGAGTGAGGAAGGGGGTGACATAGTGAGGGAGGGGGTGACTAGTGACATAGTGAGAGATGGGGTGACTAGTGACAGAGTGACACACAGTGACAGAGTGAGGGAGGGAGTGACTAGTGACAGAGAGGGATGGGGTGACTAGTGACAGAGTGAGGAAGGGGGTGACTAGGGAGAGAGGGGGTGATTAGTGACAGAGTGAGGGAGGGGGTGACTAGTGACAGAGGGAGGGGGTAACACAGTGACAGAGTAAGGGGGTGACTAGTGACAGAGTGAGGGAGCGGGTGACACAGTGACAGAGTTAGGGAGGGAGTAACTAGTGACAGAGAGAGGGATGGGGTGACTAGTGACAGTCACCCCCCCCTCACTCTGTCACCAGTCATCCCCTCACTCTGTCACTAGTCACCCCTTCCCTCCCTCACTCTGCCACTAGTCACCCATTCCCTCACTCTGTCACTAGTCTCCCATTCCCTCCCTCTGTCACTAGTCTCCCATTCCCTCCCTCTGTCACTAGTCTCCCCCTCTCCTTCCCTCTGTCACTAGTCACCCACTCCCTCACTCTGTCACCAGTCACCCCCACTCACTGTGTCTCCCCCTCACTCTGCCACCACTCAACCCCTCCCTCACTCTGCCACCAGCCACCAGGTACCCCCTCACTCTGCCACCTGTCACCTTCTCCCTCACACACTCTGTCACCTGTCACATATGCATTCACACAGACACTATATACAAAAAAGCACATGTAGTCATCCAGACATGCACAAGTGCATTCACACAGACTCAAATACAAACATGCATTGATACACAGGTCTTCACAATACACACATCCAAAGGAATGCCGTATTATGAATTATATTTAACATTTATTAAAATGCACATATATTTGGCCTTCAAAGGGCCTGGGATCTAATTTTGCCCGGGGGCCCCAAAGGCTCTCAGTCCGCCCCTGATTGTAGCTTTACAGAATAGTGGCAAAGGCATACAATGGGGGTATCGTTATACTCAGCAGATGTAGCTGAACACAATATGGGTTTCTGTACAGTAATTGCACACACCAGCTTCACAAAATACACATTACAAAAACCTTGTTATATGTATATATGCCAAAATAGAGAAAAAAACATGTTACTCCAATATTTAGCAGAGATTGGCGATGAAATTACTACGTAAAAAGTGTTAAAAACCCTTGGGTAAATAGCCTGTGATGTCTACTTTATATAAATATATACTTTAGTGTGGCAATTTTGTTTTCTGTGATGGCTACTAAACCTACAACACAAACATACAAACTTCTAAAATTACTTCACATTGAAATTATATTTTAGTCCTTTTATTTTGTGACCTGTAACTTTCAAAATAAGCTGGAATCCTATACATATGATGTACTATATAAATCAAGACCCATAAATGAATTTATTTTGAATTGCATTTCCTAAGCTGGACATATTATGCACACGCTATTATTGCCAAAACCGTTAAAAAAAAGTTTTTCCCCATTTTTTGGCATTTGTTTTAGAATTAAAGAGAATGTTTCTATGTATATGTCACATCAAATTAAAGTCACTTTTGCCCTCTAAAAAACAGTATATAATATGTGTTGGCTCAATAGAAGACAGAGATGCAAATTGCGTTTGAACACAAACAGCAAAAAAGGCTTGTGTCTTTAAGGGTAAGTACAGTTTTTGAAGCTGCGTCCTTAACCCCTTTATGGACTGAGCTAAATGTACAGGTTGTGATCAAAACATAAACAAAAACTTTAATTTGCGCTATATGTCTGTTCGCCTTTTTCATATTATGTGCACCCACACTTATTATACATCATTTTATTCAGGGAAACAGGGCTTTAATTTAACATCAAATATTTAGGTATGAAACATAATTTAATATGAATAAAATATAAAAAAATGGGAAAAAAATAAGATTTATTTTAAAAAAAAATGTAGTTCTACGTGACATTCTAACTGTGAATGTCATAATACTGTGTGCTTTTACTGCAATAAAATACACATATTTGTTTTAAGCGATGTCTCACGTGTAAAACAGTACCCCCTATGTACAGATTTTATGGTGTTTTGGGACGTTACAGGGTCAAATATAGCATGTTACATTTTTCAGTTTGGTTACGTTGCCTTTGAGACCGTATGGTAGCCCAGGAATAAGAATTACCCCCATGATGGCATACCATTTGCAAAAGTAGACAACCCAAGAAATTGCAAATGAGGTATGTCCAGTCTTTTAAAGTAGCCACTTGGTCACAAACACTGGCCCAAGTTAGTGTTAATATTTGTGCGTGAAAAATGCAAAAAACTAATTTGAATGCACTAAATGGCTACTAAAAAAGACTGGACATACCCCATTTGCAATACATTGGGTTGTCTACTTTTGCAAATGGTATGCCATAATCGGGATAATTTTCATTCCTGGGCTACCGTACGGTCTCAAAGGCAAAATAACCAATATGGCGAATTTCAATGTGAAAAAACTGAAACGCAAGCCTTATATTTAACTCTGTAACTTTTGAAAACACCATAAAACCTGTACATGAGGGGTACTGTTATACTCGGGAGACTTCGTTGAACACAAATATTAGTGTTTCAAAACAGTAAAACGTATCACAACAATTATATCGTGTGTGTAAATGCCATTTGTGTGTGAAAAATGCAAAAGATTTCACTTTCACTGACAATATCGTCGTCGTAATACATTTTACTGTTTTAAAACACTAATATTTGTATTCAACGAAGTCTTCCGAGTAAAACAGTACCCCCCCATGTACATGTTTTATGGTGTCTTGGAAAGTTACAGGGTTAAATATAGTGCTTGCAAATTAAATTCCCTGGACTTTTTTTATAAAATGACCTAATTATGAAATTGCATTACATAAACATATATGTATACACATATATATGTTTTTTATTTATTTTTTAACGTATTATATATAAATATATATATATAATGATAATTATATATATATTTAATCAATATCATTGTACGTGTATTTTGATATTAATATATATAATTATATTATTATATATTAATATTAAAATACACTTAGTGTATATGTATATTTGTGTATATATATATATACTTAGATCATATATATAATAAATATATATGAGCTAAGTACATATTTTATTTTAAACTATTAACTTTATATTTTTACATTTTACAGACAGCAGGGAGAGTATCTGTCATTACAGGCACACCCCCTGCTGGCTGTGCCTTGGACGGCTATGCCGTCCATGTGACCGCGAGGTCCTCGTAAGGACCTCGCTATCCCATGGCCCAGGGGGGCCGAAGAGGATGGAGGGATTGCCCGTGACCGGTAAGTACAAAGGACGGCTTAGGCGTTCTATGCCCCCCTCAGGCGTTTAGAGCTGGTTCCCTAGGGAAGGCATAGAACGCCTGCCATCCTTAAGGGGTTAAAGGAGCACTATAGTGCCAGGAAAACAAACTCGTTTTCCTGGCACTATGTAATCCTTAAGTATCCCCCACCCTCTGGGCCCCTTTAACTCCTTAAGGACCAAACTTCTGGAATAAAAGGGAATCATGACATGTCACGTGTCCTTAAGGGGTTAAAACCCATTCAGCCACTTACCTTTCTCCAGCGCCGGGGAACTCTCCTTCTCCTGCAGACGACAGCACCGAATGCGCGACAAGAGTCACGAGCGCATTCAAACCGCCCATAGGAAAGCATTACTCAATACTTTCCTATGGTTGCGTCTTCTCACTGTTTTTTTCACAGTGAGAATCTCGGAAGTGGCCTCTAGTGGCTGTCAGTGAGAAAGTCACTAGAAGCTGGAGTAACCCTCAGTGTAAACATAGCAGTTTCTCTGAAACTGCTGTTTTCAGCTGCAGGGTGAAAACTAGAGGGACCTGGTGTTCTGTCAGATCACTATACCTCGTCAGATTGATATACCGGAAGTGACGCGGCAGCACCGGAAGTGACACGGCCGCACCGGAAATTTTGTTTTACTGCTGGAGGAGGAGGAGCGTAGCGCCGCGCAGGCGCAGAAGAACAGGTTGCCAACATCATCTTAGACAGTACGGAGAGGAGGCCAACGAATGCGCATGCGCGAACCCCACATTGCGCTTGCGCCTGGAACCACAAGAGGAGGGGGAGGTAGGGGCCAGTGCGCACGCGCGGCTAAGTACTCCCGTCGGGCACAGACAACGGGATACACCGCGCGTGCGCACCAGCGGGCAGGGAGATCGCTTAAGCCGAACAGTAATCCGATCTCCCTGCCCCACACTGCGCACGCGCCTACCCAGCACCGCGCATGCGCACTCAGGGGGAATAGAGATCTGATGGCCATTTGTTCTAAGAAATCTCCTACCCCTGAGTGCGCATGCGCTGTGTCTGATCCACTGCATCCAGACATCCATCAGGTAAGCCTTGCTCCCAACACTCTCAGCCATCCGGGGGGAAGGGGGGTCTGTCCATTGGGGGGGGGGGGCTGTCCAGTATTGGGGGGTCTGTGCCTCATTGGGGGG
>OW240914.1:188077858-188259454 GCA_933207985.1 Pelobates cultripes
TATTGGGGGGTCTGCGCAGTATATGGGGGGTCTGCGCAGTATATGGGGGGCTGTCTGTATATGGGGGGGGTCTGCGCAGTATTTGGGGGTCTGCGCAGTATATTGGGGGGGCTGTCTGTATACGGGGGGTCTGCGCAGTATTTGGCGGTCTGCGCAGTATATGGGGGGTCTGTGCTGTATTTGGGGGTCTGCGCAGTATATTGGGGGGGCTGTCTGTATACGGGGGGGTCTGCGCAGTATATGGGGGGCTGTCTGTATATGGGGGGGTCTGCGCAGTATATGGGGGGTCTGCGCAGTATATGGGGGGTCTGCACAGTATATTGAGGGGTCTGCGCAGTATATGGGGGGCTGTCTGTATATGGGGGGGGTCTGCGCAGTATATGGGGGCTGTCTGTATATGGGGAGGTCTGCGCAGTATTTGGGGGTCTGCGCAGTATATTGGGGGGGTCTGCGCAGTATATGGGGGGTCTGCGCTGTATTTGGGGGTCTGCGCAGTATATGGGGGCTGTCTGTATATGGGGGGGTCTGCACAGTATATTGGGGGGTCTGCACAGTATATGGGGGCTTTCTGTATATGGGGCGCAACACACTACGTGCGACCTGTGTGTTAGATGTGTACAACCCTAGTTTCACAGAAAAATATTTATTTTATAGATATCATATGCCATGGCATACTTTTTGCTATGAAACCGCAGCCATCTAGTCACTCGCCAGAGAAGGATGAGAAACTGCACCCCAGCGAGAGGGACTGCCCCACATCTGCAACCAAATCCGTCGGTCACCGGATTCAATAATCTCCGTCTCTTTGTGCATTGTGTATGTATGGTACTCCCGATTCTTATATTTAATCCGGTGTGTCTCCCACAATCTTTGTGTCTGTCTGCTGTATGTATGTGGCACGCAAGTATGCATGCACTGCGTCTGTTATGCCAGTTACTCTAACCAGTTTATTTCTTTTTGTGTGTGTCACAGCTCTGACAAGCATGTTCTCCTACGGGACACGAAGTACATGAAGAGGAATGAAGAAGCCCATGTTTGATGCTCGTCTCCAGGGTGGAGTATTTTGAATTTATAAGTAATGAAGTGGCATCTGACACATGGCAAGCTGCTCCTGTTTGCACAGCAACATTGTGTACTGTGACCACTGTCTAGTTCAGAGGTAGGTAACCTTGGGCAGTCCAGATGCTGTGAATTACATCTCCCATAATGCTGGCAAACCATTATGGGAGGTGTAGTCCAAAACATCTGGGATACCGAATGCGTATGAATGAAACGTATGGTGTGTGTGAATGGACAGTAACAAGGGTTGAAGCCTTGACGTGGCGTTACTGCTCACATGTGTATTCATGTGCCAATTCAACCAATGTGAGTCACTGTAATACTTATAAGGTAACCAGAAGTACTGTGATTGTGGAGAATGAAACACCTGTATCACCTACACACTGTTTACACTGTGACCGTATCTCCTAAACACTGCTGACACTGTGACCGTATCTCCTAAACACTGCTGACACTGTGACCGTATCTCCTAAACACTGCTCATACTGTGACCGTATCTCCTAAACACTGCTCAAAACTGTGAATGTTATTTTTTCAAGTTAGTTTTAGTGTTTGCGGTTTCATTGATTTGTTAACCACTGTCCTCAATCTTCTGTTCTGTGTTTTCTTACATTTGTGGGAAGAACAAGGTGATCTTCTCAATTTTACACTCCTCTACTGATGGTTCCAGTGCCAGAGACAAACCCACCTCCATTAACCTCGACCTGCTCAAACAGAAGAGATTACCTTCTTCTATAGAAAACTTCCATATGGCTGTTTCGGAACACATGCTGCAGACATGATTTAACCTTCATCTTCCAGTGATTGAGAATCGTGGACCGTCCAGGGAAAGAGACCATTATATTATTAAGATTCTGCCTTTCTAATGCCATACAGCCTTTCTTTACATGTGATTGAACTTTCTCCTTCTTGGATACCACAGTGTAATTTTTCTTAACCAGTTTCCAAATTTGACTTTTATATTTTTTCCACTATACATATAAAGTCTGAAATGCATATTAACTTTGAAGAAATAAAGTATTTTGCCGACACCTTAACATGCAAGTTGCGTTACTTAGCTACAAATAATACCATCACTAGCTGCGTTCCATTGTAGTTTCTCAGAAACTGCAATATGTAACATTGCAAGATTAAGGGGACATTGGCACTGCACCCAAACCATTTAAACGAGATGACGTGGGCTTTTAAAGAGCAACTTCTTACTATGCTTATTGCTATCTTTTGAAACTCATCACATTTATAAGCAAAACTATGCATAGGCACAGTGACAAGAGGACCTATATGCACCATAAATTATCATATGGTGTTACAAAGCCATATTTCGTAACAGTCCTGGATTGTTTGGTAGAGTCCCAGTTTGGATTTGCTCTCAACTGTCCCACAATAATTAACAGGTTAACGTTATTACAGACAAATTACTGTACATTTAAAAATTAATAGTTTTAATCTTTTTAAAAGTGGCAATATAAAAAAGTCAAACAATATTTAATTTCTAATTTAACAAAATTGAAAAAGTATGTTGTCCATTAATTATATAATAATTGCACATGTGGCCGAATATCAGATATTGTTATTGTCACCCCTCTCTTACTATGTCATCCCCCTGTCACCCTCCTCTCACCCTGTCAGCCCTCCACACCCTGTCAGCCCTCCCTTACTGTCACCTCACCACCCCTTGTCACCCCCCTCTTAAGGTCACCTCACCATCACCCTTTCACTCTGTCATCCTCCTCACACTGTCACCCACCCTCCCTGTCACTCATCCTTACTCTGTCACCCATACTCTCACATTACGCCACCCCCCCCTCTTACTCTGTCATTCCTCGCTCACCTCATCACCCTCCCTCTCACACTATGTCACCACTCTCCGCACTCTGCCACCTCCATCCATATACACTGTCAACCCTCAACACGCTGGCACCCTCCTGCTCTTTTACACTCACCCTGCCACATTTATCCCTTTACTCACCCTGTCACCCCCCCCAAGGCAATCATTATACACACCGTCATAAAACATAGCTTCGCCATAAACTCAGTGCCAAAGGCAAGTCAGTACACAGACATACACATGCTCAGAGAAACATACATACAGATACAAGGATACTCACTTTCCGATACACACACTCAGGCAGACAATGCAACGATGTATACAGAGACTAGCTCTGTGTATCCAGTGCTGCAAGCTCCACCAGGGACGTTTTAGCCTTGGGCAGGATTTTCCAGGGGGCGGCAAAAAAAGATGCCCCCAAATGCCCAGGGCAAATGCCAGACAGCTCAGAGGAAGTGCTCCCTTGCCAGCTGCCCTCCCGCCCCCCAGCAACCAGCCCAGCAGCCCCACTAGACCCCAGGGAGATAGAGAACCCCCCCAGCATTACCAGTAAGGAGTCTGGGGGAGGGGGGTAAATAAAAAAATGAAAAGTGTTAATGTGAGTGAGTGTGTGTGTATGTATGTCTGTTAGTGAGTGTGTGTCTGTTAGCTAATGTATGCGTATCTGTCAGTGAATGTGTGTGTGTGTGGCGGGGGAGGGGGGCGCCTGAGTTTTGTCCTGCCTAGGGCAGCACAAAACCAGGATACACCACTGAGCTCCACCATCAATATATCTACAGCTTCTTATACACAAAGTCAACTGCTATTTTTTCTTCAATAATTGTGTTCTCCATGGGGTCTCATGTATGCGTTTCGCCTAAGGCCTCGCCAAGTCTAGAGCCGACACTGCAGTACAGCCCTTCAGTATCCAATAGTCTCTTATACAGGGACTCCTCAAAGCGGTTTGCTCCTTCCCTCTGGAACTGTAAAAATAAAAAATATAGTTACAACCCACCAAATCGTAACCAGAAAGCATATTACTTATTTTATATTATTAGAAATGACAATTTCAATGTTGAAGATTGGAGGCATAGAATAGAAAGAATGATCGAGCGCTTTCAATTTTGAATAAAAGCATGTCTGTGCTTACAGTGTAAGCAGTGTTTAGATGATAGGGTCACAGTGTGAGCAGTGTTTAGGTGATACGGTCACAGTGTAAGCAGTGTTTATGGGATACGGTCACAGTGTGAGCAGTGTATAGGAGATACGGTCACAGTGTAAACAGTGTTTAGGAGATACGGTCACAGTGTAAGCAGTGTATAGGAGATACGGTCACAGTGTAAGCAGTGTATAGGAGATACGGTCACAGTGTAAACAGTGTGTAGGTGATACAGGCGTTTCATTCTCCACAATCACAGTACTTTTGGTTACCTTATAAGTATTACAGTGACTCACATTGGTTGAATTGGCACATGAATACACATGTGAGCAGTAACGCCACGTCAAGGCTTCAACCCTTGTTACTAACCATTCACACACACCATACGTTTTATTCATACGCATTCGGTATCCAAGATGTTTTGGACTACACCTCCCATAATGGTTTGCCAGCATTATGGGAGATGTAATTCACAGCATCTGGACTGCCCAAGGTTACCTACCTCTGAACTAGACAGTGGTCACAGTACACAATGTTGAAGTTGCTGTGCAAACAGGAGCAGCTTGTCAAGTGTCAGGTGCCACTTCATTACTTATAAATTCAATACTCCACCCTGGAGAAGAGCATCAGACATGGGCTTCTTCATTCCTCTTCATGTACTTCGTGTCCCATAGGAGAACATGCTTGTCAGAGCTGTGACACACACAAAAAGAAATAAACTGGTTAGAGTAACTGGCATAACAGACACAGTGCATGCAGACTTGCGTGCCACATACATACAGCAGACAGACACAAAGATTGTGGGAGACACACCAGATTAAATATAAGAATTGGGAGTACCATACATACACAATGCACAAAGAGACGGAGATTATTGAATGCGGTGACCGACGGATTTGGTTGCAGATGTGGGGCAGTCCCTCTCGCTGGGGTGCAGTTTCTCATCCTTCTCTGGCGAGTGACTAGATGGCTGCGGTTTCA
Organism: Pelobates cultripes; assembly: GCA_933207985.1. Lineage (NCBI taxonomy): Eukaryota > Metazoa > Chordata > Amphibia > Anura > Pelobatidae > Pelobates > Pelobates cultripes. The sequence continues at coordinate 188,082,865 of OW240914.1, forward strand.
TAGCAAAAAGCATGCCATGGCATATGATATCTATGAAATAAATATTTTTCTGTGAAACTAGGGTTGTACACGTCTAACACACAGGTCGCACGTAGTGTGTTGCGCCCCATCGAACGCACTGCCCCACCCACATGTAATGAACAGCCCCTCCATCTAACACACTGCCCCCCACATCTAACACACAGGCCACCCCAGACCCCCCAATATACTGTGCAGCCCCCCATATACTGCGCCGACGCCCCATATACTGCGCAGACCCCCCAATATACTGCGCAGACCCCCCATATACTGCGCAGACCCCCCATATACAGACAGCCCCCCATATACTGCGCAGAGACCATATACCCCATATCGCCAGACCCCCTGCGCAGACCCCCCCATATACAGACAGCCCCCCATATACTGCGCAGACCCCCCCGTATACAGACAGCCCCCCCAATATACTGCGCAGACCCCCAAATACAGCACAGACCCCCCATATACTGCGCAGACCGCCAAATACTGCGCAGACCCCCCGTATACAGACAGCCCCCCCAATATACTGCGCAGACCCCCAAATACTGCGCAGACCCCCCCCATATACAGACAGCCCCCCATATACTGCGCAGACCCCCCATATACTGCGCAGACCCCCCATATACTGCGCAGACCCCCCATATACAGACAGCCCCCCATATACTGCGCAGACCCCCCAATAAGGCACAGACCCCCCTGATGGCTGAGAGTGTTGTGAGCGAGGCTTACCTGATAGGTGTCAGGATGCAGTGCAGACACCGCGCATGCGCACTCAGGGGTAGGAGATTTCTTAGCAGAAGATATGGCCATCAGATTTCTATACCCCCTCAGTGCGCATGCGCGGTGTCCGTGGCTTTCCTGGCTGGGTAGGCGCGTGCGCAGTGTGGGGCAGGGAGATCGGATGAATGTTCGGCTGAATCGATCTCCCTGCCCGCTGGTGCGCACGCGCGCTGTATCCCGCTGTCTGTGCCCGACGGGAGTACTTAGCCGCGCGTGCGCACTGGCCCCTACCTTCCCCGCCTCTTGTCTCCATGCGCAGGCGCAGTGTTGTATTCGCGCAGGCGCATTAGGCGGCCTCCTCTCCTCTCACTGCCTGTAAATTTTACCTACCTGCTCTTCTGCGCATGCGCGGCGCTGCGCTCCTCCTCCTCCAGCTGTTCAATGAAATTACCGGTGCGGCCGCGTCACTTCCGGTGCGGCCGCGTCACTTCCGGTATAGCAATCTGACAAGGTATAGCAATCTGACGGAACACCGGTGGCCATTTTCTTTATTTGGTTTTACAATTTAGTGACTGTCCCCTAGCCATCAATCATCTATTTTTTCACCACTTTAGGTGGAATTCAGAATCACGATCCTAAATCAATTGTGAGGCATTAGTCTCTGATTCAGCATTGTGAGGCATTGGTCTCTGATTAAGCTACATTTCAGCTTGGAGTTAATGAATTTGGCTGACCACCTAATCGACCTAAGTATGGACGAATTGCAATTCATCCCAGAAGTCTAATTATTATTCTGAATTATATTTCTTAAGGTTCTGTTGGGGTCATAATACACTTCTCCATTTACAGTAGTCACGTACTTCATTTTTAACCCTTTCAGATTCCTTTAATCAACTTATTTCATTCTGTATGGGTCAGATGTTACACTCTATGCCTATAGTGAAGTAATTTAATTTACTATTCAAACCATTGTGTCCACTAATTATTAGTGACATGAAATGGAACAGGGAAGACGGAGCGATGTTGACTATGGCATAGTTTACCAATTTTCTACTAGACAAATACAATTTTTTTAGTCCCAAACCTAAAGGTGAGAGTGTAAGGAGATTTAGATAAAGAGTGTTTTGGACCCCACATGTCCCAAATTTGATAGTTATTGGGGATCATTGGACCATCTGTTTTCATTTTAGTGGGTTGAACCCTCGCATATGAATACTCCATCCCTGTTGCTTATTTGTAATTTCCCAGACCCCATTCAATATTAAACTCATCACTGCAAAGCCCAAAATGATCTGTTCTGTTCCTTTTTTAATTTTTTATGAACCTATTTTACTATAGTTCCAACATATTTTTAAAAAGTACAATAGAGTTTCAAACAGTCAAACAGCTTTTCCTGTTCAAATATACATTATAAAGAGCACCTTTGGACTGCAGGTCAATCAATCACTAATAATCCACCCCTTTGATTCAGTTACCTTTTTGCATGAGCATGATCCTGGCCTGTCTTGTTTACTTTTTGTGTTTTCTCTTTTTCAAATCAACTGATCACAGCACAGAGCGTGATAATTAATCACCCAGCCACTCTTACAAAAAAAAAAAAGGATACGAATTACATTGAGGGGAACTAATTTTAAACTAATCATCTAAAAGGGAGAAGATGACAGTTACTCTCAGCAGGAAATTGTGCTAATGCTTTCAAATAAAAAAAAAAAACTGCAAGTATCTGTTTCACTGACTTAGCATGGAACACAGTGAAAAACACAGAGGAGCAGAATTTCTTCTATCATGTAGAAGAAGAAATTAATTAAATATATATATATAGATAGATATCTATATATATTAGAATGGTCACTATAACCCTCTATTAGTCATGACCTCTGGCACTGCTTTACCTTTTTGGCAAATATTAATTAGTTTGGGGGTTTACTATAACTTGGTTATAGCCTGTGTAAAATATAAATCTCTATATCCACCCATCCATCTATCTATCTATTCATATTTTACTGTTGCACAACATCTACCTTAGACCTTGAGATAAGTCCACGAATGTGCTCAGACCAGACTTTTCCAAAGGTCTGACTTGATATATATAATATATGTAATTAACATTAAACCATGGGTAATTTTATAACGTGTAATGGGTTAACAACTTACAGGTGTTCTGCAGAAATGGAATTAAGTTACTCATTAAAATGTGTTCCAAATTTTAATTACTTACTTTCAAACCCTCTATATCTGTATAACAGCAGTGTTGGAACAAACTACACCATCTTAAGCATTATTTCGACATTATTATTGTGCATGAAGTAATATATTGCTATAATAATGTTGAGAAAAAAGCAATTAAAAGACAAACTGTTATAACCCTTAAAATGTAGGTCTTTCCTTTAGAGAAATTGCCAAACAATGCCAAGGTGTCTGTGATTATATTTTCCTACACCATCAGAAGGTGCTTGGAAATTGAAGAAAACGCTAACAGAAAGAGGTCTGGCAAACCTCAAGGCACAATAGAATCAGAAGAATTGTTTCTGGGAGTCGAAGTCATGTGTGATAGCAGGATCAGATGACAACAGCTTAAAGCACAGATTAACACTGGGCAAAATAAGCAAGTCTCACTTCGAAGACTTCGAGCTGTAGATTTCACAGGTTGTGTGGTAGTGAGAAACCATGACTAAGATGTCAAAATAACAGACTTGCCTGGGCATTGCAGCACTTCTAGTGTACTACAAAAGGATGGAAGAAAGTCTTATTGTCACGGTGTAATACCCCAACACGCAGAGTTTAGGATAGCAAGGGACAAAACTAGGATATAACGTATTACCGGGCCTTAGAATGGCCGGACTAAATTTTAGACAGAAAAAAGCGTAATCAGAGACTAGCCGAGGTCAAGGTAATGAACAGTGAAAACGCAAACTAGCCAGAGTGAGGTACACGGTAATCAGTGAGACGGGCAAACAAGACAGGAAAGGGTTAAAGATAAATTCAGAGTCAGATGCAAAGCTAAAGTCAATATCAGAATAAACACAATAGATCAAAGAATGCACTAAAGGGTACTAAAGCAGAAACCACAATAGGGCAAAGTGGATAGGACTACGAAAGTTTAAATATCCTTAACTAACATTTGATTGGCCCACATCATGCCCAATGACGTGGGTCAATGGGAGCCTGTATTTACTTTTGGCTCCCACTGCCCCTTTAAGAGCGTGCTTGTGACTCGAGTCGCGCTCCTAGTGCCAGGCGGGCACACAAAATATTTTAGTCACCCTCCTGTTTCCTACCTTTTAGTTGCAGGAGGGTGACTTTCCCTGGGGTCCAGGGGTGGTTCAGGTGGATGGGAGTCAGAGTTCCCACTCTGACTCCCTCCTCCTTCCTCCCGCGCGGTCTGTGTGTTAGCTGGGAGGAGTGACGTGCAGTCACTTCCTCCCAGCTCTGTGATGTAATCACAGGGGGCCCGGTCACGCTGTTAAAGCGCCCAGTGCTGACCCGGCCCCCTCACAATCCATATCCATCGGGTGGCCCTGACAGCATGGGCCACCTGATGGACACCTCCATATGTGCCCCCGGCGGTTTGCCACGCGGGCCGGGGCTGCAAGTGGTGATGGCGGTACCCGGTCGCCTGTCCGCCCAGTATCTCAAAATTAGAAGATCCCTACCGCCCACCTGGAATCCTGAAACTCCCACTAGTGGGCGGTAGGGACCAGGTTGACGACCCATGATGTACATTAATCCACTCGGGCATATTATACAATAGATCACAGGAGTCATGGTACACGTAATCTATTGTTTAGTGTGGAACACACGGTCAGAGTACGGATGTGAAAAGACCTGGCCTCAGGTCTTGTGTCTACATGTGACACATCCCAGGTACCAATTAATACCGGGTGTAAACTTTTTCTCCCTTGTACTGTATTTACACTGAGTCAGTATGTACAAAAATGTCCCATATTTGCAATAATTGTCAATAATTGGATCTTGATGGAATTTATCAGGTAACACGGGATCTTGAGTACCACCCTATACACATTGAATTTAGTGTGAAACATTTGTACACAAATGAGTCTATCATTGTTCTGGTCCCAAATTTGCTGGACCATCACAGCATCTCCCTCTAGCTTTCAATAGCACTTGGTTGAGGATGCTGATAATACTTTAAAGTGCTATTCAATTTTTTTTACACAAATTCATACACACACATGTAAGTAGTGTGGTGAATAGACTTGTGCATTAAATTTTGGACAAAAAGTTAATGACTGGGCAAATAACCGGCTTAGTTTGCCAAGATGAACAAGATGATTTGGGCTGTATCTCCTGTCCCATCAAGAGGTGGAAAAAAGATAATTGATGGCTTTTCACAGAAACTAAATGCCGATTTTATTCACACTCGAGAGATAAGTGACAAATAGATGGAAACAAGAGGAGCACTAAAAACCCTGATATTTTCAAGGAGGATTCTTGACACTTTGAATTCTCACTTTACTAAATAACCTTGTTTGACATCAGCTATTGAAGGAGATAGACCAGCAGTGATTGTGTGTTTTTTTTTTTACCATTGCCTGTGTGGGAGTGGGTGAAGCCTGTGTGAGACTAGTGAGGTTTTCAAAAGAAAAACGCTGTGATCCCTTAGAAAAGAAAAAACTAAGAATGAGAAACTGTGAAAAGTAAAATTAATTATTATAGAGAATGCTTTCATTTAATACATATATATATATATATATATATATATATATATATATATATATATATATATATATATATATATATATATATATATATATATATATATAGCCCAATCATTCCCTACACTTAAAAATAGTAAGTCTGGAAACCAGTGGTCAAATAAAGTAGCCAATACATGGCTATCAAACCATAGCCAAGAGAATCTTTTTCAAACAGCTTTAGTCTTTTCAATGTAAGGGCTGCATTTTTTCCAGTCTGTTTGAGATCTCTGCAAGTACTTTTCACTTGCTTAGGCTGTATTTGATGTATACAGACTGCTGACGCAGGAGTTAACTGGTATCCAGAGCCTCATGTTGGGTGGAGTATTTAGGTGTGCACTTTTCATGTCAATCAATCTTTTCCACAAAAAAAAGATTTTTCTACAGCAAATCTTGTAAGTGTACTTCCCTATTTGTTAAGAATATTATATCAAGTAGCTCTGTAATCTCTAAAGGTTGTTCATATTGTCAAAACAAATGCACAAAAGAAATTATTGCTGGAATTTCATTGATTGCTGGCATATATTGTGACAAATGTTAGTAATATTTATTGATTGGAAATGAGATTTAGCATTCTTTATATAAAGGGGTCTATCTTAACACACCGGACAAATATTCTGCTGTTAAGTCAAGCAGTGATCAGAATACATTCCATGGCGTTCAAAGTTTATTTCATCTCATAAATATGGAACAATCTCTTTAAAAATATGGAACAATCTCTTTAAACCCTAACTTTTCCAGTTTTGTCATTGGTTAATAAAATCATATGTGCCCACTATAAAAACAAGTTGAGGCAGATTAAGTTTTAATAAAAAGGCAAGATTGTTTTGTACTGCCAGGTATAGGATAGCTTTTTTAAATGCTCTGGTCAGATTCAATCTTATGAAACAAATCTCCAGTGGTCATTTTGAATTGTTTGAAAAGTCACTATCCTGCAGATTAAATTGCATGGAAAGGCATTGACTAATGGTTTCAAGTTGAACTGCATAAAATATGATCACAAGCACAATGAATAATTAGGAAAGGTGCTCTGGGTACATCAAATTGCAGGGAAAGTTTTAGCACTGTCTCACAGAATTTAAAGTACAGTTGGATTCAGTTGCAATATCAAGCATCAATTGTTTGAAACAATTGAATTAATAACATACACAGTTTTAAGGGGTAACATTTTGTTCTAAAGCACTTTTAAACTTTGTAAAAAAAAATTAAAAACAAAAATAATATGATATGAATAAATACACGTATACCAAATAAAAAAAATCATAAATTGAGCATCTATAGTTTAAATTGCATGAAAGGTCACTCACAAAAAATGTTCTATTACAATTACAAAAATATGAAACAAATATAAAACATATCTCCTTTGAAATGGATTAAAAAAAAAAACCTCAGGTACAGAAAGGTTAAATCATGCAAAAATTATTAAAGTGAACATTTCATGACAGATTCACCTTAACAAAGAGCAACTCCTAAAATAATAAATACATAATTTATCTAAAAAAAAAAAAAGAGATTTATATCTTTCATTTGTTTTGGAGCTGTTTTTTTTTTGTTTTGTTTTTTCATATTCACCTCCTTTCTGAAGCTTCAATCATGAGAAAGGACTCCCATTACAAATTGCCTCCTTCCCCTTACCTTACAATAGAAGTGGCTGGTGGTATGGAGAGAGAGCATGACAAGCAACCATGTTTTTGGGGAGTTCTCCTGACTCCACTATCGTTTATTGCCTCAATGCTGATAATTCATAGACAACTGGGATACAAATTACATTTTAAATTTGTTTCTTTCTTCACAACTATAAATTTGCTAGCATGTAGAGATGACATATTTATTTGTTTAGTAGTGCACCCTTTACTCTGAGTGTATTTTTAAAGGATACTTTAAGCACCAAAACAACTTTTCCTAAATTAACTGATTTTGATGTATATATCATAACCCCTGCAGTCTCACTTTTCATTTATTACTATTTAGAAGTCAAATCCTTATGTTTATGCAGCCCTAGTCATACCTCCCTTGTCTTCACATAGCCTCCTGGAACAAGAGGTCTAACTTGTAAACTTACCTTATTGCACAGTATGTTTGAGAAATTGTTCTTCCATTCTCTGTTAATTGCCCGCTAGAGCCTACAGCAGCCTCCTGTGTGCTAATTAAATTTAATGAACAGGGCATTCGAAAACTTCTAAAGTAAACACAATGTGCTGTAGGATCAGATAAAAAAAATAGCTTTTTTGGAGACCGTCTAAGTCAGAGCTACAGAAAGTGTGGTTATGGCTCCATAAATAAAGCATTTTACCTTCTAAATAGCAGAGAATTGAGCAATGAGACTGCAGGGCCATTAGCTATACACCAAAACTGCTTCATGAATCTAAAGCTGTTTTGGTGTTTAGACTGTCCCTTTGAGCATTTGACATGTTGCAAAAAAAACATTAAGTTTTGTATTACATGTTATACCCTTTTTTAAGCACAAGGACTTATACTAAACAATTTTTTAAAGGTTATTTATATAATTGTTGTCCACATGTCATTCAATATTTATATTAAATACTTATTTTATCAAATATTTACATGGAGTTCTATAGCCACGAAAACAACTTTAGCTTAATGAAGCAGTTATATTGGTATAGATCATGCCACTGCAGTCTTACTGTTCAATTCTCTGTCATTTAGCAAGTAGAATCCCGCTTGTTTCTGTTTATGCAGTCCCCAGTCACACCTCCTCTGGCCTCCTCTGGCTGTGATACAGCCAGCGTAAAAAAAATGTGTTCACTTTTAAACAGGTGTAACTTACTTTAAAGATTTTTATCTCCTGCTCTTTAAATTGAACTTTATCTACATACAGGAGGCTCCTGCAGGGTCTAGCAAGGTATAAACAGAGCAGGAGATATTTAATTTAAAAAAGAATTTGCAATAAAGGAAGTATAAATATTAGATGACTCATTATAGGAAGTCTTTAGGAAGGCTTTGCAAGTCACATGCACACAGGGACGTGTGCCTAGGGTTGTATAAATAAGGGGATTTAACTCCTAAATGGAAGAGAATTGAGACTGCAGGGACATGATCTATACACCAAAACTGCACCAGTAAGGTAAAGTTGTTTTGGTGATCATACCAATCCATATATCTTATGTACCCAGTGTATCTGTGTGCAGCATGGGTAGAGACTTATGGGCCACCCTTTAGTGTCCTTTTAATAAATATAAAAGGTATAAAGCGTAATTAATGAAGTGCCTCTGTAGTAGCAGCTATCTATTTCACAATGAAATAATGAAAAAAAAAGTGGACCTGGAACTAGTATTTGTTCTACTTTTTTAATGAGAATTGCCACAGAAACTTCAATGGGTGAATTTCTACTGACTGTTCTGGAAAATAACTTTTCACTGACTAAAATGTGTGTAGGTTAATGCGTTAAAAATGTCAAGCCTAGTTACGTGTACTCTACTGAGTTGTATAAACACCAGAGACATACTACCTAACGTATTTTATGCCTCAGCAGATGTTCTACTGCTCTGAGTTTATTCATGTGCATCCAAAGCATTATCTAAGTGAGATATATAGTTTGCATCCTATATCTTCACACTCTATGGATTACTTGTAAATTTAATGAACAGTTGTATTCTCCATGATGCTATTTTTTATGGCACAAACATTTTTGATCTACCTACATGTCTTTTGAAGCCACAAATAATTATTAATAAGCAGTTAACACATATGTGACTGACATCTGGTGTGACCTGTGAGATAACCTGTCCTTGCTGAAGACATCGACATATTTAAGATGGCATGCAATGATAAATGTATTATAACATTGCAACACAATTCTATGCTACGGCAGGTGTGTATAAAAAGGTGATAAGTAAAATGTGGTTCTATGAACAAAGCCTGCATGAAAATTGCAAGCAGAAAAAGCCCACTGTCATAAATGCCCACAAGAAAAATGCCCACACAAAAAATTGCCCACATGGAAAAATGCCCACACAGAATAAAGCCCACACAGAACAAAGCCCACACTGAACAAAGCCCACAAAGAACAAAGCCCGCACTGAATAAAGCCCACAAAGAAAAATGCCAACACTGAATAATATGCACATATAGTAATTTTCCCATTTATGAGCATGAATAGGTACATTGCCAATATACTATATTTTATTTTATCGGTATCTTATGATTACAATATGCAACAATTTGCATTGTGATTTTATAATGTATAATTAGAGATTATTCTAGTGTCAGTGACCTAATAATCTAAATTTTATTAAAGACAGGAGGGGAATATTTGCTTTACTTCCTTTACTGTTCCTCCCAGCAGCAAAGAAACAGTTAACAGATTGAAAAAAGAAACAACCAATCAGAACACATCTAGTCAGTAATAAGTGGCTGTGAAACTCCTCCGAATTCCTCTTTCTTGATGCAGCCGGAGTGATGTCAACCATGTAAACTGGAACGAATAATCTTCAAACAAGAGAGATCAACCCTGTAAACGAAACTAGAAGTTGGGACAACAGATCCTCAACGATGTCGTCATGCAGAGGGGTGATGGCTATTTCACACTAGAAAAGAAGAGAAACTTGTGAAAGTATGGTGTGATTGGCAAGGTGCCTACATACAAATGCCTAGTTTGAAAATATCTTAATGAAAAGCTTCTGGAGTATTACACATATCCATAGTCATATCTATGTGGATGAAAGAATAAGCTTATAAATAAACACCCTACCTGCGTATCCCATTCTGGAAGAAAAAGGGAGGGGGACGTGCGAAAAAACCCGAGCGCACGTAGGGGGGGAAATATTTGCCTCCTGTCTTTAATAAAATTTAGATTATTAGGTCACTGACGCTAGAATAATCTCTAATTTTATGGCAAGACAGGAGGCTTCATATTTGCTGTTTTATGCCCAGAGAGTAAATGAAAACCCGGATGAGCTTGAATCCGGAAATAAAACGTCCGAAAGGTAGATTCCCTTGACCAATCTGCCGAGGTCAAAATATCCGAAAGGGAACTCCCAGAGATAAAGGCGGAGGATGTGCATGGATGTGCATGGATCGTTCTGACCGAGTCCAGAGACCCCCCATGGAAAGGCCAGAGCAAGTGGCTCCCCAACCTAGGATGCTGGCATTGGACTCTAGGACAAAGTCTGGCTGGCGACCGAAGATCGCTTTCCCATTCCAAGCTTCCATATTCTGGAGCCACCAATCCAACTCTAGACAAACTTCTTCTGTAAGGAGTATAGGTTGGTAGTAGGAATGGGATCTGCACAGATACCTTGTCTTGAGACGCTGCATCGCCCTGTAGTGTAAGAGGCCGGGGAAAATGGCCTGAATGGATGCGGACAGGAGTCCTATTATCCACATCAGGTCGCGAAGGCATACCTGATGAGAGGACAATAGTTTCCAAATGTCCTTCTTGATGGCTTTTATTTTCACCATTGGGAGTTGGAGGATTGATCGAACGGAGTCGATCTGGAAAACCATGAAAAGGATGGACTGTGATGGTATTAGAGAGGATTTTTCCAAATTGATCACAAAACCAAGGTTTTGTGAGAGACATTTGGTCATATTTGTATGTTTCCGAAGCGTATGGGGGTCTTGAGCCATGATCAATATATCGTCTAGGTAGATGGTGGACCGGACACCTTGGGACCGGAGAAGAGCCATAACTGGCTTCATTAACTTGGTGAAACACCAAGGGGCGGATGAGAGACCAAAAGGGAGGCAAGTGAACTGCCAAAGCCCTTGAAGCCATATGAACTGGAGGAAAGGGCGGTGACAGGGTGCAATCGGTACCGTAAGGTAGGCATCCCTGAGGTCGAAACGGGAGAACCAATCTCCCTTGCAAAGTAGGTCTCGGAGTAAGTGTATGCCCTCCATTTTGAAGTGCCTGTACACAATGAATTGGTTTAGTCCTCTCAGATTGATGATGGGGCGAAAGTCGTTTGCTGACAAATCTGAGGGGGGATGAAGAGGGTTCGATTGCGCACTTGTCTCTGAGTTCGCAGAGTTCTGCATGTAAGGTGGTGGTGTCCAGCTGGGACATCCCTATGGGGGTGGGGGGGCAGTAAGTCCTGTATGGGGTCGGTGATGAAATCGATGAGAAAACCTAAAACAGTCTGAAGGATCCAAGGATCCTGAGCGAGACAAGACCACTGTGGGAAAAAACAAGTTAAACGGCCTGCAATATGTACTAGAGAATAAGGTAGGTGCATTACCTTGAGCAGATCGACCCCGGAGAGAAGCAGAGCCACGTCCTCTGATTGATCCTCTGTTGGTAAACAGTTGTCTATGATAGGGACGGGCATAACCAGAGTTCCAAGGTTCACTTGGTCGAGGCCTGTAGCCGTTGAAGGCAGACCTACCGGTAGCTCGGCCTCTATGGCGACCGGCTCTGCCAGAAAAACGGTTAGTTTGAAAAACCCTGCGATTAGTTTGAAAAACCCTGCGATTTTTGATCTACCTACATGTCTTTTGAAGCCACAAATAATTATTAATAAGCAGTTAACACATATGTGACTGACATCTGGTGTGACCTGTGAGATAACCTGTCCTTGCTGAAGACATCGACATATTTAAGATGGCATGCAATGATAAATGTATTATAACATTGCAACATTCAGCGAGGTGAATACAGATACGTGTCTGTTGAGGTCCCGCATGAACTGGTCCCCAAATAATAGGCCGTTGGCCTCTGGGCCGAGTTCTTTAGAACTCAAATCTGCAAATTTTGCGTCTATTTTATATAGCGCAGCTTTCCTTCTTTCAGTGGACATAGCCACGTTAGCATTCCCCAGGAGACACAGGGCTCTTTGGGCCCATTCGCGTACCAAGTGTGGGTCCAAGGTACCTTCAACAATGGCTTCATCCACCAAGATAAATATTTGCATAATGGGACCAGCGATATCCAATAATTTGTCCTGGACTGTTTTGAGGCCCTGTTCTAGGCCTTTGCGGGGTCTTTTCCTGATTTGCTGAGGAAGGTAATGAGGAGGGGATCAAACTCGGGAGTCAGAGCGACCTTGTCCGGAATTGTAGGTCGGGGGCATTTAGCCTGTAATTTGTTCCTGATCTCCTTCTCTAGCAGTTTTCTGAGCCACATTCTGCAGAATTGAGCAATATAGCTAGGTGGTGCCCATTCAGCGGACCGGGGGTGTCTGATGATCCTAGGATCAAAAAGGGGTTGGCTGTTACCATCCAGCAGGATGTCAGTTAAAGGATCCTTGTTTTTTGATGGATTAGTGGGCATGGAGCTAACCACCAATGGTTTGGTGATGTAGGATTCCTTGACATACGTAGTATTACCTTGGTCTTCTTCGTCCGAGTACCCTGCACAGTACTCGTCTATGACCTGTAGGTTGTGTGCTGTGGAACCCTCTAAGGGATCCAATATGGGAAGGCCTGAGGAGGGAAGTGACAGTCTAGCAATTTTGGCAGGTGCATTGCCTTTACCGGCGGAGACATTGTTGCTCTTCCAGGGACGCTTGCGCGGAGCCCCGTCATGGTCGGAATCATGAGACTCTTCTGAGTCGGAAATATTTAATGCAGTATTTGGCCTTGGAGCAGGTTTAGCTTGTTCGTGGTAAGCCGCAATAGCCTTGGGCGTGCATTCCGTTATTGCTGAAAAGAGCCAGGATTTTAATTCAGCAGAAACAGTGTCCTGTTGTTCAGACATTATGGACAAAACTTGAAACACAAAATAATAAATTTAAATTTAAAATTGTAAGACAGGGGGTCACCCTGTGAGGATGTAGCAGGGGGTCACCCTGATAATAGCTGAGGGTCACCCAGGAATAAAAGGGGGGTCACCCTTATAGTTAAGTTTGGGGGTCACCCAAACAGGCAAATGGGGGTTACTCAAGATGCAAAAGAAAAAGTGGGATCACCCACTGCAATGTCACTGAGACACAATTTAATGGAAAGCTAGTTAGCAGACGGAGCCCTTAAGGTACCGCTGTAACCACAAAACAGGGGTCACCTGTTATTATCAAGGGGGTGGCAGATGGTGTTTGGCTTAGATGTTGGTGATAGCAGGAAAAAACACACTTTAAAGTTTGTGAACTGAACCTGTTGTGAAGTAAAATAGGGGATTTTTAGAATCAAATAAAAAAATAAAAAAAATAATATGTGTATATATGATTGAGAAATAAAGTACTTACCTTGGAACTGATATGCAAAGAAAAGGTGGAGATACACCTTTAAATAAAAAAAAAAAACGAGATCACTGTGTGAGAGCTGACAGGCAGAGAACCGTTAGTGAGGTAAACTGCCGCACATTGAAAAAGGACGCCGGCTAGTGCCGAGGCGGAGCCTGCGCACGTTTAAGAGAAAGCGCGGGAAACAGGTACAGAGAAACCACTGTTGTGTGAGAGCTGACAGGCAGTAAACAAAGCCGTGATTAGATCACAGTCGGCGGAAAGTGGGTGGTGGAAGAGGGAAGCTGCTGACAGGCTAATACAAGCGGGGAAAATATAGACAAAGCCGCGGCTAAATCACGGTCGGCGGGAAGATCGCTGTGGGTGGTGTAAAAGGTAAATAACCCTCGGTGGGATCTCCCAAGGGGTATTGAGTGCCCCAGAGAGGGGCAAAAGGTCCTGTGGGCCGACCAAGGTTGGCCTCAGGAGAAAGGTGGTATAGATTTAATCGAAAAAAAAAATAAGTATGACAAAACAATATATATAATGGACAGATATAAATAAATATAAATATGTGTAAAATATTCTTATAAAGGTCTGAAATCAGAATTGACTCACCTGGGAGGCAAGCAGCAAAGAAAGAGGAATTGGGAGGAGTTTCACAGCCACTTATTACTGACTAGATGTGTTCTGATTCGTTGTTTCTTTTTTCAGTCTGTTAACTGTTTCTTTGCTGCTGGGAAGATACAGTAAAGGAACTAAAGCAAATATGAAGCCTCCTGTCTTGTAATAAAATTAAATAATGGTTTTGCTATGTTATAAGTATACTAATTCACTGCTAAAGAAAATGTGGCCTGTGTATGTAGAGGGCTTTGTATTGTATGAATTGGCCCCAGCAGCATACTCAGGTGAATGCAGCCACCTGGTTTCATATATATATATATATATATATACAGTTGCAAGAAAAAGTATGTGAACCCTTTGGAATGATAAGGATTTCTGCAAAAATTGGTCATAAAATGTGATCTGATCATCATCTAAGTCACAACAATAGACAATCACAGTCTGCTTAAACTAATAACACACAAACAATGAAATGTTGCCATGTTTTTATTGAACACACCATGTAAACATTCACAGTACAGGTGGAAAAAGTATGTGAACCCCTAGACTAATGACATCTCCAAGAGCTAATTGGAGTGAGATGTCAGCCAACTGGAGTCCAATCAATGAGATGAGATTGGAGGTGTTGGTTACAGCTGCCCTGACCTATAAAAAACACACACCAGTTCTGGGTTTGCTTTTCACAAGAAGCATTGCCTGATGTGAATGATGCTTCGCACAAAAGAGCTCTCAGAAGAACTACGATTAAGAACTGTTGACTTGCATTAAGCTGGAAAGGGTTATAAAAGTATCTCCAAAAGCCTTGCTGTTCATCAGTCCGCGGTAAGACAAATTGTCTATAAATGGAGAAAGTTCAGCACTGCTGCTACTCTCCCTAGGAGTGGCCGTCCTGTAAAGATGACTGCAAGAGCACAGCGCAGACTGCTCAATGAGGTGAAGAAGAATCCTAGAGTGTCAGCTAAAGACTTACAAAAGTCACTGGCAAATGCTAACATCCCTGTTAGCGAATCTACAATACGTAAAACACTAAACAAGAATGGATTTCATGGGAGGATACCACAGAGGAAGCCACTTCTGTCCAAACAAAACATTGCTGCACGTTTACAGTTTGCACAAGAGCACCTGGATGTTCCACAGCAGTACTGGCAAAATATTCTGTGGACAGATGAAACCAAAGTTGAGTTGTTTGGAAGAAACACACAACACTATGTGTGGCGAAAAAAAGGCACAGCACACCAACATCAAAACCTCATCCCAACTGTGAAGTATGGTGGTGGGGGCATCATGGTTTGGGGCTGCTTTGCTGCGTCAGGGCCTGGACGGATTGCTATCATCGAAGGAAAAATTAATTCCCAAGTTTATCAAGACATTTTGCAGGAGAACTTAAGGCCATCTGTCTACCAGCTGAAGCTCAACAGAAGATGGGTGTTGCAACAGGACAATGACCCAAAGCATAGAAGTAAATAAACAACAGAATGGCTTAAACAGAAGAAAATACGCCTTCTGAAGTGGCCAAGTCAGAGTCCTGACCTCAACCCGATTGAGATGCTGTGGCATGACCTCAAGAAAGCGATTCACACCAGACATCCCAAGAATATTGCTGAACTGAAACAGTTCTGTAAAGAGGAATGGTCAAGAATTACTCCTGACCGTTGTGCACATCTGATCTGCAACTACAGGAAACGTTTGGTTGAAGTATTAAGCACAGGAACACATGTTAACATCTATGACAGACTCTCCTGTCATGTTGCTTATTTTTTTTTCATGGTCATTTACTGTTGTTATTAGGTAAAGAACGATCTTGTTAACACCACCAGTACACTGAACACCACCAGAAGACTCAAATCCAAACCGAATGTTTCAAATTCGGACCTGGGTTTTAAATGTCTGAACTATTTGTGGCAAATAGTGAAATAACCACTGGCAGCAAAGAGGTTAATTATGTGGTTGCTGACCAGGACTTGCTAGCCAGTCACCATTTTAACCCCTTAAGGACCAAACTTCTGGAATAAAAGGGAATCTTGACATGTCACACATGTCATGTGTCCTTAAGGGGTTAAAAAACATAAATAAATAAATTTAAAAAAAGCTCATGTTGGTCAATTAGGCCAGTTTCAAATCTCACCATGCCTCCACATGCCATTGCTGCCCAGTCACTACAAACACCCATCCCATGGATATGGGGCCTGTGAAACAATGGGGGGTGTACTATTAACTAAGTTATGGAAGTGGGTGGGGGTGACTAGCATGAATTAGAAAGGTTAGGGGTGGACAATTACATTATTTTTTTTTGGGGGGGGGGTGGACAATAGCATGTCCAACCCCTCCTTATTATGTTATTAATTTGAGCTCCCATCCTCTGCCATGGGTAGGGGCTTGGGGGGGACACTGGATCCTTCCCTCTGATTATTATAATTAGGGCCCCCACACACTACCAATGAGGTGACCAAGGTGGACACAAGGATCTCTACAATAAATAATAATGTTAGGGCCCCACACGCCGCTAATGCATGGGACATAAGGGGACATTAGATCCCTGGTATAATAGCCCAAACCCACTGACCTCAAGTGAAGGGACATAAGGATGTTTCTTCACCATTTGTTTTATGAAATAACCCCACTCACTTCCACAAATCGATGTCCACTCCCACTACTTATTAAAAAGTCACCAATTCAATGCCCACAGGATGGGGCCTTTCTAGTAACTGGGCATCAATACCTTTTAAACCTCCCTTACAGTAATATAGTAGTCTTACTCGCCCCATATTCTTTTTAGTATGAATTTATTTTGTTAACTATTTAATGTGGCAACTGACTAGCAAGTGCTGGCCAGCTGCCACATAATTAACCATTGCGCCCTGACAGTTACCTCACGATTTGTCTGCTGGCTGCTAGTCCTGCCAGTGGACAAATAATTCTTAAAATTACCATTCTCTTGCGTGAAGGCTTGTATTTCAATGCGTTCAGTCCGTAATTGTAATAAAACCAATGCTTTTTGAATATTCAGAATCCTATACCTTGTATAATCTGGACACTAAATGCGATAGCTGCAGATTCGCTCAAGAAAAGCGAATTCTGTCCGTATTTGACTTTAGTAAATATAAGAATTGCCATTGAGGTCAGAATTTGCCATCTGGACAAAATCCAGTGTTTAGTGACTAACCCCATTAGCACTTTGCACCCAAATAGATCCTTTTTTGCATTGATAAATCAAGTCCATAATGTCTTTAGTGCTAGCAATTTACTTTCCATGTATTATTATTTTCTTCATTGTGTGACATAACATACTGTTGTAGAATAAAATATTTTTTGTTGTAACAGTTATTTCAAGCCTAAATCATGCAAAGCACAACAATCCCCCAAAAAAGCATTAACACTGCTAATTTTAATATCAATAACCTGTACTGATACGATCTGCCAAGCATCTTGAAGCCTAGAAGTCATTTTACAAGATATTCTTAAACTATAATTACAGAATTCTAATTCTAAATCTGTTCACAAATCCATGCACACAGAAGAAATGTTCAGTCTTGGCTTCAGTCAGAGTAAAGGATCTATTACATCACTATTTGGTGAGTAAGACAAAGAAGAGTGCCTATGATTACTGCCAACAGTATTACAATTACATCAGTTTTGAGGGTCCTTAGGACTGCTTTATTGCAATCTGTAGGCGTAATCCTTCTTCTGAAAATGAATGTGTCTTATTAATAAATGGGAATCATAGTGTCAGTTCCCCTTGCAGTTTTGCCTGTAGGAGTAGATGCTGTTCTTATTTTCCTCAATCTGACTTCCCATGTTCTGGTCATGCCAGATGGGGTTTCTAGGACCAGCGGGCGGCTAATCTTCAACAAACGAAGACAAAATGATGAGCTAATGAGTCCACATGCTACATATCAGCACCCTGCTGACTTAAAATACCCTGAGGATGTTATCCCATGAATCAACAGCTTCAGAACATATTGCTGCCATGCCATTAATAAGCAAATGCATGTCACTTCAAGTAGATTAATCTGAATTTTAACCCTCTCATGAGGTATAAGTCCAACTCCTCATTTGTCACGACACGTTTAATATATATATATATATATATGCAGATGCTGCTATGTGTATGAATATTAACAAGTGACACATAAGAAACTGTTGGGTTTACATTAACACTCCTAAGACATATATAGTAATATTTTATATTGTTCTAACTTCTAACAGGGTTATTCACTAAATACAGAATAGACAAAAATTGGTGAAAATGACTGAATTTCAAAAGCATTGGCCAAATGCGGTCAGGATTCGATCAGTGCAGAAGTGTTCAGAAAATCTCTAATATCCACAACCAAACCAATTTAAAGCACAGGAATCAGTGATTGATCAACTAATGCATGCCAACCACAGGGAAACCGATGTATCTGATAAGATGCACATTCCCTAAGTGTCATTAAGTTGATTTTGCAAGTGGATTGATCATTTAAAGAACTATTTGCACTAGCAGCCAAGGAGCAGATAATTAAAAAATAAAAATCTTAGGGCAAGAGGGTTAATTATGTGTCGTCTGGCCAGCACTTGCAAACCAGCCAACACATTAAAAAAGTTTCAAAATAAATAAAAATACTATTGGAGTCAATAAGACTCCTATGTTACTATAATGGAGGTATTTTACCTCCATATACCACTACCTGCTATCGTTGCAAGACATGCTATGGGCAATTGCCTGCCTCTTGAGTTTAGCTCTGCTGAGCTAAACAAACCAGGAAATAACAGGGCCTGTTATCTGACTGAAACCTGGGCGAAGTAACAAGGTTAATGTATAAAAGTGCAAATTTCTATCTATATGCTGTACTTTTTGTAAAATACAAAAGAGGACACACTCTTCAAACATAAAACACTTCAGCAACCTAACCTATTTTTTAGTGTTCCTTGAAGTAGTGTTCCAAAGAAATAATTCAGAATTAAAATATAAGGGTCATATTCCACTATCCTTTCTACTAGGCCCTATTCTTCCTGCTCATTTTAGCCTATTGCTCTGATTAGGTCTCTCTGTCAGTTGATATTTCTATGGTTTCCGATCAATCCATAGACCTTCTACTGTCATATAATCCTCATTGTAACTGACACCTTCTCCTACGTTCAAATATTCTCTGTCTATGCTGATAACGTTGATGATCCAGTGTGCTCTTGTCTTTAAATTTTGAGTCAACTCTTCTGTGTCTTTTCCCATTCTGACCCCATACATGAAAGGTGTAAACAACATCCTAGTGGTCATAACTAGTCCAAGGGTTCAACCTTTGAATAACGGTGGCTGGTTGGCAGAAGGCTCTACCAGTTCACAGAATGTTGTACTCATGCTCCTACTAGAAATCCAGCTGTCTGCTCCTTTCTTATGGTATTTACAAGCTGTATTGTCCCATACCCCAACATCAGCAGCAACAAGTCAAGATAGACTCTGCTGACTCTCTGGTACATACACTAGCTTTATAAGATAACTTTTGGATCTTTCAAGAAGAGCTGTCACTTCTTAGGAATTTCATATCATTGCATAAAATCAACAATAACTTTTGTTAAGCTTTTTATGAGATGCTCCACTTTCTTTTAAATTACTCTTAAATATTTAGCAATTTACATCGTAATCGAGTTTACAGCAAAAACATTGCATATGAAGAGGAGAAATAGAAAGAAAAATAAATTCTCCTCTTCTCTATGTTGATGGCCAACTTCAAAGGATTGATTTAATAACAACGACTGAGCTAAAATGGCATCCAGTTGCAAGATAAAGTGGTGTGAAATTTTACATTTAGTTTTGTATTTTACACCTCACAAATATATATTTGCTAAATATAGGGAAATCTAAGCACAATATTAAAAGTCCTGGGAAGTGACTGTTCATCGTTACCCTTTCTCCATAACAGATTAATCTGTGATATATGGAGTATTGATCTTTAGATATTAGCAGTGGCCTTTCTGTATGTCCTGCACTTACAATTTTGATTTTCTTCTGCCATGTATCCAGCTGAGTATTCCATGTTCTAATTAGCAAAGCAAAGATTAGTTTACATGTGCATTGAGTGATATTGCTTACCTTTGAGCCCAGAGTAAAACATCAGGGAATTACTCATTGTACTGAAAATTCTAAATCTAGATTTCTTCCAGTCTTGCCATCTGTAAATCCTACTGTTGTTCTCTCTTGGTGGATAAATGTATCAAATAGTGTGTGTGTGTTTGTATTTTAATACTTTATACCTCAAGCGCAAAAGTCAAAGAGACATGAGAGAAGAATATTAGGAGTTAATTCTACCAAGACTCTCAGAGAAGCAAACTTATATAGCTTTATTACACCCCCTAGTGTCACTTTTTCCACAAAAAGAGGGTAGGAAAGGGAGGAGATATGACCTAGATGGTGTTCAAATTTTTTCCATTTTTTAGATTATTCATATATGTCAGGATAGTTTAACATCCAACATGCAGACCTTAAGTAACACATATAAATAAACCTTTAGGGATACCTATCACTTATATAACTAGAAGAATCTAAGAACCCTTAAAAGGCTCTAGTGCGCAGTGGCCAGCATCTCTAATGCATTCAGACTCAGCTGCTGCTTAGGTAAGGCAGGAGAACTGTGGCGTTTCTATAGCCTTGTGGAAACACACTGCAACGAGGTGCGCCTGGTGGGTCCAAGACTGCGCTAACAATATGTTTTGGTGAGCAATGAGAGAATACAATTATTGTTATAAATAGTCACCATATTAACAAATACAAAACATATATAAGAGAAGTGGGAAGAGGAATAGAAAAAAAAGACACCATGGAAAATAAAAAAAACAATAAAGTGATAGATAAAATCAGTGGAATAAGGGTAGAAGATAGACATTAGTAGACCAGTGGGAAATACAACAGAGAAAATAGAATATATACGGGAGGCTTTAAAACGAGATTAAAATAGCAATGTAGAGATAGAAGAGGTCAATGGGAAAAAGAAAAAAGAGTTTGGTATGATTGTAAGACAGATTGGAAGAGCATGATTGGAGGAATAGGTAGCAGTGCACAAGAAATCACAGAAGAGATTAGAAGGATGGTAAAGAAGGAGCAAGTAAAATTTGAAAGGAGGAAGATAAGCATTAAAAGATGAGAAGAGGGGTAGACAGAACAATAGAAAAGAATAAAACATAACAACATCTCTCAGATCAGCTTTTTTAACCAGAATTTTTCAAACCAAGCATGAATTCATCAAAGTTCACCATTTAGGCAATAATTCCATAATCTTATGCAAATGAACTGCTATATGAAGTACAATTTCACAACGCATTACTTATGGTGCATTTAAATAGGATTATGCATCTTTATATCAGAGAAGAATTAAGTTTTTTTTTTAATTGACAACACTGTACTAACTACTTGTACTTGCTTGGGATATAGGGATATAATAACACTTAATATTCTTGCTGTTGAAGATTCGTGCCTTAAAGAAGAAAAAAAAAAAACAACCTTAAACATATCTGCCTTTAAATATATATACAGATGTTGTAATAATTTCCTTGATTTGCAAAGGATTGCAGAAACCTAATTATGCGTAATAATTCACTATGTAATGTACATCAATTTAAAAGAAACAATTACACAAATGTACAGTAAACGCATTCATGTTCTATTCTGTAGTGTATCACCTTTAAAAATGTAATACTGTAGATATTATTAGGTCAAAACTGCAAAAGTTAGTGCTCCCTCTGCGCAAGGTCTCCCTCTACAATTCCACATTTTATCCTAGTCTAATCACAATGTATTTTATTTCCTCCCAGATGTGTTATATTTTAACAAATATGCAAGATTATTCCACCTTGAGCAGGGTATAAGAATCTAGGCTTTCATTGTAAGAGTCTAAGAGCATGTCTGTTCCCTCTAATAATCAGGTTTTTTTTCCATTAGGAATATGAGTAATCATGAAGAGAGACATATATACTTGTAGAAACACACACACACACACACTTGCAGACTAAAACACATACAATTACTGACTAACCAATACAGACATACAGGCACATAGACCCAAACTCATGCATGCAGGAACACTCTCATGCACATGCAAGCAGAAATACTCATGTATACACACAAAGACATAATTATATACTACACTCCCAGATATACACATACATAATCACACATATGCAGATGATGATTCCTACTAAATGCACAATCTGTCTATACACACAATACATTACCTTTCAAATAGTGCTAATTAAAAAGAAAACTACAGTCCCAGGAAAACAAACTTGTTTTCCTGACACTATACCCTCCCTCTCCCTTGCGCCACAACCCCCCTACCCTCCCCCCCAACCACCCCCCCAGGATGCTCAGTTATTATGGTGCCTTGTTTTTGACTCCCGGTGTTCGGTAACAATTGTTTTATATATATATATATATATATATATAAATTAGATTTTCTCACCCCTCCTGGTATGTTTATTCCTCATTCTCAGGTCCTCTACCAGAGGCCTGGGAGTTTAAAGGGTCTGCGCAGTATCTTACCTGTTCCTAGAACTGCACTCTTCTGGACAGTGATCTCAGATGTCCCACCTGGAATCTGTTGAAGCCACTCGGCCCACTTGGGAGTCACAGCCCCGAGTGCTCCTATCACAACTGGGACTACTACTGCCTTCACTTTCCACATCCTTTTTAGTTCTTCTTTCAGACCTTGGTATTTCTGCACCTTCTTCCTGATGTTATTGTCACTGGATATTGCCACATCCACCACGACTGCAGACTTCCGTTCCTTGTCTATCACCACGATGTCAGGTTGGTTGGCCAGCACTTGCTTGTCTGTCTGGATCTTGAAGACCCACAGGATCTTAGCTCTGTCATTCTTGACTACCCTTTGTGGCATCTCCCATCTGGACTTAGGCAGGTCCAATCCATATATTGTGCAGATGTTTTGGTACACAATCCCAGCAACTTGGTTGTGTCTTTCTGTGTATGCTGTTCCTGCTAATCTTACATCTGGTTATTAGGTGCTGGACTGTCTCAGAGGCCTCTTTCCACAGTCTGCACCTTGGGTTTTGCCTGGTGTGGTAGACTCCAGCTTCTATTGATCTGGTGTTGAGTGCCTGTTCCTGTGCTGCTAGGATTAGTGCCTCAGTGCTGTCTTTCAGTTCTGCCTTTTCCAACCACTGGTAGGATTTTGTCATGTGACCCACATCCACTATTTGCTGGTGGTACACCCCGTGGAGAGGTTTGTATTGTCAAGGAACCTCCTCTTTTTCTGCATCCTCTATCTGTAGAAGTCTTGGGCATTCTCTTTGCAATTCATCTTTGGGAGCCATCTTTGTGATGTACTTGTGGATGCATTGTGTTTCATCCAGGACTGTGGCTTTGACACTCATCAGGCCCCGACCTCCTTCCTTTCGGCAGGTGTACAGACACTGGGTGCTGGATTTCAGGCGGAATCCTCCATTCATAGTGAGTAGTTTCCTGGTCTTGACATCCATGGTGACCAGTTTTTCACTTGGCCAGGTTATTATTCCAGCTGGGTACCTGATGTAGGGCATATGTGTTGTTGGCTTTAATCTTTTTCCTGCCATTGAGCTGGGACTTCAGGACCTGTCTGACTCTTTGGAGGTACTTGTAGCTGTTCTCTGTATCTTCTATTTGACCTTCTGGAACTTCACCTCCTTCTGTCCTTTTCATCTTCCCTCTTTTTGCTATCATCCGCCCGCACTTCTCTAGTCCAAACAGCATTCCGATGCCCTTGCTGTATATCCTATTTAGGTGGATCAGTGAGTCAATGTCCCGCTCATTCTTGGCATACAGCTTGATGTCATCCATGTAGAGTAGGTGGCTGATAGTAGCTACACTCTTGAACCTGTATCCGTATACACTCTTCTTGATGATCTGACTAAGGGGGTTGAGGCCTATGCAGAACAGCATTGGGGATAGCACATCACCTTGGTATTTGCCTTGGTATATGAAGTATCAAAGATATACAATAGCAAAGTGATTATTACAGGGAAATAATGCCTTCTTGGCGTTCTATAGAATGTATTAAATCCCTGAACCTTTGAGCTTAGTTTATTCTGATGACTTTAGAACCCCTTTGTGGAGTTATTTTCCCATGATATACTATATATGTATATTTATGTGTATTCGCACACAGATTCACACATACATTTACACATATATTCACATATGCATTTATATTTATAAACTTAATACATACACTTACACATGCACTCACTCTTAAATACATGTACATACATGCACAATGGCATACATGTACACACTTGCACATGCACAATCTATCTATGCTCACAAAGAAAAAGAAAACATTGAGACATTAGTCAACCCAATCTATATAGATTTAACAAGGTTCATTTCTATAACAGTGTACACTCATTATCTCTTAAAATCTAATAATCCACTCAAGATCGTTATGAATAGTCTCCTGAGATGTATGAGTGTAGAGACTGGCATTCCAGACCTGTATCCCCTGCCTTCCAACCTTCAACAAACACAAACCTTGTCATCGATCTGATAAACGACGAGCTGGCCTGTGGTATCCTTTACCCTTTTAACTATAAAAATAACATTTTAGTGAAATAGCAGGAGGTCATCATAAGCTGTGACCCTTTCGGTTTGCATAATGCCAAGGCAATTTATTTCTGGAACGTTGATTCTGTATCATTAGGAGTATGTTAGTGTATGCATCTAGTGCAAGTAATATCAGAATGGAATTTCTGGGTTGTCAGGTGTGTAATAAAATGTTGTAGTTTCTATACAATGTAATGTTTTGATAAATACAATATGCAAATATATGCTACTTGTTCGATGGTTCTAAAATACTGAGATGTGTGTAACCCCAGATACCATGAAGCAATCCTCTTCTGGAATCATGAATCATGTCTGTTGCACCCAAAACTATAAATCTCTGTAAATCTCAATGTTCGTTCTTCTATCCATCTTCTGTATTTCCCTTTTTCTTCTATTTTTTTCTTGTCTTTCGCCTTCTGTCCCTAACAGGCACTGTACATTTATGCCTAATGTTGTTACATCTCAGTTTTCCACTTTTTTATGCTCTACATAAAATATGGAAATTTAATAAATCCTTTAATTGAGCTTCTTCATATATTTCACATGAATCCATGCATATCTGCTCAGAACAACTATAAGATAAAAAAAAATACTAAGCATTAGAGCCCACACTAGCACGTAGAACAAACCCTTTTTAGTTTTGTAAATTACAATGGCAAAGTACAGCTCCTTTTTGTGGCACTGAAATAAATCCTTATATTACTAGTAGGAAATCACAATCAGTCAATTGGTGGTCCTTAGGGCTACTGTATTTTTTGATGAAGGGAACTCCTGAAGAATAATATTAATGATTCCACCATTTCAAGTGCAGGTGAGTAATGGTTAATATATGAAGAGGGAACATTCTGATATAATGGGAAAGATGATTAAACGAAAACTATAGTCACCAAAACAACTTTAGATTAATGAAGCAGTTTTAGTGTATAGTTCATGATGCAGTCTCAATGTTCAATTTTCTGCAATTTAGGAGTTGAAAAACTTTGTTTATACAGCCCTAGTCACACCTCCCTTCATGTGACTTGCACAGCCTTCCTAAACACTTCCTGTAAAAAGTAATTTAACATTTTATTTCCTTAATTTTACAATCTGTTTCATTTAGAATTTATTATCTCCTGCTCTGATAATAGTCCAGTAGAGTCTACAGGAGCATCCTGCGTGCAATTAAAGTTAAATTAACCCCTTCAGGACGGAGTCAATAGTACACGTTCTGATCAAAACAAAACGTAAACAAAAACTGGAATTTGCGCTATATGTCTGTTCACCCGTAATTCACCGCTGTCACATTAAGTGCACCCACACTTATTATATATAATTTTGTTCAGGAGAAACAGGGCTTTAATTTATCATTAATTATTCATATATAGAACATCATTTATTATGAATAAAATGTAAAACATTTTTAGAAAATAAGATTTTTTTTTACATTTGTATTTCCGTCTGACATTTTAGCTGTTAATGTTATAATACTCTTAGGTATTACTGCAAACAAATGCACATATTTGTAATCAGCGATGTCTCACGAGTACAACAGTACCCCCCATTAACAGGTTTTATGGTGTTTTGGAAAGTTACAGGGTCAAATATAGAACGTTCCATTTTCAAATTGAAATTTGCCCCATTAGTAATGTTACCTTTGAGACGGTGTGGTAGCCGAGGAAACAGAATTACCCCCATAATGGTATACCATTTGAAAAAGAAGACAACCCAAGGTATTGAACGTGGGGTATGTTTAGTCTTTTTTAGTAGCCACTTAGTCACAAACACTGGCCAAAGTTAGCGTTCATATTTGTTTTTGTGTGAAAAAAGCAAAAAACTAATATTTGGCCAGTGTTTGTGACTAAGTGGCTACTAAAAATGACTGGACATACCCCACTTGCAATACCTTGGGTTGTCTACTTTTGCAAATGGTATGCCATCATGGGGTAATTCTTATTCCTGGGCTACCATACGGTCTCAAAGGCAACATAACCAATCTGGCAAATTTCAATGTCAAAAAAATGAAATGCAAGCCTTATATGTGACTTTCTAACTTTCCAAAACACAATAAAACCTGTACATGGGGGGTATTGTTATTCTCGGGAGACTTCACTAAACACAAATATTAGTGTTTTAAAACAGTAAAACATATTACAACAATAATATAGTCCATAAAAGTGCCGTTTGTTTGTAAAAAATGCAAAAAACTTCACTTTTACTTAAAATATCATCGTTGTTATATATTTTACCAGTTTAAAACACTAATATTTGAGTTCAGCGAAGTCTCCTGAGTAAAACAGTACCCCCTATGTACAGGTTTTATGGTGTCTTGGAGAGTTACATGGTCAAATATAGTGCTTGCGAATTAAATTCTCTGCACTTTCTCCCTGTGTTGTCAGGCATGTCAATCAAATTTTAATTAATCAAATCACATAATTATGTTAAAAGATTACTTAAATATACACGTAGAATTTTAATATATATGCATTTATAGGTATTTAAATTCTACGTGTATACTAATGTAATCTTTTATGTAATTATATGTATTTAGCTATATATATATATATATTTGCGTTTATTTGTAATTTATATATAGATAGATATATATAGAATGTCATTCTAAGTGTATTTTGTTACCAATATATATATATATTAATAACAAAATACAGTTAGAATGAAATTACATATGAATATATAATTTTAATAAAATTTTGTTTCAATATTTTATTTATTTATTTTATTATTTTATTTATTTATTAATGTAATTATACGTATATATATATATATAATATATGTGTATATATCTATTATATATATAATATATATACATATTATATATATGTAACGTCATTCTAAGTGTATTTTAATACTAATATATATACTAATATTAGTATTAAAATACACCACGTATGACGTTATATATATATAATATGTATATATATTATATATAATATATATACATATATTATATATATATATATATATATAAATATATTTAATTTATTTTTACACATGTTTATTTTTAATTTTTTTTCATTTCCCACCAGCAGGGGGACTTTCTGATATTTCAGACAGCCCCCCTGCTGGCAGATCCATAGCCAGCTATAGGGGGCCATGTGATCGCTCTTTGAGAGCGATCACATGGCCCCCGGGGGCCTCATTCGCTGGAGGAGGGCTGCCTGGGCGGTCAGGCAGCCCTCCAGAAGAGGATCGCAGCGGAGGTAAGTAGATAAGAACTTCTGAAGTAAACAAACATTGTTGTCCATGTGATTGAAAATGAAAATATTTTTTTTTAATGCCGGCTGTGTGAGTCACAGCCAGGGGAGGTGCATAAACAGAAACAAAAGTGATTTAACTCCAAAATGGCAGATAATTAAGCAGTGAGACTGCAGGGGCATGGTCTACCTAATGCTACCCACTTGAGTCCCTACCATAATGATAAAGAAACCAATCCCAGACAATCCATAAACAGTTTTAAAGTACCTTTCTACCTCTACCTATAAGTAGGGGAAATATGTAAAGGTGTAATAAATTATGAAAGCTTAAAAAATAATAAAACATAGTAATATTATCCTTACGTTATTTTCCAGGATTGTGTACCCCTTACATTCTCTTGGTAACACCATAGCTCAGTATGTGGGTAGGTGCAGAATCAACTCTGCTAACAGAATAGTCTCAACACTAAAAAAATATCCAGGACCGTGTACAGTATTAAAATAGGGTAGCAGCAGGCTGAAAATATATACATTCAACTACAGGAAGTATTGTAGGAAGTGTATGGAGAATCACATTGTAATCGCATTGCAATTCTGAGCAAATATTGAATCAGGTTAGTGAAGAACATGCTGTTCTATATAGCATTGCTTCATGAAGTGATGCTGTTTGCTTGTTCTGTATGCAGTTCTCATGATCTCAGGTTTATCTTTGTGCCACCAGAATGTGAGTAAAAATGCAAGCTCCTCCGTTGGACAGCTCGCTGTTTCTGGCTTAATATCGTAACAATAGGATATGGATAGGGATGATCCTTGGAGAACTCAGTGTGGCCGTGCTCACCACCTGTGCACACTCATTCAGGAGCTGTATGACCGGTCTGAACAAAGAGTAACAAAGGCCAGTGATTTCCTTCAACCACCTCATTATAATTGTACAGTAAAATGTTTTTGAATAACAGAATATGCAAATTCTTATGGTATTATAATTTATAACGTGTAAAATGTGTACAATATATATATATCTACCTACCTCAAATTATCATAGATTGCAAGCTTCTTTCTGTACCTCTAAATATCTTCTTGTCTTAGACAACTGAAGAATACGTTGGTGCTATATAAATAATGATAATAATATGTAATGTAAAAGCACATAGACCTACTTATATAGTAAAGCAAACACATCTAGGGTCAAATTGGAAAAATTCTATAAGTTTGCAATGCTTTGGGTTCAGCTACTTCAACCTGAAATTCACACTTCAGTGCAATAGTAGGCAACCTATGTTAACTACATCTTCACTGATACTTTGCCAGCATTAATGGAAATATAGTATTCGTGTGGGGTTACAAGCAATAACTTAGACTACCTGTAGAGCCAGGGAGGGGTACTCTTGGTTCCTGGAAGTCCAGTGGAATCTGCTGCTTGTCTGCATCCCCTGAAGGTGTAAACAGCTGGCACTGGGGGAAGTATCAGAGCATCACCATGGTAACCTATGATAACAAGCTGATACAGTAGAGGGGAGAGAGGGCAAGTTGTCCCTCCTCCTCCTCGGCATCAGAGTAGCTTAGCTGGTGAAGGCGAACTTTGATCTCTCCACCAGCCGTGGGGCCCTTTCCCTATGCCGGTGCTCAAACTCCCCTGTTCTCATCTGTCGGACCACAGTCATTGTGATTCATTGGCTATTTTCCTGTTTTGACAGATGGCCATTCCAGGCCTGTACCCTATAAGCAAAAAAAAACAAGGATTTTTTTTATTATTCCTTTTATTATTAGCGCTAACCTTTTTTAACTTTTTTCCTGTACCCTATAAGCGCCTACACACAGAAAAGCATATATATGCAAATATACTACAGCACAGTGTACATCCCCCCCCCCCAACCACCACCCACCCATGCAGCAACCTCTCTCAAACCAACTTTCCTATCGACACACAAGAAATAGAGGATGTAGCCATATATATTAACCATCTAATAAATTTTAAATAACTGCAAATCAAGAGTATACTATGCTACTGTATATAGAAGGGAAGCTGACTGTATGCATCAGTCACATGTAGAGCTGTAAGGAACCTGATGAGCAACTGTTGTGGACTCCAGAAGAATGTCTGATCATGAATAATTGCTTGTTTTTGCTTTGCACCACACTATTGTCAGCCAATCCTGAGTTTTTAATGCAATTATTGCTGATTTCCATAATGCCACAAACAGGTTTAAAAGTAACAGTTAGAGATGCAGTAGCTGTCACATACCTTCAAACACTTTTGAAAGTATAGAACTGGTACAGGTTTGACAGGCTCTGGGGAATGCAATTTGCGTCACTGGTGATGCCTATAATGCACTCCTCCCAACTGTCCTGATTTCAGCAGGACAACCCAGATTTTTGGATCCTGTCTCGCTATTTTGACTTGGGCCTCAATTTATCATTGTTGGATTAGTTTCCCAATTATTTAATATTTTTGGATACACTTTTAAATAATGAAATATTATGGAAAATATAAAAAATTTCTAATATTTTGTTGTATTTTTAAAATTTTTGATATATTAAACTTTTTATATTTTAATATGTTGAAAAATAATTTTAAAAGTGTATCCAAAAAATATTAAATCATTTGGAGAACTTATCCAACAATATTAAATCAAGATCTTGAGGTGTCCTGCTTTTGGGGATTCCAGTGAAATGTCCCCAACAAGAATAGCATGAGCGCATCATTAGATGTGGATTACACTACGTTCAGGGTACTAGAAACACACAGGGAAAAATAAAACAGTGCTCCCTGTAGGGTCTATCCTCAATGGACTGGCATAATTGATGGAAAAGCAGCCTAGTATGCACCTGCCAGTAATTCAGGAGGACCGGAGTTTGGAGGTATGATAATGTATGGACCCACCTGAAAAGGGAACAGGTCTGTCTTCTGAAGGGGAAAGTCAGTCTGGTAACAACACTTGCCACGCTAACTGACTCCAGCGTAACTCCTCACACAGCATACTATGCAGTGAACACTGCTGAAGCTTTGGACAAAAGAGTAAATCGATACTGTATAAAATACTAGTATAGATTAAAGGGGTAGCACAAAAAATATATACAACCTGTAGATAATACAAAAACCTCCTTCACAAGATCTAAAATATAAGAAAAATCACATAATAGTGAAGCATGTACGAACAATATATAATTCACTCCCGGAGGTAGAGAACTTACAGGACCAAACTGTGGATCTGTACTTGTCTCCCTTCCATAGGGTATATGGATAAACGATTCTTCTCTTAGGAAGCTTGTGTATACGGACCAAAGGTGTAAATTCAAGACGCTCAATCCTCAAAGGGAAAAGAGGTATATAGAGCAGTATTGTAGATAAAAGATAATTTATTAATACAAAATGCACTTACATCAAGTGAAGCTCATAGCAGCATGTCACCACTAGCAAGTGGTACCCAGGAGAAAGAGTCTCTCTGCAGCAGAATGTAAACATATATATAAAAAAATACTAAAAGACACATAAAAAAAAATAAAATAAAAGGGGGGAGTAAATATATATATGTAAAAAAAGAATATATATTCCTTGCTGAAGCTTTCCCTGTATTATCCTAGCACCTGCCGTACATCTGATAATGCTGTGCTGCAAGGGGACAGCTCCATGGTGTCCTCAGCTGCAGAACAGCAGGAAAAAAAATTAGGATTGCATGACTGGACCCAAATGGAGGATCTGTCCCGCCAAAAGTAGGACAGTTGGAGGCCTGTACAGTTTTGGCTCCTTTCTGTCTACTACCTGAAAATTTTGGGTGCCTCTCTCTCTCACGTCCAGTATTCATAAACTCAAAAATGTCAGACTTTGATTCAGTATGGAGCATTTTAAACACTACAATAATATTATGCTTTTATACCTTTGTCATAAATTGGTTAAATAAATGTAATTTTTAACTTTGGTCACATACCTAGTCTATCAAGTATACATCAGAGAATACACTTCAAACAAAGCAGTCCACTTTGAACCTTCACCTTTGACCTATTACCAGTAACTTTGTTGTTAAGTCACATCAACTATGCATAACAGATAAGGCACCCGCCAATGAAAAGAAATGACAAGATGTTTGTGAAGTTAATTCTATTTCATTTATTTCAGTGAAGCAAAGGTCAATAATATTGGAAAATGTCTGGGCAAAATGTAAATTCCAACCAGACTGCTTTTTGAAAGGCTTTTTTTTTCAAATCCAGTTTCCCTGAATCCTCCATCAGTTTTGTACCTAAAAACTGATTTACATAGCACATGAACAGGGAAAGATATACATCTCTGCACAAGGAACATTTTAAGAAAACCTGTAAGAACACAAACAGTGAAAAACTAAGAAAGAGCGTGTGGTGTCTAAAGGAAGAAATTACCGCTGATTTCTTAAGAAGTATGACAATGGGATCTCCATGATGAAAATGTCAAGATGGATTACATGCTGTGGTGCTCTCTAGGTTCAGCTAAGGAAGGCCAGTGCTTGGGTGTTGAAAGGCAGGACTGATATGATAACACCATTATACATTAAAATATAAAAAGTATTTGGAAATATTTAATTTTAAAAATGAAAAAGACTTGGAAAAAAACAACAACATGGCAAGCATTGCTTCTGAGGTTGTCCAGCCGCCGTGACACTAGATGACAATATAGTGCTAATATTAAAGCAATCCTCATCGTGGAAATGAAAATACATTAATATATTCATCCCCTACTTAATTTAATAAGGAATCTGATTGTCGTTTAGGGATTAAATTACATTTTTGCCTTGTTTCAGTTGAACAAAGCCACTGCAATGCTGTATAATGTAAATGTTCATATCATTTTTAGTTAAAGAAATGGATATTGAATAGAATTGAAAAGGCAAATTTAGACAAAAAATTTATTTTGTTGCACAGAATTACATGCAATGGCTTAGAACGGTCAGCTGATGCTCTCAGCCAGAATCTCTCTACAGAAGCCAGAAGCAAAGCCCACCAAGGAGCATCAGAGCCAAACAGTTTGCCCAATGACCGAGGGAACTGGCATGGCACTACTAGTAACATAACCAATACAGCGTGTTGTAGTGCTTAGGTTGGTTGGAGTAAGCCTTTAAGAAACCCCTTTAACCTTTCTTGAACCTGAACTGGTGTTACTGTGTTACAATAACTACAACAGATTAAAACAAAATACTATCTAATATTTAACATTTCTAGACTTGTGCATGGTGAGAAAAAATTATTTGGCTAAACCATCTTGAAAATAAGTAGTGTTCGGCTCATCAGAATTTCTTCTCTTGAAAAAGAATCAGGAAAATGAATCAGATAACCCAAAAGAACACAAAATGTATGTATGTATCTGGCAGTAGACAGATACGAGCATTGTTCTGCCATTTACTTCACAGATCAAGTGAGAAATTTAACCAATAGAAGGAAAAAGAGGGGGAACAGTAAAAGAATATCTATATTTATAAAAATAATATATATTTATTTTCTATCTCTTACTTTCTTCTCACTTCTGTAAATAAATTCAACATTTAGTGACTATCCTATCAACATCAATCATCTTTTTCCCATCAACCATCACTTTTTTTTTATGCCATGGGCAGAACTCAGAATCATTTCTAAGTTGGGACATTGCTAGAACACAATTTTAATACTGAAAGTAACTGTTTTAACCCATTCCGACAAAGGGAGTGCTATACCATCCTACAAAAGGAACACACACTACCAATTGGCCCCTCCCCCTGGCCTAGATACTCATTAATGATGCCGATTGGGAGGACTGCCTGACAACCACAATCACATGACTCGAATCACATGATTGGCTAATTGAATGGGTTGTCAGGCAGATCTCCCAAGTTAGAATTCATATAAATAATGTAATTATACATAAATAATGAAAAAAAAAATTGGAATCAAATTACAGCCAACTGGCCACTCCTCCTATGGGAAAGCATTGGGATTGGCTCAGAACACAACATCTGATGATGTCAGCCAAGCACGCAGATCAGGGGCAGACCCAGCAGCAGCAGACTGAAATAAAAGTACGATTTTGTTATGTTAAGGGTCGCAAGGGTGGTCCAGGGAGGCTAGATGTTGGTTTTAACACTATAGGGTGTGGAATACATGTTTGTGTTCCTGACCCTATAGTGTTCCTAACCAATTTCAGTGATATTACATGCAATGCATGCTTAATGTATAGAGATTCGTTTGACTAGGTATGGAAGATGACATCTTTTAATTGAGCTCCATTTGCCACCTCAGCTTCTTTTGCTTTCATTGTTTATAACATCATTTAAAGCGGCACTGTCATGCCGAATCCAGGTTTTTTTTTTTAACCCCCCTCCGACCTCCACTATCTCTAACTGACACCTTAGTCACCCCCAAATGCCCCTAAGCCCCCCGCGTTACCTATTTTTTATTCCTTATTTTCTGCCCCGCACATGCCCAGTGAAACACCTGGACATGCGAACGGAAATTTCATCTATTCATTCATTCATCAGACAGAGGAATGAATGAATAGAAATGTCAGCCGAATAAACAAACACTGTGTATCAGTGTTCGTTTGTTCGCTCAGTTTATTACAAGGAGGGAGCTACCGGCTCACAGCTCCCTCCTTGTAATATGTAAAGATAGAAGTGGCAGGGAGCAGTGCTCCTCACCACTTCATAAGCCCCCCAGGTTCCCCCTCACTCTATGCGCGGCGGGTGGGGGCCAAATGATAATGAGGACCTACTGTCCACCCCCCCTCTAGCCCCCACCCCTGGGCGGCGGGTGGGGGCCATAAAGATAATGGGGGGGGACCTACTGTCCTCCCCTCCGGCCCCCACCCCTGGACTGCGGGTGGGGGCCCTAAGTCAATTCCCCCAAGGTGACTAGGGGTCCCCAAGCCCCTAGTCACCCACCCCCCACCCAAATAAAAATTCCCTACCTACCCCCCTCACCCTAAAAAATAGTGAGGGGGGAATAAAATAACTAACCTGTAAAATAAAATTAAACTTACCATTCGACGTCTTCTTTTTTTCTCAAATCTTCATTTTTCAGCCCCAAAAAAGGCCAAATAAAAAACCATCATAACCATCGAACTTAAAAAAAAAAAAAAAATCCTGAGCGCAAAAAAAAAACCAGACGAAAAAGAAAAAACCAGAGCGCAAAAAAAAATCCATCTTCACCCATGGAGGGCTCCGCGCAGACTGAGCTCCGCAGGGCGGGGGAAGGCTTATAAAGCCTTACCCCGCCCTGCAATTAGGCTAAGAACACTCTGATTGGTGGGTTTAAGCCAATCAGAGTGCTCTTTGTCATTTTACACAGCGTGGGAAAATTCAAAAGAATTTTCCCACTGTGTAAAATGACACAGAGCACTGTGATTGGATGGCTTGAAATCCATCCAATCACAGTGCTCTGTGTCATTTTACACAGCGTGGGCCACCCCTCCCCCTTTCTTGCCTTCCCTATCTTTTCTACATAAAGAGTACCCTGGTATTGCTATGTCCCAGTCATACGACGAGTGTACTCGTCGTATATATACAGAGTGTACGCGTCATATTTTCATGTATGTATAAATATATATATATATATATATATATATATATATATTGATATATCTACGAAATTTATATTTATAACTAAAAAACAATTAGCTTTAAATGCAGTAAAAGCTATACTTTCCTGGCCTGGAAATTATAGACCTGTGAGCTTAACTTCTGTGACTGGGAAAATATTTGAAGGGCTATTATGGGATAATATTCAGGAATTCATTGGGAAGAACTTTATTAACAAGTTAGTTAGTTATTAGCGATAATAAAATTGCATGACCTAACATAGGTCATGTCAAATTAACCTAATTGCATTCTACGAAGAAGTAAGTAGAAGTATAGATCAGGGTGTTGCAGTGGATGTGATCTACTTGGATTTTGCCAAGGCATTTGATACGGTTCCTCACAATAGGTTAGTCTTTAAACTAAAAGAAATTGGTCTAGATGAATATTCGTGTTCTTGGGTAGAACATTGGCTTAAGGATAGAGTACAACGAGTAGTCATTAATGGTAAATTTTGAGGCTGGGCAAAAGTGGTAAGTGGTGTTTCTCAGGGTTCCGTTTTGGGACCTCTTCTTTTTAACATATTTATAAATGATTTGGAAATAGGCATTAAAAGCCATGTTTCAGTATTTGCAGATGACACAAAACTTTGTAAAGTAATAAAATGTGAGCAGGATATTGCTTTGCTGCAAAGGGATTTGGATAGATTGGGGGACTGGGCACTAAATGGCAGATGAAATTTAATGTAGAGCAATGCAAAGTTATGCACTTCGGGTTCAAGAAACTTACACCCTAAATGGTAGTGAATTAGGGATAACCACCACACGAGAAGGATTTGGGAATTGTTATAGACAACAAATTAGGCAGCAATATGCAATGTCAATCTGCAGTTGGTAAGGCCAGTAAGGTTTTGTCATGTATAAATAGGGGCATAAATTCTTGGGATGAAAATATAATTTTGCCTCTTTTAAAATCGCTGGTAAGACCACACCTTGAATATGCAGTGCAATTTTGGGCACCTGTTCCAAAGAAGCATATCATGGCACTAGAAAAAGTGCAGAGACGAACTACAAAATTGATAAAAGGAATGGAGCATTTTAGTTACGAAGAAAGGTTAAAACATTTAAATCTCTTTAGTGTGGAAAAATGGGCCAGTACAAACCATTATCTGCAAATCTGTTTATAAACAGGGCTATACATAGGACATGAGGTCACGTATTTAGGCTGGTAGAAGGGAGATTTCATCTAAGGCAAAGAAAAGGTTTTTTTACAGTAAGAGCAAAAAGGATATGGCATTCTCTGCATGAAGAGGTGGTTTTATCAGAGTCCATACAGATTTTTAAACTGCAATTGGATAAATACTTGCAAAAACATAACATACTGGGATATAATTTCTAATTAGCTGCTTGATCCAATGAGATATCTGACTGCTATTTTGGGGTCAAGAAGGAATATTTTTCCTAGTTTGTTGCAAAATTCAGACTTTTTTGCCTTCTTTTGGATCAACAGTAAAAACATATGTAAGGAATGCTGAACTTGATGGACGCAAGTCTCTTTTCAGCTATGTAACTGTGTAACTATGTAACAGTTTTGACATTCACAGTTAAAATGCCATGCAGAACTTGGTAAATAATAAAATGTATTAATTTCATACACTTTTTGTAGATTTTATTCATATTATACTATGTTTCATATATAACTATTTTATATAAAATGAAAGCCATGTTTCTCCTGAACAAAATTATGTATAAAAAGTGTGGGTGCACTTAATATGAAAGAGGTGAATTATGGTTGAACAGAGATATACCTCAAATTCTACGTTTTGTTTTGGTCAGAACTTTTAGGATTGCCTCTGTCCTTAGGGGTTAATTCTGCACTGCACATATAGTTTTCATTATTTTGTAACAAAGATATTAACTAGCATGTACACGTCCTCTTCCTGATTGGCTGCTTATTTGTCTTAATTTATGAAATGCGCAAAGCAAAAACAACAGGAAATATGAAGAATCACAGTAGTAACAGTAAAATCTACTCTTACCAATAATAGCAGAGGAACCATTTAAAATATACAAGCACAACATATGTATTTTTTCTACTCTATGTAAAAACAAGCAAAAGAAAAGGCCATTTTAAATTAATCTTTCAAATTACAAAACACATCGAAAGAAGTAATCCATTTGAATTGAAATGCTGGATGCTGAATGCGGTTGGAATAAAATATATATTGTGACTACATTGTAATCCTTTACTATTTTACTTCCACAAAACACAGAGCAGACAGCACTCTCTCAAGATGAATTCCAGAACAACATCAAGTGTTTACTGCTAAACAACACAGGATGGCAGGGAGCATCTGGAATATTCCGAATTTCATTTACTTGGTCACAAGTCAGTAGCTGGGATCTGCATAATCCTTCAAATAAACAGACAGGGATTTCTCTGTCTCTTCATGAATCTTATCCACTTTGAAATAATTCAGGCACACAGACCAGTAAAAAGAGAGTGAGGTTATAATACAATGTTATGGGGATAAGGAAGTATTCTATGTGCCATTGCACGTACAGGGAGTAACATACCCACACATACACATTTTTATATTGCTTCTGGGAGTGGAAGATGAAATGGAGAACATTCACTGTGGTATAGAAGAAGATTGGTGCCTCTGTGTCTTCTCTGTACCCTGTTCCAGCACACACTTTGACTTTAGCATTGGTTTAGGGCAATGCTCCACAACCCTCCCCTCAAAGCACACCTAACAGTCCATGATTTATAAATGATCCAGGTGTGTCTAAGGTGTTTAGAAAAATAAGAAAAAAACCTTTCGAGTCTAAGGAGTGGGTTGAGGAGCACTGGTTTAGGCAGAGCTGCCATCAGAAATGTTGGGGCCCCTGACACAGCTCAGCCTGCACCCGAGTCCGCCCAAAGTGCTGCCCCCCCACCCACCGAATCCGCCCACAGGGATGCAGTGTCTGCAGGGCCGGTGCAAGGATTTTTGCCACCCTAGGTAAAAGTAAAGTTTGCCTCCCCCCCATGTGACATCACAATGCCCCACCCATATGATCTGCCATGTTAACTAACACCAGTGCTGCAGTGCCGCCGTGTTTACATTAAAAGGCCTGCAGGGACAGGCTAGACACCAGAACCACTACATTAAGCTGAAGTGGTTCTGGGGACTATAGTGTCCCTTTAATGTGAGGTAAATTAGAGATCAGTGCCACGAATAATATACTAGATTGCCTACTTACAACCAGATGAGGATGATGATGGGCTCTAGCTGCAGTCTGGCTCCACTGGTCTGGTGTACAACAGGCTCTCTGGAGGCGGTTTGTAACTGTGGTCACAAAAATCAATGTTCTGGGAGAACGGGAAGCAGCTCCATTTTTTTGAGGGCCCTTTACACAGCTCAAGGTCTGGGTCCCAGGGTCCACCTTCATGTTCCACCAATGAGTTTGTTCACAGGGAGTGGAGTGTGTGTGTGGGGGATGTCCTGATGTGTGTAAAGAATGCATTGTGTGAATCTGTGTTTGTATGTGTAAGGGCTGCAAGATGAGTTTGTGTATGTATGGGATGCAGTGTGTGCGTCTGTAAGGGATGCATTGAGTGTGTGTAAGGGGTGCATTGTGTGTTGCTGTGTGTAAGGGATGCATTGCTTGTGTACGTGTGTCTGTGTGTAATGCATTGTGTGTTTTTCTGTGTGCAAGGGGTGCATTGTGTGTGATGGATGTCAATCTCTCCCCCTCCCCCTCGTCAATTTCCTTCTCCCCCTCCCTCCCTCCAATTTCCTTCTTCCCCCCCTCCAATTTCCTTCCTCTCCCCTCAAATTTCCTTCCTCTCCCCCGTCCATCAAATTTTCTTCCTCTCTCCCTCCCTCAAATTTCCTTCCTCTCCCCCTCCCTCAAATTTCATTCCTCTCGCCCCTCCCCCTCAAATTTCATTCCTGTCCCCCCCTCAAATTTCATTCCTTCCCCCACTCATATTTCATTCCTCCCCCCTCTCCCATTTCATTCCTCCCCCTTCCCACATTTCATTTCAACCCCCTTCCCATTTCATTTATACCCCCTCCATTTCATTTCCTTCCCCCTTCCCATTTGAGACTTGCTTTCCCCTTCCCGTTTCATTTCCTTTTCCCCTTCCCATTTACTTTCCTTCCCCCCCTTTCCCATTGCATTCCTCCCCCCCTTCCCATTGCATTCCTTTCCCCCTTCCCATTTCATTCATACCCCCTCCCATTTCATTCCTTTCCCCCTTCCCATTGCTTTACCTTCATTTCATTTCATGCCCCTCCCATTTCATTCCTTTTCCCCCTTCCCATTTCATTCATACCCCCCCTGCATTTCATTCCTTTTCCCCATACCATTTGCATTCCTTTTCCCCTTCCCATTTTCATTCTTGTACCCCCCCCTCCCATTTTCATTTCCTTTCCCAGCTTCCCATTTCATTCCTTGCCCCCTTCCCATTCGTCCTTTCCCCCACTCATTTTACAGGGGTGGGCCGGACGGTGTGAGGCTTTACTCTCTGTGTGCTTCCTCTTCAGCTACCTCGCGCACCGTACTGATGCCGGAGCCGGAAGATGACGTCATCTTTCGGCTCCGGCATCAGTACGGTGCGCGAGGGAGCTGAAGAGGAAGCACACAGAGAGTGCTCCCTCGCGCGCCGATCGGCTTTCAGGGCCAGCCTCTGGGGGGCCCTGAGGGGACCGGCTACTGGGCCCCCCAGGAGAAGAGGCTGGCCCTGTGGGTACATACCGGGGTCGCAGGGCCCCCTGTGACCCGGTATGTACCCACTGAATGTGGGGCCCGGACGACCTGAGCAGTCCGGGCCCCCCAGGACCGCCGGGCCCATGACAACCGTTGCGGTTGTCATGCCCTGATGGCGGCCCTAGGTTTAGGACATTAAAAGTTTTGTATTTGTGTACACTCACACTCTGACAATGTCTGATTCAAAGTACTAGGTAGCACACATCTCCTACTTCTAAATACAGTTGCAAGAAAAAGTACGTGAACCCTTTGGAATGATTTCTGCACAAATTGGTCATAAAATGTGATCTGATCATCATCTAAGTCACAACAATAGACAATCACAGTCTGCTTAAACTAATAACACACAAAGAATGAAATGTTGCCATGTTTTTATTGAACACACCATGCAAAAATTCTCAGTGCAGGTGGAAAAAGTATGGATTTAATAACTGGTTGAACCTCCTTTGGCAGCAATAACTTCAACTAAACGTTTCCTGTAGTTGCGGATCACAACGGTCAGGAGTAATTCTTGACCATTCCTCTTTACAGAACTGTTTCAGTTCAGCAATATTCTTGGGATGTCTGGTGTGAATCGCTTTCTTGAGGTCATGCCACAGCATCTCAATCAGGTTGAGGTCAGGACTCTGACTGGGCCACTTCAGAAGGCGTATTTTCTTCTGTTTAATCCATTCTGTTGTTGATTTACTTCTGTGCTTTGGGTCATTGTCCTGTTGCAACACCCACCTTTTGTTGAGCTTCAGCTGGTAGACAGATGGCCTTAAGTCTCCTGCAAAATGTCTTGATAAACTGGGGAATTCATCTTTCCTTCGATGATAGCAATCATCAGTCCAGGCCCTGACACAGCAAAGCAGCCCCAAACCATGATGCCCCCACCACCATACTTCACAGGTGGGGGGAGGTTTTGATGTTGGTGTGCTGTGCCTTTTTTTCACCACACAACTTTGTAAAGTAATAAAATGTGAGCAGGATATTGCTTTGCTGCAAAGGGATTTGGATAGATTGGGGGACTGGGCACTAAATGGCAGATGAAATTTAATGTAGAGAAATGCAAAGTTATGCACTTCGGGTTCAAGAATACACAAGCAACTTACACCCTAAATGGTAGTGAATTAGGGATAACCACCACACGAGTGTGTTTCTTCCAAACAACTCAACTTTGGTTTCATCTGTCTACAGAATATTTTGCCAGTACTGCTGTGGAACATCCAGGTGCTCTTGTGCAAACTGTAAACATGCAGCAATGTTTTGTTTGGACAGCAGTGGCTTCCTCTGTGGTATCTTCCCATAAAATCCATTCTTGTTTAGTGTTTTATGTATTGTAGATTAGTTAACAGGGATGTTAGCATTTGCCAGTGACTTTTGTAAGTCTTTAGCTGACACGCTAGGATTCTTCTTCACCTCATTGAGCAGTCTGCGCTGTGCTCCTGCAGTCATCTTTACAGGGCGGCCACTCTTAGGGATAGTAGCAGCAGTGCTGAACTTTCTCCACTTATAGACAATTTGTCTTACCGTGGACTGATGGACTGATTTCTGCAAGGCTTTTGGAGATACTTTTATAACCCTTTCCAGTTTTATGCAAGTCAACAATTCTTAACCGTAGGCCTTCTGAGAGCTCTTTTTTGCGAGGCATCATTCACATCAGGCAATGCTTCTTGTGAAAAGCAAACCCAGAACTGGTGTGTGTTTTTTATAGGGCAGGGCATCTGTAACCAACACCTCCAAACTCATCTCATTGATTGGACTCAAGTTGGCTGACATCTCACTCCAATTAGCTCTTGGAGATGTCATTAGTCTAGTGGTTCACATACTTTTTCCACCTGCACTGTGAATGTTTACATGGTGTGTTCAATAAAAACATGGCAACATTTCATTCTTTGTGTGTTATTAGTTTAAGCAGACAGTGATTGTCTATTGTTGTGACTTAGATGATGATCAGATCACATTTTATGACCAATTTGTGCAGAAATCCATATCATTTCACATACTTTTTCTTGCAACTATAACTAAACCTGTAAATATAGATGAGGCAGGACTGCCTGACATGGTATGATCCAAAGTAATCTGACAGCCTGTTTTTTTTTTTCTAATTAAGGTAATTGTATAAGCCAAATATAGCTTCATTAAAAGCTGCATCAATATTAATTTAAAAAATTCCACTGTTTCTAAACAATTATAAATCACCACAATGTGACCCAAATATATTTCTATATTTAAATCAAAACAACCTGAAAACGAAATGGTAGGTTGGCTACAAAACAATGTATTTGACCCAATAGAAAATATCTGAATATGAACACAAACTAGATATGGTGTAATACAGTAAGTGTTAGTTGGAGAGTTCTCACAATATAGGAAAGAATCCAGTAGGGGAGACAAGCCTGGAATTTTGTATTGTTGGTAGAGAACACTTAGGAGGTTTTTCTCTTGTTTTCACAAATAGTGGTTGTATTTTTTGTAATTTTATTTTTGCTGTTTTTTCTGATGTTTCTACTAGACATCTTCCCTTTTCTGCATTTCTCCATCCTTTCCTTCCTCTTATACATCTCCTCAATTCCTCCTCATTCTTTAATATTATTTCCTCCTAAAACAATCCCCCATGTTAATTAATAAACACTTTGCCTTTTATCTCTACTACAGTATTTGTTGTAGGAAAAAAGGGGGTGGGGGAATTAGTGTTGTCTCGATTTTCCATTTCTTGACTGAGCATTTAAATATTCCTCTCATTTCTCTGTTTGTGCTCTCAGCCTGGCAGCTGTACAAGCCTCACTCTCTCACACGTTCCCTCTCTCTCACCAAGAAGTGTGATTATTCTGAGCCCTGGGTGAGAGATAGACATATGTGCTGAGATGACATTTCGGTTATACATGATGCCATTAAAATATGATAAGAATGCTATTAACATTAATAATCCTTTTCATTGTTGTATCATTTAGGGAGCAAAACAAGCCATTAAATATTACAGAATCATTCCACTTTGATAGCTTCAGGGAGGGGAACATTTGGTCCACATTTGTATACATGTTTTTTTTCTTTACTCCCTCTCCGCAGCCCTCACCGCTCTAATTTTTTTTTTTATAAATGCTTTAATGTCGTTCCTCTTTAAATGGATTCTCTCAGTATAATAAAAAATGATCCTAATGAACGGAGACTTGAGTTGATGGAACTGTGTTGTGCATCTTACACTCTTAATAAACATTATGGCCTGCTGCAACCAGGCTTAAGCACACAAATGGTTAATTTGTGAGTGTCCTGTATGTGGAGTAGTTACTTATATTTCAAAGTGTATAGAGTTCTTAAATGATAAATCGATTGACTCAAAAGATAGATCACTCTCTTTCAAATGCACATAGTACTAATAGATTGTAGAATGTATTACACACCAGAGCCAGACAACAAATACAGATAGTGTGGAAATACAATGAACAAAATTATAAATGCAACACTTTTGTTTTTGCCCCTATTTTTAATGAGCTGAACTCAAAGATCTAAGACTTTTTCTATGTACACAAAAGGCCTATCTCTCTCAAATATTGTTCACAAATCTGTCTAAATCTGAGTTGGTGAGCACTTCTCCTTTGCCGAGATAATACATCCACCTCACAGGTGTGGCATATCAAGATGCTAATTAGACAGCATGATTATTGCACAGGTGTGCCTTAGGCTGGCCACAATAAAAGGCTACTCTAAAATGTGCAGTTTTATTGTTTTAGGCGTCTGGAGGGGGTCCGAAAACCGGTCAGTATCTGGTGTGACCACCATTAGCCTCACGCAGTGCAACGCATCTCCTTCGCATAGAGTTGATAAGCCTATGAAATGTTGGTCCACTCTTCTTCAATGGCTGTGCGAAGTTGCTGGATATTGGCAGGATCTGGAACACGTTGTCGTATACGCCGATCCAGAGCATCCCAAACATGCTCAATGGGTGACAACACAAAAAAGATGGAGTAGGGCTGCGCCAATATGAATAAAATAGTCTTAGAGAGGGTAGAAGGTCTCGCTAGAGTAGCAGTAGAAACTTGATAAGACGTATTCTCTTCAATGGGAGTGGATACGTCTCAGGGTGTTAGTTCATATATATGAAACAGAGAAGAGGCAGAAAGCAACCAATAGTGCAGTACGTCTAGAGTCCAAAAGTGCAGTAAGTAACAAGAGGTAGATAACTCACATTTAAAAGAGCTATGGCCAGCTCTGGTGTTAAGAGCATACAGCGATATAATCCCGCCTATGGGATGTGGGAAGATGTATCCGTCAACACCATCTGGTAATCCCAAACTCCAAAGGAAAGATAAAAGGCAACAATAGTGCTCTCAATTGTGATAAAATAGAGTATGAAAGAGTGATAAGAGTAATACTCACAAGTGTAGAGCAGAAACACTGCTCTATTGATATATCCTTGGTGGTATGATCCCCACCTCGGATTTACTTGG
Source organism: Pelobates cultripes (assembly GCA_933207985.1). Lineage (NCBI taxonomy): Eukaryota > Metazoa > Chordata > Amphibia > Anura > Pelobatidae > Pelobates > Pelobates cultripes. The sequence continues at coordinate 188,127,512 of OW240914.1, forward strand.
AGTAACAGCGTAAGGCAGGCTTACTGCTCAGTGGTATCATACCTACCTCAGATTTCCTTTGATTAGTAGTAAAAAGCCAAGTAGCAGAAGAAATATATTATTAAATATATTTTAAAATAGTAAATAAAATTTAAAAGAAATTGGCACAAACCAGGTCTATTTGTCCAAAAGAATTCCTTTATTCAGTAGTAAAAGTAAATATAAAACATCCAAATACAAGTTTCGCCGATGTGGCTTTTTTTTTAATTCTCTGAAATGCCTTTGGAGACGGCTTATGGTAGAGAAATTAACATTCAATTTATGGGCAACAGCTCTGGTGGACATTTCTACAGTCAGCATGCCAACTGCACGCTCCCTCAAAACTTGCGACATCTGTGGCATTGTGCTGTGTGATAAAACTGCACATTTTAGAGTGGTCTTTTATTGTGACCAGCCTAAGGCACACCTGTGCAATAATCATGCTGTCTAATCAGCATCTTGATATGCCGCACCTGTGAGGTGGATGGATTATCTCGGCAAAGGAGAAGTGCTCACTAACACAGATTTAGACAGATTTGTGAACAATATTTGAGAGAGATAGGCCTTTTGTGTACATAAAAAAGTCTTAGATCTTTGAGTTCAGCTCATGTAAAATGAGGGCAAAAGCTAAAGTGTTGCGTTTATAATTTTGTTCCTCATGCCTTACTGAACGTTGTGTGAGTAAAAAGCTAACTTGTTATGGGACGTTTAGTTATAAATATGATTAGTAGCAGCATAGTATAGTGATGACAATATGTGGCATACTATACTATGACATATGATATACTATACTATACTATAACATACAGCCATGTGTTGGCTGTAACAAATATCCATTAGTTAAAGGCACACGCCACTGTCCAAATACAAAAACAAATACATACTGCATAATAGCTATAACCCCATGAAAACATCCATGCATTTAATTAGGCATTTTTGCTTAAATCTAAAAACAGCTTGCTAAAGCTGCAGCTCTTTTATCTGAATCTTATCCCGTTCTTCCAATCCAAGACTTTCGATGACTGTCCAATCACAGACTTCCCAATGCACCTCAATGAGAAGTGTTTGCAAGGCAGGTGCTCTGGGCAATTGCTGCTTCTTGAGTTTAGATACACTGACCTAACCAAACTAGGAAGTAACAGGATTGGTTGCATGGTTTATGGCCAGGGGCGGTCTGGGCCGGGGGGCAGGGAGGCAATTGCCCCTCAGGCCGCCCCAAATCCTTTTAAGACCAGCCGCTGCAGGGCCAGTCCTAATGCTGCAGCCGCCTGAGCGCTCTGTAAAGAGCCTCAGGTGGCTGCAGCACATCTTCTCCCCTCCCCTCCCCTGTAGCGTGGCCGAGCTCCTCTTCAGTCCGCGGTGCCCGGCTGGAGTGATAGGAAGGTGCACACTGAGTGTGCACTTCCTGTCAGTCCGGCCGGTTACAGGAAACAGAAACTCCTGTAAGAAGAACAGGGGGGTGATTAAGAAGAACAGGGAGGGGTGGGGGATTAAGAAGAACAGGGGGGGGTGGGGGATTAAGAAGAAGAACAGGGAGGGGTGGGGATTAAGAAGAACAAGGGGTGATTAAAGAAGAACAGGGAGGGGTGGGGGATTAAGAAGAACAGGGAGGGGTGATTAGAACAGGAGGGGTGATTAGAACAGGGAGGGGTGGGGATTAAGAAGAACAGGGTGGATGATTAAGAAGAGCGGGGGTGGGGAGATTAGAAGAATGGGGGTTTGGGGTGATTAAGAAGAACGGGGAATTAGAAAACAGCAGGGGTAAGAAGAACCGCGGGGTAGAAGGAACACAGAGAGGAGGGAGATGAGGGAGGGAACACAGGGGGAGGTGAGGGAGAACACAGGGAGGGGGAGGTGAGAAGAACACACAGGGCAGGGTGGGGGAGTGAGAAGAACACAGGGAGGGTGGGGGAGTGAGTTGAACACATGGGGAGGTGGGGGAGGAGTGGAGGAGGACACATGGAGGGTGAGAAGAACACAGGGAGGGAGGGGTGAAAAAAGAACACGAGGAGGTTTTGGGGGGGAGAAAAGAACACCGGAGGTTTGGAGGGTGGATGAGAAGAGCACAGGTGGGTGTGAGAAGTGACTGCTGTGGGGGGAGAGGAGAGACCACTAAGGGGCAGGGGAGAGCTCTATAGGACAGGGCTTATGTCCTATAGAGCTCTATAGGTCGGCTTATGGTAGAGAAATTAACATTCAATTTATGGGCAACAGCTCTGGTGGACATTTCTACAGTCAGCATGCCAACTGCACGCTCCCTCAAAACTTCCGACATCTGTGGCATTGTGCTGTGTGACAGGGAGCTCTTTCACACTACGCGCGCACACACACAATGCATCCCTATACACACACAGAAACACAACATGCTTCCCTTACACACAGAGAAACACAACATGCTTCCCTTACACACAAAGACAATGCATCCTTTGCACACTTACACAGAAACACACAATGCAAACCCTTACACACACATGCAAACACACACAGTGCTTCTCTTACATATACGCAGAAACACAATGCATTTCATACACACACTCCATGCACACACTTACAGACACACACCTTGCATCCCTTATGCATACAAACACAGATTCACAGAATACATCGCTTATTCACAAACACACACTGCTTCCACTACAAACAAATACACTGCATCACCTACACAAACTGGTATCCCTGTACACTACATACCATAAGCACACACATTAGATCCTCTACAATAACACATAACACATCCCCTACACACTCCACTCCCTGTGAGCGAACTCATGTGTGGAACATGTAGGTGGAGTTTTAGGTGGGCCTTATGGGCATACTCACCGTCAGGCCCTGGGGCCCAGACCTTGAGCTGTTTAAGGGGCCCAAAAAAATGGAGCTGCTTCCCATTCTACTAGAACTTAGAATTTTGTGACCACAGTTACAAACAGCCTTCAGAGATCCTGTTCTACACCAGACCAGTGGAGCCAAACTGCAGCCCATCATCATCCTCATCTGGTAAGTAGGCAATCTAGTATATTATTAGTGACACTAATCTATAATTTACCTCACATTAAAGGGACACTATAGTCCACAGAACCACTTCAGCTTAATGAAGTGGTTCTGGTGTCTATAGTCGGTCCCTGCAGGCTTTTTAATGTAAACACACACTGTGTGCAGCATTGGCATTAGTTCATATGGCAGATCATATAGGTGGGGCATTGTGATGTCACATGGGGGGGCGGCAAATTTTTCTTTTGCCTAGGGCGGCAAAAATCCTTGCACCGGCTCTAATCCTGGGCAGGTGCACCAGTCTACTGGTGACCCACAGGAGGGGAGTGCACTGATTGCACTGCACTCTCCTCCTGCCCAGACCTGTCTTTACCGCAATGCAAGTGCCCTCTGACCCTAATTTACAGTGGCTCACACTCACAGCAAGCAGTGCCTGAAGCCCTTTGCAGAGACGGGAACAAAGAGGTTCTGCGGCAGCTGGCCGCCCTGCAAGCATTACATTAAACAGCTGTTCCCCATGCAGCCACAGGTGGCGCTGTGCTGGGAGAATGTGATTACTCTTCACTTCCACCCAGCCTACAGAGCAGCGCGTGGGAGAGAGAGAGAGGAGGAGGCATGATTTAATCTTACAACAAATCCACTAAGCAAATCTTTATAAATTTGGTGGGATCAGCTCTGTTTCCACAGTTTACTGGTGTTTACTCTGATGTTAGTATTAATATTGAGGGATTTCTAAGTAGTAACCTCAATATTTGTATTAGTGATATTGCAGAAGGTCTTGATGGTAAGCTATGTCTTTTTGCTGATGATACTAAGATATGTAACAGGGTTGATGTTCCAGGAGGGATAAGCCAAATGGCAAATGATTTAGGTAAACTAGAAAAATTGTCAGAATTGTGGCAACTGACATTTAATGTGGATAAGTGCAAGATAATGCATCTTGGACGTAAAAACCCAAGGGCAGAGTACAGAATATTTGATAGAGTCCTAACCTCAACATATGAGGAAAGGGATTTAGGGGTGATTATTTCTGATGACTTAAAGGTAGGCAGACAATGTAATAGAGCAGCAAGAAATGCTAGCAGAATGCTTGGTTGTATAGGGAGAGGCAGGGCCGGTGCAAGGATTTTTGCCGCCCTAGGCAAAAAAAAAAATTTGCTGCCCCCCCCATATGTCCTGCCCACCATGTGACATCACAATGCCCCACCCATATGCTCTGCCATATGGGCCAACGTCAGTCTTCACAAAGTGTCTTTTATCTGAAAAGACAGTGTGTTTACATTAAAAAGCCTACAGGCACAGGCTATAGACACCAGAACCACTACATTAAGCTGTAGTGCTTCTAGTGACTATAGTATCCATTTAATGTGAGGTAAATTAGAGATTAGTGCCACTAATAATATATTGGATTGCCTACTTACCACTAGATGAGGACAAGAGGCAGATGATGGGCTCTGTCTGGCTCCACAGGTCTGGTGTAGAAGAGGCTCTCTGGAGACTGTTTTTAACAGTGCTCACAACAATTAACGAACAGGAAGCAGCTCCATGTTTTAGGGCCCCTTACACAGCTCAAGGTCTGGGCCCCCAGGGCTTGACCGCGAGTATGCCTACAATGCCCACCCATAAATCCACCTATATGGCCCACCCATGAGTTCTCTCACAGGAAGTGGAGTGTATGTGTGGAGGGGATGTTTTATGTGTTATTGTAGAGAATGCAATGTGTGTGTGTTCTTATAGAATGTAGTGTATAGGGATACCAATTTCTGTAAGGGATGTAGTGTGTTTATAGGGGATGCAGTGTGTGTTTGCGTGTAAGGAATGCATTGTATGTTCCTGGGTGTGTGTGTGTAAGGGGTGCAAGGTGTGTTTCTGTGTATTTAATTGAATGCAGTGTGTGTCTGTAAGGTGTGCATTGATTGTGTAAGAGATGCATTTTGTTTCTGTGTGTAAGAGAATGAGTGTTTGTGTGAACGTAAGGGATGCATTGTGTGTTTCGGTGTGTCTGAGTAGGAATGCATAGTATGTTTCTGTGTGTGTGTGGGGAGGGATTGCATTGTGTATGTGTGTAGTGTAAAAGAGAGGGTTTGTGGGGTAGGATAGAGACTGAGAGGGGAGCTGCTCTTAATTTTTTTATATTTTTTTCATAGTGCTCTCCCCCCTGTCAATTATTGATTTCCCCTTCCCTCCTGTCCCTCCGTGTTCTCCCCTTCTGTCCCTTAGTGCTCTCCCTTGGCCCCCTGTAGTCCCACCTTGGTGGTCTTCTCCCTCCCCCCTTCCCCCTTAGTGGCCCTCCCTTTTCCAAACCCCTTAGTAGACATTCCCCTCCTCCCCCCACCCCCTTAGTGGTATCCCCCCCCTAGTGGTCATTATCCTCTTTCCCCACCCCCCAGCGTGGTTAACACATGGTGGTCCTCCTCTCCCAAACCCCTTAGTGGTTTTCCTCCCTCAGTGGTCCTTACTCCCCCACCCCCGTCCCCCCTGTGTTCCTTCACCCCCTTCCCCAGTGGTTCTTACTCCCCCCCTCCTCCCCAGTGGTTCTTACTCCCCCCCCCCTCCTCCCCCAGTGCTCTTACTCCCCCCATTCCTCCCCAGTGAGATTAAACCTCCCCCCTCCTCCTGAGTGGTCCTTACTGCCCCCTCACTCTCTCCACCCAGTGGCCTTACTTTCGCCCCATCTTTCTCCTCCGCCTGTGGTCTTACCCCCCTACCTTCAGTGGTCTTACTCCCCCCCTCAGCTTCTCCTCCCCAGTGGTCCTTGCTCCCCCTCTGGTCCTTACTCCCCTCCCCTCCACCTCTGGTCCTTACTCCCCCTCCCCCCCTGGCCCTTACTCACCCTCCTGCCCTCCCCGGTGGTGCTTACCCTCCTCCCCTCCCCCTGTGTTCCTTACTCCCCCTCTGGTCCTTACTAACCCTCCCCCCCTCCCCTGGTGTTCCTTACTCCCTACCCCTGGTCCTTACTCACCCTCTCACTGGTGTTCCTTACTCACCCTCCCCTCCCTGGTGTTCCTTACTGCCCCCTTCACCCCTGGTCACCCCCACCTCCTGGTGTTTCCTTACACCCCGGTCCTTACTCACCCCTCCCTGGTGGTCCTTATCACCCTCCCCTCCCTGGTGGTCCTTGCACCCTCCTCCCCTCCCCTGTGTTCCTTACTCCCCCTTCCCTGGTGTTCATCACCCCCCTCCCCTGGTGGTCCTTGCTCACACCCCCCCTCCCCTGGTGGTCCTTATTCCCTCCCGCCCTCTCACACCCCCCGCGCCTATGTGGCGTGGCCGGGTGGCGCGGAACGCGGGACAGGAACCTCTGTTTCCTGTACCCGGCCGCCGGCGGTCTGAAGGGAAGTGCTCACTGAATGAGCACTTCCTGTCAGTCCGCCGGCGGCCGGGTACAGGAAACAGAGGTTCCTGTCCCGCGTTCCGCGCCGCCCGGCCACGCTCATTGAGAGACCGGCGGGAGGGAGCGCTCTGCTCTTCCCTCCTGCCGGTCACTCAAATCCGGCCGCCCTCGACAGCAGTGCTGCGGCGCCTGAGGCTTCTAAAAGTGCTCAGGCGGCGCAGCATGAGGAGCCGCCGGGCGCAGGGATCCGGCGCCCCCTGTCAAGGTGCACCCTAGGCGGCTGCCTAGGTCGCCTTACAGGTAGCGCCGGCCCTGGGAGAGGTATTAGCAGTAGAAAGAGGGAAGTGCTCATGCCATTTTACAGAACACTGGTGAAACCTCACTTGGAGTATTGTACACAGTACTGGAGACCGTATCTTCAGAAGGATATTGATACCTTAGAGAGGGTTTAGAGAAGAGCTACTAAACTGGTTCATGGATTGCAGGATAAAACTTACCAGGAAAGGTTAAATGATCTTAACATGTATAGCTTGGAGGAAAGACGAGACAGGGGGGATATGATAGAAACATTTAAATATATAAAGGGAATCAACACAGTAAAGGAGGAGACTATATTTAAAAGAATAAAAACTACCACAACAAGAGGACATAGTCTTAATTTAGAGGGACAAAGGTTTAAAAAAAATATCAGGAAGTATTACTTTACTGAGAGGGTAGTGGATGCATGGAATAGCCTTACAGCTGAAGTGGTAGAGGTTAACACAGTAAAGGAGTTTAAGCATGCGTGGGGTAGGCATAAGGCTATCCTAACTATAAGATAAGGCTAGGGACTAATGAAACTATTTAGAAAATTGGGCAGACTAGATGGGCCGAATGGTTCTTATCTGCCGTCACATTCTATGTTTCTATGTTTCTAACATCAGTGTGTATCAGCAGGGCCAGCCGTTGGGGTGTGCACGCTGTGCGGTCACGCAGGGTGCCATGACAACAGAGGCGCCCGGCGGCCAACACAGCTCACAAGTTGGGGACACCAGCATATTCAATTTAAATGATTCGCTGGTGGTCCACTGGTCTGCACTTTTAGTAAAATGAAACGAGGACACACTCTTTACACATAAAGCACAGCATGCCTCCCAAGATTTCAAATGGACAAAGAGGGACACTTAAGGCTGTGGAAGAGGCTGGGCTTGGCTGGGCTGTTTAAAGAAAGTATATGTGACTTAATAATTTATGTTGTTAAAATTTAATTTATAACAAGACTATATCTCATTTACACAGACCGATTTCTAAACACATTTATTGTAGTTTAAATATACATTATTGACACACCAACAATATGGAGCTCCTAAAATGAGACACATAAGGATAGAAAAGAGAGACAGAGGGATATGTGCCCAAAATAGTGCCTGTCCCTAAATAGAGAAACTTGGAAGGTATGCTTTAGTGCATGACTTGACATGACAAGAAGTTCACTAAATACATGAGATAGGGTATTGTGCGTATTGCAGGTACTTGTAAACAAACATCAAGTTTCCCCAGGTCTCAAAAATGAGAATTACTCAATTCTGTTAGAGGCCGGTTGGCAAATAGTAAATTATTATTTTTATAGCTCAATGTAATATACTGCTTACTGAATTAACTCAAATGACTTACACCAAGGAAAACATATTCAGAATATTATTGCAAAAGCCTGTTGCTCCAGATTGTGCAAAAAATATCTATTACAGTACCTTTAACTTAAAGGAACCCTATAGTCACCTAAATTACTTTAGCTAAATAAAGCAGTTTTAGTGTATAGATCATTCCCCTGCAATTTCACTGCTCAATTCACTGTCATTTAGGAGTTAAATCACTTTGTTTCTGTTTATGCAGCCCTAGCCCCACCTCCCCTGGCTATGATTGACGGAGCCTGCATGAAAAAAAAACTGGTTTCACTTTCAAACAGATGTAATTTACCTTAAATAATTGTATCTCAATCTCTAAATTGAACTTTAATCACATACAGGAGGCTCTTGCAGGGTATATTAAGCTATTAACATAGCAGGGGATAAGAAAATCTTAGTTAAGCAGAACTTGCAATAAAGAAAGCCTAAATATGGCTCTCTTTACAGGAAGTGTTTATGGAAGGCTATACATGTCACATGCAGGGAGGTGTGACTAGGGTTCATAAACAAAGGGACTTAACTTCTCAATGGCAGAGGATTGAGCAGTGAGGCTGCAGGGGCATGTTCTATACACCAAAACTGCTTCATTAAGCTAAAGTTCTTCAGGTGACTATAGTGTCCCTTTAAATGGAAATTTAATTACATGGAAAACTTGAAGATCTCTTCTAGTGTGAATTGCAATTCATCCGAATTTGTGGTGATAGGTGATTGGTCGAATTCAAGAACCGAATCACAAACTAAATGAGCCACAGAACAACTGAGCAGTTTCATTTTGATATGCACTTATGAAGACTGATAGGAAAAAAAGATGGATTAATGGTTATGGACCAGTCACTAAATATTAAATGTATTCACAGATCAAAATCGAGCTGAAACAAACTTACAATCTATACATCCTTAGCCTCTTCATAATATACAGTAATTCACATTTATATTGGTAATTTATACTGATAATCGGGTTTTTGTTTTATTCCCTTTGGTGTTTATTCATTTTTATTTATTTTGTATTTATACCTTACAGCTACAGAAAAAAATTACATAAAAAAGTAGAAAAGAAAATTCAAGAGATTTCTACTGGAGAGTGTGCTATCCTTAGTTTACTTCCGCTATATTCTGACAGAAAGTGTTTTTGTGGTTTTTCTCAATTTTGTTTCTTTATTATTTTCTGTTTTCCTAAATAATGTGAAATGATCCTAGAAAATATGGAATTGGTACTCCCATAGTGATAGTAGGTTGAATTCACTATGCACCAATGTTTGGTTTTATAATATATAATGGAAATCAACCAGCTGTACTAAGTGTCAGTCCACTATTTTTTAACTCAAACGAGGGATTGTTCTACATTTTACAGCACTTGTAATTCAGATAAAATGCCTAATAGATAGAGAGAAATATACTGCAAAAGTATACAGTGACACATTGTTCGAGCAAAGAATAAACACAAAAACAATAAAAAAAAGGAAAAAAACGCAGTAGGTTTAGTTTTGTGTTATTTTGTGTTATTATTTAGCGTTAACATTGATCATGATGTAACTGTTGCTTCAAATATGATTGTCAGTCATTTATTTTATACATGGCTGGGATCTTTATTTGCTTCACAGAAAAGCTAAATTACAAAAGAAAAAATATAGAAAATCCCACGTAATTTACCAACTTACAAGCACATTTTCCGAGTGCATGTTTTATTCATATTGCAACATAGCAATTTAAGCACCCACATATTATTGCAGTAATTAAACAATTATTAGGTAACATATATGGGTAATGGAACCTTCATCACTTTCCTTCCCACTATCCCTATCTTGCATTTAGAACCCACAATAAATAAATGCATTAAACTATATAAAATTATCATACTCATCTCTAATTACATATTCACAGATCATGTGTTTTACTCATTGAGTTCCATAGTTAACCCTGTTTATTAGACAATTATTAGAAAGAAAATACACCTGAATTTATTTTATTTTTTTAAGGATGTATTGTTAATCTCTAGGTTTCTTTGAATATAGTATGCCTATCTTTAAATAAAGAGAAATTAAGGAAATGTCCTTGTTATACATGTGTTGTTCATATAGACATAACCAGAAATAGTCTCAAGGACCCTCAATATAACCAGTTCTCCCTGTGTGCAGAGGCAAGGAATTACAAAGACCAGCATGCATGAGGCAAATCTTAGTGGGGTTAAACTCAAGATGACAACAATTACCTAGAGCACTTGCTGGCAAAGACTTCTCATGCATCGGGAAGTCTGTGATTGGACGGACACAGAAAGGCTGGGCGAGGTTAGAAGGGGAGGGGTTTTGAAGGCAAGAGATCTACAGCTTTTGCAAGCTGTTTTTATATTAACCCCCAATAAAAAAAATGCATAATTAAATGCATGCAATTAATTTGGGGTACATCTACTAAAAAGTGATCTTTATTTACTTATTGACTTTCAGTTTGGGTTGTGGAGTGTTTCTTTAATCCAGATAGCAATAAATATGTATTTGGTGTTTTGTGTATGTATAACTCAGATGTAAACTTTATAGTGAAAGCTGAACAGACTGCAGCTGACACGGATACAACTAGCGTACTTCATAAAAACAATGAATGAAGCTATTGTGTAAGATAATAGAAGCTATGGTACAGCATGTCTGAGCTTGTCTTGTAGCGTTATGTATGGTTTTTGTCAATGAAGATTATTGTGGCCATGACTGAACAATAAAGGTACAATAAAGGTACAAACAGTGAGAAAATGTGTATTATTGCAGTGAACACAGGTTAAAGCTGCTGATTGGAAGGGAGAAAAATAAGAGCTGGGGATAGGAAGCGTAGTATTTTTATACAGAGTAAAGAAAATTGACATAAAAAAAATTAAAATGCTGGAATGAATTAAATGCAACCTAGAGACAGTCCACGTGTATGAGTGCCTGGAGTATCCTTTTAATTTGGGGAAATACAAGCCTAAATCTAGAGTATTTACCTTCCAGAGGCTCTTATATAACAAGACTATAAAGATAGCTGAGAAGCAAGTCTTATATAGAGATAACACCTACCAGTCACTAAAAGACTTTTAGTGTATTATGAAAAATAATGTACTGCTCTTTCAGCAAAACAAACTCTCACACGAAAAAAAACATTATGTTGTTAAATGCAATTGAGGCCTGGTATTAATTACTGCTAGTTTTTTTTTTATGAACATTGTTTTTGGAAAATGGTTTCTGGATATCTGGTTTGATACTGTACACTGGGGCATGTCTAAGCATGTCAGGCTCTCTTGACATGTAAGGCTCACAGGGTCTGAACAGCCATGAGGTTATGGGTGGCTGCATTTTGGAAAGGCCTCCTCCAAACCAGTTATATTTACATAGGTGTTGCAAGGAGGGCTGAAACCATTTTACATGTAGTAGTGGGAGCAAGATTGTTTTTTTAATTTTTATTTCTACCTCAGGCAGGTGCTTGTCAAAGGGATGGTGCCCCCCAGGTGCCAGGGATGAAAATTTTGCGCCATACCTCTCTTCTAGTTAGGTGTTAGAGAGGCGGCACACCTCTCTAGTAGTTAGGCATGGTGGGATTTAATACCTGACTGTGCAACATGAGCTTTGTGTTTCAGCTATGTTTTCATTGAAATTCTGGAGTGCATCAGCAGCAACCTGTTCATGGCAGAGAGGAAGAGACATAACATAAAATGGAGGGATATGTCATGACATATCTACACCACTCTATGTGTCGGGTTCATCAAATTTCTCTTTAAACTTAAGATTTAGCCCAAGATTTTTCTGGAACCTAGCAATGTCCCTAGTATATCCTGTTCAAAATTAGATAATGCTTCAAAATGGAGCATATGACAGCCAAAGTTCATGAATCCAATGCAAGCTTCAAAAACATCTAGAACCCTCGCACGGCCACGTTTAGAAGCGCTTCAACCAGGCTATACACTATAGCTGCATATTCACTTCTGTTCCACTTTTGCCCCCCTTTTCTCAATTTTCCTTTTATGATTCCCCAAAGTGTGCCCTCTGTTCCATGTGCTTCCTCCCTTTATTTGCCCAAGTGCTAACAATCTTTACTTCCTAGAGCCTCTTTCCATAACCACTTCAAACATGCTTGTTTATTATTTTGTATCCTTTGTATTTATCATCCATTATCCACACCTTGAATATGCTGTGCAATTTTGGGCGCCTGTTCTAAAGAAGGATATCATGGCACTGGAGAGGGTCCAGAGACGAGCTACAAAATTGATCAAAGGAATGGAGCATTTTAGTTATGAAGAAAGGTTAAAAAAAATTAAATCTGTTTAGTTTGGAAAAACGGCCCTGAGAGGGGACATGATAACTTTATACAAATATATTCGGGGCCAGTACAAACCTTTATCTGGAAATCTATTCATAAACAGGGCTATACATAGGACACAAGGTCACACATTTAGGCTGGAAGAAAGGAGATTTCATCTAAGTCAAAGAAAAGGTTTTTTTACAGTAAGAACAATAAGGATATGGAATTCTCTGCCTGAAGAGTTGGTTTTGTCAGAGTCCATACAGATGTTTAAACTGAAATTGGATAAATACAAAAACATAACATACAGGGATATAATTTCTAATTAGTGGGGTAATAGCTGCATGATCCAAGGAGACATCTGACTGCTATTTTGGGGTCAAGAAGGAATTTTTTCCTAGTTTGTGGCAAAATTGGAAGCGCTTCAGACCAGGTTTTTTGCCTTTTTTTGGATCAACAGCAACAACATTTGTGAGAAAGGCTGAACTTGATGGGCGCAAGTCTCTTTTCAGCTATGTAAATATGTAATTTCCTGCCTCTTTTTTAGTTTTTTTAACTCTCTCTTCATTGTATCAGTAGAAAAGCCTTCATAATTAAGGTTTTTCACCTCTGCAAGGTGAAAAATGCAATCTTTTTGTCCTGCACATCACAGTGGTAATCATTGTCGTTGATTGTCATTGACTATATTTAATGATTATAAGCAAAAAGTAAATAAAACTTCAGAAAAGAAAAAAAAAGGTACGGTCCATTTTTGAGTACTACATGCTACTGCAAATAGGGTGTTTGCATCACCCACCTATTTAAGTATAACTGCACTATATTAAGATACATTAGTGGGGCTTGTTGCATATAATATATTCACTGCAAATTGGATTGTATATAATTCAAACAATTGTTGCATATTAGGTTTAATAAGATCTTAGTAATAAGACTAAAATATCCAGGCTTACCTATAACACACCAAGCTGTTATATGCACCAATTATGAAACACAGCAATACTGGAAGCAAAGGTATATCACAGCCAAATGCTTTAATTTCCTAAGCTTTGCCAGTATATACTGAATAAGATTGCACATTTAAGTGCCCTAATGCAATGAAGGTTGGTCTCACAGCTTACCAAATGTTATCACTTCTTCCTGTTCCAGTTCTGTAGTCAGCTACTCATTTTGCTGTAGTCTTTGGCACAGTAAACTGTATATGTTGTTGATCCAACACCTTGGGTGGGTGAGAGCCACGAGAGTTAAGCCTGATTGTCCAACCAACTGTGAAGTGTTTTTAACAGACCTCTAAAATAAACCCTCAGGTCTTCTGAAGTATCATAATGTGCGAGATAGCAGCAGAGCAGATTGAATATTTACAGAACCGTAAAAGCTTATTTTTAGAAGTAATAACGGATTGATCAAATCTGTCTTAACAATATTTCCATATCCATGTTTTTTTTTATCCATCTGTAGAATATAAATAAATAAATAAATATATATATATGTGTGTGTGTGTGTGTGTGTGTGTGTGTGTGTGTGTGAGTGTGTGCACACATGTGTGTATTAATACTATATATATATATATATGTTGGATATCAGTGGAATTTCTCATTCTAACAAAAGTAAAAAAGAAAATTCATCCATCTATCCTTCATGCCGTCATTGTCATTCTTTAGAGGTTCATTGCAAGGAAATTATCTTTTGTTTCTATATGAAATAGATTCAATGGGGGGCGTTTATCTGAGTGTTCTGAAAAGTGATTGTTAAATTCTGTCATTACTTTGACTGTATTTATTATTCAGTTTAAAAGTAGCCTAAAAAGGGACAGTTTTCTTTATAGTAAAACTATTCTGCCAGAAAAAAAAGTACTAGAAAATTAATAAATCTGCCTCATTGTCAAAAAAAATGGTGTAAATTCACAAATGGTGGTTAGTAAAAAAAGCAACAGATCAAACCAATTTAATAAATTGCACCATAAATTTGCAGAACATTTTACATAAGCGCCAGTGACACTTTGATAGATATCACAGCCCAGCATTCACTGTATTGTAACAGTATAAAACAGTGAGGGAGAACAGTATAAAACAGTGAGAAAGACATTAATGTGTCAGTGATATTACAGAACTTGGTCTTCTTGCTGTTACACTTAGTTCACAGTTTGTGCCCCCCCCCCCACCTATAATGTTGTGCATAATGGAGACCAAGATATATCGTATTGATTATAGAAAATAATAGCAATAAAAAACACATTGTATCATATATGATTACCAAATACCCTAAAAATAGTTTTAGCAGCTCTATGTAAAGCAATTTAATTTTATGTATTTTATTATAAAATATTTTTAAAAATTAACACCTTTTTTTCATCCAGAGGAATCCTCTTGATGAAACTATATAAAACAATTTTGCAGATACAGTTTCATTACATAACTAGAGAAAAATGTCACATTTCAAAAGTGTGAATTCTGCAAAAGCACAAGCACAAAATCATTCCCACATCTATTACATTCAGTTGGATGGTTATAGTTCACACAACTATGCAATACAAGTAAGAAAATTCAATCAACACAGAATCAATTACTTTTTATATATAAAAAAAATAAATAAATAAGTTGTAGTTGAAAACATGGAACGCTTAGAAGTTAACTACTCCTGATCAAGTAATTCATCCCAGGATATATTTCCAAACTTTTTGGAAGACACAAAAGCGTTTGCTGGACAGACTGACAGCAATATGGATCATTCTTGCAAAAGTTGGTCCCATGCCCCTTAAAGAACAATTTTCTTCAAATATCTTTAGTATTTTATATGATGTTTATGAGCCCAGAATGAATACATATGTTTATTTGAGTGTGAATGCGTATCTGTATGTGTGATTTCAGTATTAACGTATGTGAATGTTTTCATAGAGAATTCATGTGACTATTTCTATTTACGGTGCAAGTGTGAATGTACTATGGTTTTTATTTCTAGGCATAATGAGCTGCATTTCTGTTTTTCAACAACCTGATTTTCAAACTTTGAAACTCCAATACTGCTGTAAGAAAGTCTGAGCTCCATCAGCTGATCGTCTGCAATAAGTAAAGGTAGACTTCTGGAAGACCACACTAAGACTCTATTCTGCACAGCATCATTTATATTTAATTTAATCCCCCTGTACATTTATTTTATTTTATATATCCTGTGTGCATTGTATATTTTCTTGCCTTTATATCTTGTCTGTTATGTTAAAGTGTAGTTTTGTAATGTATGTATGTAATAGTTTTATTCACCTATATGCATTCCTCTATTTCTTTTGAAGTTCACACTGTCCGCCTATTTAAACCCAATCCTTTAAGAATTGCTATCATCTACCGTCCCCTCTACCCCCGGTTATCATAGACTATTCATTAAGCACTTTTCTTCCTTGCTTCCCCACTTCCTCTCATCTAGCACTCCTTCACTTATACTCAGGGATTTCCATATTCCAATCAACAACCCCAATTGCACTGATGCCTCTCGTCTGCTCTCTGTATCCTCCTCCTTTGGCCGTACACAATGATGCAATTTGGCAACCCATACAGCGGGAAACACTCTTGATCTCGCCTTCACCAATCTCTGTACCACCTCTAATCTTTCCAATATTCATTTTCCTCTATCTAAACAACATCTGCTGACTTTTGACATCGGCATACCTAAGACCCAATTGACACCACAGTCTGAACATTAATCTCACAGAAACCTCCAATGTCTTGACCTAGAGCATTTCTCCACTAATCTCCAAACTCTTCTTATACCTGTCTCAAACCTCACCTGTCCTAGCTCTGCAACTTCTTTCTACAATTCCACCCTCTCCTCTCAACAAGACATCATGGCACCTACATTTAAATGCAGCAGGTGCCCCCAACAACAACCTTGGCACACCAAGTTGACTCCAAAAATGCTCCAGAACTGCTGAACGCTGTTGGAGAAAGTCTCACTGTGCATCTGACTTTCTCCACTATAAATTTATGCTGAGCTCATACAGCTTGGCTCTTTCCTCTGCAAAAGTAAATTACCCCAATACCCTCATAACTACACTCTCTCGCGAACCCAAACGACTATTTCACACATTTAACTCTCTTCTCCGCCCTATTGTTCCTCCTCCACCTACTAACTTGACCGCCTCAGACTTTGCAACTCACCTCACTGACAAGATCTCTACAATCAGGGAAGAGATCTCTCATCTTTCTTGTTCCCCTTACAAAACTTCCCCTAACCTCACTCCCTCTGCTGTTCTATGTTCATTCGCACCTGCTACAGTGGAAGGGGTTTTCTGCTCTGCTCCAGTCCTCCCGTCCCACCACCTGCTCCCTAGATCCAATTCCCTCTCATCTTATCCGTACTCTGTCTTCTTCTCTTTCTCCATGTCTCACTAAAATTCTCAATCTCTCTCTCTTTCCATTGCTCTTCAAACATGCAACTGTAACCCCAATTCTAAAGAAGCCCCACCTTGACCCACACTCCCCATCCACTACTCTATCCTAATTCTCCTTGACCTGTCTGTGGCTTCTGACACTTCTTCTCATCCTCCGCAATATTGGTCTACAAGATATTGCTCTCTCCTGGTGCTCCTCCTACCTCTCCCAGCACTCTTTCAGTGTTTCTTTCTCCTTCACGCCTTATGTTCAGTTTATCGTCAAATCCAGTTGTTTCCATCTCAAAAACATTGCGCGCATCCGACCCTATTTAACGCCAGATATGACTAAGTTGCTGGTCCATTCCACTATCCTTTCTCGCTTTGACTACTGTAATCCGCTTCTCAGTGGTTTTACGTGCTCCCAACTTGCGCCGTTACAGTCCATAATGAATGCGGCGGCGAGGCTCATCTTTCTGTCAGTCCCTACATTGGTTTGCTGTAAGATATAGGGCTCAATTTAAAATTCTGGTTCTTGGTTTCAAATCTCTACATAATGCTGCTCCCACCTATCTATTCACCCTAATACACAAGTATGTCCTGTCTAGGCCCTTACGCTCTGCTGAAGACTTACGTCTATCTTTTGTCCGTACTCCCACCTCTGATACTCGCCTTCAAGACTTCTCGAGGGCTGCACCATTCCTGTGGAACTCACGTCCCTCCTCCGTTAGATGCTCACCCAGTCTCCACTCCTTCAAAAAATCATTAAAACCCCACCTCTTCATAAAAGCGTATCAATTAAACTGTTAATAGCTCCCGTCTGATTCCTCTCTTGCAACTGTCATTAGTCTAATACTATCTTTACCTTTTGTGTCACTTTACCCCACTCCCTCTAGCATGTAAGCTCATTGAGCAGGGCCCTCAGCCCCTCTGTTCCTGTGTATCCAACTTGTCTGGTTACAACTACATGTCTGTTCATCCACCCACTGTAAAGCACTGTGGAATTTGTTGGCGCTATATAAATAATAACATAATAATAATAATAATAATAATATAGTACTAATGTGACTGAATGAGGGGTGTGTTTGTGTGTGTGTATGTGTAGTGCGTGTAAATGCTCAGGCATATCTGTGTGTCGTTTAGCAGGGCAATGATAGCTGATCTTTTCTTTTTGTAGACAAGGCTTACCAATGTCAACCATTGATTATTTTTTTTTAGTAAATGCCAAATCTTTTCCTAGTTCAAAGTGACTTGCCTGCAAGTTAGGTTGAGCAACAGTAGTCAGGCAACAGTAGTCAGGTAGTAGAAGAGCCTGACCAACTTTGTTGCTCAGCCAGATTAAGAAAAACCTATCTAAAAAAAATAATATACATCAATAAAAAATATAATTAAGATTCATTACATTTGATAAAGTTTAAAAAACAAATGTTTATATTTCTTGGTATTATGGTTGAATATGGGGATAAAAAATACATAAAACTTAATATTGAATGTCAATTTGCTACAATAATTATAGTAAGTAACTGGCTATAACAAATGATAGTGGTTGCAATGAATTATAATGCAATGCAATACAGAAAATTAACAAATTGCAACATACTGTAAAAGTGAATTGAAATTGAATTAGTTAAGGCTAAAATAGCCAAACTGGAAACATTCTCAAAGTCAGCTAAATATTTAGTTTGACTGCTTTAGCCTAAAATTTTAAATTCTCTTTGAAATAATTGTGAATTCCCTATTGTAATTTCCCTATAAGTTTCAACAATGTGTTCCTTAAGATGCGTTAAAACATGAAAGATACATTTTTGAACAAAATGACTGTGATTACACTTTGCCATTCTGAGTTTCTCAAAATATTTTTTTTTTGTTAAAAAAAAGAGTATTTTAATAAAGTTTTATGTCTGTGGTTGATGGGCATAAGGAAATCAGCTATCATGTCTACAGGGAATTTGAGATTCTACATTCAAAATCAGTGGCTGAATTTTTTTCTCAAAACAAAAAAGCATTGGAAAGAATTGTGCTTACCTGAACTTACAATATGTTGTGAATATGATTATATAGGAGGTACAAGGGGTTAAGTAATGGTTGTAATCACCAAAGAAACTGAAATGTTCATCCATACCTGATATGAAATATAAATGTAATATAAAGGGAAAGGATGCAGCCATAATAAATCTCTATATTATAAATGAAATGTGGTAGATGATCATCAAATTAATAATTTAAAAGTCACTTGTCCCATTGACCTCTGTTAAACCACTAAAGCTCTGCTCTCTTTTCTGTCTCTCGTAGTTTATGCTAGATCGCTGGGGACTTATAGAGGAGATAAATTAACTTTGTTTTTGTTTTTTTTAGAAAGCTGATAAAAAAATATTTTGCTGCGGTACCAAACATGATACAGAATATGAAATGCTTCTATTTAACAATTTATAATTAGCTCTCTACTAGACATAAACATTTCTGATTGATTTTTCAGAATATTTTATAAAACCAGTGTACTTTGAGTTTTTAATAGCCACATCCTACAAAGGTGACATCCAGGTGTATAACAAAGTGTGGAAAAGGAAAATCGGTCAATGATCAATTTTGCTCATTGTCCCCTTCCCCTAGCTCTCAGTGGTAGCTGCAAAAGGAGTGAAAGATGAAAATGTTGTGCCACACAGTACCTCTCCTATTTCCCAGATAAAAGCAAAATAGAGCAAATAAACTCAAACAACTTTTAAAGGACCAGTTTGCAGTTTTCAAGTTTTTTAGGGGCCTTAGTAATAATTTATGAAACTAAAAGGTAATTTACAACAATAACAATGTATCTTATTTACACAGACTGATTTCTAAACACATATATTGTAGTTTAACCCCTTACCACCGTTACGGCGTTCTATGCCATCCTGCATTAAATGGGCTTAAAAACCGTTGCAGTGGCATAGAACGCCGTAACAGCTTTCTATCCCTGGAGATCCACGTTACTTACCTTCACTGCGATCCTCTGCGGGAGGACTGCCTGGGCAGCCCTCCCATGGAAAATAAGGCCCCCAGGGGCCATGTGATCGCTCTCAAAGATCACATGGCACCCTATAGCTGGCTGTGGATCTGCCTGCAGGGGGACTGTCTGGGCTGTCAGACAGTCCCCCTGCTGGTGGGAAGTATAACACTTTTTTTATAAAACATGTTTAAAATAAATTTAATGTGTGTGTATATATATATATATATATATATATATTATATATATGTAACATCATACGTAGTGTATTTTAATATTAATATAAGTACATATATTAGTATTAAAATGCACTTAAAATGAAGTTACATATATAGATAAGATATATATATATTTTTTTATTTATATATATATATATATACACACGTGTAATAACAATAATAAATAAAATAATAATACAATAAATAAATAAAATATTTTTTTTAAATTTAAATAAATTATATAAACATATGTAATTTCATTCTGTCTTTTGTTATTAATATATATATATATATGTATGTATGTAACAAAATACACTTAGAATGACATTCTATATATATCTATCTATGTATAAAATACAAATAACCGCAAATATATATATATATATATATATATAGATAAATATATATAATTACATAAATGATTACAGAAGTATACACATAGAATTTAAATACATATATATGTATATATATTAAAATTCTATGTGTATATTTAAGTAATCTTTTAACATAATTATGTGATTTAATTAATTAAAATTTGATTGATGTGCCTGACAACCCAGGCAGAAATCACAGAGAATGTATTATTTAACCCTGTAACTTTAAAAGACACCCTAAAACCTGTACATGGGGGGTACTGTTTTACTCATGAGACTTCGCTGAACACAAATATTAGTGTTTCAAAATGATTAATTGTATTACAATGATGATATTTTCAGTAAATAATTTTTTTTTGCATTTTTCACACACAGACAGCACTTTTACTGACAATATTATTGTTGTAATATGTTTTACTGTTTTGAAACACTTATGTTTGTGTTCAGTGAAGTCTTCCAAGTATAACAGTTCCCCCCATGTACAGGTTTTATGGTGTTTTGGAAAGTTAGAGAGTCAAATATAAGGCTTGTATTTCATTTTTTTTCACATTGAAATTTGCCAGTTTGGTAATGTTGCCTTTGGAATCGTATGGTAGCCCAGGAATGAGAATTAACCCCATGATGGCATACCGTTTGCAAAAGTAGACAACCCAAGGTATTACAAATGGGGTATGTCCAGTCATTTTCAGTAGTCACCAACACT
Source organism: Pelobates cultripes (assembly GCA_933207985.1). Classification (NCBI taxonomy): domain Eukaryota; kingdom Metazoa; phylum Chordata; class Amphibia; order Anura; family Pelobatidae; genus Pelobates; species Pelobates cultripes. The sequence continues at coordinate 188,148,405 of OW240914.1, forward strand.
GGCCAAATATGAGTTTTTTGCTTTTTTCACACAAAAAAATATGAATATTAATTGGCCAGTGTTTGTGACTAAGTGGCTACTAAAAAAACCTGGACATACTCTACTTGCAATACCTTGAGTAGTCTACTTTTGCAAATGGTATGCTATCATGGGGGTAATTCTCATTCCTGAGCTACCACATGGTCTCAAAGGTAACATTACTAATCTGGTAAATTTAATTGTAAAAAAACTGAAAAATGGAATGTGCTATATTTGACCCTGTAACTCTCCAAAACACCGTAAAACCTGTTAATGGGGAGTACTGTTGTACTCATGAGACTTTGCTGAATACAAATGTGTGCATTTTATTGCAGTAAAAGCTAACATTATTATGACATTTACAGCTAAAATGTCAGACGGAACTACAAATATTTTTTAAAATCTTAATTTATCATAGTTTTTTTTATTTTATTAATAATAAATTATGTTTCATATATCAATAGTTCATGAGAAAATAAAGATCTGTCTCTCCTGAACAAAATGATATATAATAAGTGTGGTTGCACTTAATATGAAAGAGGTGAATTAAGGTTGAACAGACATATAGTGCAAATTCCAGTTTTTGTTTACAGTTTGTTTTGATCAGAATGTGCACTATTGATTCCGGCCTGAAGGGGTTAAAGGAAAATAACTGTATGTATTATTGTAGTGGAACTCTGTTATACACAGTCAGACATGCCAACATTATGGAGTTCCTTGAAAAAAGAGATTAATAGGGACTGTTCCTCCTGAAAAGGAACACTAGGGAAGTATGTAGCCTGGGTCATTGGTTGGACTTGATTTAGCTTTATCTTGTATTTAGGAGCTATCACTGCCAGGAGCACTAGAGAAAACTTTGATTCAAACATGGCTGGGGTTATCTCACTCATCCTACTGTGAGACTATTTTATCAAGGTAAAGTTGTTAAAATTTATTTTATGTTTTGTTAACTGTTTGGAGGAAATACAATTCTTCTTTTGTGGACTGTGGTGTCAGGAACAAATTTCCTTTAGTCTAGCCCGTTAGCGATTCTGAGTGTTAGACTAGCTTGCCAACATACAGTTATTAAATTATTTTAGGGTTGTTTTGGTAACTGGAGAACGAAACTTTGAAAACTTTATTTTCTGACTTTGTGTGAGCACTGTGCAGTGTTTCTTAACATCAAACACAATAACGTTAGCCGTAAATCCATTTTGCATCACAGATGCCTACTTTTTTGTATAACTAAGTTATTATAATGAGAAAATAAGAGACCATCATCAATGTTCACACACACTCACAGACAGACTCACACACTTACTGACAGACATGCATTCCCTAACACACACACACTTACTGACACACCCATTCACTTACACACACATTCACTGATGCACACATTCACTGACTGACAGATGCTCAGACACACACACACATCCACTTACAGAAACACTCATTCACAGACACACGCATTCACTTACAGGCACACATACATGATACTGACACACTCACACACACATTTTCTCATACACTCACAAATTATTATTATTTGTTATTTTGAGTCCACCCAGCCTTCCTACCTTTGGTAAAGCTGGAGTATTGTTTCCTTGGGGTCCAGTGGGGATCCTTTCTATTGGTTCCAGTGGATCTGCTATGATTCTGTCACCTTCTTGCTCTTCTTCCTTGTGCCCCATTTAGTGATGCTGGGGCAGGGATGTCTTATTCTTGCTCCCTCCAACAAAGCTGGGTGCGCAAGGTTGCAGAGCAAGAAGATCAGGAAGGTGGATACCGCTTCCATTACGCACAGCCACTTGCATAAGGTGACAAGCAGGCCAGATCTTTGGCCACCCATGAAACAAGGCTAACAAGGCATTTGTTAAAGATTATGGGGTGTCCGAGTGGGCATTTGGGGAAAAGTGCCATCCAAGACAAAAGCCTTGTTAGACTTGCACTAGGTACAGTGCTGCCTGTATACAGATGGACTTGTATGCATTAAGGAGGTGATTGGACAGGTAAATAACACATATAGCTCATTATAGATAAGTTTAAACGTATGTATATTATACTGTAAATGTGTAAATGTGTATACTTGTATATTCTAGAAAAAATACACCTGACAGGCTATATGGTATCATTATGAAAAAATAAAAACAATGCCAGTGTAAACACTGTGACTTGTTTATTATTAGAATTGTACAAAATTAAGAGGTAATTTAGTAATATTAAATAAAAGAGGATTTACCTAAACCACAGAAAAGTAGCAGAGCAGTATTTATCAGTATTTATCTATAGTATCTACATGGCCTTATAGTCAGAGTCTACGATAAGTGACTCTAAGAAATTGAGAGTTCAAACTTGTTACACATGACTGAATATTTATACATAATTTTATGCTATAAATGTGTGTTCTCTAGATTTTCTAGAAACTATTTCTAGATTTAAAGATACTATTATCTCTCTATAGACTAAGTATAACTTCTTTTACATCTATTTATCTAATATATACTTACACCCTCTACCTTTGCTATATCTTTTTACAATGGGGACTTAACTCGTGTTCGATGTCCAGGGTAATGAAGACTTCCAGGGTCAGTAGGAAGTGCCTGATTGACAGCCACTAGAGGCAGTCTTAGTCCTGCAATGTAATCATTGCAGTTTCTCAAAAACATAGTGGCACATTAAATGTAAAAAATGCCCAACAAAAATGTTATTCATATTTAGAGGGACACTATAGTCAACTACATGTATTCCTGACCCTATAGTGTTAACACCACCATCTAGCCCCCCTGGGCCCCTCATGCCTCCATAAATATAGTAAAAATCTTAATGTATTCAAGCCAGAAGCTGTAACTCTGCATGCTGTTTGCCTAAAAAAAAAAAAAAAAAACTGTCTGCTGACATCATCAGAAGTTGTAGCCTGATCTAATCACAATGCTTCCCCATAGGATTGGCTGGGACTGACAAGGAGGCAGATCAGGGGCAGAGCCAGCATGATTCAAACACAGCCCTGGCCAATCAGCATCTCCTCATAGAGATGAATTAAATCAATGAGTCTCTATGAGGAAAGCTCAGTGTCTGCATGCAGTGGGAGGAGATACTGAATCACAGGATGCTCGTGCACAGCAGAAGTCCCTCTGGTTCACTGTGAGTGACTGCAGCTGTAGGTGTTCCTGGCTTTCAATGTAAATACTGTATTTCCTCAGAGAATACAGTGTTTACACAAGAAAGGCAGCAGGGAGCTATAGTTCTCACCTTAACAATCTTATTAAGCTGAAGTTGTGCAGGTGACTATAGTGTCCCTTTAAATAAAAATTTAAAATATCTTTGTGCCACAAGTTTACTGGTGAAAAAAAGGCACAATATATATGCCATATGAGATGCCCTGGAGTGTCAACTTTCACAAATGGTAGGCATTTGAGGGGTTATTTTAAGCATTAACTGCTATAATGCTTCAAAATGAGACTTAAGCCCATCAAATCCGTCTATGCAATCTCTAACCACAGAAACTGAAAGAGCCTGATCTCTTATATGGTATTGGGTAATGGGGGTATCGCTGTACTCAGCAGATGTAGCCAAACACAATATGTACAGAATAGCACACATCAGCTTTATGTAAAATACATTAATGTTATATGCCTGAAAGCAATAAAAAAAAACTGAAAAAACCCCCAACAATTTTACTACAATATGTAGCTGAGATTGGTGGTGAAATGGTAACGTACATAGTGTCAAAATACCCTTTGTTAAGTAGTCTACATTTTATAAATATATACTATGGTGTGGCAATTTTGTTTTTGGCGATGGTTATTAAGCTTACTAGACAAAATACCAACTTATAAAATTGTTCTAGATTGAAATTGTATTTTACTCCTTGTATATTGTGACCTGCAACTATTAAAATTAATCCTCTAAAAATATGTATATACGTGTTCGTACAATTGAATGAAAAATACAAATTGCAGTCGAACACAAACAGCAAAAAATTGCTTGTGTCCCTAAGTGCAAAACAGGGTTCTGAAGCTTTGTCCTTAAAGGGACACTATAGTCACCAGAACAACTACAGCTTATTGTATTTGTTCTGGTGAGTATAATCATTACCTTCAGCCTTTTTGTAGTAAACACTGTAATTTCAGAGAAAATACAATGTTTACGTTACAGCCTACCTCCCCTGGCCACTAGTGGCCAGTAGTAGATGGCTACTAGAGGTGCTTTCTGAAGCAGTGCTGCAGATTGTGCAGCATTGCCATTGAGTGTCTACACCCTCTGCATGGAGACACTGAACGTTCCTCATAGATATGCATTGATTCAATGCATCTCTATGAGGAGATGCTGATTGGCAAGGGCTGTGTTTTGTTTGTGCTGGCTCTGCCCCTGATCTGCCCCATTGACAGTCTTAGCCAAGCCAAGGCTTTCTTATGTGAAAGCACTGTGATTGGTATTGAACAGCACTTCTGATAATGTCAGCCAAGCAGGCAGATCACGGGCAGGGGCAGCAGACTGAAGTAAAGGTAAGCTTATACTATATTTAGGGAGGGCAAGGGGGACCAGAGGACAAGATGGCATTTTTAATACTATAGGGTCAGGAATACATGTTTGTGATCATGACCCTATTGTGTTCCTTTAATGTATTAAAGAGTGTATGCAAACAGACATCTCAATAAATATTCAAATCAGATAACATGAAAACTGCAAATACATAAACTAATAATCCATGAAAATATAAGTATGCACATGCCCCTATCTGTATGTATAAAGCTCTAATTAACATTGGTAGGTAACAAGAGTGCATAATGGACTGATAGCATCCATTAACTATTCACAATTAGACATTGACTAAAAATAAATAAATGCATGTAAAGAAAAGAAAGAGAAGTACTAAAGATTTCCATAAAACTACAAAGGACACAATTGTTCTTGTAACACCTCATGTAAATAAGTTTAATTATTATTAGCATTTATACAGATCCAGTATATTCCACAGCAGTTATATAAAGGGAATATTTGAAAAAGGCCCTGATCAAATGAGTTTACAATGTATGAGGATTTAATGCAGGCAGATAAATATGGTAAGGTATCTTGCCCTAGCTGGCCATATACCAGGGTTTCCTAGTTCTGAGGCAATGACGTTTCCACTGCTTAACCAGCTGATAGTTAGGTATAGGCTCATGACTTCCCTAGCCAATCCATGAAATACTGCATTGGAATAGGCAGTACATAAAAATGAATTCATGATCATCATTCCCATACTTTGGAAATAGAATACAGAAAAGGTAAGAATCCACGCACACAATAAAATTTAAATATAGCCATTTTTGGTACTCTGGCAATCCACACCTGGCTAAACATATATTACATTTAATTAACTCTTTAAGGTTGGACCCTATAGAGGGATCTAATAGCAGGACAAAAACAAACAAAGCTAAAAGAAAAACCAGTTACATAGTTACATAGCTGAAAAGAGACTTGGGTCCATCAAGTTCAGACTTCCTCACATATGTTGTTGCTGTTGATCCAAAAGAAGGCAAAAAACCCAGTCTGAAGCGCTTCCAATTTTGCCACAAACTCTGAAAAAATTCCTTCTTGACCGCAAAATAGCAGTCAGATGTCTCCTTGGATCAAGTAGCTATTACCCCACTAATTAGAAATTATATCCCTGTATGTTATGTTTTTGTAAGTATTTATCCAATTGCAGTTTAAACCTCTGTAGTGACTCTGACAAAACCACCTCTTCAGGCAGAGAATTCCATATCCTTATTGCTCTTACTGTAAAAAAAACTTTTCTTTGCCTTAGATGAAATCTCCTTTCTTCCAGCCTAAATGTGTGACCTTGTGTCCTATGTATAGCCCTGATTATGAATAGATTTCCAGATAAAGGTTTGTACTGGCCCCGAATATATTTGTATAAAGTTATCATATCCCCAGTTTGTATAAAAAAATCCTAGCTGCACAGTCCTAATACAGTACTTGAAAAAAAAACTATGAGGTTCGAACGGTTACTGTACATCCGTAAAAAAGGTTGGCAATAAATGCAAAAAGAAAAGAAAAAGAAAAAATGAAATGGGTTAGATCTCACCCAATGTAGTAATATAATGTACAGGCCTGTAGGTAAGTATAGTTTAAGCGTTGATATCCTAGTTATCCCAGGACTTTTAAAGACTCTCTGAGTGATCTAGTGCTGGGACCACAAAGGCAGCTTGTACGAGTAGTTCCAGTGAACGATCTGTTGCTGGAGGCAAACTCAAGTTGTCGCATACGCCTGGTTCGCATGCGTAACCACTGAGTTACTGAGTGCTGTGTCGGCCTCCAGCCATTTTACCGCAAGCCAATCTGTTTGGTGTATGCAATTGACGTTTGCATCCAAAAATAGATTGTTCACTCAAGCTGCTATTAATTTAATTTTTTATTCTATTATAGCTGTTTAACCTATGCAGGGTGGGTTAACTAGGATCTACACCTACCATTCCTTGTTACACACATTTGGAGTGCGGTTTAGTCTATTTATCTTTTGTACTAACTTTGGAAATAATCCTTACTAGTTACAATAACTGTATAGATTATTGTAAATATACTTTCCACACCCCTTACAAAATCTCAAACAGTCCCACAATTGACATTCTTTTAAACTGACAAAGATTACATATATATTCAGGGTTATTCACTAAATTGAGAATTGTCTGCAATTCGAAATTAATTCAAAAATTCTGTGAATTCCCAACAATTCTCACTTTAATAATTAGCCCTGTATATGTTTTTATCCAACAGCACTATTTACTAAAGTGTATTGTTGCATAAAGTGCATTGTTGTATAAAGTGCATTGTTGAGAATTCAAAGTGAATTAAAAAGGAATTAAGATTTATAGAACAAAGTATCTGAATTGGAAAAAAATCTACAATTTTACTTTTTTTAATTTGACTGTAAAACGTGGGATTCAGTACGAATTCGCTTTTAATTCCTGACATTTTTTACTTTATTGAATAACCCTGCCAATATGTTCTGCCCATTTTAGGTTTTAAATAAAAAATTAAGAAGTTTCAACATTTAAATTTCCAATATGTATTTTGTCACAAAAGAATGTGGCCCCAACAATCGTTCAAACTCCGAAATGGCCTTTATCAAACTTGAGGTTCCCCATGGTGGAAAGAAAAATCCATATTTTAACTTGACATGTAAACTTGTTACTTTTCCCACTCAAGGTCTGCTTGTGATAATATCTAACCTTTTCTCAATTCAATTAGTGAACCTTGGTCATTAAGATCCTGACCAGTTTTAATTTGGAAAAACATATATCTTAGTTCTCAATAATATAGTAAAAATAGAACATTGCACTGCTTACTGCGAGACTGGGATTATTATTGTCTCACTTTTTGAAATCTAGAGATTATACATAGTCTTCCACTGTGTGAATGGAGGAATAGTGTTTCTGAACATTTTTTGCTGTGCTTGCTATAATCTATATAGAGGTTATTGTAAGTTTGATATATCATAGGATAATGATTTTCTTACATACATATGGTAATATTATAGTAATTAATGTGAAATATTACTCATTCAGAAACATATTATCGTGGTTGTTGTAATTTGCTTCTTCATTCATTTCTCATTTATAGCACAAAGTAAAATGCTTTATTTCATTTTCTAATTCAAATTACTGGAAATCTTTGTAGAAAACCATTTTAGAAGTATCTTCTCACTATAGATTTCATGAACACCGGTAACTATTTCGATCACTTTGAGTACATGTGTAGAAATCAATAGAAAAAGAGATTAAAAACAGACATAGTCTGTTTCTTTATCACAACCTTCTATGACCCTTCATGGTCGATGCAGCCTGATTTTTTTTTTTTAGTATTATTATATTTTTTATTATGGTGCTATATTTCACTGAGTTTCGATGATGCTATTACTTGAGTAAAAGCTGCTCATACCGCATCTTTTTTTTTGGGTAAAATAATTACTACAAGTTATTACTGTAACCTATTATTAAAAAATAAACAAAGCAAAAAATGAGGATTTAATAGTATATAATATTAAAAAAAATAAACATAAAAAGAGATTACATTTAAGGTATCTAAATCAAAATTACTAATGCAGCCTCATAGGTGAGTTATTAAACTTTGGATGCCAATTAGCAATAATTGTCAGCTATAAAATAGATCTACAAATTGAATCTGTGATAATAATTTAGGCAGAATATTCCATGTTGACTTGTGTATATCTATATGTACATAAAACAAATGCAGTATTCACCTACCTTCATACATTATAAGGTGCCGCTCTGTCCAGTTGATACATTGCACAAATTATGTCAAACAATTCTCCATTCTGAATTACTTTAAAAACTAGAGTTTTATTGTATTTTCAGAAGTAAGATTGTACAGTCAAATTACATCACATTGGTTACACAGGTTGGTAGTAGGAAAGTAGGATGAAAACAAAATGACACCATGGGTAATATGAGACAAACAACAAGATAGATAGATAGATAGATAGATATAGTATGTAAGGCAAATTCTCAATTTTTGCAATAATATTAAGGCAGGTGGTGTGTTAATGGAGCGTTAGCAGAAATGATACATTTAAAAACCTTGGCTTTTATCTGCAGGTAAATAGCAGTAACACTGTAATTAGGCAAAGCCACCGTTCCAGCAGCTGCTTTACATCTGTCGTAAAAATGATCCCTTGTTAGGCTACCGGGAATACAGCATGTAGGGGCACCTGTGCCAACCAGCAAACTGATGGACGATTGCCAATTTGTAACAACATCTACTTGCCAGATGGGTACAGGTTGTGGTCCCGTAAAGATAGATCAGTAAACAGACTTTAACCTTTTCCTTGGGAAACGGCACAATGTAAAACAACATAAATACATGAAAATAAAATATTACCTACCTGCTAGGAAGTGTGCATTCAAGATCAAATGTTTTTCACAGCAAAATGTTATTTCATTTTTCTGTATATGCTGACTATGTTACCCCATGTGGAACCAATATATAGTTTTGAAGGATGTTATTAAGGCATATGAAAAAATATTAATATATTACAAACATACAGTATAAAATATTATTGCAGTAAATGTAACTTTTTTATCATCTTAACAGTATTATTGTAGTATCCAATAATAATGTTTTATTGGATTAACAGGATTTCCCATGAACAAGATGCAGTTTCCATTTTTCTTCTGAAATTGTTTCTTTTCTTTTACATAAATCTGGATAAATCAAGGATAAATCTGACTGCCATTCTGTGGTCAAGAAGGATTTTTTTTCCTAGCTTGTTGCAAAATTGTGCTTCAAACTGGGTTTTTTGCCTTCTTTTGGATCAATAGCAAAAAAACAAATGTAAGGAAGGCTGAACTTGATGGATGCAAGTCTCTTTTCAGCTATGTAACTATATAACTATGTAATAATAGGTATATCCACACCTGTTCAATAGCAATGATCCATTAATTATGACAAACTGGCTGTGAAGGCAAGAAGCCTCTGTGGGCATAATTATGAGTTCATCCATGTCAATAAATTGCAATTAAGTATTTGGGGATGAACACCAAAATCACCGTTTGTATAGGGCACCAAAAATCCAAATGCTGGTCCTGATATGGACGCATTTTTTTTTTGTTATGGTGCAGAATATCTTGCATTCAATAAAGAAACAAAATGTGATGCTCATTTCATATATTCAACATGCCTTTTTAAATAAGCACTACATTGTATAAAATGCATTTTCATGTCTTGTCTGTTTTTGCCAAATATCATGTAGATCCCCTATGTGCTGCCAAAACAGCTCTGATAAAATAGCTCTGAATATGTCCTGTGATATCTGGCACCAAGATATTGGCAGCAAATGCTTTATGTCCTGCAATTTGCAAGGTGGGGCCTCCATAGATCAGTTGTTTTTGTTCCAGAACATCCCACAGATGCTCAGTCGGATTAAGATCTGTGGAATTTGGGCGCCAAGACAACACCTTGCATTCTTTTCATGTTCCTCAAGCCATTCCTGAATATTTTTTGCAGTGTGGCAGGGTGAATTACCCTGCTGAAATAGGTCACTGTTATCAGGGAACACCATTGCAATGTAGGGGTGTACATGGTGTATAACAATCTTTAGTTATGTTGTATTTGCCATAGCAACAGTCACACGAATGCCAGGATCTAAGGTTTCCCAGCAGAACATGGCCCAGAGCATAACACTGCCTGGACCGGCCTGACTGCTTCCAATAGTACATGGTACTGCCACCTCTTCCCAATGTAAACAATGCATACACCCTCCCATCCACCTAATCGAAAATAAATCTTTATTCTTCAGACCAGTTAACCTTCTTCCATTGCTCCATGGTCCAGTAGTGACACTCACGTCCCCATTAAAAGCATTGTCTGAGGTGGACAAGGGTCATTCTGAACGGTCTGCGACTACGTAGTAAAATACAAAAAATTGTGTGTTCAGGCACCTTTCCATCATGGCCAGAATTAAGTTTGTCAGCAATCTGAAACTACAGTAGCTCTTCTGTGTGAAGATGAGCTAGCCTTCGTTCAAACATGCATCAATGAGCCTTGGGCGCCCTTTATCATGATGCTAGTTTATTGGTTGTCATTTCTTGTACCACTTTTGGTACATACTAAACACTGCATGCTGGGAACATGCTACAAGACTTGCCATTTTGGAAATACTCTGACCCAGTCATCTAGTCATGGTGCTTGTCAAAGTCACTCAGCTTTTTCCGTTTGCCAATTTTTCCTGCTTCCAACACATTAACTTCAAGAACTGACTGTTCACTTGCTGTCTAATAAAGCTTACCCTTAACAGGTGCCATTGTCGCAATATACCCAATGTTATATAATTCACCTGTCAGTGGTTTTAATTTTGTGGCTAATCAGTGTATATGGCTGGATATTTACAGCATTATATTTTATATATTTTATATTTTAAACTGTATTCATGTGACAGGCATTATTAATGTTTCTTAGTTGTATCCTTTTTGAATATGCAGTTTTTTGCACAGACTTCAAAATATAATAATTTTTCTAAATATATCTTAAAATATTTTATTTTAGATACTTTTCACTGATTTTCACTTTTTAGAGGGTTTGTTCACTGAAAACGGAATAGTAGTGAACTGAATACCGAATTGAAATATATAGCCTAAAACGGACGTGGCTATAGTTAAAATGGATTTGCAGTTCTATTTTCAATAAACTTTTTATTTATGATATGAGAACCTACCAAGCAGAACAAGAGTCTTGTGAATGAAAGGAACGTTAAAATATGAGATCACATAGCGGAAGCATTTATTTATTTATTTTAATTTGTATTTAATACAGTCTGTATATATAAAACAACTTGAACTACAGTTTATTTGGGCAGCCATGTTTATGAGGAATATTGACGCCACATCCTTATCTCTGCAAAAAAAAATATACATCCACCTCTTATTCCAGGTTTTTTTTTGTAACAAAATGTAAAATATGTGTGTGCATTCTAGTTTGTTGTCTTGCATTTGTAATTTGTGACTAATTTGATCCACATTATTTCTGACACATGAATATAACAATATGAAAAGGGAAATATGCCTAGCACCAAAACATCAATTGCTCACTGTTGTGGTTGTGGTGCCAGGAGACTAGTTTGACTTCCTACCTGGGAAGCTGCTCCCTGCCTGATGAGTTTAGCTCTGCTTCCAGCTCTCCATAGAAAGTAGGGAAGTGACTTCCGGCACTCCGTGAGTAAGAAATCAAATTGCTCTTGAAGTGTTCCTCTTAAAGTAGTTGTGTGATATGTGACGCGGTGACCAGCTTGGTGACTATAAAAACAACTTTAAAAAAAATAACATAAAAGGACTTCAGATTTCATTTAATTTTAATTTCCATTGACTAAGGTAAAGATTCAAGTCATCATGTCAATCAAATTCAAACTGTCACTCAAAAATATCACATCAGTTGTGAATGTTTGGGTTAAGCACACATCACACTAATTGAAACTGCTATGGATTTAGAGTACAGGCAAACAGTAAAGGACAGCCTTAAGGTGAACACTGATAGCACGGTGCAGGTAAATTGGCACGTAAGGCGTCAGATTCCCATCAATGAGCTGATTTGGAGCCAAAACGTATAACAAACTCTAGTGACATTGTATATGTCACTTAGATTTATAAGTGAAATTGCTCACTGCAAAATGCAAGATACTATTACCAACTTTTACTATCAGTGAAAATTATACTGTCAGAATTTATCGTTAATACGAGAGTAACCTGCTTTGCAGATCAAGGCCAATATTTTAGGAAAACATTGATTTCTATTAGTCTGTTAGTATTATAAAAGATTACAACATAAGCAGGATTGTTGGGTTCCATGCTATAGAGTCATTTGCAAATAAATAACTTCTCTGAACAACATTATCAGCTATATCATATAATTATAATACTGATATAATAGTATCTTCTTTTAATAAAAATATCAATGATTTAAACAGTAACAAAGCATTTTGCTTTTGATAGTGTTCAGGTATATCATATTATGTTACTACCCAAGTTCATGGTACTTATTTTACAAACTTCAAAAAGTATGAGTTGACTTTGGGAATTGAAGCTGCAGTTTCAATGAATGATTAAAAAAACTGTACCATGCAATCTCTTCAGCCATTAAAGGGGAACCATCCCTTCTCTGCAAATTACATCTTGAATAAAATGTTAAAAATCACCTATAACACTTTGTAACTGGAAGTAGAAACATTGGGGAGAATTATCCAAGTGTCACTGACAAGTTTGAATTTAGTTTTCAGTAAATTTTTCACACAATGTATTAAATATGTTGGATTTTTTTTCTTCTCTTGCTTTTTTATTTTTTGCATAGGCATCGTTTTCGTTTAGGTGCAACAGATTTATAAATATTATTTCTGTTATTAAAATAATTTACTGTCTTCTGAAATAGAAATGTATACAAAACTTGTCAGGATTTACTATAAAGAAACTGTTGCTTTGAAATCCCCATAAGAAATATGATTAATGAAAAGTAATGCATACATAGTAACATAGGCCACTCCCAGACCAAGTCCCAGTATAATAGTAGGCACTTCCCTAAGACCTTCCTCTTTCTTTGCTGCTCCACAGTCAGATACGTACCTATTTTCTCTGTTCTATGAGTTTTAGGTTTATTGTGAGTTGTTTGCTATTTTGCTTTTATTTTGCATGTATTTAAGTTGTGTTTTGCTAGTGTTTCTGATAGACTCAGGGTCCCAGACCAGCTGAAGGGTCTATTCCTGTACTGATGAGGGTCTTTGTTGCAACCTCGGTCCTTTTTCACTTTCCTCTATGAATTTTGTCCATTCTTGGGGCTTTTGGTTCTGTCCCCTTCTGACTGGATCTGTTTCTATCTTGTTCCTTTATTACTCCTATTGTTTTTCCTCTGTTTTTCCTCTGTTTTCCCTCTGTTTATTGGGGTTTCCTCGAGTCCCGGACCGTTTTTGGCACCATTTGGCGCCTTTTCATACCAAAATGGTATTTTGCATTTGCTGAATTGTATCCGAACATTTGGCAGTTTTTGGCCCGTTCACATGTTTTGCCTTACTGGACATGTTCTGTCTGCGAATGTGGTCCGTTCGCAAGCCAAAACCGGTCGTTGGATAGTTTTTCGTGTTTTTTTTATCGATTCTCGCACGTTTTGGGACTTTGCTTTCCTTCCGGTTTTTCTCCTTCTTTGTCTTTGCCTTTCCTGCCTCATGTAGTTACTGTTGGTCTGGGCCCTGGTGAGATCTTTCCTATTTACATTTCCCTGGATTGCTTATTTTGGGTGATTAACCTTTACAATTCTGGTTACTTTGCAGCTGTTTAGGGCTACTAACTATATCATTCTAAGTGCATAGTGTGGGTCATTTTATCATGCCTAAGCCTAGGGTGCCTGCCTGTTTCCCTATTCCTGCGGAGATGGATATCCCACTTGCCCTGGGGGAGACCCCCGCTACATTGGGCTCCCCGCCCCCATTGGTGGACCTGTCTGGCCACGCTGAGGGAGCTCAGGCTTCAGAGCTACAGCACTCGGTGACAGATATCATTATGGCAGCCATGGGTTCCATGTCACCGGCCCTGTCTCAGACTATCACCCAGGCCCTGCTTGCGCGTCCTTCAGATGCACTATTTGCTGGCTCCATGACGCGCAACTCACATCTTGCTGTGGACGTTTCAGGTGAGTCACCCAGAAAGGCTCAACATAAATCCAAACAAAGCTCCCCCTATACCTCCAGATCCCCTATGACCCCTATGCCACAGAAAGCGTGTCTCAACCACGCAAGAGAGCCTTTCCATGTCAGGCAGAATGGGCTTGGTGATGGAAATGTACACGAGCACAACAAGAGCGCGACATCGACTCAGAAATCGGGTCTAGTGAGGAGGCTAGTGTGGCGTCTGAGAGCGACTGTGAGAGGGATTCCGCTGAGTTGGGCCTTGACCTTTTTTCCTCTGGAGGTGATCTGACGCAGGGACTGCCCTCATGGATCCATTGGACGAGCCCTTTTTTTCGACCCGGATGAGCTTCACCATCAAGGTTGGCTAAGAGGCTCCCAGCGGACAATGTGGCCCGATACCTAGAGAACTGGGGCAGAGTGTCCCAGGCCTGTAGTGCCTAATAAAGTATGTGACACCCTGGAGGTAGACCCTAAGATGACCCAGTTTCTGGCTAAATTGGGTTGGAACCCACGCAAGGGGCTGGACTCGGCACTTAGATTTTGCCAAGACAAACACCTTGATATCTTTGGTCCCATGGCTAAACTATTTGACTTGGTGGAAAATGCCAGAGCTGAGTGGTCGACCTGGAGGAGCTCCATGGTTGGATTGTGATTTGCATTGCTGTGAGTGTTAACGCCTCCCTGTCCATGGAATGGAGTAAAGCCATTCTGTTTAGGATAGGGCCCAAAATGGCCAATCCTGCCCTCACGGAGGCTGGTAAGGATGCTCAGGGCCTATTATTAGGCGATTCCTTTATTAATGATCTGGGACGCTTAGTGGGGGCATTAACTGCCCTTGATAAGGCCCAGTCCTCCATGAGAAGGGTGTTCCAGGGGCGGGTCTCTACCAGGGATGGCAGTTTGAGGGGCCACCTGGCCAGACGAGGCTCCTTGCAGCACCGCTCCAATTACCCAGTTCCCATTCTTTCCATCACGGGGACAACCATGGCGGTCAAGAGGTTTCCGTGGACATGCTGGCCCATACAGTGAGTTTACATACACCTCAAGTTTTTTCTCATTATTGTGTAGGAGGCAGACTCTGTAATTATGTTCCAGTTTGGTCAGTGATTACCTCACACGCATGGGTACTCGACACGGTTCGAGGTTTTCATATAGAACTCGTGAGCACACCTTGACCGATCTGCTTCTCCCTCCGAGCCCGCAGGTTGATCAATGAGGAATTGTCCACCCTCCTCGGCAAAGAGGCGATCAAACTGGCCCCTCAGTGTCCCGAAGGTGCCATAAGCAATATATTCCTCATGGAAAAGAAAGGTGGACAGATGTGCCCTGTCATCAACTTAAGCCCGCACAATGCTATGATTCACTACCGCCATTTCAAGATGGAGGGCATCCATCTTCTGAGGGACCTACTCCTACTCAGGGATTGGTTCAGCAATTGAAGATAGCTCATCTGCGCGAGGGCGCATCTTATGGAGATCTGGTTACTCTGGATGGCGAAACGAGGGACGAACTGCAATGGTGGATCCTTAATCTGTTTGTGTGGAACGGCAGGATGATCTTTGGTTGCAACCGGAGTTCACCATAGACCCAGACGCGAGTCTCCACGGCTGGGGTGCCCACTGCGAAGGTGTGTCGACGGGAGGTCGTTGGTCAGAATCTGAATCCCAGCTCCACGTCAATGCATTGGACATTCTTGCAAGGCTCCTTGGTGATCCGAAGTTTGGAGAGGGACCAGGCACATATGTACATTCGCCTCCACATGGACAACATTTTAGCAGTGACGTACGTCAACCATGTGGGCAGCACCCAGTCGGCGGTCCTAGCCAGGTTGGCAAAGGAATTTTGAGAGTTTTGTCTGGCTCGCAACTTGGTGATCCAGGCAGATCTACCGGATCTGCACAATGTCCAGGCGGATTGGAGTTCACAGTATCTCTCGGACAGTAGTGACTGGAAATTGAGGTGCTCTCAGCTGTGTCGTTTCTCTGGGGTCCTTTTGTTATCGACCTATTCGCCTCATGGCTCAGTGCCCAATTCCTGCAGTTTTTCAGCTGGAGACCAGACCTGGAAGCAGAGGCTGTGGATGCTTTCCTGCAGGACAGGCATGGGGACCTCCTGTACGCATTTCCCCCTTTCTCCATGATCCCCTGCACGCTCATTCAGATTCACTGCCATCAAGCTGACCTGGTACTCATGTCTCCCTTTTAGGGGATGCAGTCGTGGTTCCCTCAACTTCTAGAGATTTCTGTCGACTGCCCCAGACTGTTGCCATCTTTCCCAGGTCTACTTCACGATCCGTCGGGAGGTTGTTATACGTTATCTTGCATTGATGTTGGTCTATAGTATTGATTTAACCCTTTGGCTCCTGTTCTTTGTGTTTTCACAGCCTGATCCGGACATGTTTGATGTTTTTTCATCTGCCTTTGAACAACGTTTTCTTGGTTGGAGCTGTTCCATTGATGTTCCGGATTTGTTTCCTGTTGTTGATTCAGTGGTCCTGTGTTAACGGTTATAACTTCTATGTTTCATTTGCTAATGGATTATGCCTGCTGGTTTCCTGTTTTGCAGACTTGGTCTAGGAGTGGCATATGTTACTATGTATGCATTATTTTTCATTATGTTTTGTATTCTTTGCTGCTATTGGTGGACAGTAAAGAAAGGGATATGCAATACTAGCCTCCGAATTTTTAATAAAATCATGACTTTTTGTCATGTAATAGCAAAATCACGTAATTCTGCACAAATGCATATTTGTTAAACAAACAAAACTTATCATTACTCTTTGGTCAGTATAAATTCAGCCCTGGAAAATAAAAACTTTTCGGTCTGAGGAGTAGTGCTGGGCTAGAAATATTGTGCCTTGCTACATCTGGAAAGTGACAGTTTTCCGTTAAGCAGCTGGCCTCTCTATTAATTTACCATTGGAGGCTTGTCCATAGGGGCACTTGGGACAGCAACCCACCAGTTTTTGTGTAGGGAAACAATTTGCAGTAGTTTACAAACACTCTTCTTTTTCTGGAGGTGATGGCGGTAAGACAAAAAATATGGGAAAAATGTTGCACCTCTATAATTCTGTAATAGGTTTAAGTTCTGCAAGGCCCCTCATTCGTAGATGTTTTGTGAGGCTTACTTGAGAACATCTAGGCATGTCAAAAAATGGGGGCAGTCTTGAAATCTGGCCTGTTTTAGCAGGTTTTGCACATGCCTAGTGTCCTTTAAGAAAGAATTTTAGAAATGTCCACTGAGTTACCATTCGGGCAGCAAAGCCAGCTGCCCATTAGGGAGGCATGTTATTGGCCTCTGTATTCAGGGACCAATAATGGCTGCTTGCACCATGGGGGCCACAGTGTCCACAGGAAAGAGAAGCACAAAGCAGAATTTTCTTTCCCCCAATAGCCCTAGTAACTGAATCAGGGCGGATTAAGCAAGGTAATTTATTCAAATACATAATTAATATATATAAAGCCAAGGAAGCCTAAGGGTGACAATGGGAAGGGGGCATTTCTAAAACAAGCACCATGCTGCCTGTCACTAATAGTTTTAATAACTACTACTGCAAACATGCACAATCTTCTTTACAGCACTTTTTCGATTGAAAAAGCCTTGGTATAAGGTGAAACGCGTCTCGGACAACAAGGACTTTTTTTATAGTGGACCATTATCCAATGGTATTTTACTTTATTTTTATATATGTATGTTTAATAAATTGATTTTATTTTTTATCCAAGTTCCTTGAATTGTCATTTTCCTGCTGCTAAAAAGAAGAGTGGTGCCCTCTTAAAGGCACAGTGCGGTTTTAACTGAGAGCCCAGTACATATTGGCTCTCAACAAGGTGAGCATATATCTTTATCCATTTGTATTGCTCCATTGATTTAAAGGATACTACACAAGGATTTTCTGTTCCTCTGCTTCTCTTTTTTGAGCATTTGAAAAACAGCTTAGAAGAAGTTGGGTATTCACTATAAATACCACTGTGATTGTGATTTGAGCCTATGCTCTCCAGGCTCTCAACCATGTGAGTTTGCTACAATTCAAGTTTCATCTCAAATTCCTCAAAGCCTCTATATACTGCACCAATTGTTTTTCTCTGTCTCTTTCCCCTAGATATACGTATGTACATATCTGTATCCCTTATTATAAGGGTAAGTTGTATTTTATAACACCAGCGCTCCACTGGGCTTTGTTGGTTGTGACAATTGGTCTCACTTATAACGCTCTACTCTTCTCTGCATGTCTTCGTGTTAAGGTTGGAGGTACCTACACATGTGTTGAGCTGCTTACCACTATTTGGATTTTATATTGTATTACACTTTAAGCGCCTGTACTCCACAGATTATTGTATTAATTTTTCCTTTGATGTATATATGTGTGCCTGTCTGTCTGTGTGTATGTGTCTGTCTGTATGGATCTGTCTGTCTATATGTGTCTGTGTGGGTGTGTCTCTATGTTTGTATGTGTGTGTGTGTCTGTCGGGGGAAGTGGGGGGAATAGGGAAGAGGAGGGCAGGATCAGTTTCCCACCGGGGCCCCGTGGATTGTGTGTACACCACTGGATGAAAATATGCAGGTATCTTTGTTTTTTGTTTTGTCATGTCACTATAGTGGTTTATGGAACATAAATAAAAACATGAAAATAAACTTCAGCTCATTCTCCATTACATCGGTTTAGTTTTTTTATTTCCTTTGGAATTCCTCTTAAATGCTCAAGAGGTACCTGTATTCTCTAGCTCACTTTACATAATCATTTCTTCATTAAAGTATTTTAGGAGCCTCATTGTCAACTACTTTTAACCATGTCTGCCCTCAGGTCAGCTTTACATTTTCTTTCATTATCAGGGCACTTAGAAAGAGTAATATCACCCTTCCTTATCTTCAGGGCTATTTACACTGATAAGTCTAATACTCTTTCTCTTGTCGGATTTTTTTTCTAAATGCTCAAATGGAAAGATATTCAAAGCAGGCATTCCTTCAATACAATGTTCTCCTTTTATGTCTGAACCGCCTACCTTGTCCGAGGCACCTTTTTATATTGACATCAGACATCCTTTTACTAACAATGTTTGCATTAAATTTTGCAGAGCTCCAAGTACATTAAAAGCTCTGTCTGTGTTAAGAAAAAAAATATATGAACACAGCACAGTTTGCATTCTGCTTTCCAGGCTGCTCACTAAGTGCTTTTTTTTTTTAAAATCATGCAGTCTATTAAGAAGTCTCCAAATGCTGATCTGTAGATTATTTCATTTATTATGTGAAGAAGTGTAGATTTTCTTTTTTCCGGAGAGGAAGTGATTGTGCCTGGGAGAGGTTGTGTAAGAAGCACTAGAGTTTATTGTATTGTATTATTGTATTTCACTTATAATTATTTTATTTAACTTACAGGTTTCTAATGTTATAGAATATATCTTCAAACTGCTACATACTACTTCAGCTTTATTGTCTCACTATGAAAACGGTGGTGTTTATGCTACGTTATGTACCCATACTTAGAGAATGCATATTTTACTTGCTTCGGAAGCCAAATGTGGCTCCAAACTCCTATCTTACAAAATGGACACTAGGTGGAGAAACTGAAAAATATTTTATAAAAAGATAATTATTAGTAAGCAGAACCCCCTCCTGCCCCTATTATCATGATAGGTTGCAGTGGGCTTGATGTTACTAATCTAGTGATAAGAAATGTTGCCCCTGCTTCTATCCAGTTCACTGATTTGTAATAAATAAAAAAACACAAACTTTTTTTAATATACATTAAACTAGTCAACTAGTTAACAGAAAAGCACAATTCCTCATGTTTTGCAAAATTTTTGAAAAAACTGAACACACGTCATATACAGTGAATATGATTTAATTTCTTATCTATTGACTCTCATGGGTAGCGCCTGTTGGCAAAACATTTTGATACTAGAGGGGTTGAAATCTTCCTGTCACCATTCTTTTTTAACCATTCAGCCCCATTATCCCATATGACTATTATAGTGGTTTTGGAAGAAGTAGGTCCACAGCATGCCCTCTTTTTGCACAACTAAAGCCTAGAGAATCATCATAGCAGATCCTCTTATAATGTCCTTTTTCAGGGCTCAGGATGGCAAGATCATTCTAAAATGTATGCTTGAAATTATACATACATATTCAAACTAGTTGTTTTTTTTTCATATGACAGAAACAAATTTTTCTCTTATGATTGTCTTAGTAAACCAATCAATGTTCCACATTTTACATTTCAGCTCAGTACAATTCATTGTATACCAAAATTCTTAGAATAGCATCACCCACACCTGAAATTAATAGTGCAGTGAAAAAAAACAACACTTATCTCAAGGGATAGTGGCGACAGCTTCCTCCTGGGATATCCCAGAGCGTATCCCTTAAAACACAATATAGATGCAACCAAAAATATGGATGTACAGCTGTGAATCTTCTTTGTAGATTCACAGCTGTATCCTCCATATTTTTGGTTGCATCTATACAATACAATTAATTGAAGGGACACTATATTCACCAGAACAATTACAGCTTAATGTAGTTGTCCTGGTGTCTATAGTCTGTCCCTGCAGGCTTTTCAATGTAAACATTTCTCCCCGAAACAACACCTCTAGTGTGCAGCACTGAAGTTCAGCGTCTTCATGCTCTGCTTGTAGGCACTGAACATTCCCCATAGCAGTGCATTGATTCTTGTTTTGATGATTTTAGCCAAGGAGGTGGATCAGGGGTGAAGCCAGGTGCAATGAGACCCAAGTGACGCTGAAATAAAGGTGAGTTAAATAACGTTTACTCGTCTAACAGTAGAGCAGATCACCTAAAATATGTTTTTACAGCTACAGTGTAAACAATACACATTTAAATTGCTGACATATAGTGTTCATTTGATGCATTTTTTTTCGATTCTCTGTTTTTAATGAGGCATTAATTCGCTACATGACATTTCAAGTGGAGTCATAACATGTAGTCGTTGCACATATGTTGTCAGATAGAATACATATATGCCCTCATTTTGTTCGATATACAAACTCTTTAGAAACTCCTGAGGAAAGTGGTCCCATTTTTTTAATTTATTTTTTAACTTTGATGGGGAAAACATATATAACATAAGAGTATAAGCCAGAAACTACAGTGTCCCACACTGATCATGCAATTTTAGGCGGGAGTGTTTAAGTTAGGCTAATATTGCCGAATCTTAAGTCATCCATTAGCTGATATAACTCACAAGAAGTGATGTCCCGAACTGTTCGCCGAACGGTTCGCGAACGGTTCGCCACAGTTCACCACGAACGGTTCACCACAGACTCCAGTCAGCAGACACATTCCAGCCAATCAGCAGCAGATCCTCCCTCCCAGACCCGCCCACCTCCTGGACAGCTCACTAAGAATGCAGCTTCAAAATGGATGCTGTCCAGGAGGTGGGAGGGTCTGGGAGGGAGGGTCTGCTGCTGATTGGCTGGAATGTGTCTGCTGACTGGAGTCCGTGGCGAAGCGTTCGTGGCGAAGCGTTCGCGTACCATTCGTGGTGAACCGTTCGTGAACCGTTCAGCGAACCGTTCGGGACATCACTACTCACAAGTTATATCGAGAAAATGATAAGAAACATTAGCTGATATAACTCACAAGTTATATTGAAAAAAGAATGAGAAATAACAGTAAAGATAACATTATCTAAGTCTTCGGTGCATTAAGAGTCTTGTCTTTTGGGTGAGTCTGCGGTGTGAGTTGACGCAAGTAGTTAAGGTTTAGATACACATCGTTTGGTATTGGATAGTATGGTGTTAGTGAGGTTTTCTCCTATATTTTGCGCAACTTAGTAGGGTGTATTGCTCCTAAGCCTTCTTTATGTCAGAGAGTGTCCTAAGAGGTGTGTGGACTGAGAGAATAACTTCAGTTCTTGGCAGGTGGTCGGTTTGGAACCAGGGTGTGCTTAGTATGGGTAAGGGTGAAGTAGTAACTCTAGCCATGGGAGCTGCGGGAGGAAGGGGAGTAGGTAATGTTGAGGCTAGGCTGGGTGTGGCGCTGTGCCACTGGTCCTTCATGGGACCATATCCATCTTGTATATGGTGTAACCTGTGTTACATATGTGACATATAACATAACTGCACATTCTCAAACATAAAACATAAGAAAAATAAGAAAAACAGTAAGATAATGTAAACATCTGTGCCAGGTAAGGGCTAGCCAGCAGGTGGTATAGTGATACCGGTATAAAAGGCACAACAGTATCGGGTTATCCGGTGGTGGTGAGGCAAGGCCCATTGTGCAAAGTATGTGATCCTCAGTACCATTACATTGTGTATAACTGAGAGGAACCGTGGTGTTGTCCAGTGGTAGCAGGGGCGGGGTGGGAAGGGGGGCACAGAGGCAATTGCCCCCCAGGCCGCCCTGAACCCCAGGCCGCCCACATCCAGCAAAAAAAGGAAAAATCTGAATCCCCTGCCTCTGGCTGAGGACTCAGATTTTTCAACTTACCTCACTCTTCCTGCAGCCAGTGGAGTCGGCCGGCATCTCCTGATTATGTCAGGAGGAGGGGGTGTGATTTTCACTGCTCTTCTCACAGTACTGCTGGCCGACTTTACTGACTGCTATATGCTGGTTGCTGTTCCTGCTGGCTGCTGCCCACCCCTCCCTGGCCTAAGGTAAGACTCAGGGAGTGGGGGAAATACACTTTAGTTTTTTTTTTATTCCCCTTCTCAACACTGTCCCCTTAGTCAGCCCATGTCCCTTCCTTAGTCCCTGTACCCTTACTCAGCCCCTGTCACCCTTCCTCAGCCCTTTGCCCCTGCTCAATCCCTTTCCCCCCCTCCTCAGCCCTGTCCCCTTAGTCAGCCCCTGTCCCCCCTCCTCAACCCTGCCTCCTTAGTCAGCCCCTGTCCCCTCCTCAGCCCTGTCCCCTTAGTCAGCCCATGTTGTCCTCTTAGTCAGCCCTGTCCCCTTCCTCAGTCCTTGTCCCCTTACACAGCCCCTGTCCCCCCCCCTCAGCCCTGTCCCCTTAGTCAGCCCTGTCCTCTTCCTTGGCCCTGTCCCCTCCTCAGCCCCTGTCCCCAAGTCAGCCCTGTCACCTTCCTCAGCCCCTTTCACCCTTCCTCAGCCCTTGTCCCCTTACACAGCCCCTGTCCCCCCTCCTCAGCCCTGTCCCCTCAGTCAGCTCCCGTCCCCCCTCC
Organism: Pelobates cultripes; assembly: GCA_933207985.1. NCBI lineage: Eukaryota > Metazoa > Chordata > Amphibia > Anura > Pelobatidae > Pelobates > Pelobates cultripes. Next base: position 188,171,715 of record OW240914.1, read on the forward strand.
TCAGCCTTGTTCCCTTAGTCAGCCCCTGTCCCCTCCTCAGCCCTTGTCCCCTTGGTCAACCTCTGTCCTCTTGCTTAGCATCTGTCCCCTTGCTCAGCCCCTGTCCCTTTCCCTTTCTTCAGTCCTGTCCCCTTCCTCAGCCCCTGTCCTCTTTTGCCCAGCCCCAGGCCCTTTCCTCAGCCCTGTCCCCTTAGTCAGCCCCTGTCCCCCCCTCCTCAGCCCATGTCCCTCAGTCAGCTCATGCCCCCCCCTCAGCCCTATTCCCTTAGTCAGCCCCTGTCCCCCTTCCTCAGCCCTGTCCCCTTAGTCAGCCCCTGTCCCCTCCTCAGCCCCTGTCCCCTCAGTCAGCCTCTTTTTGCTTAGTCAGCACTTGTCCCCTACCTCAGCCCGTCACCTTTCCTCAGCCCTGTCCCCTTACTCAGCCCCTGCCCCCCTTTCAGCTCTTGTCCCACCCTTTCTCTGCTCATTTCCCCCCCTCTCAGCTCATACCCCCTTCCTCAGCCCCATACCCCCACTACAGCCCCATAACATCTCTCCCCCAATTGCAACCCATATCACCCACACCACAGCCCCTTTCCCAAATTGTAGCCATCAACCTACTTCAGCCCCTATCCCCCCCTACATTTCCTAAACCCCCAATTACAGCTTATACCCTCCACTACAGCCCCTGTCCCCCCACTACAGCCCTGTTCATTTACTCAGCCCCTGTCTATTGGTTTTAAAAGTGTAACGTTTGGGTGTATGTGTGTGTATGAGTATGTCTGTGTGTGTCAGTATGTCTGTGTGTTTGTGTGTGTCAGTATGTCTGTGTGTGTGTGTGCCAGTATGTCTGTGTGCGTGTACACCAGTATATCTGTCTGTGTGTGCACCAGTATGTCTGTCTGTGTGTGTGCCAGTATGTCTGTCTATGTATGTGCCAGTTTGTGTGTGTGTGTGTGTGTGTCAGCCAGTATGCCTGTGTGTGTGTTTGTGTGTGTGTGTCAGTATGTCTGTCTGTCTGAGTCAGTATGCCTGTAACAGAGTATTTATGTGTGTGTCTGTGTGCCTGTCAGTGAGTATGTGCATGTGCCTGTCAGTGAGTGTGTGTTTTTTAGTGTGTGCCAAATCAGCAAGTGTGTGTGTGCCTGTCATTGAGTGTCTGTTTAGATGACTGCCCCCCTTTCAATCACATGGGAAAGGTGTTTTTACTTGGTGCAATGGGCCACTTGACTGGATTTGCCCCCCAGGCCTAAGGCTGGCAGCCCTCCCCTGAGTGGTAGGGTATTCCTGCTTCTCGCAATATGCTTGTGGTCACTCAGAGGGTTCTGCGCCATTGTAGGGTAGCTCTGGTACAATCTTGATAGATGGTGAGTTGTATTGACTCAAAAGTGTAGGGCGTCTTCCCTTGTAAGACCTGCATGATGGTCTGCTTGTCTTGAAGAGATAAGCATCGTGCTTTGAATGGATTCCTGTGCAGAGGCCACGTCTGTCTGCAGATCTATTACATCTTCTTTGGTGACTTTGACCCTGTAAGCAACCGCTTGGATTACTATTTTGACAACTGCTATGTCTGCAGCGAATAGTTTTTGTATGTTTTGAGATAGGGCTTGCCAGGTTTGTCAATGTCCCTGGTGTTGGTGGGTGCCAACACAGTGGGTTTCTGTGACCTGCGCCCCATGTGTGTGGAGATTTGTGGGGATTCCCTCCGGTCTTGGTGAGAACTATGTGGGTACCTACCCTAATTATGTATGGGGGAAGGTAGTCCTCTACCTTGTGGTGGTGCCGTTTCGTTCCCGGGAAAAATAAAAAGGGTATCAATTAGGAGAGTAAAGTGTCCAGCAGCATTCTGGCAACTTCTCATTTGGCACTGATGCGTGATCCGGTAGATATTGGTGAGATTCTGTGCAGTGTTGCAGGAGCTCAACAGTATGGCGTCTGCTCCATCCCGCAGTCAAACTCCGCCCCCCCCCCCCTTTGATGTTTGATGCATTTTAAGCACACATAGCATAAACTTAAAACAAGTAATACATATATTTACAGTTTATTGTATTATTCTGTGGACTGTATTATAAAATGTGTTATCTGATCGTTCTTATTTAACTCTAAATTTTTCATTATAAAAAATAATTGAGGTGAATTTATCAAATTCTAAAACTCACCTTTAAGTTCCATTTTTATATTAAGCAATTCTAAGGCAATCTCTCTTTTACTTCTTTCTCAGATATGATACCTTCTTAGACATGATTGAATTAATGTACAACACAAAGCACAGCAAGAATTTAACTGTTCTGTGTTTCATCTATGAAGACATAAAATATAGACTGGCTTGGATGGTTGTTGGTCAGTATCCCTGCTGAGACAAGAGAAAGATAGGTATAGACAGGATAGCCACAAAAGACATCACACTACAGCTGTCACCCACCAGTTTCTTCATAAAGTTTTACTCAATAACACAGCCTAACTTTAGGTTGCATAGAATAGAAAAATTATTAACAGTTCTAGTTTAAAGAAGTTTCTACAGCAGCAGAGGGCCAGTAGATGAATAAGGCACAACCAAAAATAAATTGCATAGCTTTCACAGGTTAACGAAAAGTTCATGATCCAGTCACATGATGATACATATCTCTCTACTCTGCTCTCTCTCAAGGCTCTTAAAATATACCTATGAGATACAGAACATATAAATGTGTGTGTCTGTATGCATATAGGTTTGTGTGAAATTATGCAGAGGCAGATTTAGGTTGCCTAGTTTCCTGTACAGGGTGCCAGATTGGCTCTGTTTATGTGACTGGTATCTGGTGACTGAGTGTTGTGATTTGTAAGGGATGATGCTTAGTGTGACTGTATTTGCTGGTTGCATGGGGCGTGTGTGTGTGTGTGTGTGTTTCCAGCCTATATTACCTGGTGGTGAGCTGGATCTCTGGGGAGCTTCATCATTTGCACCAGTGTGAGGTGCAGACCAATTTAAGAGCACCCTTCCAGTGCTGAGTCATCAAGTAGATTGCAATGATCGGAATGGTACCCTGAAAGTGGTCTGTACTTAATATGGAGCAGGGGGAGGATAAACACACAAAGAAATGCTGGGGGAAGCAGGGGCATACCTAGAGCATTTGGCACCCAGGGCGGATCTTGTGTTTGGCACTCAGTTCATTAGTAGTGTTGTTCCTAAGCAACTCAGACAACTAAAAATATTGATATCTGTCATGGAAGCCACACTCTGTGCTTTCTGGAGTGCCAAAGTTAGAGCTTTTACTGTCTCATAGTAATATCCTTTCTCACGTTAATACATTCTGTGAAGAGAGCAGACCTCCATCTTTGGGAAAGAACACTCTCTGACTCATAGCAACGTTAAACCATCACTTTGCTTTGTGTGTTATATTGTGTTAATCACAGGCACCTAGAGAAATTGACCTTCTAAACTTTGCTCATAAAATATTTCAGTCAAACATGAGGTAGAAAATACTTTTTGCTAGGTGTATACATAGAGAGCCATGATGTTTTTTTTTCCCAAAGTGATAACAAGCAAGCCAATGGAAACCAGTGACAATTACATTCTGTTTACTGCATACTTGGGCCCACCTGGTCCCTATGGCATGATTATGGTACTCATGGAAGATGTTCTAACTTTATGGCCCAGCAGAGTACTGTTCAACATTATATGAAACAAAGATAAGGTCTAAAAAGATCCACCTTGGCAAATGAATTAAGCTGAAGTGGTCTGGGTGCCTAAAGTGGTCCTTTAACATCCAGGAAGCACCTCTAGTAGCTGTCTGGTAAGCAGCCACTGGAGGCAGACTTAGTGCTGCAATGTAAACATTCCAGTTTCTCTAGGGACACTGTACCCAGGCCACTTTAATGAGCTGAAGTGGTCTGGGTGCCTATAGTGAATGCTAATGGAAGGGGTTCTTTCATGCTCAATCCTGCAGCATGTATCATTCATGTTTATTCCATAAAAACATGATTTGCCAAATCTTGCCTAATTTTTGCATTGATGTAATGCTTGATTCAATATAGTAGTCCAATCTCTCTCAGTTTTGGAAGAATGGAAAAAATGCATTTTTACAGACTTTCTACACTTATCAGATTGGGTGGTTTTTTTTTCGTTTGTTTTTTTCAACAGTGATAGTGAGCATTCATAATTTTTTCAAAGTGTCAAAAGTCTATCATCATAAGTACTCATGTCTCTTAGCACATGGTAACTTTTTAAAAAGCAGAATTCGCATTGCATCCAAAGCAGTAATCGCTTCCATCGAGGGAAAAGAAATGTTAATCTGCTTCCCGTGCCGCATTTAATTAACATAACTTTTAATAAAGTAATCATTTTCCTTTAAAGATAGTTTGTCAGTAGAGAAATGGGAAGTGAAATGGTTTTACACACAAATATGTGAGATAACACAACTTAGTAAGAAATTTGTTTAAAAAGAAGTAGAAAATAAGAAAAGACAATAGTTTAAACCATTGTGGCCTGGTAGAAGCAATGGATTTCATTATTAACTCACATAAAAGATAAATGAGTTATTCACAAAATGGGGAATTAAATTGACAAGAGAGTAACTCATTTTAGGCCAAATAGCCAAAGTGAAAATATTCTCAAGTTTAATTATGTTTTCAACTTGACAATCGTGGTTTAAAAAAAATAAATTGCATTTCTCTTGTCAATTAACTATTCAAAGTTTGGTGCATAAATCCCAAAAGTATTAGTGAAATAATTTAACACCCAAGGCTTATTTTTAATGTTGTCACTACTTTGAGCCGGTAAGCACTAAAATGCCTATGGCTACTGCCTCTAGCCTGGTACAAAGTGCTTAACGACAATAGGAAAAAATACATGCTAGCTGTCTGGTACTACATAGAACCTGGTCTATACCATTTCAAACCATATAAAAATGCAGTAAAATGAAAGAAGATGATGTAAAACATGAACTTATTCTTTAACATGTAAAGTGCATGTGTCACTTAAAGGGGCGCTATAAGAACCAAACTAGTTCCTCTCAATGAAGTGGTCTGGGTGCCATGTCCATGGAGTTTTAACCCTGCGACTGCAAACACTGTCGTACTACAGGGACAGCAGGGTTTACAGTGCAGGGTTTAAATGTCTCTAGTGGCTGTCAGCAGCGTGTAGTTTTGCCGTGCATGCTCTCTAGATTCATAGTGCTTTCCGAGGGTTTTCCAACTTTTTCTCTCCTCTGTTTCTCAGGAGATCTAACTCACGTTTTGGATTTACTGGTAGTAGAAGATTCTTTGTAGGGGCGTGGCCAAGTGGCGGAACGGAATGGCGGCTTAAGCGCAGAGCTCCTCTGACCCGGCTCTGCCGATCATAAGACCGCAGCCTCAGCCACCGACATGGGGAAGCACTCGAAGTCGGAGGGCACCCCTAAACCCACAGGTGCACTCCAGCCCGCGATCAATGCCTCTATGAGGCAATACCTAACCACCCAACCGGACCCGGACTCCCAGGCTCCTTCTGAGGCCTACCTCTATTCTGATGCCTCAACGCCGAGCCAGGGCTCACCGGGCAGAGAGGAACACATGGAGCCCTCTGAGCCACCACCAGAAGATTGGATGACCCTGCTGAGGGCCCTACCAACAAAGGCAGACCTCAATCAGGTGACCTCAGCTTTGCACGCTTCCATCAGGGCAGATCTGCAAATGATGAGAGCAGACCTGCAGGGCATGGCGGACCGCATGGCCCGCGTGGAAGCAGACCACAACACTCTTACAGCAGCCCAGACTGCAGCTGCATCCACACAGAAACGCCAAACAGCACAGCTACAAGCCATGGCACGCCATACTGAAGATCTTGACAACACGGGCCGCAGGCAGAACCTGAGAATCGGGCCTACCCGAAGGTAATGAGACTCCTACCCAACTCATTGACACGCTCACCTCTCTATTCAATGGCCTCCTGAACCGCCCCAGAGAAACACCAATAGAATTTGTCCGGGAGCACAGAGCCCTGAGACCTAGAGGCCCCGTCGAGGCACCACCAAGGGATGTCATTTGCTGACTGGCCCTATACCCCCTCAAAGAGGACATTCTACATGCAGAATGTAACAAAGGAGACATCACGCACAACGGGCAACAATTCGACTGTTCCCAGACCTGTGCCCAGCAACGCTAAGCTACCGCAGAGCACTGAAACCTCTCACCCGGGCATTGGTGGCACAGAGGGTGAGATACCGATGGATCTTCCCAACAGGACTGACGGCCATCACTCCAGGGGGGCCACGACAGATACGCACCCAACTAGACCTACAGGAGCTATCGGAGGAGTTACAACTACCACCTCTATCCATGGCCTGGCCGGACCCACTAGACTTCTACAACGGCCCCACCACACCACAAACGGGATTGCCTCAACCACAGAGAAGGACCAGGTCCAGGCTAGAGACCGTGAGGCAAGCGGGAGCCACACACTAAGGGATGCCATGGACCCTCACCAGCAACGACGACCATGTAACTATAACCTGAGACATTCTGGGACTATGCTCCATACATTTAACAGGGCCTGTCTAGACGGACCTACCACACCATAGAGGGCCACACATCCAGGGCCCTACCAAACAGGGTAGAGGAAGATGGGGAGGGGACAAGGAAAAGGCACTGGGACACAAACCGAACCTACTCAATCTGTGCTTTAAGTACCTGAAAGGAGAACATTTGCAGTTACACACTACTGGCGGACTGTAAGCCGATGGGGACTGGAGACAACGGGGGGGAGGGAAAAGACTGGTGCGGCCAGAGCGACAACAACTTCACCTACACCTTTCTCTATATTTGTATTCAAGTATTGTTTATTTTTGTTTTTTATTATTTGTTCATAGTTACTGTTGGCTGTCAAGTATGGCTGCGGCGTCCGCAGGGGATGACAGAGCCAGGCTACCCCCAGAATTCCCATGGAAAGGTAAAGCACACGAGCACTAACTCCCGAGGCCAAACCAGACCGCTCCCGCCCCGGCCCCTCACCGGACCACCCACTGCACACGCACGCACGCTCCGGCCTTCACGGCTACACCTGAGGCTGTGGCATGTCCATGCCCGCCATAATGGAGGAGTTCAAAACATAGGGTGCGCTATCCAATTTTAAAATCAATTTTACAAAGTCGACAATCCTTAATGTCTCGGTCCCAACCCCAGAAGCGACAACCCTGAAACAAATACTGCCCTTCCAGTGGTCAGACACCTCCCTGAAGTACCTAGGCACTGTGATCACAAAAGACCTCACCCAACTCTACCTAGCCAACTTCCAGCCACTCCTGAACACAATACGCAAAGACCTAGAAGGGTGGACAAAGCTCTGCCTCTCCTGGTTCGGATGGATAGAGGTACTCAAAATGAATATCCTGCCTAGAATACTTTATCTGTTCCAAACCCTCCCCATCACCCTCCCGGAGGCCTTCTTCACATCCCTACGCTCTATGGCCCTCAAGTTCACATGGCATAACCTCAAAGTACAGATCAAACACAATATCCTCACAATGCCAAAAATGAAGGCGGGCCTTGCCCTACCAGACTTGCAGGTGTACCACAGAGCCACACATATTCAAAGAATAGTGGAGTGGACCAAAACGGGAGTCACCAAACTATGGAAGGACATTGAGTCAACACTGGTCGACAGACCGATCTCAGTCCTCCCATGGCTAGACTTCCAACAAGGCAGACACCTGGCCTCCCCACACCCACTCATTAAAGCGACCTTGCAGATCTGGCATAAGCTAGCGACACCATCATCACATACTACCTCACCATTCCCACTGCTCCCCCTAAACCATAATAATGCCTTCCGCCAGGGCTGGAAGCGAGCCCAATCCAACGCCTAGTAGTACAGGAAACACCCAGGATCGGCCATGCCATGGAAAATGGCAAAATGCGACCCCTGGAGTCCATGGTGCAGACTGAACGACAGTCGTTCATGATGCGCTTCAGATACAAGCAACTAATCGACTATGCACTCTCGGTAACCAAGGGTAATTGCAAGCACAGAACACACTAGCACCCCATACAACCCCCCTGCAGACCCGCAAGCCACACAGCCAAGTTAATTACCCAATATGGGTCATACCCGCGAAAGAATTAACGGTTACATGAAGTTTAAACACAGCACGTAAGAACACAAACACCAATGACTGTTTATAGAACGTTTAAATAGGACTAGAAAGAGAAAAAGGGATCTGCCAGAGGAGATAAACCCCAACAGAAACAGTGAGCCTAAGGGTGGTGGGGGTGGTGAGGCTGAGGGTGGTGGGGGTGGTGATGCTGAGGGGGTGGTGAGGCTGAGGGTGGTGGTGAGGCTAAGGGTGGTGGTGAGGGAGTTGGGGTGGTGGGAAGGCTGAGGGTGGTGGTGAGGCTGGTGGGGGGGTGGGGAGGCTGAGGGGGGTGAGCAGAACCTACCTTTATTCCCTGGTGGTCCAGTGGGCTCCCTGGTGGTCCGGTGGCCACTGCTTCCGGTCTGCAGCTCCACAGAGCTGCAGACCATGTAATCTCGCGAGACCATCGGAGCGTTGCCATGGTAACCCACGGCAACGCTCTGATTGGCCGGTTTTCGCGAGACACATGGTCTGCAGCTCTGCTCACTGTGGAGCTGCAGACCTGTGCCTGCGGTGGCTGGCCGGGCAGCCAGGAGGGGCCTTGCCCCTCCTGGTGTCAGGTCCTCGGTCAGTGACCGAGGACCTGACAGAGTCTGCCATAAGGCGGTTTAGGCGGCCGTGAGGCCCCAGCCAGCGCGAGGCCTTAGGCGGCCGCCTAAACCGCCTAATTAGAGAGCCGCCTCTGGTTAGAAATACACATTTGTCTTCCTAATGCTGTCATGTTCCTTTAAATGAAGAATTCACACACCACACATTCACAAAGGTAGATGTAGATATATATCTGGCTTAGCACAAAATCTCAGTTTAATACATTGTATAAATTGTCTCAATCTCCAGCTAAGGCCAATCACAGGGTGAAGTACCATGCTCAGGGTAAGCCTTTTTGCAGGCAAGGTGTGGTTGCAATGGTGACAACTTCCACAGCAAGTGGCTAACCCTCATGTGGCTGATGTACTTGTGAGCAGAAATTAGCCAGTAAAAAATAACAAAGATTTTAAACCATTTGACAGCATTAAAACCCTTGTCAATTATTTACAATCATTGATTTAATGAATATACCCCTTCAAAGTACTGGACAAAATATTAATTGTGAAAGAGTTAAATTTCTAGATAAATAAAGACAAATAATAATGGGAATACTGATGTAGAAACATTAAGTAAACAAAAAGTTTTGCAATGATTTTGCATTGAATTATCCAAAAAATAAAAACAAATATTAACCTGACCTTACTCTCTAAAGAATGCAGACTTTGAAAATCTTCCTTATCTCCCTGCTCCTACTGCTTAAAGTCTTGTATTTTTAATCCACTAAAGCCAGTTGTTCTAGCAGTTCCGTGAGATTCCCACTGTTCATAAATTACAACTCTGCAAACCCTTATTAATGGGTTTTTATCTGATTAAGACAATATTTACCAAAATTACATTGGAAATTAATACACTGCAAGTAAGAGTAAGACGGGGTTCTGTCTCATATCTCATTATCTCCAACTGAGTCAGCACCGAGAATAGAGAAGGAAAGCTCAGTTGTAATTTGTAGTCTGAGACACTCTCCTGCTGTCTTAATAACTACTGCAGACTGTATCATTTTAAGCAGCAGCTTAAGGGCACCCATGAAGCCTACAAGGGTAAATATATATAAGTTGTTTTTTTTTTGTTTTTTTTTTAAGAGAACAAATATTATTGTTTTAGGTGGCACTATATCAAGAGAGATTGATAGTTTTCTTTTTTTCTTATTTTTATCTGCAGAAAAAACAAATGTATATAATAATACAGAAAATTGTACATGGAATTAAATAGAGGGAGAATTTACAAGTTCTAACCATATGTTATTCTAGAGCAAATGCTGTAGAATACAGTTGAAAGAGTCTTACTGCTTGGAGACCCTTGTTTTTAGATGTGGTCAGCAGAGAAAACCTAGAGTTCTCATTATTGATTACATGTAAATATCTAAATGTCTAAGGAATAGGGAGTGATTGTTGCTAAAACAGAGTAGTCTGCATAATTCACAATAATGCAGGTTGGCTACCTGGCACAGCATCATATTTAGCTTAAAGAATGCATTGTGGTTTTCATTTTTACTTCTGCTGAAGAAACCAAAGATAAAAATGTATTTTAAATAAACTTTAATATATATGACTAATTACTGGGGTTCCATGTTTTTCTATACAGTACTGCAAACTTACTGAACAGCAAGGCTACCCAGATGTTTAGTGTCAGTCTAAAAAAAATATTAATTATAGAAAAATTGTTGTTATTGGGGTATGGGTTCAAATTAGGTTGGATATGCTTAAAATTGACAAAATATGGTCCTAATTGGTCTGAATTTTATTAAATTTAATATATTTTAATAAAAATATTTCCATATGGCACAATTCCTTACCACACTACTCAGTCACTCATTTCTCGTGTTGTACAAAGTCATGACCCGGTATAAAAAGTAAAGGGTTACTCGGAGCACCATGGCCACTTCAGTAAGTTGAAGTGGTCATGGTGCATGTAGTCTGTATGTGCGCCATTTTGTTCTGAAATGCTGTACATGCAAAATGTAACCATCTGCTGCTGGGGATGTACTCAACCTAACGTTGTGGGCTGTTTAATGTTATTCTGTGCATATTCCTATGCACAGAATTGCATTCATTGGCTGATATTTTCATTTGTCAGCTGACATTCTCAGCCAATGAATGTCATCACTGGCCGTAGGAGGACCCTCTGCACCTAGTGGGGACCCAGATAAGAGGGCAAACCATTGCAAAACGGTTTGCCCCAAGAATCTGGGGGAGGTTATGAGAGTCCTCCTGGCATCATCATTACTACATTGTTTATGTAGTGTTTATGGTCTTGGAGTAACCATTTTATGAGGAGGAACACAGCACAAATGACCACAACAGACTTTTAGAAAAGCTAAGTGTAAGTGCAGACTTTTGAAAGGGGAGGTGCCATGTGTTAAAAACCTAAAAAAGTATTGCATGGGGTTCCATGCAAAATGTATTTTCCTGAAATAGATTTCCAACATACACAGTAAAACACAAAAACAAAAAATGGGTATAAATATGAAAAATGGTAAATTTGTTAAATATATATAAGAAGTTATTGTCTGACAAGGCAGCGCATCTAGATAGAACAGGTATCCAACAATTTGTATATACAAACAATATTGGTATTTTTTTATATACACTTCACATTAAATACTATTAATTATAAAGTAGCTTATTTGTATTCCAGCCTTAGAATCCTTATAGGTTGAATGATATTTAGCTGGGTAAATACATCTATAACCCAGGGGAGAACTGAAAAATGACAAGTGTGTTCATTACCTTCTTGGTTGAATAATTTGATATTATTATAATTGGTCATATGGCTGCAAGGTATGTATGCTACTAGACTTCAAAAATGTACACATTGTTAACACGGTGTAGACAGCTTGCATATATTTATTTATTGCTCTAGTGATTAATGTAAAGTGTTATTATAAAGATCATTCATAATACTCAGCAAATCCGAAAGAGTAAATGGCATCAGGCAAACATTGTCATTGTCTGTTTAACCATGATAAACATATACATAACTCTATCCCAGGCACAGAGAGGTTTGGAGTCCAAATTGGGATGCTGTTGTTGTTCAAGAGTAAATTTGCTGTCTGACTCATTCTGTGTGTACATGGTTAGAATAGCAGTTCACCAGGGGGGTGCCAGCAGGCTCGTATGCCGGAGCAGAAGTCAGAGCATATGCTAGACCTGTAAACAAAATTCAAAAGGGCCTGTGTGCCAGCTCAAAAGGTACTTACTTTACTGGCACAGAGCAGCATTAATAATCCTCCATTCCGCAGACAACTTTGTGAAAAAAATAGACACAAACCATAACATACATTTCATGTAGCCCCAGGCACATCATAATATTTGTTACCTATGTTTCCTTCCTGACTTTATATGCAAAAATACATAAAGGAAGTTGGCCTGTTAAACTTTGTAAAAAGATGGCCCTGGTTTGTTACCAAAAGAGATAACTAAATAGAAACACAAATACATTGACCATTACAATAAACCAATATACATATATATATACTTACTATTATTAACTTTAATACCTAAACATACACAAACAGATACACTCAAACACATCTACATAATAACACACTGATGCAAACACACCCATCCATACACAGAGTAACACATAATTACACACCAATACACACAAACACATCTGTACATTCTGGAACAATTCAGACAGTCAAAAAAGCAGGAAAAATGCATGTCTGACATGCTAAAACTGTTACAATATTGCCAGACCAAATGGCTACACAATGTTGGGCATTTTTGAATTAGGTGTAAAGTGGCACTGGCAGTAACGGCATTATGACTGTTCCTATCCAACCTGCCTTTATCGACTACTGGTACTATCCTCACCATCCTTCCTGCTGTGCCTAAAGATGGTAGTAGTTGTAGTTAAATAGGTAGTGCTGGGGGTAGGTAGTTACACTAGTGCAGAATAAAAATTTGCTTTGTTGGTTTGATACGTTAAAACCTACTTTTTGCCTTTTAACAAAAAAATGCAGTTTTCATTAGAAAGTGGTACTTTTATAAATGACCATGTTACAATCATTCCTCTTACTTCCTGGTTTGGTTAGCCCTGTGGAGCTAAACTCAAGAGGGAAGCAATTGCTCAGAGCATCTGCCTTGCAAATATGTCTAATTGATTGACAGTATAGGCTGGGGAGGAAGGTGGATGCTTGCAAAGGCTGAAGGCAAAAGATGTGTAGCTTTTGCACGATTATTTTTATTGGAGGTATATATACTAAACAGTGATTTTTGTATATTTTATTGGGCATTGGAGTGCCCCTTTAAAGGGGGAATCCAAATACCATACCTGTTAGAGCTCAGTGTCATGGTTGCGGCCTCTGTTTTGTTTTCATTGGCTTTTTTTACTAGCCCTGACCTGGCTTTGGAGAACACCCCTCCCTTTATACACATAGGTGCCCATAGTAAGTGTCATGAAATATGCTTACATTATTAGAGACTTGCTTGGAGGAGATATGCAGTGATGCAGGTCAGTAAAGCAGTATGCAGTATACGTTTCACTGAGTTACCATTTAAAAATGTAGTTTTAGGACCCACCAATATTAGGGTAATCTCTAAAAATTGGTGGTCTGAAATTCATTAACCATATGTTGAACCTAAATCTCTATATTCTGAATATTAGCTAGGTGTCATCAAAATAGCCTTGTAAGATTATTTGTTTGTGTGCACGAAACCATATTGCTGTATTGCGTGTGTGTTTTTTTTTTTTTTTGTTAAACAGTTTGGTAAATCCTTCGTAACCCTAAACCAACCATAATCCTAGAGGCCATTAGAACTATGTCTTGTAAACCCAGTACCATTACATTATTGAAAAAAGGTATTTTTTTTCTCATGCTGAGGCCCTAATATGGGGTTAGACCACCATGGGCTGTTAGATAGTGACAGGTTCACAGTGCGGACATGATATGAATCCTGAAACCATTATATTGGGTTTAAGCACTGCTCTAATGGGTTAGATACACTTGCATTTAATTTTGCTATAGAACGGCAGAGTGAAGGAGTGATAAAGTCCATAATAGGAGGGCCTTTGCGGTGTCAGAAGCTGTGGTATGGGCGGCTTTCAATGTGTGAAAGTGTATCTCATAGTGTTACAATTTTTTTAAATAGTATTGTTCAGCATTTTTATGGAGTACTCTCAATCTAGCAAAATAATAGACAGAAACCCCTCTTGTCGGGAATTAATTAGGCAATGTATGTTCTAATGCCAGTTTTAGGGTTTTTTGTAACGTTTCACCTAGAAATGCTGTGTGAACATTTACCTCTTCCTCCTAATATCATAAATTGACTGAATGACCAAAGTTGGATCATGTGCATCAATAATCGTTTGCACTATTTCAACAAGAGTTAGGTGTGCATATCTAATGATAGTGTGGAACATGAGCTATATCTCGCGTGCCTACTGTGCAAGTGTCAGCAGAACTGTGGAGACAGTCTAATTGGCAATTCTATATTTATTTATTTATTTTATTCTAATATCCACTGGGAACAAAATTCATCTTCACTGTGCAAATCCACAAAACATAATAAAGATGGTCTGTGTATAATATCTATGCATAGAGCCATATATATTTCAGATACAATAAATCAAGGATCTATACTTTGCCTATCCAGATCCTGAGGCTTTAATTAAAAAGCATTTAAATTGGACCTAGCAGTTATTTCCCATTCTGCCTTTTTTACATTTCAGTATGATTTGTTGGCATATATGACAATGTTTACAGATCAAATTAATGTGTAGCTGGGCTTTCTTTTTAATGCATTATAAACTCTATAAATCCATAGATAGATGAATCAACTTATAACTGCACCTTAAATGTGTGCCAGTAAAATCAGCCATCTACCAGCTAGTGTTTGTGTAAGTAACCCAATAAATAGTAGTAAAAAAAACTCCATGTTTAATTAGCATATATTGGTATTTATTTTATTTTATTCTTATCTGCTATTCCGAGCTGGATTTTATGTTTGTTTTTGCAAGTCTTGCCAGCATTAAGCATTATTCGAAGAAACTTAAATGTTACATGATCTGAGCAGTCATATTCAAGATTGGAGTTTACATTTGCCCATATATATCATGGATAATAGAAGGACTGGTGTTATGTACAAATCAAAAATAATATAGTAACTATGACATTAGAGGGTGATCACCAGAATATCCTAAGTAGAAGCAGTGATAAGAATTGCCTGACTGGATATATTATACAACTTGGTGTTATTGATTTCCTTGGAAAATATATAGGTTTAGAATGCCTTAGTTCAATCTCCATAAATGCTGCTCAAGTGAAATGTAGACTGTTGGCTGTTTTCAGTCAATGAGTCTCTGAAAACTGCCATCTATGAAAAATAAAACCTGGTAGCAGAGTGAGCTGATTTAAAGTTTGGCTCTGTCAAGTCAAAAAGGGATGAAGGTAAAAACATGGCCTTAACCTTCTAACAACCAGATAAATGCGAGCATTGACACAATCAGCTATTCCCGTGAAACTGCTATACAGTAAAATTTGCCAGGTGTAAGAAATATAACGTTATTGCAGTGAAGTAAAAGATGTGACATGGATAAAAGGGACAAGAAGAATAAAAAAATATGCGTAATAATATTGTGGAAAAGCTTTACTGTCCTCTATAAACTATCCAAAAATCTACAATTTCAATTCCTATCTACCTTGCTAGCTAAAGATGAGCTTGTTCTAGGTACCAGCTATATAAATTCCTGAAAAAAGTAACTCTTCCTCTTCTTGCAGTAAGTTCAAAAGAGTTGAACCAGGGTGGGTGAAAAAAAACCCAGGTATACAATATTCTGAAATTATGGTTAATAATTCAACCTCCTCCCATACCAGACCATATCAGCAACTATAAAAATACCAGTAAGGGTGCAAATACTTTCATGTATTTTTAATATTCACAATTTCAATAAAGTTTATTATCATGTGCTTCTTGTTACCTTAGGACAGGGAAAGGGGAAATTTAGATTCCTGGTGGTCAAGAAGTGACCTCTTTTTTATTCTTGTTGTGAGTTCTGATGCATTGATATCTGCCACCTGGGGAAAGATTGATTTTGCTTCCTCTCTAATGAGATGTGGTTTCATTCTGTCAGAGGCTCCTGTGCTGTGACTGAGTGCCTCCACCAGGTCAGCTTCCGAGCTGCTATCAGGGATCCTGGGGTGCTTCAGCCTTGGTTACTAATACTTAAAGGGACACTGTAGTCACTATAAGCATTTCATCTCTTTGAATTGGTTATAGTGCCTGGAGTGCCCTGGCATTGTCCCTCCATTCAGTGTTGAACCATGTTCGTGCAGTATGCCACAAAATAAGAGTCCCTGGCCACCCACAGTCCGGCCCCTTCAGTATGTGTAGCTAAGGCAGAGATTATACACTTCCTTGTTGTCATACCCATTCATACCGTCAGTTGGATCTCTGACAGGCTAAAAGCAGTCAGCTGACACTCTCAGCCAATCACAGCTGCCCATTGCTGCTCAGGCTAATACTTCCTTATTAGCCAAAGCAGCACAGAGGGGATGGATTGACGGGGACTCTTGTTTAGGATTAAAACATTAAAACTGTTTAATGCTGATAGAAATTATGGGACCAGAGGACTCCAGACACTATAACCAGTTTAATGAGATGAAGCAGATACAGTGCCTACGGTGTCCCTTTAAGTGGGATTGCTAAGGGCTTCTTCCACCCTGGACCAGGCTGCAGCTCTCTCCTTTCAGACAGTTAATGCCCCCTCTGGGTTTGTCTCTTTAGCTCCTCTCCCAGGCAGGTATCAACACCTCTTTCTGCGGTGTGTATGGCTGCTGCCTTTGCAGGAGCACTTGTGGCTCTCAGGCCTAGCTTTTTTTGACTTGTCTCAGGGATCAGGGACCAGGGTTTTTGGCTGGTGGGTCTGGGGCCTCTGTGGCTGGGATCCCTGAATAAACCAACCAGGACACACAGTGCACAATGGAACTAACATACTCAGCTTTATTTTTTACTTAGGATGCACATTTAACATTAAACTTGTGGTTACAAACTCAATCCAAAACAAATAACCAAATCATATGGGGAAACAAACAGGTACTCAAAATAATAAAATATTCATAAAGGGCTAAAGCAGGCAATAACTAACATAAAATGTATCCCCTGCTGGCAGAAACCATAATATGCAAATCTACCTGAATAAGCAAATAAACCAGCCTTACTATTTAGGTAATGCATACAATGGTTATTCAGGTAATGCATACAAACCAACAGAAGGTGCTGTTCAGGCTCCACAGTCAAAATCTACCTAGCAGGTTGAAAGCATCAGCAGGACAGGAGCGCACACAAAACAATTAACAGTAAACAATTACATTACAAACACCCTGCACCTATATTGGGCACAGGGTAAGAATAATTCTGGGACCTACATAAAGTGACCGACTTCCATGGTGACAACCGACACACGTACACACAAACTGACTAATACATACAAAGATAGTAAGCAGTAGACATGTGCAATTCGTTTCATTCAGAATGTGAATTCGGACGAATTTTTGGCAATTCGGATGCTTCTGAATGTCCGAACTACAGAATTGCCGAATTGCCGAATTTCAGATGACAGGGGTAGAGTTAGGGGTAGGGTTAGAGGTAGGGTTAGGGTTGGATTAGTGTACTGTTAGGGTTGGGTTAGGGGTTGGGTTAGGAGTAGGGTTAGGGTAGGCTTAGGGTGCTGTTAGGGGTAGGATTAGGGGTAGGGGTAGGGTTAGGGAGCACTACAGATGTTCAGAATTCCAAAGTCCCAAATTGCCGAAGTGCCGAGCCAAGCCGAAGTGCTGAAGTCCTGAATTGCCGAAGTGCCGAATTTTTTTTCTTACCTGAATTTCCGAACCAAACCGAATTTTTTGATAATGCACATCCCTAGTAAGCAGCCCTGGCTTGTCCCTCACATACCAAAGTTGGGGCTGGGGGCACTGGAAGCCGCCCCTTTTAGTCTGTGTGGCAACTCGTCTCTCCACTATGTCTCAGGATGTCCTGCTGTCATGTTTCCAGCTTGCCTCTCTGGACCCTCCAACTTCGACATGTATCCCAGGAAGAGGGCAGGGGGCGGCAGTGAGTTTAACATCCTGATTCTTAACCCTGCAACTAATCTATCTTATATGAAGTATCACATTCAAAGAGAAACAGTAATTTGTATTGGGGTGGAGACATTTGAAATTATTAGGGATAGAAGGATTGTAGTTGCACTTTGGAGTGGAAATGTAATAATATTTACACCAGTTCACATGGCATGGGACAAAAGGACAAACCAATTGTAAGGTGCCCCTGGTTGTTAGATGGTCCCTTGGTTGATGCAATTTTTGCCTACCATCTTTTGTGTGTGTTCATCTAGAAACATTCCCCACAAAGTTTCCACAGATAAAATGATTTTTCACTACTCCTGTAGGGTTAAAAGGTGTTGCATATTTTCCAGTTCCTAATTCACAGGCGTACCCACAAGAATAAACTTCAACTTTCATCCCAACAATAGTCACATGCCTGGGAGCTCAGCTATACAGAACTATTGATCTGATGACCCTCTCTTCACACATTTTTCTCCAAAGACCGAACTAGTTTCCATAGTAATACAGTTTTGCCAACAATGAATGAAACAGCATAAGATAATGCATAAATGATGCTGGCCTTTTATCAACTTGCAACACTTTAATATGCTTTTATGTTTCCATTTTCTTCACAAGGTCAACGCATATTAAAAGGTGTCTTCTTAGATGTCCTTAGCCTCTTGTCCATTCAAGAAAATTCCTAGTGAACCATGGGAAAATTAACCATTGCACTGAAATTGTCTGTGTTCAGTATTGGATGTTGCTATATTTTTGCAAATATTAGAAATTATATAGCATTGAAGACAGCCCTGCTGTAGTGTTCCAGTGGTCAGCAAACATGACTTAAAATAACCAGTTGATGAGCAGAAACTTTTCACTTAATAAAACTGATATATTTTCCTGTAAACTGGGACTGCTTGAAATCTGTCTATAGCATAACGCACTGTGTTCTAGTAAATGCAGTTCAGGGATAACAGCATTCATAGGAGTATAGCTACTCTGTAGGTAAGGCTTCCTATATGCTTTACTATGCCCTTAACCTTATTACAATAATTAATATATTCAATATGCCCTTAACATACGCTTACCACCATAACCACCACAGCACGCTATGCCCTCCATTTAATTAGTGCCAGTTATCTTTATTGACAATTTATCATCTCCTGATAAGCCATTTATTTCTTCAGATTGATCAAATTAATGCCATGAAAGACTTATCAAAAGTCAATAATTATTGGTTATAGAATAGAAAACAATATCTATACATTCCATTAAACTTATTTGCTTAGGTGACTTAATTCCATTTATCTGATTTATTATTTGCTTAATTCCATTTATCTGACACATACTGCCCAATAAATGTCCTTAACAGATTCTACAACTAAAAGTTATTTATTTTTATTTTACTATTTACTCAATGTCCAAAAAAAAAAATGATCAGCAGGTGGCCAGCTCTATTAAATTAAATTAAATTAAAGAATGTGGGACATCCTAGACTCCCTCAGCGCCCATCCACAAGTGGTAGGAAGGGGCTAACATAATAAGACCTAGTGTGCCCTCTAACCCCCAATCATGTGTGGCAGTAGACTTTGGGTGGGGGTTAGAAAGAACAATAGATGGAGTGGACACCACTCCAAGCAGTGCCCTTCCAAATGAAGTGGTCCAGGTGACTGTAGTGTTCCTTTAAAACTGTGCTGAATAAAAGTGCTGCAAAACTGCTACATTAAAAAAACACATAACAATTAAACTGATACTTTAAACTGCAAAAACCTACTATATAAAAGGCAACATGTAAATAACTGACCACAGGAGATTTCCAGAATAAGCCATGAGATCCAGGCCCCCTGGTGACGTACTCAGTAATAACCAATATATGGTATAGAAAATATACACAGTGAGTGTGTGAGGCACATGCACTCTCACACACTCACTGACAAGCACACATTTACTTTCACTGACAAACACACATATACTCTTTGACAGACACACAAACATATACAAACTCCCTAACAGACACACATACAATTTTTTTTTTTTACGTTTTACTCCACCCAGCAACCTACCTTTAGGAGTGCTGGCATGGAGTCCCTGTGGTCCAGTGGGGTTGCTGAGCGGCTGGCAAGTGGTTCTTGGGTCCAGTGGGGCTGCTGAGCGGCTGACGTGCAAGCGGCGAGGGAGCAGTGATGCCGGAGACACGATGTTGATACACTATGTCGGATTCCACGAGAAAAATGAATTGGGAACTCCTGGTCTAGTGCTTTGGAGTTTTCCTTTAAGTGGATAGGGCCTTCTTTTAAGATGTATTCATAGAGTACACTCAGCAGAGTTTGGTTTGGGGACTCCATAGAGCAAGCATGTCAAACTCAATGGCTAACACTGGCCAAATAAGCAAGATTTGGTGGGCTGCAAAAAAACTAAAACTTCAGTTTTTGTAGAAACTAAGGTTTTTTTTCGAAAAGTACAGTATAAAAAACTTTGCCTAACTGACACTGGATATCCTCACTGTAACGGAGCTCCCTGTACTCTGACCGAGTACCCTCCGTTGATGGATGCTCCTAGCGCTTCCTGAGGACTCCAAACACTGCAGCAGACACCACAACCACCGCAGACTCCACAACCGCCGTAGCTTAACTGGAGTCTTCCTTCCACCCTGGATCAGCTTCTGTCCTCCAGGACCGTGTGGGGAAGACCTCTCCTCCAGGAGAGCGTAACAGGAACAGCTCTTAAAAGAGCTAAGTGATTAAAAGCTCAGGGGAGTATGCAGAGCATAGCAATCCCCAGTGTGATATAGCAGTTCCCTCCAATAACTAGACAAGGCTACGTATTGAGGGTCAAGAAGATCTGTTTACTTGGCACCAAAGGGCCTTCTTTTATGCAGGTTTAACCATTGGCGGATCCAGGGGGGGGGGCAACGGGGCAATTGCCCCCCCCCGAGATTCCCCCCTGCCGGCTAACGCAGGGCTGGCATTCCCCAAGTGCCAGCCCTGCAATGTGCCTGCGGACCGGGGAGGAAGATCACAGATCTCCCTCCCCGGTCCGCAGGCACTGTGCTGACAGCCGGCACGGGAGGGAGGGAGTGAGAGAGAGGACCCGGGAGCTCAGTCTGCAGCTCCTCCGGGTCCTCCTCTCGTGAGATTTGGAGCGTTGCCGCGGTTACCACGGCAACGCTCCAAATCTCGCGAGAGTGAACTCTAGCCCGGGAGCGTGGGCTAGAGTTCACCTCACCACCACTGGGACCACCAATGAATCACCACTGGGACCACCAATGAATCACCACTGGGACCACCAGGGATCGAAATATGTCCCCCCTCCTCCTAAATAAAGGTAAGAAGGGAGGGGGGACATAGAATATTTATTTTATAAAATAAAAAAAAACTATTATTTAAAAGCCTCCTTCCCCCCCCCATACACACACTGCCCCCCCATTACACACAGTGCCCCCCATTACACACACTGCCCCATTACACACACTGCCCCCCCTACATTACACACAGTGCCCCCATTACACACACTGCCCCCCCTCATTACACACACTGCCCCCCCTCATTACAAACACTGCCCCCCCTCATTACACACAGTGCCCCACTGCCCCACAAACACTGTCCCCATAACACACACTGCCTCTGAAGCCACTGTCCCCATACACACACTGCCCCCCATACACACTGCCCCCCCATACCGCACACACACTTCCCACAAACACTGTCCCCATACACACACTGCCCCATACACACACCACACTGCCCCACAAACACTGTCCCCATACACACACTGGCCCCCATACACACACTGCCTCACAAACACTCTCCCCATACACACAGTGCCCCACAAGCACTGTCTCCATACACAGACTGCCCCACAAACACTGTCCCCATACACACTGTCCCCATACACACACTGGGTCCTTTTACACTGCCCCCATACACACCTCGTCCCCATACACACACCCCCACAAGCACTGTCCCCATCGTGCATTTGCCCCCATACACACACTGCCCTAGGCACTGTCCCCATACACACTGCCCACAAACTGTCCCCCATACATACACCTTTATTACACACACTGCCCCACAAACACTGTCCCCCATACACACACTGCCCCAAAAACACTACAGTGCCCCCATACATACACTGCCCCCCACACACACTACAACCCTGACATACACTGCCGCACTCACACACTTCACCCTTAACACACACCACTGCTCCTATCCTATATCCCAGCAGACCCCAGGTAAGTTGTCAAACTGTTCTTAAACGGTATGACTACTTACTCTGGGGTGGAATCCTGGCACTACTGACACCATAACTACTACACTGAGCTGTAGTGGTTATTGTGCCTGGATTATTTATTTAAATAATCTACAAGTGCCCCTCCCGAGATCAGGCTCTGGATCCGCCACTGGGTTTAACACATACAGGACCGCCCACAGGGGTTTACAGAACCACCAATCACAAACGTACATTACAGAAACACTCCCAGCAATTACATCCAAGAATCCTCCCCTCTGCCTGTGATCTAATTATGGCACACAATGCTTAACATAATTAACACAAGCAGGAAAAATACAGTTTTTATACATGTACTATAACTTTAAAAGGCCACCCAGCATTGTCAATTAAGCTGTGGTTAACCGCAGCTTCTGGGAGGTAAATTGCCGGCACACTTCCACTTCTGGGTGGTCTGCCTGTGTGGTACTTGGTTCAGTAAGCCCCATTTACTGAACCAAGTGGGAAATAGCCAGGCACAAAGAGTTTTAACCAGGTCTGGGGACACAGGAGACACCGTCTTAAAGGGGCAGTGTCCCAAACAAGTCTGGGGACACCGTGTTAAAGGGGCAGTGTCCCAATCTTCCTGATGTCCCAAAAAGGTGTTTTAAAGGGCCGGCACCAGTCCCATAAAGATTCCATAAGCCCCAATATGCCCACTGGCTGTCTTAAAGGGCCATACACACTCACTAAAAGTGCATAAGTTCTCACAATCTCCCAGGGGCCATAGCCATGTGGAAGGAGGCTGGCAAATAGGCTTCTCCACAACCCAGGGAAGCAGGGCAATTTGCCATTTAAAGGGCCAGTTACAAATAGCAGTTTGTAACACTCACACTCATAGGGCTTCAAAGTAAACAAAAGAGCGAATTTACTTTAAGGGGAGATGCATTTGCATAACATCAATGTTGCAGTCCCATTACCTTGACATATTTGAAAAGAAAAGTTTGGTAATAGGACTAAAATGGTGAATGCATGCTGTTGCACAGCTGTAAAAAACACATTACATTATCTTTTTGATTTTGAAGTCCTGAGTTTTGAAGATGATCTCAGCCAATTCAATGCTTTACCATAGCAAAGCATTTGGAGGCTATTGTGCATTGGTGGCAAAAAGCTGTGCGGCCAATCAGCATCTCCATGGAGAGCGTTCAGCGCCTCCTTGCAGACCCAATCTAATACACTCCCCCTCCCTCATTCTAATACACTGCCCACAAATCCAATACATTGCCCCCAAGTCCAATACACTGCCCCCCTCCCTCCACTCTAATACACTGCCCCTTCACCCAATCTAATACACTCCCCCTCCTCCCACCACTGTAATTTAATACATTACATAGTTACATAGTTACATAGTTACATAGCTGAAAAGAGTCATCAAGTTCAGTCTTCCTCACATTGCCCTCCTTCCCCCCAAATTAATACACTGCACCCTACCTACCCCAAATTAATACACTGCACCCCCTCCCCAATTTAACACACTACACAGGAAGGTCCCCCAAGCTCCTTTTCCCCTACCTTATGATGAGCCTCCCGTCCTCCAGTTCCAGCCCTGCTCTTCTCTTCTCTGCAAGCAGGCCAGATGCTCTTCTGGCACTGCGAGCAGAAGGGAAAGGGGAGTGGCTGGCCTACTCTGCAGATAGACAGTCACTCTGCGCTCTTTTGGCCGCTGGAGGGAAGGCAAGAATCAGATGGGAAATATTTCTTCCTGTCTTGTGGCTGGTCCCTACACTGGTGGGCCACAAATATATTCACTGTGGACCGCATCTGGCCCATGGGCAGCAAGTTTAACATTCTTGCGATAGAGTATCATTTTTGACTATCTACTTGAAGGACACTGCTTTTCTAAATTGAAAGTACAATCAAAGCTTATCCATTTAAATGTAACTGCAGTGATTGTCACTATTAAGAATAATGAATAATAACAAGATTATGTTTAAACAATGTTTCAAAATCTGTTCCTTTGTCATTTATTAGAAATAGCGCCATGGATAATTTTTTGAAAATATGACAAAAGCATTTATAAATGTAAAAATTAAAAATAAGAACATTCATTATGATGTCTCTGTCCTATGGTGCAAAGCAATAAGAGTACCTTGACATGTAGACATCAACTCTTCTTATTCAACAATACCAATGAATGGTATGTTTCTTACCAATAAGTTAAAGGACCACTATAGTACCAGGAAAACATACTCATTTTCCTGGCACTATAGTGCCCTGAGGGTGCCCCCACCCTCAGGGACCCCCTCCCGCCAGGCTCTGGGGAGAGGAAGGGGTTAAAATCTTACCTTTCTCCAGTGCCGGACGGGGAGCTCTCCTCCTCCTCTCCTCCTCTTTGGCTGAATGCGCATGCGCGTCAGGAGCTGCGCGCGCATTCAGCCAGTCTCATAGGAAAGCATTCATAATGCTTTCCTACGGACGCTTGCGTCTTCTCACTGTGATTTTCACAGTGAGAAGCACGCAAACGCCTCTAGCGGCTGTCAATGAGACAGCCACTAGAGGCTTTAGAGGCTGGATTAACCTATTTATAAACATAGCAGTTTCTCTGAAACTGCTATGTTTATAAAAAAAATGGGTTAACCCTAGCTGAACCTGGCACACAGACCACTTCATTAAGCTGAAGTGGTCTGGGTGTCTAGAGTGGTCCTTTAATATTCAATACGATTCATATAAAAAGGTAGCAATAAACACAACACAAACGTTGTCTAGACTAAAAAAAAAGGAACAAATGTATAGAGTCAAGGTCATTTATTATAAATGTTTGGCTAGAAGCAATCTGACTGTCTCGGTCCAATCGAGTTTTTATTCTACTTTCTTTCAAAAGTTTTCTAATTTGTATCTATGCTTTCTTTTATTTCTTTATACAGTATTACGAGGAATAAATAGTATTGAATTCAAACTGATTTGTAAGAACCTAAAGATCTCTGCTTGACATTTAAGTTTAAGATGATACGGAGCTATCTATTTATTTTACATTGCATCTACATATAGCTATTTTTTAAATAGCAACGGTAAAATGAAAGACAAAGCAAACAGCAAATAACATACACACCATTATATGAGATTGGATTGTCATGGACAGAAAATGAAAAGCAGATGATAAGGTGAAAGTAATGTAGAAAGGAGCTAGTAAAAAAAAAAAGGAAAGAAAACAGAAAAGAGTGGCAAGACGTAGAATCTAAATATTTTATGGAATGTGTTTTTAATATGTAGTTCTTACAAACATTATTAAATGTACTTGAAAGTGGTTCATTCTTTATGAGAAGAGGGGTTGCGTCATTTGTAATAGCCTTATTGAAAAGCACTTGTTTTTCTCTCCACAACCTTTTGTCTCAATGCAAATCATCCCTCCTGATTGTAAACCTGCATGGTTTCTTGCTTGTGGTAGGTCGAAGTCCATGGGCAGACTTCTCTTCTCATTTTGTATCAGTATGTATAATTGTGTATCCTCTATTTGTAGAATTACCAAAGAATATTTATTTTCATTAATTGTAAAGATCTCTGGAGTAGAGTACTATATAAGCAAGGCCGTCTTTCTGCATGGTCACACTGGGCAGTTGCCCATGGGCCCCACAACCATAGGGGTCCCATAACGTTGCCCATGTGCTCAGGCCGACAAGGGATATCCTTTGATCTCCCCTTGCTCGCCCATGGAGAGCTGGCTCTGCTCACTTGCTTTTGGCCCTCTCAGGCCGGTGAGGAGATCATAGATCTCCCTCACCGACCCAAAGGCCCTTCGTTAGTGAGAAGGAGGGAGGGGAAACCTCCTGCAGGCATACTAGTTGGAGCGTTCCCACACATTACCATGGCAACACCTCGACACAGCATTTTGCAGTGAAGACAAAGTGAAGACAGCCTGCATCCAGAGCAGCTGCAGGCTGTAGATCTATACTACTCACCACCAGACCACCAGGGCTGGCAGTGTACACCACTCATTCACCAAAAGTAAGAAGAAGGGTGGGAAGGACATGTATCTTTTTAAAACACATTTTTTTTTAATTCTTTATTTTGGCTGGTGAGTAGTGATGTCGCGAACATAAAATTTTCGGCATAGACTTCAATAGGCAGGCGGATTTTAAAACCACAGGGACTCTTTCTGGCCACAATAGTGATGGAAAAGTTGTTTCAAGGGGACTAACACCTGGACTGTGGCATGCCGGAGGGGGATCCATGGCAAAACCCCCATGGAAAATTACATAGTTGATGCAGAGTCTGGTTTTAATCCATAAAGGGCATAAATCACCTAACATTCCTAAATTGTTTGGAATAACGTGCTTTAAAACATCAGGTATGATGTTGTATCGATCAGGTAGTGTAAGGGTTACGCCCGCTTCACAGTGACAGACCAAACTCCCCGTTTAACGCACCGCAAACAACCGCAAACAGTCCATTTGCACAACCGCAAACTCACCATTTGCACAAGGTTGGATACCAAGCTAGCCATGTCCCGTTCCTTGTCCTCACTGATGTTATTGAAGGTCTCTTCCTCCACCCAGCCACGTACAACACCAAGGGTCCCCAAAAGGTGACAACAAGCCCCCTGGGACGCCTGCTGTGTTTGGTCTTCCACCTCCTCAAAGCCACCTTCCTCCTCTGACTCCTCTTCTTCAGACTCCTCTCTCTGCGTTATTATAAGGTGTGTTAAGTAGTACTATTCCTATCAGTTTAATCCCTGTTATGTCCCCTATAAGGGGACATGTATATGGCATCGATTTTAGGAACCGAGAGATGGAAAAAGATGCTTGGTCGGTCCTCCTACTTCAAATTTGGGGCACTGCGCGTGCAATCTAATGTGCCACCGGATATGAGTGGTGGCACTGGGCAAGTGGGCACAGTATACGCTGTGAGCCTGACACACACGCTGGCAGACAACTAACTGCTATTCAAACTATTACAGTCAAAATGTTATTTTTTTAAAAAAAATTTACACTACTGTTACACCAGATATGAGTTGCACTGGTGTGACACTGTGCCCTGGCAGGCCCTGAAACGCACACGCGTGAAGGAAACTGACTGCTATTATATAACAGTCAAAAAAGTAGTTTTTTTTTTTTTTTAAATGCAAGCTATTGTGACACCAGTGAGTGAGTGGTGGCACTGGGCAGACCCTGAAACGCACGCTAGTGAAGGAAACTGACTGCTATTATATTACAGTCAAAAAAGTGTTTTTTGTTTTTTTTTTAATGCAAGCTATTGGGACACCAGTGAGTGAGTGGTGGCACTGGGCAGGCCCTGAAACGCACACTAGTGAAGGAAACTGACTGCTATTATATTACAGTCAAAAAAGTTTTGTTTTTTTAAAATGCAAGCTATTGTGACACCAGTGAGTGGTGGCACTGGGCAGGCCCTGAAACGCATTACTATTGAAGGAAACTGACTGCTATTATATTACAGTCAAAAAAGTTTTTGTTTTTTTTAATGCAAGCTATTGTGACACCAGTGGGTGAGTGGTGGCACTGGGCAAGTGGGCACAGTATATGCTGTGAGCCTGACACACAGGCTGGCAGGCAGGCAACTGCAATTACATTACACAGAAAAAAAAAAGCAGACTGATGTTCTAGCCCTAAAAAGGGCATTTTGGGGTGCTGTCCTTACAGCAGAGATCAGATGAGTCCTTCAGGACTGTAGTGGACACTGAATACACTAGCCTAGCTATCAATTTCCCTATCAAATCAGCAGCAGCTACACTGTCCCTCCTCTCACTAAGAATGCAGCTTCACAATGAATGTAAAATGGATGTTGTCCAGGAGGTGGGAGGGTCTGGGAGGGAGGGAGGGTCTGCTGCTGATTGGCTGGAATGTGTCTGCTGATTGTAAGGTACAGGGTCAAAGTTTACTCAATGATGATGAATAGGGGGCGGACCGAACAGCGCATATGTTCTCCGTCCATGGCGAACGCGAACAAGCGATGTTCGCCGGGAACTATTCGCCAGCGAACTGTTCGGGACATCACTACAGGTGATATATGACAATACAGCAGTTTCATTGTATCACAGTATATAAGCATGTGCAGTATTTGCAAACAATGATATCTAGTGTGTTCACCTATTTTTTGTTTAAATTATAACTATCGGTAGATGTCACATCCTGCTCTGTTCTGTGGAGATGTCTGGCCTTGGCTTCTGGTATCCAGTACTCTTTTTACAATACTTGTTTAGTTCTTCTTGGCTTTTCTGGTTTTCTATTCTAAGTCTGGTTTTCTTTATTGCTGGGATTTTCTGCGAAAATTGATCCGTGCCCCCCCCACCCCCCGCACGCGGGCTGGGCCGCAACACATGGTGGTGGACACCTGGTCGCAGGGGTTACAAGGCTGCGACACCTGCGACCGCGGTATGTACGCCAGTGCATGCAGATGCACACACACTTAAAGGACCACTACAGACACCCAGATCACATCAGCTCAATGTCTGGGTGTCAGGTCCCTCTAGTTTTAACCCTGCAGCTGAAAACATAGCAGTTTCAGAGAAACTGCTATATTTTACTGAGGGTTAATCCAGCCTCTAGTGGCTGTCTCACTGACAGCCGCTAGAGGAGCACACTGAATGTCCATAGGAAAGCATTGAGTAACACACACACTCTAACACTAACACTCTAACACTCACACACAGGCCCGGACTGGCCATCGGGCACGCCGAGCGCCGGCCCCGCTGTGTGCCTCCATGGGCCGGTGGGGAGATCAAAGATCTCCCTCACCGGCCCAGAGGCTGTTACATGCGGCCGCAGGCTGGGGAGGGAGGGAGGGAGGCAGGAGAGAGGACCCGGCGGAGCTCTAACAAGCAGCTCCGCCGGGTCCTCTCGCGGGATTCTGAGCGTTGCCGCGGCAATGCTCAGATCTCGCGAGAGTGAACTCTAACCTGCAGGTTAGAGTTCACTCTCACCACTGGACCACCAGGGAAGGATGGCAGAACAGCTTCCCTCCCTCCATGGCAGAACGGCTCCCCTCCCCCCTCCCAGGATAAAGGTAAGAAGGGAGGGGGGGAAATATTTTTTTTTTTTATTAGTAAAAAAAAATATTTAAATTTAAATAAAAAAATACATTCACTCACACACACAGCACCCAGACACATCACCCCCCAACACAGCCCCCAGACACAGCACCCCCCAGACACAGCACCCCCCAGACACAGCCACCAGACACACACAGCACCCCCAGACACACACAGCACCCCAGACACACACAGCACCCCCAGACACACACTGCACCCAGACACACAGCACCCCCAGACACACACAGCCCAGACACACACAGCACCCCCAGACACACACAGCACCCAGACACACACAGCGCACCCAGACACACACTGCACCCAGACACACACTGCACCCACAGACACACACAGCACCCCCAGACACACACAGCCCCAGACACACACAGCACCCCCAGATACACACAGTACCCAGACACACACAGCACCCCAGACACACACAGCACCCAGACTCACACAGCACCCAGACACACACAGCACCCAGACACACACAGCACACCCACAGACACACACAGCGCACCCAGACACACAGCACCCCCAGACACACACAGCACCCCCAGAAACACACAGCACCCCCAGACACACACAGAACCCCCAGACACACACAGAACCCCCAGACACACACAGCACCCAGACACACACAGCGCACCCAGACTCACACAGCGCACCCAGACACACACAGCACTCCCCAGACACAGCACCCCCTAGACACACACAGCACCCAGACACACACAGCACACTCCCACACATATACAGCACACACATATATATATATATATATATATATATATATATATATAAAATAACCCTCAGTGAGTTAACAGACAAAGAAAATTAGAAGCCTAGAATGTGACAGCAGATAAAAACACCCTCACACACAGCACCCCTCTTACATACACACACTGCGCCCCTCACACATACAATAAGTCCAAATATATATATATATATATATATATATATACACACACACACACACTACAGCACCCCTCACACTGCACCACTACACACATTACGCTCCAGATACACACTAGATCCCTTACTCTATATGCACTCTTTATCCTCTATACACACACACACTGGGTCCTTTACACAGTAGATCTCCTACACACACACACACACTACATTCCTTGTCAGCAAACACATACAACATTCTCTAAACACACCCTCTCTGCAACCCCTACACACACTCCGTCACCTATACACACACACTTCAGCCCGTATGCACACACTCGCTGCATCCCCTATAAAACTATGCCCCCTATACACACACTCTCTACAGCCCCTAGCCACACATATTACACCACAAACACAAATTAAATTGACCTATTTACACAATACCACACTCTACACACACGCAACCCCACAAGCAGGCTCCAAACATATGCACCATGCACTTTCCTGGCCCATTTGTCCTCTGGTATCCCACTTGTGGAGACACCAGAGACAATTTAAAAGCAAACACAGCACAAGCATATTATTACATTTGCTTGC
Organism: Pelobates cultripes; assembly: GCA_933207985.1. Taxonomy (NCBI): domain Eukaryota; kingdom Metazoa; phylum Chordata; class Amphibia; order Anura; family Pelobatidae; genus Pelobates; species Pelobates cultripes. The sequence goes on from OW240914.1 coordinate 188,202,151, forward strand.
GCTGCGCAGAACAAATTCAGGGCCTTTTTCTAATGCCAGAGCTCTTCAGCAGGGCTCTGGGCATTGAACCAACATGCTCACTTTGAGAGGGGGCGTGTTGTCATTAGTGATGACAAAACACACACTCTCTGGCCCCGCCCCCTTCTTAGGGGGCCGCTCTGATTGAAAAATGCCCGGGCCTAATTTTTTTCCCAGTCCGGCCCTGCTCACACACACTCTAACACTAACACTCACACAAACTCTAACACTCTCACACACACTCTAACACTAAAACCCACACACACTCTAACACTAACACTCTAACACTCACACACTAACACTAACACTCACACACACTCTAACACTCTAACACTCACACATGTTTTTGTTTTTTTGGTTTTTAAATTTAATCCCCCCAGCCTCCTTACCTTTTGGAGTGCTGGGGGGGGATTCCCTGGGGTCCAGTGGTGCTCCTGGGCGGGTGGCCGGTCGGGCAGGCGGGCGCGCGAGAGAGCACTCAGTGCTTCCTCTTCAGCTCCCTCTCGAGCCGCGTAGGGATGCCGGCGCCGGAAGATGGCGTCATCTTCCGGCTCCGGTATCAGTGCGGTGCGCGAGGGATTCATTCAGGTTAGTCATCCCATGATTGAGATCCTGTATGTCCTCCTCAGTAGCCTGTACCCTGTCATCCACTGCCTGCACCTTTGTCTTGACCACATTCAGCTCTGCAGAAAATATGTTTTGGAAGTGCATGAGTAAATTGTAAATGTCCTGCTTTGTGGATGTGGCTGTTGTGTCGCTGTCATACCTCTCGTGCGTGCAGGGGCAGCCAGCATCTGGCCGATGTCTTGCCCATCTTTTGGGGTAGGTGGAGTAGGCTTTTTGCGTACCATGTCTGGTTCTTTAGGGGCTTGTTGTCTGTTTGCCGTATGCAAGTTACCTCCAGTGTCCAGGAAGCCCCAGTATGCCGCACTCAGGTCCTGCAGGATTCCCGTGCTGTAGGCCCGGTTTCCCCGCCGTCGGTTTTTGCCACTCGTAGGGAAAATGAATGGCATCTGCCTGCTCGGGGCACTTTCCCTGTATGATGGTGACGTTTTTTAGCCGATTAGACTCTCGGTTAAGGGGATTTTGTCGCTTTATTTGGTGGCGTGCTCGGAGATCAGGGAAATGGCGTCTGGCTCAGTTTGCTGCTTAGCTCTGCCCCCGGACATGTATCTTTTATTTATTTATTTTAAATAAAAATAACAAAAAACAAATATCCTTTATCCCCATGCAGCTTCCCCCCCCACACCACCGCACCCCTCACACACACAGAGCACCCCTCACACACACACACACATAAACACAATGCACCTCCACACACACATCACTCCTCACACACACACACACACACACACAGAGCACCCCTCACATAAACACATTGCACCCCCACACACACAGCACTCCTCACACATACACATTGCACCCTTCACATTCACACAGAGCTCCCCTTATACGTACACAGAGCACCCCCTCTACACCCACACACTGTACCCCTCACATACACACACTGCACCCTTCACAAACACACACCCTCTACACACACACAGAGCACTGCTCACATTTACAAACAGCACCCCTCACACAGCACACAGAGCACTCCACATACACTGTACCCTTCACACACACACACTGAACACCTCACACACAGAGCACCCCTTACACACATTTTACACATCATATACACACAGAGCACCCCTCACATATACAAACAGCACCCCTCACACACACACAGCACTCCTCACATACACACACAGCAGTCCTCAAACGAACAGAGCACTCCACACACACATACACAGAGCACCCCTTACATACACACAGAGCACTACCCACACATAGAGCACCCCTTGCACACAGAACCCCTCACACACAGCATCCCTCACACATAGCACCCCTACACAAACTGCACCCCTCACACACACTGCACACCACTCTTCATAAACACTGCACCCCTCACACACAACACAACACCCTTCCCGTGTGTGTATTCAGCAGTATGTATATACATTTAGCAGTCTGTGTGAGTATACTCAGTAGTCTGTGTGTGTGTTCTGTGTGTGTATGTATTCATCAGTGTGTGTACTCACCAGCCTGTGTGTGTATTCTGCAGCCTGTGTGTGTATTCAGCAGTCTGTATGTATTTATTCCACAGTCTATGTGTGTGTTATCAGCAGTCTGTGTGTGTTATCAGCAGTCTGTGTGTGTGTTCTGTGTGTGTATGTATTCATCAGAGTGTGTGTACTCACCAGCCTGTGTGTATTCTGCAGCCTGTGTGTGTATTCAGCAGTCTGTATGTATTCTGTATTCAGTCTCTGTGGGTGCATTCAGCAGTATGTGTGTATGTATTGTAAGAATGTATTGCATTTGTTGGAGGTAACAATAAATATAAGCTTAATTGTATCAATAATTTAAATTTGTATTCCTGTGAGTGGTTGTGTGGGCAGAGCCCCAGTGCACTGCTTTGCCTGGAGCCACTGTATATAAGAACTATTCTAAAATAAAGTGTTGATGAATATTTGAACAGAAACATTGGGAATTATTCAAGGGGCGAGGATTAGGCAAAAGGAATGGACAACAATGAAAAAAATTACAGAAATCAAGCCAAATGAAAATAGGGTGGAGGATTGGAAACCTAGAAGAGGGGTGTGGCGAAACCAACCTCGCTACTAGGTTCTGGAGAAGCCTGGTTGCTCGCCTGCTGCCTCAAGACTATGGCCCCTATGTTAAAACTTTTATTCCTCCCTGTAGAAATGCTTGTTCGTGCCTTTCTGCTATGGCGTTCGGTAAATTGAATTTACCGAACAAACGTACGAATGACCGGACCACCTGGGTATGGAGTGTGCCAGCAATTTACCTCTCTGAAGCTGCGGTTAACCACAGCTTAATATACAAACGCTGGGTGGCCGTCGTTTGTATAGCCGAACACGTGACGGCAGCCATCTTAAACCATCGAATGCTGAAGCCGCTGACCCCCCTTCTCTTATTTTCATTCGTTTATACGAACGCTGGGCCATTCAGGACTTTGGCTATGTGAACAGTGTTACCCCAGATAGCTATGCCATGGAGCATATTCGTATAATGAAAGACTATGTGAAAGACTTTGGCTCCATGGCGATTGAACTGTATGTATGTGATCTGAGCGCCATTCGGTAATAATGTGCGCTCAGATCTAAACTATCTGGGGATACGTTAAATGTGTATATTGCATTCGGTAGTTTTTGAAGTTATATATTTTTTATGTATTTTTATTGCCATGTGTAAAATGGAGTTTTGCCTTTATCCTCGGAGATAATTGAGTTACTTCCAAATTATCTCCAGGATAGAGAGGAGGGTTTACAATGTGCCTGTGGGAGTGTTTATCTCATGTAATGTTCTGATTGGCTACTGTATCTTTTTGTCACAGTTTTCCACCAGGTCCCATAGGGGAGTGTCCACCTGGTGGGAGACCTGCATAAATACCAGGCAGTTAGCCCCATTAAACCAGATCACCTGCTGACCGTCAGTAAAGAGCCTCGTACCTATTCGTATCTTTTTTTCCGGTTGGGCTGTTTGGAGAATTCGTATGGTTCTTCCTGTTCGGCGGATTGGAAGGGGAATATCTCCTAAACGGCATTAACCCCTTTTATGCCTGGGGTGCCGTTAAAAGGAGAAAGCTACACATAGATAGATTTTATGAACCTTCAATGGGAGGAACCAACTGAAAGAGATAAGTAAACTGCAAACAAAAAGAAAAGTTACAAAATGACTGAAAGATTATTTATTCAAACTATGAAGATGCATTAGGTTGAGACAAATAAAAGCACAGACAATATCCTGCATTAAATAAAGCAATTGGAAACCTATGAAAAAATAAGAGATGAAAACAATTAACCCTCACATGAGCCCTTTCGCATTATTTGATCTATAAAACTTTAAAGTGGAAAGACCCCCGACACTGGCATCACCGTCACTGCTGTACTTCCATGCATGTGCGAGAGTACAGTATTGAGATCTAAAAGGATCTCGTAAGACCACAGGATCCTCTATAGACAGAGCCTATTTCCCTGCAGCCAAGTTGGAATTTCATTGAAAATGTAATACAGTCAATAGGAATACTTCATACAGATTTTATCTTTCTGAAATACTCCTTTTGCAGGGGGTTGAGAGTCCCGCTTTAAGAGAACACTATAGGCAACCAGACCTCACAATAAGCTAAATCCGGATTGGAGGATGGGATGGGAGGACCGCCCACTGGATGAAGAAACCGGCATATTTAAAAACCAGCATGAAGACAATGAGGATACCGATTGAAAAAGCTCCCATAGTGTGGGTGAAACGCGTCTCGGGACTGGAGCTAATTACTGGGACATTCTTTATTTTATATTGAAGCAACTGGAGATTTTTATTTAATTCTATGTTTTTGTTTTTATATTTAAAGTTGCAATAAATGTATGTATTTTAAACTAAGTCCCATCAGCTTCTAACTTCATCTTGCTGCTAAAGAAGGGCAGGTGCCCCCCTCTAGAGGTACCCAGGTCTATCATTCAGAGCCAGGTTCTCAGTGGCTCAGGAAAAGGTGATCACAACCATAACCACTGTGTTTTTTATTTTGGTTGAAACGTAATACACTAGGAAGTCTCCCTTTCTCTCTCCTTTGAGGAAATCCATTCCAAGCAAAAGGGTGCAGTGTCTCCATACGACACCACTGTGCAAGTGATTTGAGCCTGTCCCTTTAAGGCTCTGACCAATTCCCATCAGCTTCTAACTTCATCTTGCTGCTAAAGAAGGGCAGGTGCCCCCCTCTAGGGGTACCCAGGTCTATCATCCAGAGCCAGGTTCTCATTGGCTCAGGAAATGGTGAGCACAACCATAACCACTGTGTTTTTTATTTTTTTATTTTTTGTTGAAACTTAATACACTAGGAAGTCTTCCTTTCTCTCTCCTTTGAGGAAATCCATTCCAGGCAAAAGGGTGCAGTGTCTCCATACGACACTACTGTGTAAGTGATTTGAGCCTGTCCCTTTGAGGCTCTGATCAATGTGAGTTTGACTACTTGAATTATCACCAAAATACATTACCACCTGTGGATTTACACTATATTGTGTTTTATTTTTTGTTTCCTTTATATGTACTGATATACATCTGAGATTTAACCCTATTTTAGGGTAAGCTTATACCTTTAGCGCTCCACTCATTTGATTAGTAGAGTCTGGACATTATATCCAGATTGTACTAAGCTCACTTTGGTTCAACCAGACCACTTCACCTAAATGAAGTGGTCTGGGTGCAGTGTTTCGGTCCCCTTAAAGGAAAACTCCAATGCCCAAGTGAAAAAAATAATTACTATTTAGTAGATGTGACAAACTGCCATTTACCACTGGGCATTGGAGAGGACTGATTGCCAGCCTCCTGCCCCTTTAAAAACAGTGTATGGACATATTGAAACTTTTGGGACACTTTTTCTGCCCCTTTGAATCCATGGGAAGGTGTGCCTCTTCCCCTACCCCTGCCCCATTGTTCTCCAGCAGGGCGTTGTCCCAGGGACACTGCCAAACCAGTTGGAACTAGCTGCTTTGTCCCTCCTCGGTCAAAATATGACTTCCACCTATCTCCTGAACCACTTTACCGATTCAAGTTAATTTTGGATATGTTTGTCCCCAAATTATGCTGGTTATAAAAAAAAATAAGTTTTATTGATCTCGCATGTAAACTCACAAAGTTACAAAAATGACATAAAAGTATGTTTAGCTTGGAGATAATTGAGTTGATACAGTAATTAACTCAATTATCTCCCAAGCAGAGGGGAGGATTCTCATTGTAAAAAGTGGGTATATCCATGTGCCTTTATTTTATTGGTTGTTGAATTTACAGTTCCAGTGCCCCACAAGGTCCACGTGGGTGGTAACCCTGCTGGGAAAGTTGTATATAAGCAGGAATAAACGCTCATTGGAGTCAGTTCTTCTTGACCCTCAACACGTAGTCTTGTCTTGTGATTGGAGGGGACAGCTATACTCACACTGGGGATTGCTATGCTCCGCATACTCCCCTGAGCTTAAATCACTTAGCTCTTTTAAGAGCTTGTTCCTGATGCGCTCTCCTGGAGGTGAGGTCTTCCCCACACAGTCCCGGAGAACAGAAGCTGATCCAGGGTGGACAGAAGAGGGCGAGACTCCAGTTAAGCTACGGCGGTTGTGGAGTCTGCGGTGGTTGTGGTGTCCGGCGTGGTGCTTGTGGTCCTCGGCGCAAGCTAGGAAGCGTCCATCAATGGAAGGTACTCAGATGGCGTATGGGGAGTTCCGTTACAGTAGATATTTCCACAATGAATACAAGCTTGAATTTTAACTTAATTTTCTTTTTATTAGGGGTATATCTTAAAAGAGCTTGCAAAGCTGCGGACCTTATGAACTGAAACCTTAGCAAGCCATCCCCTTTTTCCCGGTAGAGACCTTAAGTCTCTTTACAGGGAAATAACCAATGAGAAGCCTTTGAATAAATGAAGACATGCATGTGCATGCTGACTCTTGCACACACGCACAATTGTGTGTGCACACGCTGGCTTGAAGTGATCTGAAGTCTTTGCAGAAGGAGGCAGACACACTCAAATAGAGCATGCCTGCAACTTCTGTTAGCTCAGGGAAGTACACCAAAGTAGGCTGCAAACCTCCCTGGCTTTTTGATTGACATCCAGGAGGGTGTCTCCAATTAATTTATAAAAGTGCAAATTTCTCATAGAAATCTGTACTTTTATTAACTGTGCTTAACCAAGCATAAACTAGGATACTCCTCACCCATAAAAGCACTTTAGCAGGCTGAAGTGCTTGTTGGGCCATGGAGTGGTCCTTCAACCCTGTAGCTGCAAACATTGCAGTTTCAAAGACACAGGTTACAAAAATTAAATCTGTTTCGTTTGGAAAAACGGCGCCTGAGAGGGGATATGATAACTTTATACAAATATATTCGGGGCCAGTACAAACCTTTATCTGGAAATCTATTCATAAACAGGGTTATACATAGGACACGAGGTCACACATTTAGGCTGGAAGAAAGGAGATTTCATCTAAGGCAAAGAAAAGGTTTTTTTACAGTAAGAACAATAAGGATATGGAATTCTCTGCCTGAAGAGGTGGTTTTGTCAGAGTCCATACAGATGTTTAAACTGAAATTGGATAAATACTTACAAAAACATAACATACAGGGATATAATTTCTAATTAGTGGGGTAATAGCTGATTGATCCAAGGAGACATCTGACTGCTATTTTGGGGTCAAGAAGGAATTTTTTCCTAGTTTGTGGCAAAATTGGAAGTGCTTCAGACCAGGTTTTTTGCCTTCTTTTGGATCAACAGCAACAACATTTCTGAGGAAGGCTGAACTTGATGGACGCAAGTCTCTTTTCAACTATGTAACTATGTAACTATGTAACTATGTAACTATGTAACTCTGGGATAGTTGTTATATATAGTGTGTGTGTGTGTGTATATATGTATATGTGTATATATATATATATATATATATATATATAGAGAGAGAGAGAGAGAGAGAGAGAGAGAGAGTTTTTATTTTATCACTATGCTATAATATATTGATTATTAAATGCATTCAAGAAATTAGGATGTGAGAGTTACCCATCATTTCTCTGATCATATTTAAAGGGATTCTATAATGTTAGGAATACAAATCGGTATTCCTAACACTATGGAGCCCTCTGATAACTCCCTCCCTCTCAGCTCTGGCAGCTAAAGGGTTTAAAAACCCTTTAGTCACTTACCCGATTCCAGCGCCAAGGTCCCTGGGTGCTGGGTCAGCGCTCCACTTCCTACAAAGGGAAGGACGACTAATGCGCATGCAAGGCAAGAGACACAAGCTCATTACACCCTCCCATAGGAAAGGATTACTTCAATGCTTTCCTATGGGGATTTTACGGATGCTGGATGTGCTCCAAAGGTCAGTTAGCAACCAGGAAGCGCCTCCAGTGACTATCTGATTGACAGCCACTAGAGGCAGTCTTAGTCCTGCTATGTAATTATTGCAGTTTCTCAAACCTGCAATGATTAACATTGCAGAACTAAGTGGAACAGGGACACTGCACCTAGACTACTTCAATAAGATGAAGTGGTCTGGGTGACTATAGTGTCCCTTTATGAAACTGTGGTTTTCAAAACAGAAGCAAATAGCATTTATAATTTTTTTAAATTTTTTTTTAATAGTGAACTGAGGGAAAAATGTATTGCAATATCGCAAACTGAAACATACCTGGTTATTTCAAGATTTCCCAGCTATGTCATCATAGGACAATGTCTAAAAAAGCAATAAGAAGCTAATGTTGAATACAATTAGCCCTTGTTTGTGGTACAATTAATAACAGAAAAGGTAGGTCAGACCAGCATTGATCCATTATGTCTAAACATCACAATTATCATTCATTGTAATAGCCCAGATACGATCATTTGTGTCACTCAGAATTGAATTATTTAAAGGATATTTTACTATACAGCTACTGAAAGAACATTTGATAATTGCTGAGATTTGTACAATATATTGATGGTCTCAATTAAATCAGATGTCATTAAAATGTGTCCTCCAAATGTACGTGTAATTCCATGTTTAACATTATTCTGTAGTAGTCTCATTCACAGCAAAGCTAATATCTGTTTTGACATTTTAGAATTCATTCTAACCAACAATATCAATTACTTATTCTTTAACATTTGAATTTACTGTCAACGAAGGGCTCAGCTATTCCAACAGGCCAATACCTGAAAGAACTGCATTGATGATTTCAAGACCAAAATTGTGAGAACCAAACTCAAAGAATAGTATGTTGATAAATAAGGCAATGTCTCAATCTCTGTACATACAATTATACCAATAATCCCCTTGGCCCATATAATGCCCTTATGATGGGGCCCAGACAACTATTACAAAATATTGCATGCTGTCATTGATGCAAAAGTGGGGAATACACAGTATTAAGAACTAAAGGATTACTATAAAGGACCCTATAGTGTTAACACCACCATCTAGCCCCCCTGGGCTCCTCATGCCTCCATAAATATAGTAAAAATCTTACTGTATTCAAGCCAGAAGCTGTAAATCTGCATGCTGTTAGACTCAGAAAAACAGGCAGTCTGCTGACATGTGGTAGCCTGATCCAATCACAGTGCTTCCGCATAGGATTGGCTGAGACTGACAAAGAGGCAGATCAGGAGCAGAGCCAGCATGAGTCAAACACAGCCCTGGCCAATCAGCATCTCCTCATAGAGATGAATTGAATCAATGAATCTCTATGAGGAAAGTTCAGTGTCTGCATGCAGAGGGAGGAGATACTGAATCACAGGATGCTGTGCACAGTGCTGCCCTGTGCTCTGTTGACAGCAGATCTGAGTTGATGGAGGCATATTATGCCTCCATCAACTCCGAAGTCCCTCTGGTTCACTCTGAGTGACTGCAACTGTAGGTGTTCCTGGCTTTCAATGTAAATACTGTATTTTCTCAGAGAATACAGTGTTTACATGAGAAAGGCTGCAGGGAGCTATAGTTCTCACCTGAACAATCTTATTAAGCTGAAGTTGTGCAGGTGACTATAGTGTCCCTTTAAATAAAAATTTAAAATATCTTTGTACCACAAGTTTACTGGTGAAAAAAAAGGCACAATATATATGCCATATGAGATACCCTGGAGTGTCAACTTTCACAAATGGTAGGCATTTGAGGGGTTATTTTAAGCATCAACTGCTATAATGCTTCAAAATGAGACTTAAGCCCATCAAATCCATCTATGCAATCTCTAACCACAGAAACTGAAAGAGCCTGATCTCTTATATGGTATTGGGTAATGGGGGTATCACTGTACTCAGCAGATGTAGCCAAACACAATATGCACAGAATAGCACACATCAGCTTTATGTAAAACACATTAATGTTATATGTCTGTAAGCAATAAAAAAAAACCTGAAAAAACCCCCAACAATTTTACTACAATATGTAGCAGAGATTGGTGGTGAAATGGTAACGTACATAGTGTCAAAATACCCTTTGTTAAATAGTCTACATTATATAAATATATACTATGGTGTGGCAATTTTGTTTTTGGCGATGGTTATTAAGCTTACTAGACAAAATAACCCTTGAGGACGCTGGACGGAAATTTTCCGTCATTGCAGCACTCCCCTTAAGGACACTGGCCGGAAAATTTCCATCCAAAATGAAAATTAACCCCTGATTGCCACAATCGCTGCAATCGTAGGGTTAATCTTCCTGTAGTGTGTCTCCATATCGGAGGCACACTACAATGGGCAGTTTCACTGATTCAGCCCATGTGATCGCTCTGACTTCCGGTCTGAATCCCGATCTTTTTCCCTGCAGCTCCGTGTGAGCTGTGAACAGCAGAGAGACAGATCGGTGCTGATCTTTCTCTCTGCAAAAAAAAAGTGTTAGCAATAAAGTCCCACCCCCCCACCCCTCACCTCTTTCAAATTAAATTTAACCCCTTCCCTGCCCTTTGATCACTGCCTGCAGTGATCAAAATACAGATCACAGTATTTCATCTGATTTTCTTCTTATAACCCCTGAGGGTTAACTTTTATTTTTTTAAATCCTCAGGGGTTACATTTATTTAATTAATTTAAATATTTTAAAAAATGTATTTATTTAGCTAGGGTGGGTAGAAGTTAGTGGGGAAATTGGGGGATTTACGGTTAAGCTAGTTAGGGCTTAAAAGTTAAAAAAAAATAATAACAAGTGAAAAAAACTTTTCAAAAGTTTAAACAAAGTTTTAAAATAGTAAAATAAGTTGTTAAAAGCTAAATAATAGTTTAAAAATAAATTTTTAAAAAATGTTTTTAAAAAAGGGGGAAAAATAGTATTACCTCTAAAAAAATGATACCACGCTAAGGTTTCAAATATGCCTTTTGAAACATCCTGTGGTGTCTTCTTTAGGAAATGGTATGCCTTTGTGAAGTAATTGGAAAACACAACCTATTAAAAAAATTCCAAAATGGAGCATGCACCCAGCATAAAAATTCTAACTTAAATGGCTTTGTCTCAAATGTGCCCCTTCAACGTTGTCATACACCTGGTAAAGGTACATACGGGGGAATTGCTGTACTCAGATGACATAGCGGAGCAACATATGATGTATTATAGCTCTGTAGCACATATAAGGTTTGCAAAATATATATTACAAACTCACAGAGTATGTCAAAAAGGCCTAAAAAATGCTTATTACCACTACACTTGGTATAAGCTAGCGGAAAAATTATTTCACGCTTAGGTTCAAAATATGTCTTTTGAAATACCCTAGAGTGTCTTCTTTAAGAAATGGTATGCCTTCATGGGGTAGCTGGAGTAATTAACCTACAAAAAAAACTCAAAAGTGGGGTATGGACACAGCATAAAAATTTAATTTTTGAAAAAACTTAAATGGCTGTGTCTCAAATGTGTCCCTTCAATGTCCGCATATACCTGGCAAAGGTACATATGGGGGTACTGCTGTGCTCAGACAACATAGCTGAGCAAGCAAGGAAGTATTATATAGCTGTAGCACACATAAGATTTACAAAATATACAGTACAAACTCGCTATGTGTGTCAAAAAAGCAGAAAAAATGCTTATTACCACTACACTTGGTACAAGCTAGCGGAAAGATTATTTCACGCTAAGGTTCAAAATATGTCTTTTGAAATACCCTAGGGTGTCTTCTTTAAGAAATGGTATGCCTTTATGGGGTATCTGGAATAATTAACCTACAAAAAAACCTCCAAAGTGGGGTATGGACACCGTGTAAAAATTTTATTTTTGAAAAACTTTAATGGCTGTGTCTCAAATGTGTCCCTTCAATGTCCGCATATACCTGACAAAGGTACATATGGGAGTATTGCTGTGCTCAGACGACATAGCTGAGCAAGATAGGAAGTATTATATAGCCGTAGGACACATAAGGTTTGCAAAATACACAGTACAAATTCACTGTGTGTGTCAAAAAAGCAGAAAAAAATGCTTATTACCACTACACTTGGTACAAGCTAGAGTAAAAATGAACCCATGCTAAGGTTCAAAATATGCCTTTTGAAATACCCTGGGATGTCTTCTTTAAGAAATAGTATGCTTTTATGGGATAGTTGGAATATATAGCCTGCTAAAAAACTCCAAAGTGGGGTAACAACACAGCATAGAAATTCTAAGTTGGGAAAAAACCTGCAATGGCTGTGTCTGAAATGTGCCCCTTCAACGTCCACATATACCTGGCAAAGGTACATACAGGGTTATTGTGTACTCAGACAACCTAGCTGAGCAACATATAAAGTATTATAAAGCCGTAGCACACATAAGGTTTGCAAAATATACAGTACAAATTCACTGTGTGTCAAAAAGGCAGAAACAAAATGCTACACTTGAAACAAACTAACGGAAAAATTATCCTACGCTAAGGTTAAAAATTTGCCTTTTGAAATACCCTCGGGCATCTTCTTTAAGAAATAGTATGCCTTTTTGGGGTAGTTGGAAAAAGCAGCCTGCTAACATATTTAAAAATAGAATACGGACCCATTAAAACTCTCCATGTAAATTCACACTTAAAAACCTGAACTTATCACGTCTGTGTCACAGCACTGTAACTTCACAAAATAGTGTCTAGGTCATACATTGGGCTTATTGTTTTACTCAGAAGAGGTAACTGAGCATACTTAGGGGAAATTTATGACAGTGGTACTTATCAAATGTAAGAAATACCCAGCGAAAATGCAACATGTATATATAAAAAAAAAAATTCTCACGACAAAATTTGAAATAAATTGGTGAAAAAGTGGTGGCAAGTTAAGGTATAATATATGCCTAATAACATACCCTGGAGTGTCTGCTTTCTCAAATGGAAGGCCTTTGTGGGGTTATTTGAACAGTCAATTGGCTATAATGCCACAAAATCAGACATGACCATCTATGAAAATTCCAACTATAGAAACTGAAATAGCATGGTCTCCTATATGGCATTGTAGTTTCACAAAATAGGGGAAAAGGTATACAATGGGGGTTCTGTACAGTGATAGCACATACTAGGTTTATGAAATACACATTACAAAAACCTTGTTATATATGTATTTCCCAAAATAGAGAAAAAACACAATTTTACTCCAATATTTAGCAGAAATTGGCGGTGAAATGGCTACGCAAAAGTGTCAAACTAATCTTAGGTAAATAGCCTGTGATGTCTACTTTATATAAATATATACTTTTGTGTGGCAATTTTGTTTCCTGTAATGGGTATTAAACTTCCAAGACAAACATACAAACTTCTAAAATTGTTTCACATTGAAATTTTATTTTAGACCTTGTAGTTTGTGACCTGTAACTTTCAAAATAAACTGAAATCATACAAATACTATGTACTTTGTAAATCAAGACATATAAATGAATTGATTTTGAATTACTTTTCCTAAGCTGGACATATTATGCACACATTATTATTGCCAAAACTTGGGGGTAAAAGCATTTTTTGGGGTTTTTTTTCAACATTATTTTGCATTTTTTGTAATAAATGAGAATTTATATATGTATATGTCACATCAAATTAAAGCCCTTTTTGTTGTTTAAAAAACGGAATGTAATATGTGTTGGTACAATAAATGAGAGAGATGCAAATTGCATTTGAACACAAACCGCAAAAAAATCTAAAATTGCTTGTGTTCTTAAGGGTATGTCCAGCTTCTGAAGCTGTGTCCTTAAGGGGTTATGGGTATGCAGACTTTTGGGGGTCATTTCATTGTTTTCTTTGTTGCCATGTTTTGTTTTAATGATTGTGCCATTCTGTTATAACCTACAGTTGAATATGAATCCCATAAGAAATAAAATAAATGTGTTTTACCTGCTCTCATGTTTTCTCCAATGGTATGCAAACTTTTGAACACAACTCTTGTATATGTGTGTATATATATATATATATATATATATATATATATATATAATTAACCATGTGATCTCTACTTACCACTACATTGTCCACTTACCGCAGTTTAAGTGGTTTAAGGATACATATGGAACATGCCCCAACTCTTTGCCTTTTTGGTAAATGACCTGTATCTGCAAAATATATGTGAAGATCCTATGGATATTAGGTAGTCTCAAAAGAAAAGCAAATTAGTAAATCTATTTTTGAGCTGCACTTGTCAACAAATTCTAATAAAAAAAAAAAAAGGTGGAAAAAACATTATGTTTTTACTTTTCTGTTTTGTTTTTTATCATACTAAATAAGGGGTGTGTGTGTGATATAAAAATAAACCCCCTAAGTATCTTAAAAAAACTGTGTGTAATGCATGTAATACTAAATGAGTAATTGATACATTATGAAATCACACACGAAAATAGACATTTTATTGTTATTAAAAACAAGTGGCATTTTGGCAAGGATCATCTCTCCCAGACTACTCTTTCTTTTGGGCATTACGGCAAACATGCGAACGCCCGGTCTCCATGGAAGTCCTGGATGTATACGTTCTCCTCCACGAATCAAACTGGCATTCGGTAGAGAGAATCTACCGAACGAGGGGAACATTCGTATGTAACCAGCTGTACCATACGAACGGTGGTTTTCGTGTAATTGGACGCGAACAGGGCTCTTGCTACTGACTTTATGGAACTCTAGCTCGGATACCTCCACATGGCGAGCCGGTCAAAACTTCTACACGATGCGACATGGAAACTATCGAACGGAAATTTGTGAGATTTGGATATGTTAATACCAGTATCCTCAACTACCAAGGGATGTTAAAATTATAGTTGTATCTGTTATGGAAAGTACTTTTCTGAAAATTGTTAAAATGTATAATATTTCTGGCCAGCAGATAATTGAGCTTTGTGTATTGTTGAAACTCAATTATCTAGCCTGGCCCAGAGGAAGAGTTTTGTATCACATAAATTGTGTGTCCTGTGTGCCAGTAAAATCAGTCTTATTCCAGCATTAAGCCTTGGCTCATGTGTGGATTATTCGGCGATTACAGCGATATTTCTTCTTGGGATTATTGGAGTTATTCTGCTATTGGGAAAAGGAATACTAGACGGTGATACTAACTACTACCGTCACAGTAACCACTTAGTCACAAACACTGGCCAAAATTAGCGTTCAATTTAGTTTTTTACTTTTTTCACACACAAACAAATATGAATGCTAACTTTGGCCAGTGTTTTCGACTAAGTGGCTACTAAAAAAGACTGGACATACCCCACATTGAATACCCTGGGTTGTCTACTTTAAAAAAAAATATGTGTGGTGTTATTCAGAGATTTATGACAGATAATAGTGTTACAATGTCACTATTGATAAATTTTAAAAATGTATGTTTTGAAACTGCAATATCCTACTTGTACCTATAGCCCTGTAACTTGCAGAAAAAAGCAAATAAGCACATAAACACTGGTTATTTTTAAACTCAGGACAAAATTTTTAATCTATTTAGCAGGTTTTTTATTCGCTTTTGTAGATGAGTAAAAGATTTTTCAAGTAAAAGTAAAAAAACATGTATTTTTTTCAATTTTTCTTCATATTTTATTTTTAAATTAAATTACATGAGATTATATAAATAATGGTATGTAAAGAAAGCGCCTTTTGTCCTGAAAAAAACAATATATAATTTGTATGGGAACAGTAAATGAGAAAGAGGAAAATTACAGCTAAACACAAACACCACAAAAGTGTAAAAATATGCCTGGTCGCAAATGTACAACATCGAAAAAACAGTCCAGTCCTTAAGGGGTTAAACCACTCAAATGTTGCTTTAGCAGTGTGTTTGGGGTCATTGTCCTTCTGGAAGGTGAATCTCCGTCCTAGCCTAAAATCACACACAGAGTGGTACAGGTTTTGCTCAAGAATATCCCTGTATTTAGCACCATCTTCCCCTCAACTCTGACCAGCTGCTGAAAACCATCTACACCGCATGCTGCCACCACCATGCTTCACTGTGGGGAGGGTGTTCTTTGGGTGATGTGATGTGTTGGGTTTGCGCCAGACATAGCGTTTTCTTTGATGGCTGAAAAGTTAAATTTTAGTCACATCAGACTAGAGCACCTTTCTCCATACATTTTGTGAGTCTCACACATGCCTTTTCGCAAACTCAAATGTGACATTTTGATTTTTTGCTGAAAATAATGGCTTTCTTCTGGCCACTCTGCCATAAAGTCCAACTCTATGGAGCGTACGGCTTATTGTCATCCTATGTACAGATACTCCAGTCTCTGCTGTAGAACTCTGCAGCTCCTCCATGGTTACCTTAGGTCTCTGTGCTGCCTCTCTGATTAATGTCCTCCTTGCCAGGTCCTTGAGTTTTGGTGGGCGTCTGTCTCTTGGCAGGTTGTCTGTTGTGCCATGTTATTTCCATTTGGTTATGATAGATTTGGGGATCTATCCTGGAGATCATCAAAGATTTGGATATTTTTTTATAACCTAACCCTGACTTGTACTTCTCAACAACATTGTTCCTTACTTGTTTTTAGAGTTCCTTGGTCTTCATGGCAGTGTTTGATTAGTGGTGCCTCTTGCTTAGGTGTTGCAGCCTCTGGGTGCCTTTGAAAAAAGGTGCGTGTATATGTAATGACAGATCATGTGACACTTATATTGCACACAGGTGGACATCATTTCACAAATTATATGACTTCTGAAGGTTAATTGGTTGCACCAGAGCTTTTTATGGGCTTCATAACAAAGGGGGTGAATACATACGCACATGCCAATTTTCTGTTTTCTCTTTCTAAAAAATAGTTTTATGTATATATTTTTCTCATTTCACTGTACCAACTTAGACTATTGTGTTCTGATCCATCACATAAAATGAAGATTAATAAAACATTGAACTTAAGGCTGTAATGTAACAGAATAGGTAAAAAGTCAAAGGGGTGAACACTTTTGCAAGGCACTGTATTTCCACAATTTTACAACATTTTTTTTTGGAACATTCTCCCTCTAAAAGGGAGTGGCCCCATAGTAAACTTTGAAGCCCACTAGTGCCAAATCTTCCCAACCCCCGGGTTATGGCAGTGTGAGGATGTCATGTTGCATATGGCCTTAGACTTGCACCAGATGAACCTCAGAATTGACTTACATAACAAGGTAAAAAGGGCATTTGGAATAGTTAGTGGGATAGTCATTTTGACAATCCCCACCGTACCAAACAAGAAGAAATGTGGCCCGACCAGTCCTGCAGGTCTCCCCTCAATCATGTCAAGAATAGCTGAAAGGTGGCTTTATAAACCTGGGTGCAGTCTCGTATGATCCAGATCCCCAAGTAATGTAGTGCTGTTTCTTTTTAAAAAAAACAAAAAAAGCAATGTTAAGGAAATTATGTGTAAACCTCTTGTTCTAATTTATTGGTGTTTTGAACAAATCACATATAATAGATCACTTAATACTGATAACATGTAAATTGTTAATTGGATTGTTTTATTTCATTTTTTATGAACAAATAAGGTACCATATATACTTGTGTATAAGTCAAGACATTTTAAAAAGCAGAGTCAACTTATCCACAAGTCAGTTCTAGTTTCGATAGAATTTCAACTCCTGAATGCCGTTCTCCTAGCTGGTCGGGAAGTCGAACGGGCAGGGCTACAAGTTTTAGCAGGATTTGTGGGCTTGCGTAGCCGACTCAGAGATCCATGCCGCCGCCGACCATGTACCGCTGTCTGCGTTCGGGAGACAAAACTGTTTGAGCATGTGGGTTCGTATATACGAATGGTGGCCACCCAAGGAATGCTTGTTTGTGGTTAACAGTCAGGGGTGGTCGGTGATTACGAGGTGTTAACAAAGGGGATCACACAGAGTCTGTTCGGTAACAAGGGGAACAATTCCATTTGAAGGCAGTACCCTCGACTTATCTATTAATCATAGCACATTTCAAAATTTTTGGGCAAAAAACTGCACTCGACTTATAGACGAGATTGACTCATAGATGAGTATATACGGTACTGCTTTGGTATATTAGTGATTCTATGTGCTAATGGAAGGTTTGTAGAGATAATGCTTGTGGGGTTGCATTTGTAGGGTGGCTGCTTGTTATGTTGCATTTGTAATGTTAGGCTACTTGTGGCATTGCTTGTGGGTTTTTTGCGTGTAGGGCGAATGCTGCTTGTGGGGTTATTTGTGTGTATGTGGGGGAAGGTGGTTTTAGGGTTGCGTGTGAGGAGGAGATGGTGCTTGTGTGGTTGCATATTGTGTGTGGATTGGGCTGTTTGTGTTTTAATATGTGTTTGGGCATGTAAATAGTGGCTGCTTGTGCATAGGGGCTGTAGTGTGTGTTTCAGGGGAATAGTGGCAGCAGTCTGTGTTTTTGGAAGAAAGGTCATTTTTGTGTGTTTGTTGTAGAGAATAGTGACTGTATAGTCGCTATAGTAAGTGGCTTGGGGAATGGGGCTGCAGAGTGTGTGTAGGGGAATTGAAGCTGCTGTGTGTGAGGGTATAGTGTTTATAGTGGGAAGACAGATGCCTATGGTGGGAGGACTGGGAATGTAGGGTGGGGGAGATGGGGACTGAGCGCTGCTTAAAAAATTTTTAATTATAAAAAATAAAAACCCTACAGCAAGCATGTCAAACTCACGGCCCACGGGCTGCATGCGGCACACAAGGACCATCTTTGCGGCCCGCCGAGCCGCGAGTACATGCTGGTGTTATAGCAGAGTAGGCACCTGCTTTCCCCACATTGCAGGTGCCTACTCTGCTAAAACTTACCAAGCCGGCGAGGAAGGGACGGTAGAAGCAGCGAAGTAGCTCAGTGTTCCTGCTCCTCAATGCTCCCTTGTGCGCGCCGTCTGAAGTGAAGCCGGGCGCCGGAATATGATGTCACATTCCGGCAGCCGGCATCACTAAACCACCCGAGGGAGCAGTGAGGACCCCCAGGGAGATGCCCCCCATCAGCTCCATAAGGTAAGGAGCAATAAAGAAAAGTATGTGTGTGTAAGAATGTGTAAGTGTGTGTCTGTTTGTCAGTGTGTGTGTCTGTTTGTCAGCGAGTATGTGTGTCTGTCAGCGAGTATGTGTGTCTGTCAGTGAGTATGTGTGTCTGTCATATGTGTGTGCCTGTGTGTCTCTGTCAGTGAGTGTGTGTGTCTGTCAGTGTGTGTCTGTCTGTTAGTATGTGTGTGTTAGTGTGTCTGTATGTGTGTGTTTGTCAGTGAATATGTGTGTGTGTCAGCAGGAGGATCAGATTTGACACAGGGTGGTAGAGGGGGTGCTGTGATTTAGTAGAGGGGGCTGGGATTTAGTAGAGGGGAATGCTGGGGGGGGGGGGTTTATACTGTACTTTTTAAAATAAACCTACGTTTCTGTGAAAAGTTATAGTATTTTTTTTTTATTTGCAGCCCACATAAACTTAAACCTTGTTTATGTGGCCGATCCAGACTTTGAGTTTGACATGCTTGCCCTACAGTGTATTCCACCCTTCCCTGAGGCTTACATTGCTGTCTGCACCCTGCGGGATTGTATCTGAACATTGCCACAATAATCCGCTGCAACATTGTGATACAATATTGAGATCCCCTGTCGACTTGCCTGGTCCCATGGCAGGAGAATCGGTTGGCCGGTGAGCGAGGTATTTGATCTCCCTCCCAGCCTTGCCACCCCTATTTTACCTGGTACTATGTGGCCTTATGGCAAATCCAACCCTGCACCACCTAAGGGTGGCGGGTAAAGTCAATAATATTGATATAAGCAGGGCTTTGTTTCCACCCATAGGCAGGTCTCTAAATACATATAGAAATGAGGAAAGAACATTGCCCTCACTTAGGCAGCCCCACCCCAATTAAAAAACAAACAACACCTATATATATAGCGGGGCCAATAAGTCTAAATAAAAGGTTAGAAAAAAAAATCATACTTACCATTGGACATCTTCTTTTCTTCAGCCCCAAAAAAGGGCAAATTAAATCACTCAAAGTCTGAACTCTACTGATAAAATAAAGAAATAAAAACCGTATCACAAAAAAAAGATGGAAAAATACAAAGAACACAACACAATAAAAATAATCCATGTGTCCCTGCAGGGGTTTAGCTCAGAATGAGCTTGCAAGACAGTAAACCTCATAATTAGGCTTTCCTATGCTATGCAAGCTAAGTCAAAGTTCTGGTAAGCATCCACTCCTTGCCCAAAACAGTTTGCCATGGCTCTATAAGAAAAACAAAGGAAAATGCATATGAAACTCACTCTCTTAGGAGGAGTGGACATGCCATTGTCTGCCTCACCCAAAAATGATGGCCAATCCCCCCTCAGTCCCCTTCCCCCTAGTGATTAGGGGTCCTCGAGTTCCTAACCACCCCTGCAAAAAGAGAAAAAATGCCTACAAAACCCATCTCACTTTGATAATAGTTTTCATCAGCTGCACAGATGGCCAAATACAAATACATTATATCACAATGCTACTGTTAAAATAAAAAAGACCCAAATCACAAATAACATATGGAAAAAAATAGCCATGGCCAATAAAAATAGTCACTCTTCACCCTGCACTGGCTCCATGTCAGCTGATATTTTAAAGCATTTTAAAAGTCTTTATAAAGGAGTTCCCACCCTTTGAAATCTCAGTAGAGCTCTCGGATTGGTTCGATTGAGCTCATATACATATATAAAGTAAAACAAGAAAAGTAAAAAAAATATATAATAATATGCCTATATTTTTTCATCTATTATTTAAATTTTTTAAATTGCTTCATTCAGTTTTGATAATAATTGAAGATTATGCTAGCGCAGTGTACTAATAATCTTAATTTTAATAATGACAGGAGGCGAGTATTTGCATCAACTTTCTTTACTAGCTCCATAGCAGCAAAGAAAAAAAAATCATTAAAGAAAGAACCAATCAGAGTAGAACAGAGGATATATAAGTCCCAGCGTAGCCATCCATTTCCTCTTGACTACTGCGACATCACAAGATCCAAATGTAGTAAGAAGTCCGTAGTAACTTAATTCCAACTGTCATAACGAAATCCAACCTGGTCATAACAATGGCCTCTTCAGCCTTTCCATCGTCCCTGTGGTTTGTCAAACTGAAAAGAGAGAGAGAGTAGTATCACTGATACGGGAATGACCAAGGAAAAACCAATTGTCTGTAACGAATCAACTAGTTAATAAAGACGTCTAAAGATTCACCATACCAACTAGAGCAATAGCCCTATAATAAATATATCTGTATAAAATGCTAATCCAAATAAATGAGTCCAGATAAAGAACCAATCTACTCCCACCAACTACTTACCTCCATCTGGGCGGGGACTTCTATGAGAATGAAAAGGGTGGGAAATACTCGCCTCCTGTCATTATTAAAATTAAGATTATTAGTACACTGCGCTAGCATAATCTTCAATTTTATAACATGACAGGAGGCTTCGTATTTGCAGTTTTAACGCTTAGGTAGGAGAGCGAAAGCGGCATTGGACGACTGGCGGAAATAGAAGGTCCGAAAGGTAGATTCCCGGGACCAATCTGCCGTGTGTAGGATATCCGCCAGAGAGGCGCCTGCTAAAAATGCCGATGATGCCGCTGCCCCTCGAACGGAGTGTGCGCCAAATGAGGCGTCTACCCCGGCTAGAGTGAGAATCCATCTGACCCATCTGGCCAATGTGATGACCGAGACCGGGCCGTGTGGAGTCACATATGATACCAAGAGTTGTCGTGCGGACGGTGAGCGCAAGCCTTCCGTTGCTGACACGTAGGCTCGGAGGGTCCGGACCACGCATAGCTGGGGATCCGAATTGAAAAACGGATAGAATACTGATGCTGTATTGGATTTATTACGTTGCGATATGTGGAACGTGACTCCTTCGGGTCCAATGGAGAAAGCGTCCTTATCGAAAGTCCGAACGTCCGCCACTCTCCGGAAGGACACCATGCACAACAGGAAGGTGAACTTCGCCGTCAGTTGTTTCAATGAGAGCTGGTCATTGGGAGGCCAGTTCCTGAGGAAACGAAGGACTATCTCCACATCCCAGAGATGTTGGTATTTAGGTGCTGGTGGTCTCCTTAGTTTGATGCCCCGCAGCAGGCGGCATATTAGCGGATCCTGTCCGACTGCCCGTCCTTGAGACGGCACGTGCGCCGCCGAGATAGCTGACCTCGTGACATTTATGGTGCGGTATGACTTCCCATCCTCGAATAGGGTCGAGAGAAAATTCATGACCTCGGAAACAGGGGCTGTAAAGGGATCCAAGTCCCGTCCCACGCACCAACTGGTCCAAGTTCTCCATGCGGATAGATAGCTTCTCCGTGTTCCTGGGGCCCAGGAATCCCAAAGGAGGTCCTTAGCCGTTGACGATAACTCGTCGGTACGCCAGGTTCCCCTGAAAGAGTCCAGGCCACTAAGGTCAGACGGCCGTCCGACACCATCGGATGTGCGTTCCCCGCCGGGTCCCTGAGTAACATGTTGTCGTTCGGTAGGAGGATCGGGTCCTGATAAGACATTTCGAGAAGGTCCGGGAACCAAGGCTGACTCGGCCAGAGGGGCGTCAGCAGGGTCAGTCGAACCCTTCGTCTGCGAAGGTGATTGAGAACTCTGGCAATCATGGCGAATGGGGGAAAGGCATATGCCCCTTGTTGTGGCCAGTGCTGAGTGAAGGCATCTACCGCTAAGCAATCCGGGTCCGGTAGCCAGCTGTAGAATTGCGGGACCTGACGGTTGTTTCGTGAGGCAAAAAGATCCAGTATGAAGGGTCCCTTCTGGTCCTGTAGGTGTGCGAATATTCGCGGATCCAGCTGCCAGTCGCTGGCATCCCTCCAATGACGGGAGTACCAATCCGCCGTGAGGTTCGTCTCCCCCGGCAGGTGCTCTGCCCGTAGTGAGATATTGCGCGGGAGGCAGTAGTCGAAGATTTCCTTCGTCAGATGCGCCAGGGTTCTCGACCGGGTGCCCCCCAAGCGGTTGATGTATCGTACTGCGGATACATTGTCCATTCTTAACAGTATGCAGCAATTGGACTGCCCTTTTGTGAGGCTGCGGATAGCAAAGGCGCCCGCTAGCAGTTCGAGGCAATTGATATGCATCGACAATTCCTGTGGTGTCCACGTGCCCCCTGTGGCCGTTTCTCCATCCGTGGCGCCCCATCCTAGGTGACTCGCGTCCGACTCCAGGATGAAGTCCGGTTGACTGCCGAATATGGCCCGACCATCCCAGGCCTGCATGCAGTGGAGCCACCACTGGAGTTCTTGGTATACTTCCTCCGACAGCGGGACCGGCTGGTTGTATGTGGGATTTTGGCGGAGGAGGTTGGCCTTCAGCCGTTGCATCGCTCGGTAGTGAAGGGGTCCCGGAAATATGGCTTGTATTGAAGATGATAAGAGACCCACAATCCGCGCCAGTTGGCGGAGCGGAATGGAATCCAATTTGAGAACCCTGCGGATCTCCTTCTTGATGGCCGTCACTTTGGCTGACGGGGAGATGTAGGGTGCAAGACCTGGAGTCGATCTCGAAGCCCAGGAATTGGATTCGTTGAGCAGGCGTCATTGCGGATTTGGCCTTGTTGACAACGAAGCCCAAGGATTCTAACAGTCGCACTGTATACGTAGTGTGCCGGATGGCCAGTTCCTTTGTTCTGCAGAACAAGAGAATGTCGTCCAGGTAAATTATGCATCTGATCCCGCGTGTTCGGAGGTGGGAAACCACCGGTTTTAGCATCTTTGTGAAGCACCACGGTGCTGAGCTCAGTCCGAACGGAAGGCACGTGAATTGCCATGGTGTGCCGTTCCACAGGAAGCAGAGAAATGGGCGGCTGTCTTTGTGGATTGGAATTGTGAGATAAGCGTCCTTGAGGTCTAGCCGCGTAAACCAATCCTTTTCTTGGAGGAGATCCCGCAATAAATGGATGCCCTCCATTTTGAAGTGGCGGTAGGTCACGAACATGTTTAGCCCTCTCAAATTGATCACTGGCCGGAAATCCCCGGTCTTTTTGCGGACCAGGAACATGTTGCTGAAGAATCCTCCCCTTGTGTGCGCTGGTTCTATAGCGCCCTTTACGCGAAGCTCGCGGAGTTCCCCATGTATGAGGCGAGTGTCCGCAGCCGAAAGACGCAAAGGATAAGGGGGAAACCTTTGAATGGGCTGTGATCGGAGTTCTATTTGATATCCTTGGACGGTCTGTAGCACCCAAGCGTCCGTGGACAGCAGGGCCCAATTCTGGGAAAAAAGTGAAACACGGCCTGCAATCACAGTTACAAGAGGTACCGAACAAAGGTGGTCTCTTACCTGTAGGGAATCGTGCACGGCCTCGTCCTCGACCGCCCCGTCCTCTGTCAGAACCCCTCTGGTAGTAGGGGAATGGTTGTTTGGCTCCGCTGCCTTGGTAACCTTGTTGAGGGAAGAATTGGTGCTGAAAGCCCATACGGGGGCCTGAAGGCCAGAAACGGCTGGCGGCACGGCCCCGCTGCCGACCAGCCCTTGAAAAAACACCCTTTGCGGAGGTACCTCGGAATACCTTACGCATAGACGTGCGGGCTCTACTCAAGGAGGTAAAGACGTTTACGTGCTTGTTCAATTCTTTCATAAAAGCTTCACCAAAGAGCTTGCCCTGTGCCTGTGGGCCCAATTCTTTGACCCCGAGGTCAACTAATTTGGGGTCGATACGAAAAAGTGCTGCCCGGCGCCGCTCCGTAGAGAGGGCCGCATTTGTATTACCGAGGAAACAAAAGCCCCTCTGGGCCCACTCTCGGATATCATGTGCCCATTCTCGTATCATGTCTGCCGTGAAGGAGTCCGCTCTGGCGTATGCTTCGTCTGCCAGGTACATAACTCGGGCCAAAGGGCCCATTGTGTCTAGGAGTTTATCCTGAGCTCCTTTGAAACTCTTCTCAATCCCCCTCCGCGGGTCGCGGCCCCCTTGTTCCATAAAGGTCAGCATAAGCTGATCAAATTCCGGCGTATAGGCCACTTTATCTGGCAGGGTAGGTCTCGGGCACTCTGCCCGCATCCTCTTGCGGACGTGTTTTTCCAAAGGTTTCCTGATCCAAAAATGCATGAAGCGGAGGAGATGATCCGGAGGGGCCCACTCACTCGAACGAGGGTGGCGAATCTTCCTGGGATCAAACATTCTCTGGCCAGTGGAGTCCAGGAATATCTCCTGTTCCTGCGTGGCCGTGGCGGGGGGTTCCGCATCTCCTTTCTGCTGGGGCTCACCCAGAAAAGTCTCGGTGACGTAGGCGTTGGAGCCCCAACCGCCTTCGTCCGAGTCGGAGGATCCAGCCTGCCACTCATCCAGAACGGAGAGAGAGTGGGGCACGTCTTGCTCCTCATCTGAGGAGACCTCCCCAGTGTACACGGGAGGTATCTGAGTAGTGCGTTTATCACGCTTCATAGGGGCCTTGCCTTTGAAGGCGGCTTTCTTGGAACCTTCGCCCTTCCAGTGGCGTTTCGCCGGGCGCTTCCTTTCTCTAGTGGAGTCCTCTGACTCATCAGAGTCTTCGTGAGCCTGGTGTGGCTTGTTAGACAGCGCGTTAGATTCAGCGGGGGCAGGAGCCGCCTTTGCCAGCGCCTTCTCCAGAGACGCAGCTACCGCTGCGTTGATCATTGCTTGAAGGTCACTGGTATTAATTGTGTCCTCCATTGTGGGCACCAACAGAGACTAACAGGCACAGGTATAGGTATGAGAGGTGAGGGACCGTGCGGGAGGGACTCAGGTTAAAACGCTCAGTGGCGTGGTACCGGACTCCTAATCGCTGGGGCTCACCCAGGGTCACAGGGAACTGCTTGGACAGTTCCCGCTATGCAGCACTCAATGGGGGCTCACCCCTAGCCAGGATAATGGGGTAAACCCTACTGGCAGTCCCACTCCCCAGGGGGTAATGACACCAACCTGTGAAGGTCCCAACGAATTCCACCTCAGAATTAGAGCAAACGAGCTTCAGAGCCTTATCTTGATAGGTGTTATACTCCACAACTAATAACCCACAAAATGGCCGCCAGGGTCTCGCGAGATTAACGGGCGGAAAGCCCGCGAAAATGGAGCCCTTGAAGCGTTCGGCAGTTTAGCCGCGAACAGCCGTTCGCCTGGCTAACCGTCGAATGCAAGGGAGACTGATCCGCGAACGGACCCGCGAACGGAATGGATTCCCTAGCAATTCGGGAAATTGTCCGTTCGCGTAGTACCTGCGTTCGCGGCAAAACCCCGCGAACGGCTAGAGGGAGCAAAGTTCCCGACCGCCCGTTCGCGCTCTGTTGCAGCCAATTGCGCGAACGGGACGGCCGCGAACGCCAGACTCCCTGTGTGAATGAGCGTCCCGTCTGTTCGCGCGAGAGCGCGAGCAGAGCGCAACGGTCGGGATAGAAAGGTGGCGAGCGTAGCCACCGGAAAAAAGGGGGGGAAATAGGGTGGGGGGGGTGGGGGGGGTAGGCTAACCTAACACCACCCCTACTGAAGTGGGGAGGGGGGGGGGGCGCTGGGAGAGGCAGTTCCCAGATACCAGAACAGCCTCAGCCCAGTACCCTGCATCAAAATGAACGCAGCTCCCCTGACAGGGAAGGTGAACCTTCTCAGTTTGTCCCCCTGGCACCCAAGCAAATAAAGAATAAAAGAAATATAGTAGAAAACACAACTATATATGAGCAGAGAAAAACAAACATCAATAACATCTAAAAGAAACCTGACAGGAATCTTAAAGAAATAGTACTCTGACCTGACTTGTGATGGAGCAGCAAAGAAAGAGGAAATGGATGGCTACGCTGGGACTTATATATCCTCTGTTCTACTCTGATTGGTTCTTTCTTTAATGATTTTTTTTTCTTTGCTGCTATGGAGCTAGTAAAGAAAGTTGATGCAAATACGAAGCCTCCTGTCATGTTATAAAATTAGGTTTTTGATATTCATGTGGCTTCTTTTGGTCGCTATGGCAACCTGAGTGGTCGGGTTGCCCATGATTCATTACTTACAGGTGGGGGAGTGTTTACTGCCCTGCTTTAAAACAGACTGCATTATATAAATACCTTCAGTTGGAATATTCATTCCCTGGAAAAAGGTCAACACGCTGAAACGTTGGGTGTTATTTGTGCCATGCCCTGAATCCTTGCTAACAGGAGAGGTAGAACACTGTATGAAGTATTGTTTTTGGTAAAAGAGATTTAAACCGTTTATTCATTTGTATATATTTTCGCTAAACTTACTCTCCTTGTTTGATCTAATTGCATACTTTGTACTTTTTTGCATGTGTACTGTACTGAATATTCAGCATATATGTGCATTTATACCTTCATATAGTTGCATTTGTGTGTGTGTGTGTGTATATATATATATATATATATATATTTTTTTTTTAATATATATATATATATATATATATCAATTGACTTTTTGAATCAGATAAGTAATCAAATTAACCCCTTAAGGACCAAACTTCTGGAATAAAAGGGAATCCTGACATGTCACACATGTCATGTGTCCTTAAGGGGTTAATAGTTTTATAAATATTTGATGTGCAGCTGGTAATTATTTAAAATGATATTCAGTGCCTTATAAAAGTATTCAGACCGCTTGAAAAATATATATTTTTTCTGGATTATAAATTATACACACGGAACAAATATCCAGACATTGTTTTTATTGCAAACTCATCTGCTCTAAAAGGCCAATTTAAAATGTGTTATTTCTAGGTAGATATTTAAATGAAAAAGAAAAATTGAAAAATGCATTTTGTATTAGTATTCAATTCTAACCACTCATATCTAGTCAATATTTATTATGCTGTAATAACAGTGTCAAGTATTTTGGGCAAGTGTCTCTCAGCTTTGCACACTGGCAGGAAATAATGTTTGCCAATTCTTGGTAGATGTGCGCCAGGTCTTTCAGGTTGGTTAGGTGGTGCTTGTAGACTAAAATGTTTTAATACTGCCACAGATTGTCAATAAGTCTGCAATCAGGACATTGCCAGGACAGTAATATTCTCGTTTCTGTTCTTGAAACTTCCCAGTTGCTTTTTCCTGGGATCAATAACCTGATGAAAGGTGAATTTTCTCCATATTTTCATCTTTTCAGCACATCAAAAAAGGTTTACCAACAGTATTGTCCTTTATTTTTTCCATCCATTCTTCCTTTATTTTTTAATACGATTCCTAGCTTCTGCAGAGTAAAAGTATGGTATGGTAAGTATTTTATTTGTGACACACATAGTTTCCAAACATCTCTATCTTGGTCGTCTGACAACAAAATGTATTTACGCACTAGCCATTGGCCAGTGAAAATTAAGCCCTGGTTAGATAAATTTGGCCTCTGGTAAGTGTGCGATGGACCATCCAGGCTTGCAGTGTTGAAAAACTTTCAGGCCTGACATTCATACTTTTAGAACAGACTGCTCTCCTAA
This sequence comes from Pelobates cultripes, assembly GCA_933207985.1. Taxonomy (NCBI): domain Eukaryota; kingdom Metazoa; phylum Chordata; class Amphibia; order Anura; family Pelobatidae; genus Pelobates; species Pelobates cultripes. The sequence continues at coordinate 188,230,448 of OW240914.1, forward strand.
ATCACCCCCAATATGTTTCCTCTTTTAATTTACTGAATAATACTGGTGAAGAGACCCCTGTGTCACGTATTCATCCGCTTATAGAAATGTGGTTAATGACATTTACTGTCCACACAGGAAAAGTTGTGCTGAGCAGCAACCTAATCCACAGAAGGTTTAATGCTGAGCAGTAATTGTGCAAATGAAACCTGGTGTCATGTATTCATCTGCTTATAGAAAAGTGGTTAATGACATTTACTGTCCACACAGGAAAAGTTGTGCCGAGCAGCAACCTAATCCACAGAAGGGTTAATGCTGAGCAGCAATTATGCAAATGAAACCTGGTAACTGACTTTGGGGTCAAAGGCCGGTTACAGCCTATCAGAACTAAAGGAGGGGTATTTAGGCCCAGTTCTCAGCCTGCTCAGTGCCCTGTCGTGGTTTCCCTTGTGGTTGTCTGAGAGCGTGTTCCTGTTTATAGTTTTCTACCTGTTTTTTTACTTTGGCTTTGTTTATTGACTTCTCTATATTCTGGTATCCTGACTCCTGGCTTTCCTCATCGCTGTGTCCCTTTCTGTGTTCCCTGACCTCGGCTAGTATTTTTGACTATTCTTTGTACGTTAAATCCGGCCATTCTAAGGACCGGTAATACGTTACTTATTTGTCATCCGTGCTGTACAGTTCTACGTGCTGGATCAAACAGTAATCCTGACACCCTGCACTGTAAAATCCTGTTACCTAACATCAGTGTCATCTTTTCATTAGGAGTGGTTAAGATTGCTTTAAAGGGAATCAATGTGATACATTTGAAATACATTTATAATAAAGAGCAATCATAAAAACAGATTGTGATTGTAGAAGGGGACAAATGGGAGCATCAAGTCTTTCTGTTATAAAAACTATACTTAATGTATCGCTATGTTTTTTTTTTCTAGAATGAAACATGTTACTTTACTAGTAATGTTTATTCCACTGCAAGGCTATACCATATATCTACCACCCTTTTAACTTTTATTATTCTTCATCACTGGGTCTCCGACCCTAATACTTCAAAACATGCCCTTTTATACTAAATGTGTCTTTTAATTAAAAAATGCACTCATCTCAAACTGTAGCCAGTTCCATAATGTTTTGTATTTGGAGGGTTCTACAGTAAGATGTTTGTTCCAAGTCTATTGCAATTGTAAATGGAGTTTGATTACTGTGATATGTCTAACTTTATTTTGCTATGTTAAATAATTAAGTCACTTCTCCCACGCATTTCCAAATGTGATTTATTTGGAGCTACATCTCATGTGTAGCCCACAGAAACCCAGACTACAATAATGAGATAAATCAGAAACAAAAGAGCTTGTGTTGAATAAAAGTTTTAAAATAGAATGCTATCACCCTCATACAATCACCATATTCTTCTTGCCGTGTATTTGAAAAATATGACTGGAAAATACAAATGTAATATTTTCCTGAATTTTCCTTACAGATTGGAGCCAACCGATGAGAATTCTTTCCTTTTAAAATCAGTATGTGGCACTACTAAAATGGGGATCTGTCTTTTGTAATGAAGTGATGAGCTAGATCTGGGAGAATGGCAGACAATGGGGTCCTTCAGACATCTTAGAAGGTATCAATGACCCATTCATTACATGAAAAACCGAGCAAAGAGGGTGCATATGTCATCTTGATTATAGCCAGAATGCATTAAGATTTGTTCACTGTTGCTTGTCTGCAGTAATCTCTGTGACCTATCTTATTAATACGTTTAAATGGCTCCATCATTCTAAAATACAAATTTGGATTCTGCATAGCAGACAAAGGGAAGTTCAATTATATGTATGTAAACTTCATTACGCTGCTGCAATTTAAGAATATTTGATGGCGATCGTTTTACAGCTGTAGAAAAACAGCTTAAAAATGTGAGAGTAAATTAGAACAACACTGTTAATCAATGAAAGCACTATTTTATCTAGCCAGTTAACTCAGAAATCATAGCAAATTTCACAGTCCTCTCAATATAACACTGCAAGCGTAATTGTTTCTTACTGAATGATATCCCACAAAACCGTCATTGCATTGTCCTATGTACTCTTACCCTCCGTTTCTCTTTCCAACTGTGAACTATATTTATCTGCTGTAATTTGTCCAGGGTGGAGGGACAATTCTGGGGCGAATTTATATAAGTGTGGTAGTCCAGGGAGCAAATGTCTTTGCTAGAGCTGGCACATCTATAGTGTGATCTAAATTCAAAGAAAAGCATGATTGTCATAAGTCTCTTTCTGATAATCAGCCTTTTTCAGCATCAGGTGTCTCAGCCCAGGCAAAGTATCTGAGTAGTCGGGCAGTATAACATTAAATCGGGGTAAACTGGCACAGAGAAGAAGGGGTTAACAAATACATTTCTAATGTGGGTCTGGTACTATACAAACTGCTATCTGGCCCTGACAGAAAACATCCTGCAAAAAACAGTTAACACATTGTGTTATGTGTATGTTTCAGTGATTTAGTTCTGTGGGAGGCTAATTAGGCCAAAAAGTGCATGTATGATGTGTTGTGGATCAACAGAGATCCAAGTTGGTTGGCTGGTATGGTAAGGATGGGAAGCTATTAATGCGTTCAATTATTAATAAGTGCTGTTAAATTGTGCTTCTGCTACAGTAAGATTTTAGATATTTAGATGAAATTAATAAATAAATATTTTTAAGCCATTATAAATGTATAGCAAAATAAAAAACAAAAAAAAAATAAGAATTTGCAAATCAATATCTATATGAAAATGGCAACATTTTATTCATCCTTTGTTTAAACTAAACCTGTTCTGATTAATGAATAGCATGCATGCTGGGAATCTTAACTCTCAGTGAAGAACTATTACGCTTACAGTGTTATATTGAGAGACTTGTATAAATATGCATTGCACAGTGGAATTTACTATGGTTTCTGAGTTAACTAGCTAGGTAAAATAGTGCTGTCGTTGACTAAGCGTTCTAATATATTCTCACATTTTTTTTATTCAAAGAATTCTGGGGGTTGTAGGTTATCAACATCTAGGGGGCCAGAATTTGAAATCTTTTTAATATATATTTTGCAATCAATTAATTATAATTTATTTGATGTCCAGTGACAGCACGACTCTCAATTGTCCCTATTTATGAGGGATAGTCCCTGATTCCCTCTTTTCTATGATCTCGATATTTTGGTGTGCCTGAGTGTATAACAGAGTTGCACAGCAATAAAACTCAGTAATGTGTCTTTAAAGAGACACTGTAGGCACCAAGACCACTTCACCTTATCGGAGTAGCCTGGGTGCAGTGTTCCTGTTCCCTTATACCGCAATGCAAATCATTGCAGGGTCAAGGAAACAGGAAATCAAGGCAATGCATTCCTAACAGGAGGGCTTAAGTGCTCACCGCACATGGGCAGTAGGTTCCACCCATCAGCTGATGTTGGTGATGGAGGAGCAAGTTAAAGAAAGGGGTTTTACCCCTTTCATAGATGGGGGATGTAGGGGCAGAGAGATACAATAGTGTTAGGAGTACATTGTTGTATACATAACACTAAAGTGTTCCCTTAAATTACAATACATGTGTTTAGAATTCAGTCTGTATGAAAGAGATACATTGTTCTTGTTCTACCTTACATTTTACCTCCAGAAATTACTAGTAAGTCACCTAATATTTATTAGAAAGGCCTTTCCCCCTCCACCCCCTCACCCTCTTTTTTTTTTTAAAGGGGGACCCATTAATATAAAAAGACTAAGAAATAAGGCATAATTAAAAAAAAAAAAAATACTGGCAATTTAATATAGAGTTTTCACCTTAAGCATTGAGTATAAGAATATAATACAAAGTCCTAATATAGTTAACTTGCAAAAGAAAAAAAAAATCATTAAAGAAAGAAAATCTACAGTATGCAATTCTAACTTGCCACATATTTTATTGGAAAATTTCCACAACTAAAAGTTTCTCCTAAGCCCCCATTTACACAGTTCCTGCTAGTAAGAACTGCCATATCATACTGAGTTTTTACACTTGAATCGCTGCCTGAATGTCTGTACTTTGTTGAGGTCAAACACTCAGTTGGGCTTTAGTGAAGACCAAACAGGAAGAAGATGTAGATCAAGTCAATTAGTTTGCTGCGGGGTAAACAGTGTTTACATTCATCCTGTAGTCATCACTTGTCTAAATATTCTGAATGTTGACTGAACTTTCAGAAGGTTTTGCTGTAAAGTAACAAGGGCCGCCCATTCAGGAACATTAATGAAAAGTGCTAGGTCAAGCAATAAAAACAAGTGCACAAGAACTGTATCCATTATTATTTAGTACCAGCCACCAACCTCTAGTAGATGGAGGGAGCAGTGGCAACTCCCCTCCAACTATTTATAGGGTACACACTATGTTCATAAAGGGGGATAATGGCGTAGCAGAGACCAAACCCACAATTAGTGGAGTGTAGCTTTAAAGACTGAGAAGCAATAGCTGCCCAGTCACTAGTCCAGTAAGCCACATCTACTGATCAGTTAATGTTGAACTGGGGTGGGCAGAGCATGATTATTGTTTGTTTTAACACAAGAACTAACCTTTTATAACTTGTTATACAACTTACAGTGAACAATCAAAATAATACATAAAATATAATAGTGCAAGTGAACAGGTATGAAACATTGGAACATATCACTCAAGAAAAGAACAAGGGAATTGGAAGAATAAAGACAATAAAATAATAGCCCTCTGCCTGCAATCACCATGGCATTTAAATATATGCAACTTTATACAAATAACTGATATCATATTAATGCGAAAAGGGGGTGGGGCGTCTTCCATCAGATGGTGTAGCTCAACATGATGCCTATGCAGGAGTCAGGCAACAGAGTTTGAGCAGCCCTGGTTTTCTGCTGATTGAGTATTTCTGAATCCATAAGAGTGTCCATAAGATCTGGGCAGGTGATCGGTCTCAAGCCCCTCCATAAGCCATCTAATCATCTCACAGAAGGTGCGAGGTGATGAGGAAGTTGATCAGATGTTCCCATTAACAAAAAAGAAGAGGGGACCAGAGCAGCTATATGTAAAGGGAGGGAGTTTTCATTATAAATAATATAATAATCATTATTATAATTATTATTATTACATTATAGCTACTATATTTATTTATTCATTATTTATTTATTTATAAAATATTTTACCAGGAAAGCTACATTGAGATTTCTCTCGTTTTCAAGTATGTCCTGGGTCCACAAATCATTGCATTGTTACATTAGGGTACAATAAAATACAAAAACAATATTAATACACAATAAATACGACATTTAACATAGAACAGGCAGGAAATATATAATCAACCATGACAGGTGCATTCTGTTTTGAGGTATGTAGAAAGGGATCTCTTAAAGGACTTTAGGCTTAGGGAAGATTTTACATTGTGCGGGAGGTCGTTCCATAATTGCGGTGCTCTGTAGGAGAAGGAGGATCAGGCTGCTTTCTTTTTGTATTGAGGTAGACTGAGATAGAAGTACAGTGTTGGTACTGGATCGGAAGTGGGAACAGCTGAGCAAAGCATTGTGTTCAGGTAGGGTGGGAGTTTCCCAGAAAAGCTCTTAAACACAAGGCTGGAAAGATGAAGAGTGCGTCTGGATTCCAGCGACAGACAGTTTAGTTCTTTTAGCATGTCACAATGGTGAGTCCTGTAATTACATTGTAGCACAAATCGGCAGAATGAGTTATACAATGTGTTGAGTTTATTAATGTGGGATTGCGATGCAGATGCATATACTACATCCCCATAATCAATGATTGGCATCAGCATTTGCAGTACAATCTTTTCCTTTACTGTAGGGCTTATGCAGGATTTGTTTCTGTACAGGGCACCTAGTTTTGGATAAAGTTTAGATGCAAACTTTTCTATGTGCAGGCCAAAAGATAGATTGGGGTGTAACATCATACCCAAGTATTTGAAAGAGTGGACTGCGGTCAGTGTGCCATTTGAATTTGTTTTTATGGATAGGTGGGAATTGTGTAATTTGTGTAATTTAGGTACTGTTCCAAAGATCATTGAGACAGTTTTGTCAGTGTTCAGGAAGAGTTTTGTTTTTTGCAATCCACTTTTCTACCTCTGTAAACTAGTCTTGGAGCACAGCCTCAAGCTGCGGTAGATCGGAATTGCTCGCATAGATTACCATGTCATCTGCGTACATGTGTACATTTGAGGATTTGCAGACATTATTCAGATCATTTATAAATAATGTAAATAGTAGGGGGCCGAGAATGGAACCTTGGGAAACACCACACGTGACTGGGAGGGGGAGGGAGTCGCTGTCAGAAATGGACACATATTGCGAGCGATCTGATACATACGATCGAAACCAGTTTAGCGAACGATCACCAATACCTGAGTTTTTGAGTTTGTGCAGTAGAATGTCGTGGTCTACTGTGTCAAAGGCCTTAGCAAAATCAAGGAAAATAGCTCCAGTTAGGTCTCCTTGTTCCATGCCAGTTTTTTGACATAGTGTATACTACTATTTAATACTTGATCAAGATTACATTTCTCAATAAATAGCATTCGTCAATAAAGTAATAATAAGTCTTGAGAACAATTTTTATTATTTATTTTAGCAGTTTTTAAAGATCTCCAGGGACTGAGTTTGTTTGACTGTCTGAGGTAGTCAGTGAGACTTAGCTTTAGTGAAGTTGTTGATTTGCTATTTTTTATTATTTTTGCCTCGGGCAGGCACTCCATGTTCTGTGTATGCCAAATCATGTTGTCTCTGCAGCTTGCATTGTTCCCTGTCAGAAAATGAACATGTTACACAGTATGGGTGGATGTAGAGAAGAGAGATGTTTGCTGAGAGGTGGACATACAGAAATAACTCTAATTTTCATACTGTTAGATAAAACAAAGTCTGCTGGAAGACTTTTTAATTAATTAATTTTACACATTTTTAGACAAGTCAAATGTAGGAAAGGCACACATATATTTGAAAACTTTTTGTCTCGTCCAGGATTCTAAAAACACGCTGCATCAAATGGCCAATTTCGAGCGACCATAATTAGCATACGACTATCAATCACTGGGAAAGGGATTTGGCAGTACTGACATTCTCAATCATTATAATATTACTTACTTCCAGAGGGGCCTCTGCAACTGACTTCATCACTAGTATGGAATATAAATATTCAATTAGGTTGTTTAAATGAAACAAAAATAGACATAATTTGCAAATATAAGAGGCCTATTGCTTTGGCAAATAGGGGTTAATCCATAATTGTCATAAGTTAAATGGGGGAGACTTTGAAAGGTCATGGTGGAAAGTACTTAAGAGGCAATAATGATTAAAGATAGCTTTGACATGTGAAAGCACTTTAAGTTTTCTAAGGATATTTTCTGATTACAGCAGATTTCGCCTAATCCAAGTCTAACTCATATAAGGGGCAAAAGGATGAATGTGTACAGTCTGTCTACGCTGGAGTCTTTGGAGAGTGTGAGTCATCAGTAATGCACCAAGGGACTACACGTGGATGATCTATATCCCAAAGCCACTATATTAAGCTGTTTGGTGCTTATAGTGTCAACAACTGTGTTGCACATTTGACAAAAAAAGGTGAGTTGAAAATACCAGGGCTCAATCTTCTTCAATCTCAACTATTTCAGTTAACCAGTAAATATAACCTGTTGCTAAAAACTAAGTGGAGCAATATCTTGAGAGGCAACTCAGGATTACTGTAGGAAGAATGAGGACGGAAAGAGAAAAGTAGTCTCAGGATAATGACTAGAGAAAGCCAAAAGTGGGTTGGAAAAAAAGGTATAAACGTGGATACAGTAATACAAACATTTAAAAAAAGCAATGGAATTTGCAAAGTTTAGTTTTCCTTGACATTAAATATATATTAATTGTAAAGAAATTCACATCACAGTCACATGTTTACATATATAACGATAATCTAACCTCCAATTCAGGTGCAGTGATCCAAATCATAATATATAACATGCTATGATGTCATAAATGTTAATGCGACTATAACTGCTTGAACATTCTATTTCCCCCAGATGTATCTGAGGCTCTGACAGCATGTCAGCCTGTATCCATAGGTGTTTTCTGATTTCAAAGACATAGAGATATACTGTATGTCTGAATTGGCTTTTTCTGAAGACTTGTATCTTGACTACCCTGATTTGATCATTTTATTTTGTGCAGATACTTATTTCTTCTCTATGAAATATTGGAGTTTCTTGAAGGGGATGAATATAATGAATATAAATGAATATAATTGTAACGCTTGCGCACCCTGACTTTGTAAGATTGCAGGGGGAACCAAAGACAAAGCTTCTATTGTATCTGTTTGTTCATCTCTCTGTCTGTCTAGCTTCCTGCATGATTTCCATCTGTTTGTCAATTTATCAATTTAAATAGCTTATAAAAAACAGAAATCTTCTAATATCCCACTTAAGCCCAGAGGGAAAGGCAACCCTTCAAGCCAGTGTTCCTCAGAGGTTTCCTCCACAGGAGATTTTTTTCTTTCCTGAGTGCTTAAGGATGACTCTTCATGAGTCCAGAGATACCCCAGATATTTATTGTATTCTGCCCTAATTTGCTATAATAGCAAAGATATGTTTTTGCTCCTGAGCCCCCTATCTCCCTGTTAGATACTATGTAAGAGCATTCATTGTGCAAAATACATTTAATATATGAAAGATACATTATTTATTTTGGATTTGGAGGAAATGTTGTGGTGTACAATTTGAATTGATTGGATTTGGAGAAAATTTGGTGCTGTACAATTTAAATTTATTGGATTTGGAAGAAATTGAGTGACGTACAATATGACTAGAGGACAACTATCTTTAATAATCAGTTCTTTCTTTTTATTTAAGGTAGGAGAGATTGTGGGTACCTGTTGGTGCTGTACAAAAAATAAGGAAGAACTATGAAGTTGGAAATAGTGGGGATTAATTTAAAGGAACAATATAAAACTGTATTCCTAACATTATAGTGTCCGTCTGCCTTTGCGACCCCCAACCAGTGATTAAAGGGTTAATCTTTTACTTACCTGATTCCAACACCAAGGTCTCTCGGCACTCATTCAGTCTCCTCCTGCCATGACATCACATCGATGGTGGAACCTAATGTGCATGGGCTGTAATCACTGCATGCACATTAGACCTTCCCCATTGAGTTAATGTTTCCTTATGGGTATTTTCAAAACACTGGATCAGTTAAACTCCTGTGAGGCAGCAGGAAGTGCCTCTAGTGACTGTCTTAACCCTGCAATGCAGTGGTGGAACTACCGCGGTCACAAAGGACACAGGGGCCGCAGCTGTGACCGGGCAGGTCACTCCCCTGCGACCATGGTGCCCGCCGTCATGTGTTGCGGCCCTGGACGCACTTTAAGGGGCTCATCGGGTGGCCCATGCTGTTAGGGCCATCCGATGGCTATGGAATTCCAAGGGGCCCGGTTAACGCTGCGGCACTTTAGCAGCGCGACCAGACCCCCTTTGATGAGGTCAGAGGCTGGGAGGAAGTGACAGCCCCAGTCACTTCCTCCCAGCAACCACCAGGAGCCGCGTGAGAGGAAGGAGAGGAGGGAGTCAGAGTTCCCATCAGGCTGAGCCACCACTGGACTCCAGGGAAGTCACCCTCCTGCATCTAAAAGGTAGGAAACAGGAGGGTGACTAAAATATTTTGTATATGTGTGTGTGTGTGTTTGTATGTATGTGTGTGTGTCTGTATGAATGTTTCTGTGTGTGTGTTTGTGTTTGTGTGTGTGTTTGTGTTTGTGTGTGTGTGTGTTTGTGTGTGTGTGTGTCTGCATGAATTTGTGTGTGTGTGTGTGTTTGTGTGTGTCTGTATGAATGTTTCTCTGTGTGTGTGTGTTTTTGTGTGTGTGTGTATGTGTGTGTGGGCAAGGTATGGGAGGGTAGACGTATGAGGGGTGGCTGGGGGTAGATGTATGGGGGGTTCTCTAAAACAGTGGTGTGAGGAAAACAAATTATCACCAAATTCATCACTGCCACACCACCAGACATTGGGAACACCACCTTGGTAGTCTGCACTAAGTCCTCACTAAAGATGATGATGATGAATTGGAAAACCGGACCCCTTCATCTACTTGCTCTCAATTTTGTCTGGGAATATCATATGTGAATAAAATAAAATAAACAAGGATTTTCTTTCTCCAGGCAGTTAATAATAAAAAATAAAAGTTTAACAACCATATCTTAACCTAGTCTCACTACAATCAATGGCAAAATTCCTGCCAATCTCTTAACTCCCACTAAAAGTTCTTCCTATTGCTCCTGGGAGTAGTTGCTAGCTAGACACACGAGATTGCTAAACCTATTCTCACCTTTCAAACTATCTCCCAATCCAAAACAGGTGCAATAAGTTGTAAACAAACACGATCACTGCTTGTCTGTCTCCCTTAGTAGTTAAAATCAAATTGTCTAGAACAGGGGTAGGCAACGTATGGCATGTGTGCCATGCACGGCACTCAAAGTGTTTTTTCATGGCACTCAAGGCTGCCAGAACCAAACAGGGTCTGGCCTATCAGGAGTCCCAGTGAAATTTCAGATATCTGCTAATACGAAAAGGTGGTAAAGTACAATCCTTAATTTATGCAGTGCAGCTCCTGTCCTTGAGCTGTACCTGGCCAACCTGGTCTCCACTGGAACCCAAGGAAGCCACCCACACTGCTAGATATACACAGAAATGCAGAATAACCCTCCCCTCATAGAAAAACCAGCCCACATACAAACATATACACAATCCGCACAAACTCAACACCACTAACAATCCACATATAACAGGGGAATCCCTAAATCATGGACTAATAGGGGGTACTTGAAGACTGCGCTGGGAACCCCTGGTGTATAGTATTATAACATGGATACATGGTGTGAGGGTCCCAAACTGCCTTAGTATGATTTTCTGGGGTATTTGTAACATGGCCTCCACCCATGACGGACAGTGTATATTGAGAAAACATTTTGTGCCAAGAATAGAGGACAGGTCACCCGACTATACCCTCCTCGTTAAATGGCCGATACTGTTCTATAAGAGCACTTTAAACATAAGGTGGTCTTGAGTACACCTGCATGGTGGAGTAATCTTGCTATAAGTAAATGAGAAGTGTGTAGGTGTTTGTTAAGAGTGTCAGCTCAGTCGAGTGGGTGCATAAGATTATATATATATATATATATATATATATATATATATATATATTTAGTGCGATACACTGGTTGTGAATCATATTAGAGGTATCAGGGACCTGTGTATGCTTGAGTACCATAAGATCACGACCCCAAACCTGACTAGGTTTGGTGAGCAGGAGGTGGTGTTGTGTGTTGAACAATGGAAAAACTAAACAGAAAACAATAATAAATGATAAAATATAACAGAATGCTTGTGTCGAATAGATAGTTCAAGTCGGTGCCCCACCTCTGGGGATGAAGGGCCTTATTCTTTCTGAGTCCCAGGAAAGTAAGGTCGAGGAGGTTACTGGTTGCATGGGTTTTGGGGGGATCCCCAGTGCTTGGAGGAAAGTCTCTGCTTCGTCTAGTGAGGACAGTCTCAGTGTGGTGCCCCCTTTGTTTACAGTTAGGGCTCTGGGGAGTGTCCACCTGTAGACGATGCCATCTTCATGTAGTTGGTGTGTCACTGGGCACAGTCACTAGCACCATAATAAGGTGTTGCATGTCTTGATAGAAGGAGAGTTGGGATGACTCAAATGTAAATAGAGTTTTTTCTCGAACCATGGCCAGGATACGGTTTTTGTCTGTCAGGTATTGGCATCAGATAATAACATACTGAGAAGCTGTGGTTGGTGCCTGCTTAGGCTTCTTGATTCGAAAGAATCAGTTGAATGCAATCTTTTTCATCTGAGTGTGCGGAAGAAGCGTGTTAGTAAGGTGGCTAAGGTAGTGGGGCAGTTCTGTCGTGCTAAACAAGTCGGGATGCCCCAAAGTTTAAGATTGGTGCGTCTGTTACGATCTTCAGCCAGATCAATCCTAGTTGTCAAGGTAGAGTGGGATGTCAATAGTTGGTGGACCGTTTCTTTTAAACCTGTTACCTCCTGTCTCAGGTCCAGGATGTCCTCCTCCGATGCCTGTGTACAAGTGGTCACTGCCTGCATTTCAGGTCCACAGTAGGTCTAGGTCTGCGGCATGCACCTGCCGCATCTCCTGCAACAGATCAGCAATGTCCTGCTTGGTGGCCGGGGTCAGCTTTTCCTGGCCCACCAGCTTGGCTGTAGGAGGCCAAGTTGTGTGAAGTTCCGCCAAGTCCTCGGTTATATCCTTTGAGCCGTGCGGGCTATGACAAGGCCGCCATTTTTGAGGCTGCTGGGCGCTGTATGCACCTGGCTGCGTACTTTGGGATCTTCTGCCCATGGTGCCGGCTTCCCGATGAGAGAGTCTGTTCAGGGTCTGGGGTGAGCCTGGTTGTCAGCAGTCCATACTAGTAGTTCCGATGTGGACCGTGCGGTGCAGAACTCAAGGTGGACCCCAGATCTCCGTCGGCTTTTTTTTCCCGATTGCAGAAACAAAAAAAGGCATCAGTGGGTATCTTACACTTGAGGGGTAGCGAGGTGAGTATTTTCTCACAATGATAGCTCTGTGGTACTTCAGATTAGAGTGGGTTAGTCACCAAGTGTCAGGAGCTCTTAAAATCGGCTTCCATTCAGTTCAGACGCTTAGCTCCACCCCCTCCTTTTTATCACCCTTTTTATTCTTGCTCCAGGGACTGCATCCTAAATCAAGAATCAAACCAAAACATGCTCAAGTTTTTGTGTGTCAGGTGCACCAATGTTGTGCTTGAAAATCGGAATTTCTGCAGATCACCTGATCGGCCAAATTGAAGATGAATCGAAGTTCAGTCTAAAACAAATCTTCAGTTATAATGATTAGCATTATATTATTTACAAAGTACCAGTATAAGCCATATTACCAATTTAATCCCCACACATTATTATATAATTGATTCTCAGAAATGTGCATTTTGTAAATATCTTTGGGAATACTTAATTTAGTAAATTTATTGTTTCAGATGACAGCTTTGATAGACAGTTTCAGGTTTAATCTTGTTTTTCTTTTTTTTTTTAATTAGAGGATTGAATAGAAGGTGAGAAAATTACCCTCATTATTATTAATTTTTATTTATGAAAAAGATGGCTCACATTCTGTAAGAACACACAGACATTACAATGTATAATGTTATGTGACTTGAAATTACAATAAGAATTAGAAGATTGGTTTAATTTCTCTTTGGACATTTCCACTTAGGGGTGTACTCACTTTTGTTGCCAACGGTTTAGACATTAATGTGTCGAGTTATTAGGATGGGACAGCAAATTTAAACAGTTATACAGGCTGTATACTTACTACTTCTCATTGTAACAGAGGGTCATTTCTTCAATGTTGTCACATGAAAAGATATAATAACATATTAAAAAAAATTTGAGGGGTGTACTCACTTTTGTCCATCCATTTGAATCCATCCATTACTATATTTTCATCTGAGCTAGGTTGGCTCAAACTATTTTCAGAAATTTATGCTAAAATTGATAGGATCATAAAATACCCATCCTAATTGCTACCACCTCTTCTATTCCTTGCTATTGGAAATCGCCCACTATTCCCTCAATTAAAGAAATAAAAGCTTTCTTCTTTGTTAGATAAACTTACGTTCCACTTGAATGTATGGGATGATAATGTGAAAAAAGCATATCGTTTGTAAATTAATTCTAATTAACAATGCTATTAATTAAAGGGACACTCCAGGCACCCAGACCACTTCTGCCCATTGGAGTGGTCTGGGTGCCAACTTCCACTACTCTTAAAGCGGCACTGTCATGCCGAATCCTGGTTTTTTTTTTAACCCCCCTCCCACCTCAACTATCTCTAATTGACCCCCTAGTCACCCCCAAATGCCCCTAAGCCCCTATATTACATATTTTTTAATCTTTATTTTCTGCCCGGATCTATATTCAGGGCGCCGCCATCTTTGTGTGGGTAGATGAAGTCCCTGTGGGACACGTCATCTGCCCACACTAGACAGACTGTGAGATTCCCGCACATGCCCAGTGAAACACCTGGACATGCGAATGGGAATTTCATCTATTCATTCATTCATCAGACAGACGAATGAATGAATAGAAAAATCAGACGAACAAACAAACACTGTGTATCACTGTGTGATCGTTTGTTCGTTCAGTTTATTACAAGGAGGGAGCTACCAGAACGCAGCTCCCTCCTTGTAATATGTAAAGATAGAAGCGGCAGGAAGCAGTGCTCCCCGCCACTTCATAAGCCCCCCAAGGTTCCCCCTCACTCTATGGGGGTCAATATGACCCCCATAATAGCACAAGGGAGATTAAAATCTCCCCAATGCCCCTACTCGCTATACCGCGAGTAGGGGCATGTCCACTAAACAGTGAGCAGCCGAATATCGCTATCTATGTGTGCAGCCGCGGGCCCCCGGCTCCCTGTTACTGCAGAGGGGGCCCAGCACACTGCCTCTACTCTTCTCTTCTCCTCCCTTCTAATAACTCTTGCGAGACCCGCGGCCTTCTGAGCGTTGCCACGGGTTACCATGGCAATGCTCTGTGCGGCGCGCAGGCCACGAGTCTCACAAGAGTTATTGGGAGAGAGGAGAAGAGTAGAAGCAGTGTGCTGGGCCCCCTCTGCGATAACAGGGAGCCGGGGGCCCCCATGCCACCGGACCACTAGGGGATGGAATCTTCCCCCTCCCTGGACACAGGTAAGAAGCAGGGAGGGGGAAGAAACATTTAATTAATTTAATAGAAATATTAATGAGAAAAGGCCCCCCCAGATTGCACGTTTACACACACACTGCATACAATAACACAACACACACACTGCATACACTAACATAACACACACACACTGCATACATTAATACAACACACTCTGCATACACTACCACAACACACACTACATACACCAATACAACACGCACGCTGCATACACTAGTACAACACACACTGCATACAATAACACTACACACACACTGCATACACTAACACAACAAGCACGCTGCATACACTAATACAACACGCACGCTGCATGCACTAACACAACACGCACGCTGCATGCACTAACACAACAGGCACGCTGCATGCACTAACATAACACGCACGCTGCATACACGAATACCACACGCATGCTGCATGTACTAATACAACACGCACGCTGCATGCACTAACACAACACGCACAACACGCACACTGCATACACTTATACAACACACACACTGCATATACTAATACAACACACACTGTGTAACGGACCGTTTTGCACACAAGGGGTAAAAACCGTTTAGGCGATCGTCCCCCTTTCAGAGATGCAGGCACAGCTACTGTAGAACACCAAACTCACGAACCGCCAATAAGGGAATGCTCCAAACTCCCGAACGGCATACAATATAGCACTCCAAACACACGAACTGGAACCATACGAATCGCTGCTAGCAGACGAATAGGAAAAGCACCCAAGCAGCTTACACTCCTAGCAATCAGTCTCTATCAGCGTTCAGTAAATCCCCCCAAAGACGAGACAAGGCTCCGTGTTGAGGGTCAACCAGTGGTCTGTTTACTGAGGGCTACCTGCTCAGTATTTATGCAAGTCTCCCACCTGGTGGACACTCCCCTAGGGGACCAAATGGGAGACTGTGACAAGGGACAGACAAGTAGACAAATAGAACATACAGTCACATTGAATTCCCACAATGCATCCTGGCTTCCTCCCTTCTGCCCTGGAGATAATTGAGAAGTAATTCAATTATCTCCCAGGACAAAGGCAAATCGCCATTATGCACTAAAACAAGAATTACTATTAAAATATACTATGTGACACAAGTTACATTAAAACAATACATTTAACATATGCACAGATAGCTCAGGTCTGAGCGCACATTATTAAGCAAATGGCGCTCAGACCACACGAATACAGTTCAATCGCCATGGAGCCAAAGTCTTTACAAAGTTAGTTCTCATACGAATGAGCTCCATGGGATTCCTATCTGGGGTATAATACAGTCAGGTAAAACTACCGAACACCGGGCCGTTCGTGCACTCCCGCCGAACAAGAATGGAGGTCGGCGGCTTCAGCAGTGTTCGCGCCAAACTGTGTCCGTTTTTAGTTCCATGAGTTAGGCGTCGAACACCGCTGTGCGTTCGCATGTTTAAAATGGCCGCGACCTCGTGTTCGGTATTTGAATGGCGGCCACCCCTAATTGTCAATTGAGCTGCGGTTAACCGTAGCTTCTGGGAGGCTAATTGCCGGCACACTCCAGCTCCCAGGTGGTCTAGTCATTCGTGCGGTTGTTCGGTAGATTGAATCTACCGAACACCGGGCAGAAAAGCACGAATAAGTCTTTTCTGCAAGGGAAAACAAAGTCTTTTAACATGGGGCCATAATCCAAAGGCAGCAGGCGAGCAACCAGGCTTCTCCAATGCAATGTGGCGAGGTTGCTCTCGTCACATCTCTACCCTTTTCCAAACAGACTAACAGGGTATCTGACCTCCTGCCGGTCAGTGCCCTTGTTAGTCCAGCAGCCCACCCACAAAACACAATCAACAGCACAGCCCACCCACAATAAATGGTTACTACACCTGGGTAGAGGAGAAGCTTGTCCATGTCCAGGTGCCTCACCAAGGCTTGATGGGTGACTGGTAGGCTGATTTGGTGGGTTGCTGAGTGGGCAGAGACCAGCAGTACTCTGCCCTGGTGCCAACGCTACTGTGGAGGTAGCCTGGTTGAAGCCTGGTTGTTGGAGGGGGAGACTGACTGATCGTCCCCCTTTCAGAGATGCAGGCACAGCTACTGTAGAAGACGAAACTCACGAACCGCCAATAAGGGAATGCTCCAAACTCCCGAACGGCATACAATATAGCACTCCAAACACATGAACTGGAACCATACGAATAGCTGCTAGCAGACGAATAGGAAAAGCATCCAAGCGGCTTACACTCCTAGCAATCAGTCTCTATCAGCATTCAGTAAATCCCCCAAAGACGAGACTAGGCTCCGTGTTGAGGGTCAAGCAGTCGTCTGTTTAATGAGGGCTACCTGCCCACTATTTATGCAGGTCTCCCACCTGGTGGACACTCCCCTAGGGGATCAAATGGGAGACTGTGACAAAAGACAGACAATCAGAAAAATAGGACACACAGTCACATTGTATTCCCACAATGCATCCTGGCTTCCTCCCCTCTGCCCTCGAGATAATTGAGAAGTATTTCAATTATCTCCCAGGACAAAGGCAAATCGCCATTATGCACGTGGGGATACTAAAACAAGAATTACTATTAAAATACACTATGTAAGACACGTTATAATAAAACTATACATTTAACCTATCCCCAGATAGCTCAGGTCTGAGCGCACATTATTAAGCGAATGGCGCTCAGACCACACGAATACAGTTCAATCGCCATCGAGCCAAAGTCTTTACAAAGTCAGTTCTCATACGAATGAGCTCCATGGGATTCCTATCTGGGGTATAATGCAGTCAGGTAGAACCACCGAATACCGGGCTGTTTGTGTACTTCCACCGAACAAGAAGGAAGGTCGTCGGCTTCAGCGGTGTTCGCGCCAAACTGTGTCCGTTTTTAGTTCCATGAGTTAGGCGTCGAACACCGCTGTGCGTTCGCGTGTTTAAAATGGCCGCGACCTCGTGTTCGTTATACGAATGGCAGCCACCCAGCATTTGTCAATTAAGCTGCGGTTAACCGCAGCTTCTGGGAGGGTAATTGCCGGCACACTCCAGCTCCCAGGTGGTCCAGTCATTCGTGCGGTTTTTCGGTAGATTGACTGTCTCCCCTTTAGACACACAGCCCTGCTGCTGGAGACCGACTGTCTCCCCTTTAGACACACAGCCCTGCTGCTGGAGACCGACTGTCTCCCCTTTAGATACACCGCTGGGCTATGAGTGACTGTCTGCGTGTGTATGTGTGTGTGTGTGACTGTCTGCGTGTGTGTGTGTGAGTGAGTGACTGTCTGTGTGTGTGTGTGAGAGTGACTGTCTGCGTGTGTGTGAGTGACTGTGTGTGTGTGTGTGAGTGACTGTGTGTGTGTGTGTGAGTGACTGTCTGCATGTGTGTGAGTGACTGTCTGCATGTGTGTGTGTGACTATCTGCGTGTGTGTGAGTGAGTGACTGTCTGCGTGTGTGTGTGTGTGTGTATGTGAGAGTGACTGTCTGCTTTATATGTTTGCTTTATTTATTCTTTTTAGATGTTTAGCTGTGTGACGAGAGCAACCTCGCCACATTGCATTGGAGAAGCCTGGTTGCTCGCCTGTTACCTTTGGATTATGGCCCCATGTTACAAGACCTATTTTCCCCTGCAGAAAAGACTTATTCGTGTTTTTTTGCCCGGTGTTCGGTAGATTCAATCTACCGAAAAACCGCACGAATGACTGGACCACCTGGGAGCTGGAGTGTGCCGGCAATTACCCTCCCAGAAGCTGCGGTTAACCGCAGCTTAATTGACAAATGCTGGGTGGCTGCCATTCGTATAACGAACACGAGGTCGCGGCCATTTTAAACACGCGAACGCACAGCGGTGTTCGACGCCTAACTCATGGAACTAAAAACGGACACAGTTTGGCGCGAACACCGCTGAAGCCGACGACCTTCCTTCTTGTTCGGTGGAAGTACACAAACAGCCCGGTATTTGGTGGTTCTACCTGACTGCATTATACCCCAGATAGGAATCCCATGGAGCTCATTCGTATGAGAACTGACTTTGTAAAGACTTTGGCTCGATGGCGATTGAACTGTATTCGTGTGGTCTGAGCGCCATTCGCTTAATAATGTGCGCTCAGACCTGAGCTATCTGGGGATAGGTTAAATGTATAGTTTTATTATAACATGTCTTACATAGTGTATTTTAATAGTAATTCTTGTTTTAGTATCCCCACGTGCATAATGGCGATTTGCCTTTGTCCTGGGAGATAATTGAAATACTTCTCAATTATCTCCAGGGCAGAGGGGAGGAAGCCAGGATGCATTGTGGGAATACAATGTGACTGTGTGTCCTATTTTTCTGATTGTCTGTCTTTTGTCACAGTCTCCCATTTGATCCCCTAGGGGAGTGGCCACCAGGTGGGAGACCTGCATAAATAGTGGGCAGGTAGCCCTCATTAAACAGACCACTGCTTGACCCTCAACACGGAGCCTAGTCTCGTCTTTGGGGGATTTACTGAATGCTGATAGAGACTGATTGCTAGGAGTGTAAGCCGCTTGGATGCTTTTCCTATTCGTCTGCTAGCAGCTATTCGTATGGTTCCAGTTTATGTGTTTGGAGTGCTATATTGTATGCCGTTCGGGAGTTTGGAGCATTCCCTTATTGGCGGTTCGTGAGTTTCGTCTTCTATAGTAGCTGTGCCTGCATCTCTGAAAGGGGGACGATCACCTGAAAGGTTTTTACCCCTTGTGTGCTGAAACGGTCCATTACAAGCTGACTCCCAAATATCGTTTTTGTTTGCATGTAAAAAGGGTGGTGATTTGGAAATCCCACCTGGGAAGCTACATCTCATTGGAAGTTAAAGGAACACTATAGTCACCTAAATTACTTTAGCTAAATAAAGCAGTATTAGTGTATAGGTCATTCCCCTGCAATTTCACTGCTCAATTCACTGTCATTTAAGAGTTAAATCACTTTGTTTCTGTTTATGCAGCCCTAGCCACACCTCCCCTGGCTATGATTGACAGAGCCTGCATGAAAAAAAAAACTGGTTTCATTTTCAAACAGATGTAATTTACCTTAAATAATTGTATCTCAATCTCTAAATTGAACTTTAATCACATACAGGAGGCTCTTGCGGGGTCTAGCAAGCTATTACCATAGCAGGGGATAAGAAAATCTTAATTAAACAACTTGCAATAAAGAAAGCCTAAATAGGGCTCTCTTTACAGGAAGTGTTTATGGAAGGCTGTGCAAGTCACATGCTGGGAGGTGTGACTAGGTTTCATAAACAAAGGGATTTAACTCCTAAATGGCAGGGGATTGAGCAGTGAGGTTGGAGGGGCTTGTTCTATACACCAAAACTACTTCATTAAGCTAAAGTTGTTCAGTTGACTATAGTGTCCCTTTAAGTACCTTTTGCTGTATATTTCTTTTTTGTTTTTTTGTAGAGCTATATAAATTAAAAAAGGACCTAATTGTAAACAAAACATACTGAAAAAAAAACACCTTCCTACGCCGTGCAATTTGACTCAGGTTTTAAGTCAAACAATCAGAGTGCTCTGACAGGTAAATCCTGAGCCTTGCAGGTAAGTAATATTAGTAACGTAGTTGTTATGGTGTCTACTGCCTATCACTGCAGGCATTTTAATATAAACATTGCCTTTTCATGGAGGAGTTGACCTTCCTGACTGACGCAGTGCGGTCTTTTGCCGCGTATGCGTAATAACCTCTCAGTGCCTTCCTATTGGAAAACACTGGATTGGCTGAGATTGTCAATTCTGATATCTCAGCCAAGGAGGTGGAATTGGGGCAGAGCAAGCCACGACAGAGCAAGCACTGAAATAAAGTAAAAATCCCCTTTTACATTGGCCGGAGGCCAAAATAGTGTTATTACAGCTATAGTGTAGGGAATACATTATTTGCATTCCTGTCACTATATTTGAGCTCAATGATGGTCAAATTTCACGTAGAAAAGGGGAATTTCCAAAAAAATTAAAACAAGAGGAATTTTAAATAAAACAAGGGGAAAAACCACAAATAAACACTATCTCTTTAAAAAAAGAAGTGAAAATGTTTACTGTCCTTGGCTGCATCTCACTCAGAAGGCCAACACGTGTCAGCAGTCTTCGTTTCGTCTTTTAGTGGGAGATTTTTCCTTTGTGTATGGGTATTCTAGTCTATATTATGGTGAGTATTTAAATCCTGTTTCAGAACCTGAAACAAATGTTGAGAAAGTAAAATACTACTGTAACGGACCGTTTCGCTCACAAGGGGATAAAAACCGTTTAGGCAATAATCCCCTTCCAGATAGACCAGCAGCTACTGCAATCACCAACCTCCCGAACTCCAAACTGCACGTATTCACCAACTCTCGAACAGCAGACACACGAACCCTGGAAGCAGCCGAACAGGAAAAGCCCTACAAACAGCTTACACTCCTGGCAATCGGCATACAGTCAAATTCCCCCCAAGAATGAGACGACACTTCACTTTGAGGGTTAAACAGGAACAACACTGCTGGCACACCCAGCCTGGTTTTTATTACAGTCTTGCACATACAGGACCGCCCACAGGGAGGTATAAAATAACTAATCAAATAACAGTTACAACCCACAATGCATCACAATCCCTCCTCCCTGGCCTGGAGATAATTGGAGAAGTAATCCAATTATCTCCAAAGACAGAGGCAAACTCCATTACACACATGGCAGACAAAAGACAGTAAAATACAATAAAATACACATGGGTACATTTATACATAAAATACAGACATTCTACCTATCCCCAGATATCTTAGATCTGAGCGCACGTTATTACCGGATGGCGCTCAGATCACATACATATAGTTCAATCGCCATGGAGCCAAAGTCTTTCATACAGTCTTTCAGTATACGGCTGGGCTCCATGGCATAGCTATCTGGGGTAGCATGGCTTTAACAGTCCGCAGAAAGGCACAAACCAGGGAAAAAGAACAGGGGCCATAGTCTAAAGGTAAGAGGCGGGCAAGCAGTCCCCTCCAAGGACACGTGGCAAGGTCGGTTTCGCCACAACTACTATATGAGACAAAATCATGAGCAAAACATCTACCCTTATAACAGCATTCTCTTAATGGAATAGGACACTTCACAAGGAAGGTGATGGCTTCCTTTCAAAATGAATGCCGGATGAGTTCAACATGGAAAGTCACAGCAAGGTGACTCTGAGAACACAATAAAGAGAAACTGAGACTTACATAAAAACAGATCCTCACTCACCACAGATAACATAGAAAGTGAAGTAAAATATGAGTGAAAGATTGACAAGGGAAGAAAAATGAAAAGTTTAATAAACAAGTTTGAAGTTAAAATGACAGAAATCAGAGGGGAAATGTGTGAGAGTTATTATGTTTGTTTTAATATAAAATGAAAGCTTGATATAATAAAAGGAGACATTGGCACAAAATAATTCTGACAAAGTCGTTGTTTAATGTAAAAAAAGAGACCTAATCACACGTAGAAGGCAGTATTGTAAAACTCAGTGGAAGGAAAAAAATTATTTGGAAAATACATATTTAAAGAAGACCTGTCTTCTATTATTTGATACATTGGAACCCTTTTTCCACCTTGGCCAATGTCGTCTATGCCTACTATCCATTCCAGTGCCGGCTCTTGAGCATTCCACTAATTATATAATGTAGATAATCAGTTTTATCCAATTCTTGTTCATTGGGTCAGTAGGTCAGTAGACTGTCTTTGTTTACTATTTAAAAATAATGATGAATTCATAGCAAACTAATTTTATATGGTGTAAGTCATCCAAACAATTCACAGAATTTATCCAATGTAACCAGGTCACCGTTCCTGTAATAATTTTACAGAAGAGAATATGAAATTACTAATATGAGCTCCTTATTACTTACACAAGTCACTTAATTCCCTCCCTATGCCTCAGGCATTAAACATATCACTGCGACAAAGAAAAATGATTATGTACAGTAGAATATACTCTGTCACCAGTATATAGAAAAGAAGCTAATTAGGATTTTATGTCAATTCATGAGTTGGCTACCTGCCCAACAAACTCGTTCAAAGATGGTCAGCGTTTGAAGAAAAGGACAGAAATTTTAATGGTGCAATAAAAAATTGATTTCATTATTAAAATTTGATGATAGCTCTCCTTTAAATATCAGACGAGTGGTAAGATACATATCTGTCATTTAAGGCCAACACATCCTCAGGAACTTCTTTGTTCTCTAGGGGAAACTGTGGATATTTAATGAAACAGATTACCTCACTGTTACTCGTCTTCTGACGTTTGTATATATCCTCCAAAGGGTCTAGAAAGGATATACTGCTTCCGTCTGCACTGCCAAACTTGTCCTCACGAGACCCTACAGACCTATGGGGAAAGGAAGAGTTTTACAATTGCATGCAATTAATGTAACACCCTCAACACAGCGGGCAACAAAATGTTTTGTTTGTTAGCTGATTTTAACTAAAGGTATATACACATCAAACACATAGCAGGAAAACAAAGAAAAATAATAATAGTAATTACGTATTTCACACTGTGATTATTTGTATGGCCAAGTGCATATATATTATTAATTAATATTAATTAATCAATATTTCATGACAAAGCAAATGAAAAAACAAAAAACATACAAGATGGATGGATGTTTTATCACAATTTTAAAGGTATGTTACAGTCATGGGAAATATAAAGTACGGCCTCTTTGAATTCTATGGATTGACATAGGTAAATAGGACCTCAGGTAAACAACAACACATGGACTATGTCATGATTTATTTAACAAAACTAAAGCCAATGGGCAAAAAAACTAAGTACACCTTTTGATTCAATAGCTTGTAGTATCACCATTAGCAGCAATAACTTGAAGTAATTGCATTCTCTATTACTTTATCAGTCACTAACAAGGAATTTTGTCTCATTCTTCTTTGCAATGTTGCTTCAGTTCATAGAGGTTTAATTTAATTTGTTTATTCACAGCTCTCTTAAGGCCCCACCACAGCTCTTCAATTCAGATCCTGACTTTGACTGGGTCACTGCAACACCTGGATTCTCTCCTTTTTCAGCCACTCTGTTGTAGATTTGCTGGTGTTTTTGAAGTTAATTGTATTGCATGATCCAATCTCAGCCAAGTACCCCAGGAGACATACACAGCATGACAAATCTACGCAAAAGCTGCACCACTGGAACGGATGAGGCGGACAAATGGTTGACCACTTGCACCACAGACGTATTATCAGTGTAAAAGATTACTTTCCTATCCCTCAGCATATCGCCCCACAGCAGAAGCTCCACCAGCAGTGGAAAAACTCCAGTAAAGCCAAGTTGCAAACAAACGGCCTCTCCACCCACGCCTCCAGCCATGGCTCAGCACATCACCGTCTCCCAAAATATGCACCAAAGCGCATGCTACCAAATGTGTCAGTGAACAGCTCCAGATCTGCAGCCCTCACACACACAACCAGTTGTAAACCCCCCCTTCCAAAGAAGTGCCCCATCGTGGGGTATCTGTTAACTAATGGGCTAATGGGTCTATTCAACAAAACGGGGGACATAGGGTCCCTCTAACCCCAACCATAAGCAGTGGGTGGGGGCTCTAAATGACAGTGGGGGAGGAGGACCTATTGTCCACCACCCCTCTGCCCTCACCCATAGGCTTAAAACTACACCCCTCCTCACCTCAGGTGTCTAGGGGTCCCCAAGCCCTAGTCGCCCCCCCCAAAAAAAAACTAAAATAAAGCCCTACCTACCCCTATCACCCTAAAAATATTGAGGAGGGGAAACAATAAAACTAAATAGCTGTAAATACATTTTAAAAACTTACCATTTCATGTCATCTTTGTTTTCTAAAACCTTCTTTTTTTCACCCCACAAAAGGCCAAATTAAAATCCATAAAGCCCATCGAACTTATAAAATAAAAAAAGACACAAGCACAAAAAAACCCCACCCCCGTAAATTGGTCCTCCCTCCTTATGGTTCGCGCGCTGCTCATGGATGGGGGCGGGTGGGCACAATAGGTTCTCCCCCAATTGTCAATTAGGGACACCACCCGCCGCTCATGGGTGGAGGCCATGGGGGAACAATAGACCTATAGACCCATTATCATTTAGTGCCCCCACCCACCGCTCATTGGTGGGTGCCGGGGGAAGACAATAGGTCCCCCCATTGTCATTTAGGGCCCCCATCTGCCACTAGTGGTTGGGGGCCAGGGGAGGACAATAGGTCCTTCCCATATTGTCATTTAGGGCCCCCACCTGCCGTTCATGGGTGTGGGCCGGGGGGGTCAATAGGTCCTCCCCACGTTGACACTTGGGCCCCCATCCGTCACTTTGCTTATTCGTTTGACATTTTTATTCATTCATTACTCTTTCTGATGAATGAATGGTTGAAATTCCCGTTCGAATTTCAGACAACAGCAAATGCCCAAGTGTTTAACTGGGCATGCGCGGAAATTTCACAGTGCTATCTAGTGTGGGCAGATGACGTGTCCCACAGGACCTTCATCTGCCCACACAAAGATGGTAGCGCCCAGGACCTAGATCCAGGCACAAAATAAAGTTGAAATAAAAGGTAATATGGGGGGTCTAGGGAAATTTGTCGATTACTAGGGGGGCAATTAGAAGTAGTGGAGTCAGGAGAAGGGGTTAAAAAAAATGTAGGCAGCCATGACACTGCCACTTTAAATCAAGGCCTATGTTAGCTAAATTGTGTGCAGACATATAATTTAAAGGGGAAACATATTTATTATATCCCCCCTCTCCACTTTCAATGAGCATATCAATACAACATGTATGGTTAGTGAACCTTTATAGTTTAAAAAATCCCCTCAATCCATCCACTCTTTTATCTGTCTGTCTATCTATGACTATATATCCATCTTATTGAAGAGGTCAATTAGATTGAAAGCGATAAAGTGTGCAGCTTTTCACCAGGCAATTAATTTGGTCACATTAGAAACAAATTGTATTAGCTCTGAACAACGCAATAGTATGCACAGATGCTGCCATGGTCATAAAGTTTCCCCCTGGACAACTGGGGAAGGGGGAGCATGACTGCTGTCCATATATTGTGTGCTTGAATGAAATATAGCAACAATGTTGCAGATTTTGGAGGTGATTTAAGTGGAGAAGAGGGGAGGTGACTTACCAGTCAGCAGTATCACATGAGGGATCCTGACTGAATTTCCCAGCCTCCCTCCCTGGAGTTGTTGGTGTTTGTGCGGTGTCTCTTAGTTTTTTCTATATTGTCACAGCTAGCGGGATTCCTGGACAGCACAGCCGAAGAAAGGAGTAAGACGCAGAGTCACGTTGGGGAGACTACAGTCTGCACACAGCTGATAGCTAGTGATGGCTGTGTTGGGTTCATGGGGAGAAAGTTGGAGAACTGTCTGTTGGGATCTCAACAGCTGACAGGGTTTAAGAACATTGTGTTATGGTTTAATAAACCTGTGGCCGTTGCCCATATCCACTTCAAAGGTGTCCTGTGTGTTATTGGGGGGCAATGGTGGGTTATTATTATTATTATTATTATTGCCATTTATATGGTGCCAACAGATTCTGTAGCGCTTTACAATATTGTGAGAGGGGGATTTAACTATAAACAGGACAATTACAAGAAAACTTACAGGAACGATAGGTTGAAGAGGACCCTGCTCAAACGAGCTTACATTCTATAGGAGGTCGGGTGTAAAACACAATAGGACAGGAATTCGCAATCAAATAAGGTGGGAGTGAGGTAGAGCTGGAGGAGAGAGTAGAGTGCTGCCCTTTAGGAGAGAGCAAGGTATGTAAGGTAGAGGTTAGTCTGTGAGGCCATAACCTTTCCTAAAGAGATGGGTTTTAAGGCACTTCTTAAAAGATGCAAGACTAGGGGAGAGTCTGATGGCAGTAGGCAGGCTATTCCATAGGAAGGGAGGTGCCCGTGAGAAGTCCTGCAGGCATGAGTTGGCTGTATGGGTGCGAACAACGGATTTGGAGTTATGGGTCAGCAGTCATGATTGCAAATAATGCCAAAGATGACATTACATGATTTTAGGTACTTAATAAAGTGCTGTTAAGTCACTATTAATGTTGAATATCTGCCTCATAAAAGTATTGTACTTCCCTGGACTGAAAGGAAAGGAAGACATGACTGGTGCCCAAAGTAGTGGGTTTGGCTATAAGGGTACAATGTTGATAAGTTGGTAGGTGGGGGGAGAATAGAGACAGGGGAGGGGACTCACCAGTTGTTCAGAAGGATTGTAGGTGACCTTAGCTCTTTCCCTCCCACCGAGGATGTTCTGTGTATGTTCTGGTGCCTTGTGTTCTTGTTGTTGGTGTTGTTTTTTTTTTTCTTGTTTTGTCACAGCTCTGGCAGTGTTCATGGCCAGCGCAGTTAAAAATGGAAGTGATATACCATATAGGCTTGGGGAGTTGCAACCTGCTGAGTGCTGATGGCGGTAGGCACGTGGATACGAATTCCAGACATGGAAGTGGGATCTGTCTGTTTGAACCCAACAGCTGGAAGGTGTTGGACAAAAATGCTGGTCTGTTTAAAAAGTTAATAAAGCTGTGGCCATTGACCTTAACACAATTCCAGACTCATGTGTCTTTTTTGGGGGGATGCAGCAAGAATGGGGTAAACAGGTCAACAGTCATGTCAATAGTGATTGTGGATGGAAAGCATTGGCTAAATGTTAGTAATTTGTGGATTGATGAATGGTTGAACTTACATTGATTGACATGTTGAAATCTTACAAGTAATAAGCATGTGTGCATAGTTTGCTATGTTTCCTAACTAGAACTGTATTTACTGTACTTATTATTTTCGATTATGAACAGTGATAATATTGGCTGATTTTATTTGTATTTTATAAGCATGTAAACTTGCTAATTGTCATTACTTGTACATTACAACAGAGGGTGGATTGGTCTTCCCCTCCTCCCCAGATCCAGTTTCTAAATCAGAAACTTCAATAATTACCACTGTAGGGTCAAGGGACATGGGACATTGCATCCGGACCCCTTCAATGAGCTGAAATGTCCCTTTAAGAGAAGTCTTTGCAAATTAAGCTAACCAAACCAGGAAGTAACATGACCTGTTTGCTTGAGAAGCCAGGGGGTGTAACCAGTATAATTTATGAAAGTGTCAATTTCGATGGAAATTTGCACTATTTTTTAAATGAAAAAAAGAGGACACCCTGTTCACACATAAAGTGTTTAAGCAAGTTGAAGTGCTTTATGGGTCTGGGGTGTCCATTAAAAAGCATTTTGACACTTTTCCTTTACCTGTCAATCGTAGGTCAAATTAGTTAATTGTTTGTTTGGATTTTCCACACATGTTTTATTTTGTGGAGATTCACAGACTACACATGTCGAACTATTGCATACACCACATATTTGTATTGCTATTATATTTTTGGTATTGTGATGGTTATTGTTAGCCTTTAAATGTTAGCCTTTAAATCATTTGGTACTTTTGAAATCCTGTTCACATCCCAGGTTTGCTCCCTTTTTTGATACTTTCATGGGCACAAGAAAACCATTTGCATTAAGCATTATTAGATTAGATCTTGTGTGAGCTTAATAGTGTCTGCCCACAAGGATCATGCACACAGCGCTTCAGCACTCATTGTCTGCCCTGATCATTGTCTGTCCTGAATGGGACCAGCCAGAGACGCTTTCAGTCAATCTAGCAGCAGGTTTACACATTTATGGTTAGCCCATCTCCTTTTTTTAAGCAGAACCATTAATTACAACACCGCCTGTGACACTACCATTTTTCTACAGGCCCCCACACCGTCTGTCTCAACGTCATAACTCCTGTTGGGAAAAATGGCAGTTAAATTGCTGATAGCTGTTTTTATGCCTCTCTGACTGTATACATACACATCATTTTTTTTTTTTTTGTTCTGCTATTGTTTTTTTGTTTGTTTTTTAACCCATTAAGGACCAGGACAGATCTGGAGTTGGGGGGTGGGGCTCTTCCCCCCCCCTCCCCAGATCTAAAGAAACTGTTTCTCATGTACAATGATACCCAAACATATACCTTTTAAACCTAATCGAAGACGTAATCCAAGCCCTAATCCAACCCATAATCTTACTCTTAATCCTACCTATAATGCCAGTCCTAATCCCGCCTCCTAATCCCACCTTTAGTACTGTCAGTACTGACATCAACAGAGGGATTCCCTAGCTCACACAGTACTGAGGACTCTGTTAGCCATCTGTACAGTGTGATTGCAGCATTGGAGGGAGAGCTCCCTCTCATGCTGCACCTGCAGCACACAGATATCTTGCTGCAGGGGAGCAAGAATGGAGGCCTTCCCTGGGGATTTCTCAGAAACTGGG
>OW240914.1:188259554-188306960 GCA_933207985.1 Pelobates cultripes
GCCTGACACAGAAGCTGGCAGTAGTGGCAGACAACTAAGTGCATTTACATTAGATAGAAAAAAAAAATCCAAAAAAAGCATACCCTTATCCCTAACCTAGCTATGCTTTTCCCTATCTTATGAACACCAGCTACACTTTCCCTCCTCTTACTAAGCATACAGCTTGAGAATGAATCTAAAATGGATGCTGTCCAGTAGGTGGGAGGGTCTGCTAGGGAGGCTGTGCTGCTAATTGGCTGGAATGTGTCTGCTGACTGTGAGGTACAGGGTCAAAGTTTACTCAATGATGGCGAATAGGGGGCGGGTCGAACCGCGCATATGTTCGCACGCCGTGGCGAACGCGAACATGCTATGTTCGCCAGGAACCGTTCGCCGGCGAACCGTTCGGTACATCACTAATTAAGAATATATACATGCTGATCTGTGACAAATGCATTTAAAAACTCATACAAATTTGTTAATGTTATTACCCTAAATGTATCCAAGATGTAGTAGTATTGTTGAAACTCTCAGCTTTTTACAGTCTGTATAATGTAGATTCTGACAAACTAGAAAATTTAAAAAATATCCCAATGGAACCCTGTACATGAGATTCCATATGAGTGACCTGCTGAGATGGGTAAATTCCTAAATTGCCAACATGCCCTAGTATAATTAAATATGAACAATGGTTGGTGGTAACCTGCACAAGTTATTTTATAATTTACACTTAAAAAGTCTCATCTCCCCATGTTTCAAATTTTCACATACCCATGTTTCTGTTGCTGCTTTTGAGTTGTTTTTTTTGTTTGTTTTTTATAATGCACAATATTTACACTTCATTTGTGTATTCTAAAATGCATTCTTTTTTGGTAACACCAAGTAGTTTACTTAGTAGTCAAACTCAAAGGCTTGCCTTACAGAGTAATGTGGGCTGCAAAAAAACCCCCAAACTTACGTTTTCATAGAAACGTAGGTTTATTTTGAAAAGCACAGTATATATATATATAAAAAGCATCCCACTGTTCTATACCCCAACACACTCCTCTACTGAAGCCCAGCCCCCCCATTACTAAATCCCCCCCTATACTAAATCCCAGCACCCCTCTCTATACTAAATCCTAGCACCTCCCTCTACTAAACCACAGCCCCTGTTTAAAAAAAACAAAAAAAAACAATATTAGCCAACAAGCAGACTCCACTCACATTGCCACTGCCAGTCTGCAACTCCGGTGTCCAGCCTCTGGTATACCCTCGATGGTGCTGTTCGCACCCTGTGCCAAAGCAAATCCTCCCACTACTCCTTGAAACCCTGTGAAGGTGGAGCACGTTGACGTCATGTCTGAATGTGATGTGACGTTGTGTGCCTCTGTGCACCTCCAGATCCTCCATTGTCCAGCCGTGGCCATCGCAACACTGACCAACACACACTCACTGACAGACAAACACACACACACACACTGACAGACACTCACACACTTACTGACAGACACACACACACACACACACACACCCTAGCTCACTGACAGACAGACAGACACATACTCAATCACTAAAAAATTAAATAAGGAAGGCACACTCCAATACTAAATACAGGCTTGCCCCAAATGGAGCTTCTTTATAAATAAGAGATAGTGCTCACTAACAAAAGGCTCTATCCCCAAAAGCCCAAATACATACAAATACAAATTGAGTAAGGAGCACAACCATAAGTATTTATATACAAAAAAATCTTTATTCAGTGGGTACACAATACTGGAATATCTCATTACATGAGAAACCAAGATATAAAGTCATATCATATTATAAAGTAACAGCCAGAACAATTCTGGATGTATATATAAACGCCAAAAGCATAATGTAAATGTAGAATATTGCATATTCTATGTTTCTATTGATTATATATGGATGTGTGGATTGACATAAGTAACAGATGGTTTAAGTCACAAGGCTTTCTTTGTCCGAGAGCTCTGGAATGTGGATTTGGGGGTTTTGTCCTTATTTGGCTAGAGCTAAATGCTGACGTTAGTATGAGCACATCTATATAGTTACAGAGGAACACAAGGTCACTCTCTGTGTTGGCTGACTCTCTCTCTCAATGTAAAGATGTAAGGATGTAAAGAACTCCAGCAATTACCATCTGCTGTTGAATGTCCATTATCCTGTAACATCATTTGTTGTTTTATTATGTATCCGTAACTAAGAATAAACCGTAAGTCAGATTGCGTATTAGTACTTTTCAATAATATAGACATATATTATTGTGGCGAGCATTTGGTCCAAGACTGTATATACAAAAGACGTATATATATCAATCAACTTAAGACAAGAAGAAATTAAGAAGAATTAACAGTGACAATCGTTCCAACTAGATTTTACAGTAAAAATAGCAAAATATCAGTACAATAGGTAGTTCAATGAGATACCAATACAATCCAATCCCACAAATATAAGTACATATAGAAAAAATACATCAAGCATACTAGACCCAGTGAGAAGCAGGGACGGAGTCAATCACCAAAGCACCCCCAACGTTTCGGCAAAAATGCCTTTATCAAGGGAGCCTCAGACACACACACACACACAGTCACTGACAGACACACACACACTTACTGACAGACACACACTTACTGACACGCAGACACACACACACTGACAGACAGACACACACACAATCTTGCACACACTTACAAATCATTTTATTTACTGCTCCTTGCCTTTGGGAGTTGGTGTGGGGCCTCTCCCTGGGATCAGTTTAGTGATGCTGGGCTGAAATAACATCATATACCTCTGTGTTCCTCCAGGTCCTCCATTGTCCAGCCACGGCCATCGCAACATGCATTCACTGACAGACTCACACACACACACACACACACTGACAGTCACTCACACACTTACTGATAGACACACATTGACACACTGACACACAAACACACACACACACTGACAGACACACACACATACACTCACACACACACACTCATAGTCACAGTCATGTCATGAAGGGATGCTGCCCTGAGACAGCACTATCCCTTTAAATATGGGAACCAATTTAGCAAAGAATAAAGGCAAGGACACAATGAATAGAATAAATCAAGAAATATATATTAAAGGGAACCAAAGGACAAAGGATAACAAAACAATATGTAATAAATATATACAAAGCCACAGAATAATAATATTTACAATAAATCAGGATAACCACAAATTGGACAGGCAGAGTATACTTAAATAGTCCTTTGGTATAAATAATGTATTTGGGCAGAATTGTGCAGCCACCACAGAAATAGGTGGGACACAGATCCAGAGCCACAAAACAAATATATGGCACCAGGAAACAAAGCCCTAAGCAGGACAAACAAACAAGGCTGGAGGGTCAGGATCAATGGAAATACGGCAGGAGACAGGAACATTGAACCATAACACAGGATCGGGAGGCACAGGAACGCAGAAGCAGGAGGACACGGGAACACAAGACATGAAAACTCAGGACCAGGAAACACAGGACACAGGATGAAGAAGCGAAGAGTCAGAATCTCAGGAACCAGGAACCACGGAACAAGAAACAGGAGACAATGATCTGACAAGAAGTGAGGGGAGAAACTAGACTATATAGGTGCTAAACAAGGACCAGGTGAAGTGCTAATGAAAATAAATTAGGAACAGTGCCAAACAGTGATAGTGGTGAGTGTGGGTACTGCACGAGGGCAAATCAACTAAGGAGTGTCGTGACACACACTCACTGACAGGTAGACACACACACACACTGACACACACACACACTCACTGACAGACAGACAGACACACACACTGACAGACACACACACACACTGACAGACACACACATTTACACAATCTTGCACACACTCACAAATCATTTTATTTATTGTTCTCTACCTTTGGGAGCTGGTGTGGGGCCTCTCCCTGGGGTCAGTTTAGTAATGCCTGGCTGGAATGACGTCATATTCTGGCAAAATATAAGTACCATAAATGCACCTGGCATAACTACAGTGGGCACGCAAGGGAGCAGTGAGGAGCAGGAAGAATACAGTGAGCTCCCTCGCTGCCGCCAGCGACCTCTTCTCACGGTCGGATACATTTATCAGTGTAGGCATCTGCAATGTGGAGAGCAGGTGCCAACTCTGCCTTAACATGTCAAACTCGCAGCTCGCTGTGCCGCAAAGATAGCCGTGAGTTTGACATGTTTGCTGTAAGGTGCTATAACCATTTTATCTAAATGAATTGGTTATAGTACCTGGTGTTGTCCCTCCATCCAGTTTAACACTAATTCAGGGTACCTGGACACCCACAACGATACCAATTAATGCCAGCAATGGGTGTTCGGATTGGGTGAAAGCAATCAGCTGACACTTTCACCCACTCACAACCACCCATTGCTGTTCAATGAGTAGTTGCGATTGGGTGGTTAGCCTGAACAGCAGATTGGGTGAAAGTGTCAGCTGATTCTTAATTAGTTTGAGCAGTACGGGGCGGATGGGCTGCTGGTGACTCTTGTACAGCAATAAAACATTCAAAATGGTTTAACCCAGGATGGATGGACAACACCAGGGGACAACACTACTTTGACCTCTTTAATTAGGTGAAGCAATTACAGTAGATACAGTGTTCCATTAAATGAAACTGTCATAAACTTTTTTGTCATCTAATAAAAGTTTTGACTTTTTTTTTTTAAATCCTGTGTGAAAAATCTTAAGCAGGGAAGATTCTGGATCCAAACCTGTCATTGTAGAAGACAGCTAGAAGGTGTACAAAGAATATAAAGCATAATATTAAAGCCAACCAGGAACCAAATATAAGCCAATTTGTGTCTCATCAAGGGCATTTAGTAAACAGAAGTGTGGGGGCCCTTTCCAATCATGCAGTTATCAGCCGATCATTATATGCTTCCTCGTCTGCTTTGAGGCCTCAATTATCGTGGCTGCTCAGGGCTACCCTAGCTTACAAGGATCACAACGGGAACTGATTTTGTTTCCTTCTCTAAGCAGCCGCCATTATCACTGTCTCAGAGCAGTTCAATTAGTCTCAAAATGTAGGTTGAAGTTGTCAAGTTGGGTCTATAAATCAATTTTATAACTGTAGCTAGTTTACTAATTCAGTTTTCAGTTCACCACAATTTCACATTTAATGAATAAACTCATCTGTGGTTACTTAACACTTCAAATTAATATTATTTTATTAAGAGTTATCTTGTAAAAATGTGATATATTATTTTAATGTGTTTGTGTCATTTTGTAGAGGAAAACACCACCAATAAATTAGAATTGGTGGTTAGGAATTCTGTACTTTTAATATATTTAAAGACAAGTATTACTATCTCTTGGGGCCTTCTGAAGTTTTGAACAAGCAATTCCAGTCATTATGGAAGTATAAGTGAAAATAAATCCATGCCAGCATTTGATTCATTATTTAACATTACACTGATTGCTTTTTTAGAGTTTGGTTTAAGAGTTTTTTTTTCCCACAAGGAGCAATAGCAGAGATAAAGGTACATCCATTTTAAACTGTTCCTTTTGAGGCAGAGATAAAGAGAACTCTGCAGTTTTGTTGTGTTGCAGCAATAAATTATAGCCATAAAGCAGACTGGTAGAACTCACAATGGAGGCCATCTTTAATGAGCCCTAGAAATATAATTTTCCTTCAAATTTTGCCCATGATAGAGAACTACTGGAGAGTTGAACTGTAAGGTATGTGACCAGGATATTAAAAGCAAGACAAAGGTGATTTGTACAGAAAGAGAACTCATTTTTGGACTCCGCTAGCAGCCTTTTTGGCAGAGCAATCAGAAAGACTTATATAAGATATAATTTCAACACTGCTGAAATATATTTGTCTTTGGTACATTGCAGGCCTAACACATTGCTAATGCACTCCTGCCAAATTACTCCAGGTCAATAGTATAATAATGACCATGCTCTGCCTTTGTGCTGATTTTTTAGTCTTTAATAAGTTTACAACAGTAGCGTAGTGCATAGGAATACAGAATGTGAAAAAAATGACTTAGTATCTCTGACTGTAAATTACATGTGCCATGTTTAGATGGGCTAAAAAAAGGCAATATTTAGTTAATATTTCTTGAGCAGAGTGGATGTTGACTATGTTATAGAGAAACATTATGTAATAATTTCATTTAAGATAAAAAAAAAAAAATTATGCGCTAATGCTTTGTAATCAGAAATATTGTGTGAGAAAGATCTATTGATAATTTGGGTAACTCACTAAAGCGAGTGTGTAGCGGATGGCACTGGACTGGTCAAATTGTTTCTCCCACATAACTCCCGAACCTCTGGTCCGATCTGGGTGAATTTTGAGTATGTTAGCCACCCAGATCAGGGCTACCAGGGGGTACCACTTAGACCATTGTAGCCCACAGTTTTAGGGTACATCCAGAAACCGGGGAAAACTGTAACAGAGATAAGTGGATTAAGTGTCACACTGAGGGGAGGAGCTGTATGGGAGGTAACTACTGTACTATTGGCTACTGTCCCAATTATTGTAAATCCCTGCCTTGCATGGGAGAAGCCTTTATAAGGAATCTGTGTGATTAAAAGTTCAGTTCTGCTCCTGATGCTGTGTGTTGTCCAGTCATTGGGATTGAGATTGGGATATTGTTGGAGTGTTTTGCCTGCTGGAAATATTACCTTCTGGATTTGTAATACTTGTTCCTGAGCCTTACTGGGATCTAAAGTGGAGATAAGCTGTGTAAGAGCAGCTCTCCGCTACATTGGTTGGCAGTGCTGGGATCCAGACTCACAAGGACTAATGGAATTCGGATGGAGAGTGATTATTCTAAGCTAAAAAGATCCACACTAAAAGACCCAATAGAAGCAAGAGGTATTGCAGCAAGCAACAAAAGAAAAGCAACTCTCATTGCAGAGGTTATGGCAGAAACAGTGGAGTTCAGCAGATGGATCGGAACAAGAGGAATTTCAAAGGCAGCTACAATTTAGGCTGGCCTTCTATGGAGAAAATCCAACGGCGGATATTATCTCCAGGATGATGATCGAGGTGCAGGAGTTTATAATGCGCCAAAGACCACCACAAACCACAGAGAGAAACACAGCAACCACTACCAACACAGAGGGTAAGACAAAAATACCTTACCAAGCTTTTTAAACTTATGTGGAGGCAGAGGAGGACATAGATGCATTCCTCCAAGATTTTGAGAGACTGTGTGCACTGCATAATATTAGTCCAGAAGAGTGGGTACCCATTTTAGCAGGTCGGCTAACTGGGAGGGCAGCTGAGGCTTACAGAACGGTACCAGACGAGGAGATTTGGAACTACCTCAGGGTAAAAGAGGTTATTCTGGCTAAATATGCCATCATGCCAGAAGCATACCAGAGGCGATTCAGAGAGCTGAAAAGGAATGAGAAGGACTCACATGTTGAATGGGCTTGCAAGCTGCACAGGGCCGCCCTCGGATGGGTACAGGCTAACAAAGCTCGGTCCATGGAGAACTTATTGCAAATGTTACTATTAGAACAATTTTATGATGGGATCCAGACCGATGTACAGGAATGGGTGACGGACCGCAATCCAACCTCCCTCACAGAGGCAGCTAAGAAGGCGGATGACTACTTGGATGCCCGCAGACAACAAAAACCTGCCCCATCAAGACAGTGATCCGACCCGTAGGGGGAAGCAGCCAACCCCCCAACACAGCAACGCCACCTCGACAACTACCTCCTTATCCACCAGCCGCCACACAACAGAGGTTAAGGGCACCCAGCTCTGTGCAATGCCACCAGTGACAGAGGTGGGGACACTATAAACGA
Source organism: Pelobates cultripes (assembly GCA_933207985.1). Lineage (NCBI taxonomy): Eukaryota > Metazoa > Chordata > Amphibia > Anura > Pelobatidae > Pelobates > Pelobates cultripes. The sequence goes on from OW240914.1 coordinate 188,267,330, forward strand.
GAGTGTACCAAACTAAAAGACCGCTCCACCTGGATCCGTCCAGGCCTACCTCCACCACCTCGAGCAGCTGCCCACTGCTACCAATCGGAGACACCAACTCCATATGACTCGGCAATTCCCATCACTACTTAGAACAATGGGAAGTGTTACATGAAGCAGACCCCATACAAGCGAATGCAGACAACCGTCAACATCATTGACAAACTGTCTACCTAGAGGGGAAAGCGGTCCAAGGGCTCCGCGACTCTGGGGCCACCATCACTCTGGTCAAAAGTCACCTTGTACCCAATCAAGCCAAGACCAGCCGAACTGTGGCAGTCAGGGTAGCCAGGGGAGCAGTATACCGGCTACCCACAGCCCGGGTACATTTACATTGGGGAGTGGGATTTGGGAATGTGGAAGTTGGGTTAATGCCACAATTGCCAGTGGAGGTTTTGCTGGGGAATGATCTGGGCAAATTCACTTCTGCTTTTGAGCACCAGGCACCAGCAACCGGAGAAGCACACCCAGTTGTTACTCGACAACAGGCCCGCACCCAGGACTACAACACACTCCCAGAGGTCCAGGTAAGAGATCCTTCCCCTGCCTTAGAGTGTATCCCCTGGGCTCCCCCTACCGAATTTGCGGCCGAGGTGATCACTGACCCCACATTACAGGTCTATAGAGACAAGGTCACTTCAGACCAAACTGGGGGGGCGAAAGATTTGTATGGGATAACCAGTTGCTGTATAGGGAGTCTGACAAGCAGGTAGCTGGATCAGACCCGATAGTCATGAGGCAGCTAGTGGTACCGATCTGAGTGCGACTGACCCCCAAATGTCTATCTGGACATTTGGGGGTCAGTCGCACTCGGCACAGACTGACCCAAAGTTTCTTTTGGCCGGGAGTTAGCCAGGAAGTCCGTAGGTACTGCAGTACTTGTGACATGTGTCAACGGGTAGGGAAAAGAGGGGACCGGCGGAAGGCAAAACTGCACCCGCTACCCATAATTGAGGAGCCATTCAGTAGAGTAGCTGTAGATTTAATAGACCCCCTGCAGAGACCAAGCCCTTCTGGTAAAAAGTATATTTTAACAGTAGTAGACTATGCCACCCGATATCCATAGGCGGTGGCTTTGACTAACATCCATGCAGAAACAGTGGCTGAGGCCCTGATGCATATTTTTTCCAGGATGGGGTTACCCAGGGAGATCATCTCGGATCAGGGCACCCAGTTCACTGCGGAAGTTACCCAACACCTCTGGAAATTCTTTGACATCAAACCTATAATCAGTGCTCCATACCATCCCCAGACCAATGGGCTATGTGAGCGGTTCAATGGGACATTGAACCTTCGCAGACACCCATAGGGACTGGGAGCGATTCCTGCCCCATCTCCTGTTCGCGTACAGGGAGGTGCTGCAGGAATCAACCGGGTTCCCCCCATTTGAATTACTATTCGGGCAGAGGGTAAGAGAACCCCTTGACCTGATTAGAGAGCACTGGGAGGGAGACCGGAGCGCAGATGGTACCCCCATCATACCATATGTGCTGGCGTTCCAAGATCGTCTGGAAGCATTAACTAAGTCTGTAAGGGAGAACCTCCAGGCAGCTCAGACTCGCCAGCGCACATGGTATGATTGGGGCGCCAGGGACCGTAGCTTCCAGGTTGGGCAGAAGGTTTTAATTTTAAAACCTGTCGGACTTGATAAGCTACAGTGATGGAGCAAAGATGTGACACCACCTATATAATTGGCCCCTGCGCCGAAACCGGAGGGCGACGCATGATCCATGTGAACATGATGAAGCCCTACCAGGAACGTTCAGACGAGGTAAAAGCCATTTGTGCCCCCTCCTCTGAGGAGTTCGACAACCTTCCCCTCCCAGATCTGCTGGGGGACGGTCGGGGGATCTAGGGGAGGTTACGCTGGGGGATCGGTTGAGCCCACAGGAGCGTACTGAGGTACAACAATTATTAAAGGAGAAACAAGATACATTCTCCATCCATCTAATTGTTGGCGGTGCTTACACCCTGATGGCTCTATGTTTCATATATGGTGGACCTGCCATCGAATTAAGTCTCTATGGACTATTACATTTGAATTTATAAATAGAATTGGAGGTACACATTTGGAACACAAACCGGAACACAAACCGTTTTTGTTTGTCTTATCTATAAAGTTTTTAAGGCTGTTTTTGGACCACGATATCCCCTTTATGGGCTATTAATGTTAGTATATTATCGTGTAATTAACGGCTTATTTCTGATGTAATTTGAAATAGATTAATATACCTTTGTATGTCTAATGGGGATAGGAGTCCTTATTTTTTCTGTAAGGTTCCTTTCCCCAGATGTTGTTATGTCTATTAATATTTTCATAAAAAAATCTAATAAAAAGAAACTAAATAAAAAAAGATACATTCTCCAATATACCTGGGTACACCCCTCTGGCCACTCACTGGGTAGAATTCCCAGGGCAACTTTCCATGCACCAGACGCCTTGCCGCATCCCTGAAGCGGTAAGGGAGAAAATGCGCAAGGAGATCGACGAGATGCTCCAACTGGGGGTGATTGAGCAGTCAGATAGCCCCTGGGCCTCCCCTGTAGTCCTCGTACCTAAGCGGGATGGCACGACCCGCTTCTGCGTGGACTACCGGGGGTTAAACGAAAAGACCGTATCTGACGCATATCCTATGCCCCGGATAGATGAATAGTGATGTCGCGAACGTGAATTTTTCGGTTCTCGGACGGCGAACACGAACTTCCGCAAATGTTCGCGAACCCGACGAACCGGCGAACCGCCATAGACTTCAGTGGGCAGGCGAATTTTAAAACCCACAGGGACTCTTACTGGTTGAAGGGGGGGGGGAGACCTACTCTCCTCCCCCCCCGGCCCCCACCCCTGGGCGGCCGGTGGGGGCCGTAAAGATAATGAGTGGGGGACCTACTGTCCCCCCCCGGCCCCCACCCCTGAGCGGTGGGTGGGGGCCCTAATAACAATAAGGGGGGGACCTATTGTCCCCCCCCGCGGCCCTAATAACAATAAGGGGGGACCTATTGTCCCCCCCGGCCCCCACCCCTGAGTGGTGGGTGGGGGCCCTAATAACAATAAGGGGGGACCTATTGTCCCCCACCGGCCCCCACCCCTGAGCGGTGGGTGGGGGCCCTAAAATGAAAAATAAGGGTGGGACCTATTGTCCCCCCCGCCCCCACCCCTGCGCGGCTGGTGGGGGCCATATTGATAATGAGGGGGGGGGACCTACTGCCCCCCCCGGCTCCCACCCCTGCGCAGCGGGTGGGGGCCATATTGATAATGAGGGGGGACCTACTGCCCCCCCCCGGCCACCACCCCTGCATGGCGGGTGGGGGCCATATTGATAATGAGGGGGGGGACCTACTGTCCACCCCCCCTCCGGCCCCCACCCCTGGGCGGCGGGTGGGGGCCATAAAGTTAATGAGGGGGGGGACCTACTGTCCTCCCCATCACCGGCCCCCACCCCTGGGCGGCGGGTGGGGGCCATAAAGACTAATGGGGGGGGGAGCTACTTTCCTCCCCCCCGGCTCCCACCCCTGGGCGGCGGGTTGGGGCCACAAAGATAATGAGGGGGGACCTACTGTCCTCCCCTCCCGGCCCCCACCCCTGGGCTGCAGGTGGGGGCCATAAAGATAATGAGGGGGGGACCTACTGTCCTCCCCCCCGGCCCCCACTGTTTAATAGACATGCCCCTACTCGCGGTATTGCGAGTAGGGGCACAATTTACTAATACTAATAGGGGGCGGACCGAACATCGCATATGTTCGCCGTCGGTGGCGAACGCGAACACGCTATGTTCGCCAGGAACTATTCGCCAGCGAACCGTTCGGGACATCACTATAGATGAACTGTTAGACCGGATGGCCAGAGGCCAATACCTCACGACCATTGATCTGTGTAAGGGGTATTGGCAGATCTCCCTGGCCCCGGACGCCATCCCTAAGTCCGCCTTTGTCACCCCATTCGGCTTGTACCAATTTAAGGTGATGCCGTTTGGGATGAAAAACGCACCGGCTTCCAGAGGATGGTAGACCGGCTCCTAGATGGGTTTCAAGATTACACCTACGCTTATTTAGATGACATTGCTATCTTTAGAAATACCTGGCAGGAACATCTGGCCCACATAGGAGCAGTGTTAGATAGAATCCGTGAAGCTGAATTAACCTTGAAACCTGCTAAATGCAGTATAGGTATGGCTGAGGTACAGTACCTCGGACACTGAGTAGGTTGCGGGAAGCAGAGGCCTGAACCCTCAAAGGTAGAGGCCGTAGCACAGTTGCCGACCCCCAGGACAAAAACCCAAGTCCTTGCTTTTCTAGAGACCGCCGGGTATTACAGGAAGTTTGTGCCCAACTATAGCGCTCTGGCCAAACCCCTTACTGACCTTACCCACAAAAACCTTCCCCGCCAAGTAACCTGGACCCCGGAGTGTGAGCAGGCATTCCAACTGTTGAAAAATGCACTTATCAATGCCTCCGTCTTGGCCACTCCCAATCTGACTAAACGTTTTCTTGTTCACACAGACGCTTCTATGTTTGGATTGGGGGCAGTATTAAGCCAAGTCGGGCCCGATGGCGGAGAACATCCCGTAGCCTACATCAGCCGGAAACTATTACCTAGAGAAGTGAGCTACGCCACCATCGAGAAGGAGTGCCTGGCTGTGGTGTGGGCCTTAAAGAAATTACAACCCTATCTATATCGACAGTCCTTTTCCCTGCTCACGGATCCCAACCCGTTGGTATGGTTAAACCGGGTGGCGGGGGACAATGCCCGGCTTCTGCGCTGGAGTTTGACGCTGCAGCCGTTTGACTTTAACATCCAGTACTGCCCGGGAAAACAGAATGGCAACGCTGACGGGTTGTCCAGACAAACTGACCTTGAAAAATGATCCGCGAGCTGCCCAGACATCCCCAAGCCGATCCGTGTTGGATCAGACTGTGTATGCCGGCTTGTGGGCAAGGAGCAGCAGTGTAGCGGATGGCACTGGACTGTCATCAAGGGTTATGTTTAAAAGACAATTCGTGTGTTTTTTTTTCCTGTATGATTAAAATTGTATGTAGGATTTGTATGTTTGTTCGGTAGTTTCATCCGTATTCCATACAAATGAAAACTACTGAACCAGTAGACTACCCCAGAGAGAAGTTGGGATCTAAAGTGGAGATAAGCTCTGTAAGAGCAGCTCTCCGCTACAGAGTGTTGTCATAAATTTAAAGGGAATTTAAAGTGAATTTAAAGTGAATTTCAAATTTGAGGCCAAAGTAGCCAAACTGGAAGCATTGCTGTCTTTGATTCTTCACATTACGCAAAAGAAAAAAACAAAAAAAAAACAGTTGATTTTCCAAAGTGGAATGAATATAAAACAACTTTTAATACATACAAAAACCAAAACAAATGTTAAAGTGAAATATTTGAGTGTTTTATTAAGTTGGTCTAGTCCAGTGGTTCCCAAACCAGTCCTCAAGACACCCCTGCCAGGTAAAAACCCAATTGGGTAAACCGTAAACAAAAAATATACTTAAAATCTCCAATACATTTTTCGGCAAATTTGGCTTCACACCTATCCAACTGAGGAAGCCGAATTTGGCAAAACGCGTATTGGAGATTTTAAGTATGTTTTTTGTTTACTGTTTACCCATTATTTAACAATAAATAGTCTCTATTTAATCACCATTATATTTTATTTTATTACCATCACTTTGGAACCCCAGCTATATACAGAGGGTGCTGGATCCACAGGCGCATACCACCAGAGCCAAGTGTCCACTTTTGGCTCCACCTTTGTGAGTGATTCCAATAATCTTCTTTTACAATTTGATTGTCGTACAGACTTACACTATTGGTTTCTTTTATATGTTTGCATTTTAGATCTTATTTCTACATATTATACATGGAAGAATTGTATGTATAATATCTTTGTTTATTGTGCTCCACTCCCAACTGTATTACTTTCCAGTGTAAGGGAGAGACTGCTTAAAAAGCTTCTCTGTGAAGTCTCATAGGACGTAAAAATATGATAAATCATACCTGAACTATCCCTCACGATATTGATTGGTTATAGATTACCTGCTGAGTGTTTAAAGTTGGATAATGGTCTAAAACTGGCAGTGGAGGTGATGGGTGTTTATCACCTAAACTGTGAATTGTGTTGCTAATGTTAGAGCAAGCCGATCTGTGATGAATACATAAGATATCCATATATAATGGAAAAATGTTGTTACTTTTGTGAGGGGTTATTACTGGGTACAATTACATGTGAGATATATGGGTGGATGCAATGTGTTTGTGTTGTCACGAAAAGTGTGACTTTGGAGTGCATTCTGGTGCTCATGGCAGTTCCTTTAATATCTTATGTATCTCTTTATTTTTAAGGTATATTTCAAAGTCCATGCCTTTTTTTTTTTTTTAAATTACAAAATTACATAAGGTAATATGTCTGGTATGCAAGATCATGCCTCCTAACTGTAAAGTTCGGGTTCGTACCGAACATTAGGGTTTTGGACCATGGACTCGAACACGGACATATCACTGTATCGGTGTTCGTCGATTTAATGGCGCGTTTTGAAAGCAAGCGTTTGACTTGGCATGGCTGTGATTGGCCAGTGCAGCATGTGACCCAGCCTCTATATATAAGCTGGAGTCGCGTAGCGCCGCACGCACATGAGGTCTTATTAGTGTAGGGAGAGGATGCTGCCGCTGATACAGCGCAGTTGTAAAAATTCTAATTTTCTGGGTGCTAATCTGCTAAATAGTAAATGTTGGGGCCTGCTCTTCGTATATGAGAGTCAAATAGAAGCGTCAAATAGTGCGCTTACTGCGCAATTGTAAACATTCTAATTGTCTTGCTCCTAATCTGCTGCTTACGTTAGCGTTTTAAAAAGTAAAAAAAAAATTTTTTTATTGGTACTAAATAGTATATTTGGGGTGTTCACTTCATATCTGAGAGTCAAATTGAAGCGTCTAATAGTGTGCTTACAGCGCAGTTGTAAAAATTCTAACTGTTTTCCTGCTAATCTGCTAAATAACACATTTTGGGGCGTGCACTTTATATTTGAGAGTCAAATCGAAGCATCTAATAGTGTGCTTACAGCGCAGTGGTAAACATTCTTATTTTCTGGGTGCTAATATGCTAAATAGTACATTTTGTGGTCTGCTCTTCATATCTGAGAGACAAATAGAAGCGTCTAATAGTGTGCTTACAGCGCAGTGGTAAAAATTCTAATTTTCTGGGTGCTAATCTGCTAAATAGTATATTTGGGGTGTTCACTTATATCTGAGAGTCAAATCGAAGCGTCCAATAGTGTGCTTACAGCGCAGTTGTAAAAATTCTAATTGTTTTGCTGCTAATCTGCTAAATAGCACATTTTGGGGCCTGTTCTTCATATCTGAGAGTCAAATAGAAGTGTCTAATAGCGTGCTTACAGCGCAGTGGTAAACATTCTTATTTTATGGGTGCTAATCTGCTAAATAGTAAATTTTGTGGCCTGCTCTTCATATCTGAGAGTCAAATAGAAGCGTCTAATAGTCTGCTTACAGCGCAGTGGTAAAAACTCTAATTTTCTGGGTGCTAATCTGTTAAATAGTACATTTTGGGGCGTGCACTTCATATCTGTGAGTCAAACAGAAGCGTCTAATAGTGTGCTTAAAGCACAGTTGTAAAAATTCTAATTTTCTGGGTGCTAATCTGCTAAATAGTACATTTTGGGGCGTGCACTTCATATCTGAGAGTCAAACAGAACGTCTAATAGTGTGCTTACAGCGCAGTGGTAACAATTCTAATTTTCTGTGTGCTAATCTGCTAAATAGTACATTTTGGGATGTTTACTTCATATCTGAGAGTCAAATCAAAGCGTAACTTTGATTCGAATTTACTGCATCTGTCACTTGTAATATTGTTTCACACCTACAACACTTGTTACACAGATCTAAGTGATAGAAAACAGATTTATATTTTCTACACTAGAAACTACCAGATAACAAGCTGCTATATTTAAAACAGTTATCAATAGCTAAGAGGTACTTAAACAATATTGTAATTCTGGGGCAATACCCTCACAAGTCAAACTGAGGGGTCAGTTTATAGGGAAAACTGTTGCCTGGATACAATTCTAAAATAATTTCCATATGTCCTTTGCAGACTTTACATGCTGGAAAAAAAACAAGTGCCAGCTACTGTGGCTTTCTGCAGTGTGCATACTGGCCCGCAGTGCAGGGTTGAGGAGTAGGTGGAAGATGATGTGGAGGATGATGAGGTCCTAGACCCTACATGGAATCAAGGACATGCGAATGACGTCTGCAGTTTGGAGGAAGAGGCGCTGGTCGCACAGAGGCACCAGAACAGCACAAGAGGGAGCAGGGTGCAAAAGCGGAGCAGCCGTCCCATAAGGTTCATCGGCATGTATTAGCTAGAAAATTACTAGTTATCCAAGTAATACATGTAGCGATCAAAGGATCCATAATAGAGTTGAGCGAACCCGAAGTGCAAAGTTCGGGTTCGTATCAGATATAACGATCCATTCGTAGTTTCACAGTCAGGTGACCAGGACCCAGACACTGTCTGGGCGGCGGTCAGACGACCGCACACCCCCTGGTGTTGAGCACCAGCGTTTGTGCGGCCATATACTAGGACCCTGATACAGCTTCAGTAAAAAGAGTACTGGATACCTGAAGCCATCACCAGACTGATCTGGTCTTGGAACAGGATGTGACATTCACTGTAGCGGCGTTGTAACCCTGCTGCTGCTCGCTTGTCTGCGCTGCAGCGTAACTTCGGCCCTCCCTCTCACCGACTCATGAGACTGTGCAAGCAGCTGCAACAAACACGGGTCAGTGGCTTTGCACCAGACTTCCCTCCAATTGATCAGAGTTATAGGATTTCAAGTGGACTCATTACAATCACAGGGCCTCTAAAGAGTCGTGTATTGTTATTTGTCGTCACTAGCCTGCTGCCTTCCTTGCATGTGATAGCCATTTCTCAGGGTCCCTGTACGGAATGGAACCCTGATTCCCCATTACCCGTGGTCACCATGGTATGCGCAGAAACTGGCATCAAAAGTTGATATGGATGACATCCGCATGCAAAGTCGCCACCAAGGGGATGTGCGATTGGCCCGAGGTTCTCTAGAGTCAACAAAGTGCCTGCGCAACTATAATGTCAACAGCTACTCTGCAGAACAGAGTTGTCTTTTTTTATATGGCCCAATATTTTTGGGGCTACCCCAATTAAAAAATATATATATATATAAAAAACAGTGTTGGCTACCTCATCCTCCTTCTCCACCGCTGCTTCCACCTCCACCGTGGGCTACCACAATAAAAATTTTTTTTTAAAAAACCCCATAAAAAACAGTGTTGGCTACCTCATCCTCCTCCTTCACTGCCGATTCCACCTATACTGCCTCCTAAACCTATGGGTCACGTAGTATAAACTATGTACACATTAGCAGAGGCTTGTAAAGGCCTTTTCTCCATGCATCAGGAGTTGAGCATTTCTCCATGCATCAGAACTGCAAGAAATGCACCGCAGGCCGCAAATGTTTCTTTTTTTGTATGTCCCAATATTTTGTGGGCTACCACAATAATAAAAAAAAACAACATAAAAAACAGTGTTGGCTACCTCATCCTCCTCCTCCACCGCTGCTTCCACCTCCACGGTCACCGCCTCCTCAACCTATGGGTCACGTAGTATAAACTATGTACACATTAGCAGAGGCTTGTAAAGGCCTTTTCTCCATGCATCAGGAGTTGAGCATTTTTCCATGCATCAGAACTGCAAGAAATGCACCGCAGGCCGCAAATGTTTCTTTTTTTTGTATGTCCCAATATTTTGTGGGCTACCACAATTAAAAAAAAACAAAATCAAACATAAAAAAACTGTATTGGCTACCTCATCCTCCTTCTCCACTGCCACGGTCACCGCCTCCTCAACCTATGGGTCACTTAGTATAAACTATGTACACATTAGCTGAGGCTTGTGCATGGCTGATGCATGGCCTTTTCTCCATGCATCAGGAGTTGAGCATTTCTCCATGCATCAAGACTGCAAGAAATGCACCGCAGGCCGCAAATGTTTCTTTTTTTGTATGTCCCAATATTTTGCCGGCTACCACAATAAAAAATAAAAAAAAACAAACATAAAAAACAGTGTTGGCTACCTCATCCTCCTCCTCCACCGCCGCTTCCACCTACACTGCCACGGTCACCGTCTCCTCAACCTATGGGTCACTTAGTATAAACTATGTACACATTAGCAGAGGCTTGTGAAGGCCTTTTCTTCATGCATCAGGAGTTGAGCATTTCTCCATGCTTCAGGACTGCAAGAAATGCACCGCAAATGTTTTTTTTTGTATGTCCCAATATTTTGGGGGCTACCCCAATTAAAATAAAAAAATATATATATAAAAACAGTGTTGGCTACCTCCTCCTCCTCCACTGCCACTTCCACCTACACTGCCATGGTCACCGCCTCCTCAACCTATGGGTCACATAGTATAAACTATGTACACAATAGCAGAGGCTTGTGAAGGCCTTTTCTCCATGCATCAGGAGTTGAGCAATGAGAATACCCTGCACTCCAACCCTCTCTCAAATGAATAATTCTGGTGATCCTCCTGACAGCCATGCTTTAGATTTTGATTTATGTTCTTCCAAAGCTAAAATCAAAGATTCCATCTAGTGCTATTTTATGGCTCAGCTGCAGTTTTCATTTTTATTTTATTTTAAGTGATTTCCCTATCCACATTTGTTTGCAGGGCACTTACCCTACTCCTACCCCCATTTTACTTGCTTTTGCAGCTCTTTAGCCCTTTCCAGGAGTTTTTAGAGGCATTTTTGTGGCCAAAAGTTCGGGTCCCCATTGACTTCAATGGGGTTCGGGGTCAAGTTCGGGGTAAAGTTCGAGACCTTTTTTCAAAGTTCGTCCGAACCCGCCCGACCCGAACATCCAGGTGTCTGCTCAACTCTACTCCTAACCATTCCAAATTCAGCTGTAAAGTCCTAATTTTCAGGTCCTTTCTCCCTTAGTTCCCATGTGTCCCACTTTTGGGGGCACCAGGGAACTGTCCCCAACATTCATAGCACTAGTGCAACAATAGATCCTCTTGCACTATGATCAGGGCACTAGGATCCCGCAGAGAGAACTGAAATTGTGCTCCCTGCAGGGACTGACCTCAGAGGGCCGACCTTCATCTGGACAGGCAGTATGGCATGCATTCACGCCAAGCTGACCTGCCGTTAACTCGTGCAGACACTTACCCTTTCTGGGTGGGTGTGCCCCTTTAGGGGCAAAGCTAGTGACACAAACACGTCACTGGTCCACCCCCTTTACCTCCCTTCCACAGGAGTACTGACTTGCAGGATGCCAGAATTGGAGGTATGCAAGATGGATGTCCACTGCAACCATATTTAGCTGGTTTTGTGTTTTTATCTCTGTCATCTACCAATTAAAACATAAATAAATATTATAATAAGACATACCTTAAAATAAATATATAATCATGCTTGATACCAAAGTGGCAAAGTCATGTGATTCTATCTTATTTCTTATGTTTAAAAAAAGAAAAATAATCTTGGATATTCAACTTATTTTTGAACGTATCTTATATATTCATCAAAATCCCCTCACTATATTACAAAAAATCCTTGCAATTCCTGACCTTATTGTAAGAAATTCTTACATTCATTGAAGGTGAATTATTCTTTCTGCTTATCATAAGAAATGACTTTGTGCTTCATTTAAAGCCCAGCATATTGACCTTGAATATATTGTTATTATCTCTCTTAGCTTCATGTAGATACATCGTTCTTTTGTGTGAGCAAATGCAATTTGTAAAGCATAACTAAAGCTAAACCTGTGCTTGATTCTTATTCACTATTTTTGCTACATGAACCAAATATTTAATAGAAATTCATTTTCACTTTCAGGACTGTTACAAAAAGTCCTTGTCCTCAAACATATTATGCAAACTATTTATTTTGGTAGATCTTGTATAACAGTTAACAGCCTGTAAACTAAGTTTTAGAATATTTTTCCTTCAATCTTACACATTGTTCAACAAACACTAATGGTTTCTAAGCATGTACCACGAATATTGTGTTGTGTTGATGCGACAGCCAGTATGCAAAATATATGCAAATATAGCCTTGTGAGAGAAAAAAGACACTTCTAAATTGAAGTCCTATTAGAGCTCAACTATTTTGGCCTAAATTATGATAGTTGGTTGCCATCTCATTGTAACGCTGGGCTCACTGTTTCTCACTCCTATCTTTAAAAGTTTAATCAGCAATTTTTTATTCCATCTGATTTGGATCTTGCTTGTAAAGTAAGTGCTCTTGTAGTCAGGGCTGGATAAACATAAGGGCTAATGGAACTGAAGCTCCAGGCACATGGTATAGGCCCAGCAATAAAAATAAATAAATATAATTCCTGGCTAATCATGGCAGCATATACAAATGGGTTAGCTCCGCCCCCTACAGCTGACAGGACAGGAAAAACAAAGAATCTTTAAAATTAGGGATACATCCAATGGTCTCCAGTCTATTTCCTGTCCAACAACCCTTAGAATGGGAGCATTTGCTCCCTTTACTATGGACATCTACATTATTTTTCTTTACTTTACTGTTGTAACAAATGCGCAGTTGGCACCTTAAATTGGACAATAAAAATGACGAACCTTAACCCCTTAAGGACCAAACTTCTGGAATAAAAGGGAATCATGACATGTCACACATGTCATGTGTACTTAAGGGGTTAAAGGAATTCAAACTGCGGTGGCCATCTTGGATAGGGGCAAATACTAGAAAATGCCAAAGGTATTTAAAAGCTCCCCAGACATGGGTAAGAGCTATATATATATATTTTTTGTTTGTTTTTGAATGTTTTTTTTTTCCTTTTTCATAAAATGTCGCATAATTTACAGAAATGAAACCAACAAAGTAAAATAAAATAACATAAGATAACAATAACGTTGTTATAGTAACATCAGCATCACAGTACAACACAGAACACATACAGCATTCTTTATATACATCACTGACAGTCGCCCCCTTCCGGTACCTGCTAACTGTGGAACGAACATACCCCCAAAGATCCCTTTATCCTGCTTATCCACCAATCCGCAATTGAGCTACTAAGCACCTGGAAGCACACGGACAGCACTGGCCCAGTTTGCCTATGCCTTTACATGACTCTGCAAGGAGTTATTCTATGCAATATTTCCTCATAAAATTCAGTTGTGCTTAAATAGGCTATTGTCATTACATCCTGAGGGAGTGCATATTGCTTCCAGTTACAAGGTATGCTCAATTGTGCTGCCATTTATATATGCATGACTAGCTTCCTCTGTGGACCATGTAGAGAACTCGAGAGCATATCCCAACTTGGCAAGAAGGCTATACAACCCTAGCCATATTGTGGAGGAAGTAGCCTCTTTTTATTCATAGCTCTATAATAAAGCATTAGATAAATCACAACCTGGGGATGGAGAGATTCAGAACATTCCTGTCAAATATATATATATATATATATACACACATACATATATACACACATACATATATACACTGAACAAAAGTATAAACACAACACTTTTGTTTTTGCCCCAATTTTTCATGAGCTGAACTCAAAGATCTAAGACTTTCTCTATATACACAAAAGGCCTATTTCTCTCAAATATTGTTCACAAATCTGTCTAAATCTGTGTTAGTGAGCACTTCTCCTTTACCGAGATAATCCATCCACCTCACAGGTGTGGCATATCAAGATGCTGATTAGACAACATGATTATTGCACAGGTGTGCCTTAGGATGGTCACAATAAAAGGCAGTTTTATGCAGTTTTACCCCACAGCACAATGCCACAGATGTCGCAAGTTTTGAAGGAGCGTGCCATTGGCATGCTGACTGCAGGAATGTCCACCAGAGCTGTTGCCCATGCATTGAATGTTCATTTCTCTACCATAAGCCATCTCCAAAGGCGTTTCAGAGAAGTCCCAGACTCCCAGGACTTCCACATCCAACATCTTCACCTCCAAGATCGTCTGAGACCTGCCACCCATACATCTGCTGCAGCAATCAGTTTTCATCGATAAAATGTGGGAGATGATCAGCGCAAAAGGTAAAATAAAATATACATATGGTACAAAGGCAGTATCAAGTATATAACTCTATGAATACAAAGCAAAAGACACATTATGATGCAGTACAATTGGTAGGTTAAGGGGGATATGTAAAGGTCAAGTGCACACTCACACTTTTTAGAATTGTACCAGCTCTGTTTGGAAGGCCTGGACGGAATAATCCCCATCTATGGATATATATAGAAAGTCTTCCAAGCTTGATTCCAAAGTTATGGACACATCATGTGGAAAAACACAGAAAAAATTCCAATGGTATGGTACATACACAGAAATGATATAAATGGATGAAATAATCTTACTTACGTAACCCAGAGCAATGTCCTGCTTTGGTATGAAGAGCATGAGGTGGAACAATCCCCACCCAAGGATATATGCAGGAACAAGATAAATGGTAGAAGCTGTATATATGGATACTCCACAGGTAAGTATAAAAGGTACTTTTTGTGTAAAAAAAAAAAGGCAATGTAACAGCAAATAGAGCTTTAAAGCTTGAAAGCTGCTTCTCAGAGTCTGCTTTTTAGGGAAAAGATTTTCCAACAAACGCAATTCTGTTATGTTTGATGACAGCTGACTGTTGTGCAGAGAATTCCCCCAGCACACCATATACAGACAGTTACTCAGCACTGTCCTATAGACCCACACAGTTGATCAACATGGGGGAGTATTAGATTAGGGAAGAGCAATGAGACATGAGTCCTGGTATCTGGAAATTACTTCTCGTTTGCATAACCAAAGAATTTCTGCACAAACTGTCAAAAACCGTCTCAGGGAAGCTCATCTGCATGAGATACCGTGATGAGATACTGAGGCCCATTGTTGTGCCATTGATCCACGACCATCACCTCATGTTGCTGCATGATAATGCATAGCCCCATGTTGCAAAGATCTGTACACAATTCCTGGAAGCTAAAAAGATCCCAGTTCTTGCATGGTAAGGGATGCTCTGGATCGGCATATACGACAGCATTTACCAGGTCTTGCCAATATCCAGCAACTTCACACGGCCATTGAAGAGGACCGGACCAACTTTCCACAGGCCACAATCAACAACCTGATTAACTCTATGCGAACGAGATGTGTTGCACTGCATAAAGCAAATGGTGGTCACACCAGATACTGACTGGTTTTTGGACCCCCCACAGATCCTTCAGTACAGTAAAACTGCACATTTTAGTGTGGCCTTTTATTGTGGCCAGCCTAAGGCACACCTGTGCAAGAATCATGCTGTCTAATCAGCATTTTGATATGCCACAACTGAGGCATATCAGGGAGGTGGATGGATTATCTCGGCTCACTAACACAGATTTAGACAAATTTTTGAACAATATTTGACAGAAATAGGTCTTTTGTGTACATAGAAAAAGTCTTAGATCTTTGAGTTCAGCTGATGAAAAATATGGGCAAAAACAAGTGTTTAGTTTATAATTTTGTTCAGTGTAGTGTGTGTGTGTGTGTATATATATATATATATATATATATATATATATATATTTACTGTTTCTTTCTTGTCTCTTACAGAGCTGTATTTATATCTCTGTTCTATTGAGCCTGTCATCTCTCTTATTAGGGATTTCCTTCCCTTTAGCTACTTTCTCCTCTCTCCTTGCCTCACTGTTATTACTGACTCTGTGTGTTCATGCCCACTCGGAAATTGTGGGAGACTGCCTGTTAGCCGCCTCCCTCGATTCCCTGAGCGCCAGGGGTGCGGAGTACGACTGTTGGCTCTCTTCTTGTTTACCTCGCACTCTCTACGCATGGGAATCTGACGAGGAGCCACACTACTCCTTCCTGCACCCGCAACCGGTCACTGAGGGGGGTGCGAGGGGGGAAAGAGCGGAAACGCCACATGGGAGCTGGAGCTCCTGGATATCTCTTTTGGCGCATGGTTGCCTCATGGTTACTTCCCCCTCCCCACAAAGGATATGCCTCCAGACCGGGTGCTGGTGTGTTCTGTCCCTAGGTGGGCCTAAATTTCTGTGGCAAAGTCCCCCTATCTTGACAGATTGGTGCCCATTACTGCCTGCATTCTAGGGGGATCATCAGGATACCCTCTCCCCCACCCACCCCAATTCTGGAATATCTCCCTTTGGGGTGATTAGTTTATACACTGGGGGGGTCACCTATCTAGGAGCATAGCCCCCCCTCTATGTTGGTGCTCAGTTTCCATCCCTGCTACAGCACCCAGGATTGGCCTGCTTTGCCTCTTCTCCATGACTGGCCTGCTCTGTCTGTGCCCCATGATTGGCCTGTTTTGTCTGTGCCCCAAGATTGGCCTGCTTTGTCTGTTCCATTACCACTGAGCAACCCCAGTTTGGCTATAATACACATATATTTATATACACTGCCTAGCTTGCCATTGCCATGATATTTGGGGTGCTGCCTCAGCTATTCTCCTGGTGACACTTGTTCTATTCTGCCCATAGGCGTCACACTGCAAACAGGATCTCTCCTGCTTTGGATTCCTCAGCCCAAGGCAAAGCTTTACAGGCCATTATTAATGTGGCAGTGGCTGCCTCTGTGGAGAAAGCCCTGGCTAGGGCCCTCCCACAAGTGCCACAGGACAGGGGCTCTATAGGGTCCCCCCACACGGCAGAAGAATCCGCTGATACGGACTCCCCCATGAGGAAACGGGAAAGAGCAACCAAGCGCTATTGGTAGGATGAAGGCCCTGAGCCACGCACCCTGAAGGGAAATGCTCCTTTGAAAAGCCTGTGTCAGACAGGCTCAGACTCGCCCATGCAGCTAAGAACATTCTTCAATGGGGAGGAAATTTTTTTACCTCCCCCAACCCTCTCCGTGCTAGATGAATGGTTGGCAGACCAGTCACCACCGGAAGGCCTGGCTCCCGGAGCTTCTGGATCTCTCGCATCAGGACCCACTACTCCTGCCATCCTTGCAGACACTCCTCTCAGACCCGCAAGGCAACCCTCATCCCCTCGTGGTGGACGGCTGCCTCTCCTTAGTGGCCTAGACTCTTTCAAGGGAACCTGGAATGTCGAAGACCTATCGCCGACCTGCCAACTTTTACCGAATGATACAACCATCCCTGGTCAATAAGGTGAGAGAGGAAATTCAAAACACTGGATACAGGGGCTGTAAAGGGATCAGTATTCCATTCCAGGCACCAAAGACACCAAGAGTTCCATGTGGATAAGTAACATCTCGGCTGGGACTCCTGGGCTCCTGGGACTAGGAGATGTTACTTATCCACATGGAACTCTTGGTGTCTTTGGTGCCTGGAATGGAATACTGATCCCTTTACAGCCCCTGTATCCAGTGTTTTGAATTTCCTCTCTCACCTTATTGACCAGGGATGGTTGTATCATTCGGTAAAAGTTGGCAGGTCGGCGATCTCGGTGGCTCCTGTGCCTCTCCAAGGTTCTCCCATTGGCTAAGATCTATTGGTTTGCAGACTTCTTAGGGGCATCAGACTTACACGTCCTCCATCACCTAAGTACTCCTCACTCTGGGACGTACGCACGGTCTTATCGTTTCTACAAGATTGGCCGAACAATCAAGACCTATCCCTCCGACAGCTAAGTTTGCTCTCCTGCTATGCCTCATCTCCTTTCGCAGGGTCTCCGATGTTCAGGCGTTCGATGTCGATGCGTTCTCCTTTTCACCAGAGGGAGTGACCTTCTCAGTATCTAGACATACCAAGTCGGACTTGATGGCTATTTTCTACCCATATTTCCAGGACTCACCTAAGCTCTGCTCGTTATGTGGTGATTACGACTCCTCTTCGCCCTTCTCGCTCGGGACAATTACTGTTCTCCTACGTACGACCTAACAAACTGGTCTCTTCTACAACCTTGGATCAATGGATCAGATGGTTGTTGTCTCTGGCAGGTGTGGATCCAGCTTTCAGATCACTTTCAGTTAGGGGTGCGGCGGCATCTGGCACCCTATTGGCTGGCGCTTCACTGCAAGACATCCTGCGTTCAGCGGACTGGTTTCGAGAAGACACCTTCCAAAAAAATTTATTTCAGACCGGCTGTTTATGCTTCGTTGGCCTTGTTGGCTGAGCGTTAAGACACCAAATATGAAGCATCCTGTCATAGTATAAAATTGTAGATTATGTTAGCTTTAGCGTACCTATAATCTTAATTTTATTAATGACAGGAGGCAAATATTTCCCTCCCAGTTTTTACCCTACCCTTTTTCCGTTTTGTCAGGGGATTTGGGTCTATCATGCAAATATACTGTTTTTTGTTGCTGGTTTGCACTTTTGTCTGTTACAAGGTTGTTTTCTCTCTTTGTTAATGTGCTGCTGTGGAGTTCTAGTAAAGAGAGACTTCAGCAAATATTCGCCTCCTGTCATTAATAAAATTAAGATTATAGGTACACTAAAGCTAGCATAATATACAATTCGTCATCATTGACATCACCAATCGGAACTTCGTGGTGACCTATTTAACGGTTGTCATTGCAACTAGTAAATTTTCTTGATAAAAGTCTGAATAGACTGAAACGTCGACACTGTTTTGATCGCTGAATAAAGCAACAGTAAATTTACCTTAAAAGACTCCAGAGTGCTCTCTATTTGGAAAATATTTATATATATATATATATATATATATATATATATAATACTCTTCACCTGCACTAGCACTATATAATGCCATGCAGCGAGTATTAAGTATAGGAGTTTAGGGGAGATGCAGGGAAGTAAAACGTGTGTGAACTGGCTTCCTATAAATTAGTTAAGGTAAAACAAATTTTGCACACTATGCAAATTCTCTTGCTGCTTCGGTCTCCCTAACCATGTGGCATGTTCCCTTTCTGCTACACTCACTACATCCAACTTTTTCTCTGTCTCAGGCTGCATACCAAGAGCTCTTCCCTGCTAGTATGATAGGAAAGAGAGAAGTTGACAAGTGAGTACTGACTGGAGAGGATTCAGAGTTTGTGATTAGTGAAAGTGAGCAGTGAGAGCCGAGGGAGTGTGAAAATGGACAGTTAGATTTAAAGGGACACTATAGGCACCTGGGCCACTTCAGGCCCCTTAACCCTGCAAAGGTAATTATTGCAGTTTTTAATTAACTGCAATAAATACCTTTATGGGTTAACTCCATCTCTAGCAGCTGTCTACCAGACAGCCACTACAGGGACTACGGTTGTTAGACGACTCTTGGTCGCCTAACTGAAGCTGGACGTCCTCACACTATGCAGGAGAGGGAACTATAGGGAGCTTAAGTGCCAGGAAAACAACTTTGTTTTCCTCTTACTATAGTTTCCCTTTAATTCTGAGATGAAAGGGAGAGATTAGCACATGGGTAGTGTATTCTTATAAATGCATCTCGTGAGTTTCCCTCAAGAACCACCTCCACCAGATACATGACACACAGGAGAAGTGTTTTATGTCTATAACATTCCGTAAAAAGGACTATCATGCTTGCGAGTACAAGGCCCAATAGACCCTTAATCCAGACCTCCTGTAATGGCTCAAGTCCATAGCAGCACTGACCACCCCTCCTCTCCCCTTTGAATATACACTTTCGCTTTTTAGATGATTTTCAGGCTAATAATTTGGTTGAGAAATTATACTTATAGGAATTCCCTTTTTTATATTTCCATTGCCTATCCTATCAGGTGAGAAGGGAGGAGCAATAAGTTGTCAAATATGCTATGGACAGATACAAAATATGTTTTAAATTCGTGTTCAAAATACTGTGGTAATTTTTAAAGTAAGAAAACTACAGTATAACCAAATTATAACAAGTATTGCAATCAATAAATTCTTAGGTATATTACATATTTTATATACACAAAAGGGTAACACACAATTTTAAATTTCAGATATTCCAAGGCTTCGTCAAATCCCCTACCTAAAATAAAAAATATTGTAATTTGTTCCTACTATACTGTATATGGCCATAAGCTGTCAAGGTCCATTCCTATGTTAAATTAAGGCCAGTATTGACAAGTCCAAGTCTAATTTAAACTTTGGAGAAAGCCATACTAGGTAATTTCCTTTATTTCAGAATATAACACTTTGTCAGAAATGTCAAATATTCCATTTTTGTGTACCTTTGGCAGAAATCCTACAATTGATAAAGACATGACATTAATATGTCAATCAACAAGCTTTTATTCATGTAAGAATGTGCATAACATCAGAGATGAAGACTACATATTTGTCTCTTTGAGCATAAGAGTAAACTATGCTCCATACACTGGACTGGCAATTAAGATTATCATCCAACTGTACTCATTTCTCCTTTATTTGTGGAGTGGGGGAGCAATAATGTCTTTTGCTTTATTAAGGAAAAGGACATGTGGCCTGTTGTGGGTTTACTCATGAAACCGCTACTTTGTAGCTGATTTAAACATTAATGAAGGCTCTTCAAACTTGGACTGGAAACTAATTAAAATTGTTATTGTAGTGAGCTCAATCCAGATTGCCCAGGTGTGAATCATTATCCTAATTAAAACAATCAATGTGACAAAATGTGACAGGAGAACAGCTGTAGGTTTTAACAATAGATTGAAGACGGGGTATCTATTAGGACACCCCAACATTTGTACTTGACAGCAAGTGTGCCAGACTTGATGAAAAGTCAACTTGTCTAATATTTTCTATATTAATAACTAGTTAACATGATAAGTGGCAGATCTTTTATTAAAGTTAAAGAAATAATTCCAAATAAGGCAATACTGCTGCTGTCTATATCATCTGACAGGGGTATTTCCCCTGGTTTAGACCACAGCGTGCAATATTGGTTCATGATAACATGCTGTAAAATTAGTGTAAGAATGGAATGATGGGGTTCTACTTTGTGGACTTTATTTGAATGAATAAAGAATGTTGAAATTGCATAATACACGGAACCCACAAGAGGAAGACATTCCTGCTTGGAGACTCGGCATCTAACCCAGTGGCTCATGTGAAGGAGCTGCAGTAAGGGTTTTACTAGTACAACTAGTGATATGATTCCATTATTGTACTAAAATGTGAGAGTCCATTTTTATAAGTATAGATGTGTATCCGTTTATTTGATATACTAGTCTTTGAACATGTTTCATACTGTCTTCCTCCTTTGTCGGTCTCTTCTATGTTAAATATACCGAGAACGGGAAACAAGACACAGATAAGACACACAGTGAGGGAAAAAAATATTTGATCCCCTGCTGATTTTGAACATTTGTCCACTGACAAAGAAATGATCAGTCTATAATTTTAATGTTAGCTGTATTTTAACAGTGAAAGACAGAATAACAAAAAAAAATCCAGAAAAACACATGTCAAAAAAGTTTTAAATAGATTTGCATGTCAATGAGGGAAAACAGTATTTGATCCCCTATCAATCTGCAAGATTTCTGGCTCCCAGGTGTCTTTTATACAGGTAACGTGCTGAGATTAGGAACACTCTCTCCAAACTCTCCACCATGGCCAAGGCCAAAGAGCTGTCCAAGGATGTCAGGGGCAAGATTGTAGACCTACACAAGGTTGGAAGACCAAGACCATCGCCAAGCAGCTTGGTGAGAAGGTGACAACAGTTGGTGTGATTATTCGCAAGTAGAAGAAACACAAAATAACTGTCAGTCTCCCTGGGTCTGGAGTTCCATGCAAGATTTCACCCTGTGGAGTTAAAATGATCATGAGAACAGTGAGGAATCAGCCCAAAGCTACACTGGAGGTTCTTGTTAATAATCTCAGGGCAGCTGGAACCATAGTCACCAAGAAAACAATTGGTAACACACTATGCCGTGAAGTACTGAAATCCTGCAAGGTTCCCCTGCTCAAGAAAGCACATGTACAGGCCCATCTGAAGCTTGCCAATAAACATCTGAATGATTCAGAGGAGAACTGGGTGAAACTGTTGTCGTCAGTTGAGACCAAAATCAAGCTCTTTGGCATCAACTGAACTCGTCGTGTTTGGAGGAGAAGGAATGCTGCCTATGACCCCAAGAACACCATCCCCACCATCAAAAATGGAGGTGGAAACATTATGCTTTGGGGGTGTTTTCCTGCTAAGAGGACAGGATAACTGCACCGCATCAAAGGGACGATGGACGGGGCCATGTACCATCAAATCTTGGGTGAGAACCTCCTTCCCTCAGCCAGGGCATTGAAAATGGGTTGTGGATGTGTATTCCAGCATGACAATGACCCAAAACAAACAGCCAAGGAAACAAAGGAGTGGCTGAAGAAGAAGCCCATTAAAGTCCTGGATTGGCCTAGCCAGTCTCCAGGCCTTAATCCCATAGAAAATCTGTGGAGGGAGCTGGAGATTCGAGTTGCCAAACGTCAGCCTCGAAACCTTAATGCCTTGGAGAGGAGTGGGACAAAATCTCCAGAGAGGAGTGGGACAAAATCTCTTCTGAGATATGTGCAAACCTGGTGGCCAACTACAAGAAACATCTGTCCTCTGTGATTGCCAACAAGTACGAAGTCGAAGGGGTCAAATACTTATTTTACTTATTGACATGCAGATCAATTTATAACTTTTTTGACATGCGTTTTTTAGGATTTTTTTTTGTTTTGTTATTCTGTCTCTCACTGTTAAAATACACCTACCATTAAAACTATAGACTGATAATTTCTTTGTCAGTGGACAAACGTTCAAAATACTTTTTCCCCTCACTGTATATTAATTGGAGACTGCTGGATATAAACTAACAAGCTGTTTAAGGACTATATTTTTCATCCTAGTGATGTTGTGACACCTGAAACTGACTTTTAGTAAACTTTTGGTTGTATCTTTGCAAATATAGAGCACAGTCAGTAATTGTTATATACACTGGACAAAATTATAAATATGAACAATATTTGAGAGAAATTTGCCTTTTGTGTACATGGAAGTTAAGCTCATGAAAAATGAGGGCAAAAACAAAAGTGTTGCGTTTATAATTATGTTCAGTGTATATTATGATTTTAGTTGAACAGATTAGGAGTTTCTTTCCTATCAGGCACTAATTGCTGCTGTGTATTTCTTTATATATATATATATATATATATATATATATATATATATTTATATATA
The DNA here is from genome assembly GCA_933207985.1 of Pelobates cultripes. Lineage (NCBI taxonomy): Eukaryota > Metazoa > Chordata > Amphibia > Anura > Pelobatidae > Pelobates > Pelobates cultripes. Next base: position 188,290,462 of record OW240914.1, read on the forward strand.
TATATATATAAAACTTTATTGAACACTACAAACAATTGGATTCTACTTTGCAACTCTGCCTAGGTTTTAACAAAATGATAATCTGGTGAGAATGCCTGCTTCTTTTCACGGCAAGCCAGGAGAGCGCTGTTCGGTAGGATTGTTCGCACGAACAAGGTGAACAATTGATACCTATGATACCTATGAGCAAGAGGAACCATTTGACTTTTGATTCGTTTTGGAGCTCCCGAAGGTGACCGACCGCTAGCACTATTTCTCTGGAACTAATGTGGGAAGGCGCCACGTGTGCGGTCAGTCAAAATTCGTGGTGATTCAGTTGTGTTCGTAGGATCCGAGCGCTACTTGCATATGTTGGGCGCTCAGATTCAGGTTAACCGGAGATATAATACTTGTGGGGGTGCCTATGTATGATATTTGTATTTATGTTTAAAGTTTTGTACCGCTAGTGCCTGCGAGATAATTAGGTTAAGCAAAGTACACTCAATTATCTCCCAGACACAGAGACTCCGGTGTACCATACATTTGCTTCAGACCCCTTGCTGGGGATCGGTATATAAAAGTGGTCCATCTGGCCATAGTAAAACATTCCATTTTTACCCTTCATCAAGTCTTGATTGATGTTTGGGTATGCGACCGACGAAGCAATTGATTTGTTCTCACGACCTGCTTGGATTTCGGGAGAGTACGAACTAGTGTACTATGTGAATGGGCTACAATCACTCAAGCCTCTAGCAGTTCGAGAGTGTGCGAACTAATGTACTACCCGAAATACATGCGGTTCATTAAAAGGCCCTTATCCATGGCTCTATAGAAAGAACCAGAGTGAATGACACAGTACATGTATTACCTGACATTTTTCTCTGTATTAAATAACTAAGTTGCTGTTTTCAGAAATTATTGTACAACTTTGTACATCAAAGTATGAAAATAGCGCTGGCTCTGATATTTGTATGCATGTAGACAAAAAGACGTTAAAGCATTTGGCTAGCCATTAATTAAAAAACTACATACATAATTATCATTGTAATTATGTTTTAAGCATCTTAAACCAGTTGTACTGCTTTATGAAGTATTTACAACATTTTACAACATCCAATATCTGTCTAATCTGGTGTTATTTTTTTTTTTTTTTAATGTAGTGCTGTGAATACAGTATGCACAGTTTTGACTTGTGGAGCTACTAGCAGCTGGCTCCAACTATTGGGCACTGGACTGGTGCATTTTTGGCCAATTTGCAATTCATCCAAATTTAGGCTAATTGGCGATTTGTCAGAATTCCATAACTCTAACCACACTTAAGCATAAATAATATAAATATTACTATTTTAAAGCTGCCACCACCAATTTAAAATGGGGTGCCTTGGTCCCCCATGTAACTTAATAATAAAATTCCACCAAATACAACTTATATCTATGTAATTGAAAAACACTAATTAGTCTCTTCAGGTAACGTGATTCTTTACCAGACAAATGCAGAACTTAATAAAGGAATATTTATTATGAGCAAAAATAAGTCACAGTGCATATAAAAATATATATGACGATAAAATTAGTTACACCATCAACAGATAAAAACAAAAGGGATAAAATAACAGAAGTCCTAATCACTTACTCAGGTTTTCAAAGTAAAACTTCTGCCCAGGAGGTCTCTGGTAAGAAAGGTGGTGACTCAGAATTAGATTCTGGCCCCCAAACAAGTCCAATACACATTTCAGTATCATTGGATATATACCCTGTGGATTACCAAGGCTGGCCTAGAGGTGGAGTTAAGGCGTATCTATACAGACAATAAGTGACCACCCCCTTGTGTTCTAGACCCACATCAATCCAAATATAAAATTTCTTCTACATAGAGGGTACTAATTTGAAATAACTCAAAAAAGTGAGTACTGGACTCAGTGGAAATATCAAGTTACAAGGATCTTTAGTGTGTCCTTATGAGATACAAATGTATCAGCTGGGCGGACCTAAACCTCCTATATAATAAGGCAGGTAGTGTCCACCAGCTGCAAATTAGTTAATATAGTAAAGATCTTATATATGTAAGAATCAATACCACAGATATAAATATCTAACATACCCCTATTAATAAGATATGCATAGGTAAAAGTGCAGTGACAAAAAGTCCAAAGTTAGTCAGATATATGTACAGCAGACGTAAAACTAATATTAATACTTTATTGTCTGAACAGCACACTAAAATATATAAAGACTAACAATAGTTGAAATAAAAAACAGTCCCACATATGAGAGATGAATAGTATACCGGGTCACAGTAGACTGAGGGTCCAAAAAAGATAGATAGACGTTTCTCTCTCTTGCCGGCCGGACAGAGAAGGAAGAGGACTGCCTCGTGCTATGCTGACACCGGGTGTTCGCCACGTGCGTTTCACTGCGGCTGTATGCGTTCCAAATCTCTCTCTCAGGAACTGATGATCATCGGATGCCTTCCTTACGCGTTTCGTGATTTCAAATCACTTCATCAGAGGATGGCATCAAAGGAGCATTAACTTCTTATATACTCCCTGGCTTCAATCAGTTAATTGGATACAATTATTGAATTAACCCTCAATTTGCCAAAACAACAAAATGGGAACAAGAAAGCTTTTTTTAAAAAGTCATAAAAATAATAATTAAAAATATCCGAATATATAACAAGTAATAATAATATAAAAATAATAATAAAATAATAAAATAAAAATAGTAAGCAGCAATTAATTACATCCTGGATAAACTATCATACGATTATACATTATACATTATATACATGTTCTTAAGTACATAATTCAATCGAAAGTCTCATTTCTATAGACAATTATTATATGAAATTGATAATTGGGTATCTTCAAAACATTAGATACATCCGCTGTTACAAATTAAAAAAAGGTTATATTGAATGACAGAACATCTGATACTAAATTTAGAAACATAGTAGTCAATAGACACCTATGTTGTTAGGACAGACCATCTAGTGAAACCACAACTAGCTGCAAAGTAACAACTAGCTGCAAAATAAATTTCTTCTATCTCCTCTTTTGTACTTGCCACAGAAAGTACAATTTCTCCATTCCATTCCATGTCACACTTCTTACCTGTGACCCAATATAGCGGACATCCCAATCCCTTTCCACATGGTTAAGCCAATCATGTTTGGGCTTGTTTAGAAGATGGTGCTTGTCCCATTCTAAATATAATAAAAATGAGACTTAATTATTATTCTGTGGGTACATATTAATGTTTCTTTTGGATATGATACTTGAATACAAGGCTAATGATCATTAACCTATCAAAGAGATTAACTCATCAATTAAGAGACAGAGGTCATATGGCTGAAGTGAGCTAGTTTACACCAGAACCAGACATTCAGGCATCTCAAGTGTAAAATTGCACACCATGCAGAGCTTGGAACTAGATATCTAGGCATCTCTAATGTAGAATCTGACACCCTGCAGAGCCTATGATCAATCAAAGGATCCATACATGTTGCAAACCATCTGCCCCCTTTCACATTCCTATACAATTTACATTACCCCATTACCCCTTCAGTCATCTGAGCCCCCTACCAAGTGGCCAATTTATATATGCACCACACAAATTACATTAAACGGCAATATTCTATAGTGCAACAATGAATTATGCACCCTTGGTGTGACAATGTAAACCACTGTAGTCCTTCAAAAAAAAACCTTAAAAACGACTTCTTTCAAGAAACCTATCAGCTCGCCTTGTATCTCCTCATCCCTTAGAACCTTTCTCTGCTATCCCTCATTTACTATGCCCGTACTCCCAATCACCTATCCTCAGATAAATCAAAATCATTTGATCCCTTGATTTCCCACTGTATATTTGTCCCTCATCCTTGTAGATTGTAAGCTTGCTTGAGCAGGGCTCTCTTCACCTACTGTTCCTTTATGTCAAACATGTTTTGTTAAAATTGTTTGTTTTATTTGATCTATTAAACAGTGCCGCATAATATGTTAGCCCTATATAAATAACAGTAATTGTAACTGTTGACTGTGGGAACCACGTGTGGATGCCACATTTGTAAAGAAACAGGTTCAAAATAAAATGTAAAGATTTAACCTTATCATGTTGTGGTCAAAACAGGTCTTTAGGGAACTTTAGTGCACAATTACCCATATAGCAATTTTGTTCGGGCCTAGCTCCGGTCCAGAGAACACTCGGCCCACTTACTGCAATTAATGACGGCCCAGGCACAACCCAGATTCGGTTTACAAACATGTTAGCTTATTAAAAGCCCTTACATGGCCCTGCACTTGGCCAGAACAAGTTTCAATACTGGAATTCCAGTCCTTAAGAACACGCCTGCCACCATTTCAACTTCAATAAGCTGGAGATGTGAGTGTTCCTTTAACTGAGAACATAGAGGCTGGGCTTTAGGTGTCTTGAGAGCAATGCTTTTTTAAATTAAATTCTTTATTTTTGTGGTGCAATCACTGAATACATACATTTGTTATGCCACAATAGCAGGAACAAGAAGAGTAAAGAACATCGTTTAACAGGCTTATGGCATAGATAATTACTGCACACATTTAAGTAGCAGGGTTAGCATAATGCACATGTCAGGAAAGAATATGCAGAGGAGTGACACAAAAACAGGACATGTGCTATCATCATCTGAACAAGACTATTCAGTTAGGCTCATGCTAGGTTGGTTAATGAGGTGGTTAGACATCTCTCGCATCTGCCCAAGCAATGAGTGAATGGTTGCATGTTATGCTATACTTATGCTAGAGTATAAGTGACTTGAAAACATATATGAGAGACACAAAGGCCAGGCCCGCCAAGCCTCGTGTTTCTGCCATACTGCTGGTGGGCAGGATAGCTGGGCCCCGGCCATCCACCCCACTCACCGCCCGAGTGGTCCTTATCATGTGCGACAGGGATCATCCATCCGAGGGACTAGAACTTCGCAGCAAGCCTCTCCTCGGGACCAGGGTGGCTTCTTACACTGGGTCACAGCTGCCAGTCGTCAGGTAAGTGTTAGGTTGGTTTTTAAGGGCTAAAATTGGAGAGTTTTACAGGAGCTACTCCATTGTGCGACCGTTCAGCATGGAGGGGCCCCCGAGCAATGCTTTTTTTATGTACTAAAAATACTTTGAGTCAAAATGGGAAGGGTCACTCCCAAAGCCTCATAACAACTTCAACAAGCTGCAGTGATTTGCTGCTTAGAGTGCCCCTTTAATAATATTACATTAACAAAAGCAATATTTTTAAAATTATTTTCATTTAGAAAATAATTCAAAAATCCAGAAAGTGGCAGTTCCATTCAACTCTTGTGCTATTGAGGGTTGTTTTTAACTACCGTATATACTCGAGTATAAGCCGAGTTTTTCGGCACATTTTTTGATTTTTTTATACTCGAGTCAAGGTCTGTATTATGGCAACTTACATTGCCTTAACACAGATCAGGACCGCCGGGCTCAATACAAGCCCGGCGGTCCTGTTGGGGGCTGTCAGCTCCGTGCAGCTCCCTCATTCAACTCACAGTATAAGTCTCACGAGACCAGCGGCCGTCAGAGCGGCAACGCTCTGAGCGGCACACAGACCGCGAGACTTACACAGTGAGCTGACAGGGGAGCTGCACGGAGCTGACAGGGAGCTGACCAGAGCTGCAACAAAGGTAATGTTACAGCCCCCCTCCCTGGCCAGGCAGCAAGCAGGGAGGGGGGACAGAAAATAAATAATTAAATAAATATTAAAATACTTTAAATAATAATATAACAAAAAATTAAAATAATATATATATTTTTTAAAATAATAAAAATGTCCTCCCCCGCCCAGTTTACACACACACACTACACACACACACACACACACACACACACACACTCTGCATTCACACAAACACACACTGCATTATATACACACATACTCTGCATTATATACACATAGAGTGTGTGTGTTTATAATGCAGAGTGTGGGTGTGTGTATATAATGCAGTGTGTGTATATAATGAATGCAGTGTGTGTTTGTATGAATGCAGTGTCTGTGTATATAATGAATGCAGTGTGTATATAATGAATGCAGAGTGTGTGTGCAGTCAATTGTCCACCCAGTATCTGCGGTTAACCGCAGCTTAATTAACTGTTACTGGGTGGTCGCGGTTACACATAGCCGCCACACGGTGGCGGTGTTATGGAAGCTACCCTGAACAGCCAGCGTCGCTCTGCCCAGCCTCAGTACACCAAAAGTGCACACATTTCCTCCCAAGCACCGCTGAACTACCAGCCTACAGGTCTTCAGCTCCGTTCGACTTTATGTCTTATACTATATTACATGTGAGGGTACCCAAATAGCATGCCATGGAGCCTGTTCGTGGAATTAAAGCCATTCACCTAATAATGTGCGCTCAGACCTGAGCTATCTGGGGGTATGCTTTATGTCTGTATTTGTTGTGACATTTGTGACACTGTATATTTTAACAGTAATTTCTATTCTGGTGTCCCCACGTGCATAATGGCGATTTGCCTTTGTCCTGGGAGATAATTTAATTACTTCTCAATTATCTCCCGGGCAGAGAGGAGGAAGCCAGCGTGCATTGTGGGGATGTATTGTGACTGTGTGTCCTGATCTGATACCTGTCTGATACCTGTCTGTCCCTAGGGGAGTGTCCACCAAATAGGAGACCTGCATAAATATGGGCAGGTAGCCCTCATTAAAGCCAGATCTTGTTTTACCCTCAATACGGAGCTTGGTCTCGTGATTGGGGGTGGGGGGGAAGGATTTACTATACACGGATAGAGACTGACTGCTGGGAATGTAAGCCGCTTGGATGCGGTGTCTGTTCGTCTGTTAGCAGCGATTCGTGGAATTACCGTTCTGGTGTTTGAAGTATTACTGGTACGCTGTTCGGGAGTTAGGAGCATTCCCCTGGTTCCAGTTCGGGAGTTTGGGGTTCTAAAGTAGTTGTGCCTGTATCCCTGAAAGGGGAAGCTCTACTAAGCGGCGGTTTCACTCCTTTATGCCGTGATGTCTTAACAACACACTACACAAACACACACACACTGCATTCATTATATACACACACTGTAAATAAATATTCAATTAATGTAATTTTATTGGGATCTAATTTTATTAGAAATTTACCAGTAGCTGCTGCATTTCCCACCCTAAGCTTATACTCGAGTCAATACGTTTTCCCAGTTTTTTGTGCTAATATTAGGGGTCTCGGCTCATATTCGGGTCGACTTATACTTGAGTATATACAGTATTTGCACACTGGCTACTAGCACTGCTGTAATTCACTGCACTGCTGTAATTCTCTTTGAAACTGTCACTTGTCTGAATTGTATTTACACTATTGAATAAAACATTAAAAATACTTTATTAACCTTTTTGATAAAATGCCTTAGTTCTGTTTAAAAAGTGATTTTCCTTTTTTTTTTTAAATCTAAATTTTACAACATGACAGGACGCTTCATAATTTGCATAACTTTCTTTACTTATGCCTCCAGCAGCACAAGTCAATCATAAAACTAAAGCCAATCAGAAACAACGAGATTCACTTTGCCCATCTTAATTTACCCAGATCGTGATCTGGGCTGTTCTACACAATTCCTGCAGGTTTTTTGATGCCTGTTAGCAGTTGTAATATTCATGTAAATAGTGTGTATAATGTGTAATAGATGTATACTCGAAGGGTGTGTGTATAATGTGTACTTTAGGTGGTGTATATATATGATCACATGATATGTGTAATAGACAAAATATATATCACATAGTATGTATAATAGGTATATTAGGTAGATCCGTGTTTGATCACTAAGGATGCTTTCCCTACACTATAACAGTGTTCCCAAGGGGTGGAAACCCATCTTGCTAGGGGGTGTATCCCATATATATATATATAGATAGATATATATATATATATATATATATATATATATCTATCTATATATATATATATATAGTTGCAAGAAAAAGTAAGTGAACCCTTTGGAATGATATGGATTTCTGAACAAATTGGTCATAAAATGTGATCTGATCATCATCTAAGTCACAACAATAGACAATCACAGTCTGCTTTAACTAATAACACACAAAGAATGAAATGTTGCCATGTTTTTATTGAACACACCATGAAAACATTCACAGTGTAGGTGGAAAAAGTATGTGAACCCCTAGACTAATAACATCTCCAAGAGCTAATTGGAGTGAGATGTCAGCCAACTGGAGTCCAATCAATGAGATGAGATTGGAGGTGTTGGTTACAGCTGCCCTATAAAAAACACACACCAGTTCTGGGTTTGCTTTTCACAAGAAGCATTGCCTAATGTGAATGATGCCTCGCACAAAAGAGCTCCCAGAAGACCTACGATTAACAATTGTTGACTTGCATAAAGCTGGAAAGGGTTATAAAAGTATCTCCAAAAGCCTTGCTGTTCATCAGTCCTCGGTAAGACAAATTGTCTATAAATGGAGAAAGTTCAGCACTGCTGCTACTCTCCCTAGGAGTGGCCGTCCTGTAAAGATGACTTCAAGAGCACAGCGCAGACTGCTCAATGAGGTGAAGAAGAATCCTAGAGTGCCAGCTAAAGACTTACAAAAGTCACTGGCAAATGCTAACATCCCTGTTAGCGAATCTACAATACGTAAAAACTAAACAAGAATGGATTTCATGGGAGGATACCACAGAGGAAGCCACTGCTGTCCAAACAAAACATTGCTGCACGTTTACAGTTTGCACAAGAGCACCTGAAACACAGCAGTACTGGCAAAATATTCTGTGAACAGATGAAACCAAAGTTGAGTTGTTTGGAAGAAACACATAACACTATGTGTGGCGAAAAAAAGGCACAGCACACCAACATCAAAACCTCATCCCAACTGTGAAGTATGGTGGTGGGGGCATCATGGTTTGGGGCTGCTTTGCTGCGTCAGGGCCTGGACGGATTGCTATCATCGAAGGAAAAAATGAATTCCCAAGTTTATCAAGACATTTTGCAGGAGAACTTAAGGCCATCTGTCTACCAGCTGAAGCTCAACAGAAGATGGGTGTTGCAACAGGACAATGACCCAAAGCATAGAAGTAAATCAACAACAGAATGGCTTAAAGAGAAGAAAATACGCCTTCTGAAGTGGCCCAGTCAGAGTCCTGACCTCAACCCGATTGAGATGCTGTGGCATGACCTCAAGAAAGCGATTCACACCAGACATCCCAAGAATATTGCTGAACTGAAACAGTTCTGTAAAGAGGAATGGTCAAGAATTACTCCTGACTGTTGTGCACGTCTGATCTGCAACTACAGGAAACGTTTGGTTGAAGTTATTGCTGCCAAAGGAGGTTCAACCAGTTATTAAATCCAAGGGTTCACATACTTTTTCCACCTGCACTGTGAATGTTTACATGGTGTGTTCAATAAAACATGGCAACATTTAATTCTTTGTGTGTTATTAGTTTAAGCAGACTGTGATTGTCTATTGTTGTGACTTAGATGATGATCAGATCACATTGTATGACCAATTTGTGCAGAAATCCATATCATTCCAAAGGGTTCACATACTTTTTCTTGCAACTGTATGTATAGTCTCTCACTATTCCACTTCACTATGCATAGTGGGGTGACTCCCCAGGTGGACTTTACACATCCTGAGACTTATCAATGAAGGAATGGGGGTCACCCCAATAATAAAGTGCATAGTAATCCATTGGTTAGTGCACATCTGTGAGTGGAGGTTCACCCCAGTTACATAAAACGCCTGGTTTTCGTGCCGGTGATTGGCAACGGGACACCTCAGCATACCATGATATGAATGGACCGGCTTCTGGACCTCAATACAAACAGGGGACGCATATCTCCAACCTGGGCCAACGCAAGGGGCATATGCGTGCCACTTTGCTCGATGTTGATGAGAGTCTTGATCATCTTCGCATCACAGGGACCTAGGAGACAATCACCTCGCCACTATGGCAGAATCAAAGGTGGTTCCCAGACCTATTGACTTCATCTCTGGATTTTCCACTGCTCCTTCCATCGTCTTCTGACAAACCCACAAGGTGCCATCGGACACTTTGGCGGCTCACATTCCACTTCAGGACCTTTGGTATGTCGTGAGGTGTCATACTTTCCAGAACCAGTATTGAAATACACTAGGCTATGGGATGTAGATGTAGTTCTCTGTTCCCTGCAGGTCTGGCCAGTTGTTTTGAATCTTCACTTCAGCAAACTCTCGGGGAAGCTCATAATACTTTCACATTATGTGGTGGTGTCTACACCTCTTTGGCCTTCACAATCGAGCCAGGCTCTCTTGTTGTATACCAAACCTTTCATACCAGTTACGGCCACCACTTTCGCTGGGTGAGTACGTTGGTTATTGTTCCTAACGGTTGTGGAGACCGATTTTATCGGTCATTCGGGGCGTTGCTGCATGTCGGGCATCCACGGCGCATGTCTTCTTCAACGATAACCATCGGATTGGACGCGAGAAGAGACTTTCAGGGTATTTTACTTCATCAGACTCTTCACACATCTTGTGTTTTTTCCACAGCATTAAAAATGCAAAATATGAAGCCTCCTTTCATGTTGTAAAATTGTAGCTTATGCTAACGTAGTGTACTTATAATCTTAATTTTAATGATGACAGAAGGCGAGTATTTTCCCTCCCTTGGTTTCCCTCCCTTTTGACGGCTATTTTACTTTAGTCTGGTTTTGTCTTGTTATTAGTTTTATCCAGTTATTGCTATTCATACCGATGGTGCCATTCTAGATACGCTGACTTGTCTTCTGGTAGTACAGGGATATTGACTATTGCCATTTTTTACATCTCGTATACAATATACTAATTTGATATGTTCAATTAGAATATCCTAATAATGACTTACATATTGTTATGTGGACATCTGTTTATTGCCATTACCTTTCACTTGTTTCTGTTATTTTCAGTGTGACCTATCTGCGGTGTCGAGATTGGATATACTGGAAGTGTCCGTTCTTCAACTCTACCTACTGTTATCAAGTTATTCAAAGTTATTGTTATATTGCCTGACTTTGTTCTAGATTGTCTACTTGCATCAAAGAAAGACCACCTAAAGTAAATATTATACACACCCTGCGAGTATACATCTATTACACATTATTCACACAATTTACATGGATATTACAACTCCTAACAAGCATTGAAAAACCTGCAGGAATTGTGTAGAACAGCCCAGATTGTGGGAATCATGATTTGGGTAAATTAAGATAGGCAAAAGTGAATCTTGCGAGATTTAAGATGGCCGAAGTTCGCTTGCAATTTTGCCGGCGCGGCACGCAATTTTGCCGGCGCGGCAAATTTGCCTGGCGGAGAACATATTGGTGCCCCCCAAGCTCCCCCCTGACCCGCAGTACCCTTCAGACTAGCCCCAGAACCACTCGAGAGAGCAAAAAAAAGGTGGCTGAATGGGAGTGAGTGAGAGGCTGTCAGAGCTAAGACTCAGGCCCTCAGCATAGGCAGGCCCTCAGGCCCTGGGCACACCCTAATCCCCGCGGCACGCCTATGGAGTGAGACTGGCAGGGAAGATCTCAGGATCCCCCTGTCGGCTCATGCAGAGCTCTGCTCTCAGCCTCCCTCCCCACCGCTATTGCCGGCAGCTCCGCCGGGTTCCTCTCGCCAGGGATGGCAGAAAGGATCCCCCCTCCCTACATAAGGTGAGAAGGGAGGGGGGATATTAAGTAATCTGCCTCCACCTCCACTGGACCACCAGGGAAGGCAGAACCCTTACACACAGCACACAAACAGCACCCTCACACACAGCACACAAACAGCACCCTCACACACACACAGCACACTAACAGTACCCTCACAAACACAAACAGGACCCTAACAAACACCCTCACAGGACCCTAACAAACACCCTCACACACAGTACATTAACAGCACCCTCACAAGCGCACACACACAAACAGCACCCTCACACTCAGTACATTAACATCACCCTCACAAGCGCGCGCACACAAACACCCTCACCCACATAGCACACTACCAGCACCCTCACACACACATCACACTAACAGTACCCTCACGCAGCACACACACACACAGCAGTGTATGTGTGTGTGTGTATATATGTGTATATATATATATATATATATATATATATATATATATAGAGAGAGAGAGAGAGAGATACATACATATATATGTAGATAGTGATCAGCACTCTCAGACTTTGAAAGTTAAAACTTACTGTTTATTAAATATCCATTAAAAGATCAACGTTTCAGTTCCATCTGGAACTTTCATCAGGATCAGGCATACATTGTCAAGTAAAAAAGTGCATTTATATACATAAAATGTAAGTGAAATTAGCAGAAAATGACTTACCCCTGTGCTTATGATTTTTACATACATATACATATATATGCCGGGCGTGTACACTTCATGGCCCTCAGTAAGGAAGAGAAGGCTCTGGGTAGCAGAAAAACAGAGAAAACCAAGCATTATGAGCCTGGGCACACCCTAATCCACGCCGCACGCTTCTTATGTATATTGAGACCGGTAGGGATCCTCAGGATCTCCCTAATGGCTCATGCAGAGACGGGCGCTTATCTGAGCTGGGCCGGGTTCTACTAGCCTCCCTCCCACCGACCCACAGGCAGGAGGGGAGGGTAGAGAGGACCCGGGAGCTTCCCTGCCAGCAGTCCACTGGCCCTCAAGGATTCTGAGCTGCTTGGGCTAGAGTTCACTCTCCACCGGACCACCAGGGATGGAAGCAGCAGAAAGGACCAGGCAAAGGTAGGAAGGCAGGGATATTTACTAAACAGCCCCACACACACTCCACACCACCCAAACATACAGCACCCACATACAGCAACCCCCACACACAGCATCCACACACATACACACACACACCCCACACACACCTAACAGCACACACAGCAACCCCACACACACAGCACCCCCACACACAGCAACTTTACACACACAGCCTTACACACACAGCACCCCACACACACACACAGCACCCCTCACACACACAGCACCACACACACATCACCCTCACACATACACACACACAGCACACCCACACATACACACACACAGCAACCACACACACAGCACCCCACACACACAGCACCCCACACATACACACACACAGCACCCTCACACACAGCACCCTTACACACACACTAACAGCACCTTCACACACATAGCACCCTTACACACACAGCACCATCACACATACACACTAACAACACCCTCACACACACAGCACCCTCACACACACACTAACAGCACCCTCACACACACACAGCACCCTCACACACACACTAACAGCACCCTCACACACACAGCACCCTCACACACACTAACAGCACCCTCACACACAAGGCGCCTTCTCACACACACACAGCACCCTTACAAACAGTGCCCTTACATACACAGCGCCCTTACACACACCGTGCCCTCACACACAGTGCACCCACACACACACAGTGCACCCCCCACACACAGCAGTATATGTGTGTGTATATATATATATATATATATATATATATATATACATGCAGCATGTGTGTTTGTGCTTTAGGGTGCACATCCATACAATAGGCTGCGCACGCCTATGATTATAAGATAGGAAAAAGGGTGTAAGACAGGAGAGGGAACAGGAGGGAAAACAGGTATAAATAGTAATAGCTGCAAAGAAAGAGGAAGAGATATGCCTGTCAGGGTTTTATATGGAATGTGTTACTTGTTTCTGATTGGTTTAAGTTTTATGATTGACTTGTGCTGCTGGAGGCAAGTAAAGAAAGTTATGCAAAATACCTGACTCTTGTCATTATTAAAATTTAGATTATAGGTACAGTAGGTTAGCATAATCTACAATTTTGCTCCAAAATCTGTAATAATTTTATTGATTAACAACGTCTGGAAAAGCTGAACACATATTAATACATTAACAGCAAGAGGTTAAGAATAGAAGCAGTGTAGTGCGGTAATGTCTACCACATTTTATTCCCATTCCCTCAATTGTGGGATGGGTGTTTAAAGTCCCCTCTTACTTTGGTACTTTGATTTGAATTTGCAGTTGACAGCTGCCAGCTCTGTTTGATTGTCACAATACATGAGCAGGTCTCACAACAGTTCTGATTTTTGTGGGACAGTCCTAATTTTAGGGTCCTGTTCTGCCGTCCCAATTTTGTTTTCTTATGTCCCACATACGGATACGCTGAGAACATGTTCATGTCCCATTCGAATTCATATCATTTCATTTTTATTTTTTTACTGAAGTTGTACTAATAAGAGGATAGGACAAGGTAAGTTTTCTGGCAGTGTTTCTGGGTGACTGGGCAGGAAGGTAAATTATTATTTAATTAACTGTTCCCATAAATAATAATAAAAAATGGCTTTACTGCTGCTTTAACTGGAACAAAAATAAATAAGCTTCTGTCTCATGTCTTTTTGAGATAATAGAATTCATTGATTGACATGTCTATTGACACTGGGGCCCCAACTGAAGGTCTCTGTACAGACTGAAACATCAACCATTAACGTTTAACATTAAATCGCTTTGAGTGCTCCATCTTTATGTTGTTCGCATACACTTCGCTTATACTTTTTTATTAGCATTTTTAGTTAATTAGCTAAATGTATTGGAATTAAATACAAGGATTAGGTAGGAGTGTTTGACAGCTGCAGCAAGGAAGCATTTTGACCATCCCCAACCAACCATGTATATAAACATTGTTCTTGTTTCCATGGTTGTTGGTACTTGGTCTGAATGCCACTGTACCAAACAGGACAAAACATCCAGCTGTGTAGGCATAACCCCTTCAATAAGGCAATGGTTATGATGTTTAGCGTGTCCTTTTAAATATATATTTTGTGCATTTGTTAAAAAAATAAACTATAGGCACTGTAACTCGTTTATCTCATTGAAGTGGCTATAGTGTCTGGAGTCCTTTGGCTACCCTGTCCTTCCATTTAGCCAAGGGCCCTCAATCAATGTTGAACTGCATGAAAATGGTTTAACGCTGAATGGAGAGACATTTCCAGTTGAACCCACACACTATAACCAATTCAATGAGATGAGATAGCTATAGCACCTACAGAGTATCTTTATGTAATATTTTTGGTGTTACCCAAAAAAGTACAGGTGATCCTCACTTACCGACCGAGTTCCGTTCCTCAGTCGTAAAACTAATTGGTTGCTAAGTATGCAGAGTCTTGCATGCGCTAGAGAGCAGGTCTATGTTTGGGGGAATTCCCCTTAACAGAGACCAGCTCACTAGTGCAAGGAATCCCTCTAATCTATGTTTGGGGAATATTCCACCAAACATAGATCAGCTCTCTAACGTGGGGAATCCCTCAAATCCCTGTGCTAGAGAGCTGGTCGTAAGTCCAAGCCATTGTTATACAGGTAAGTTGTAAAGTGAGGACTACCTGTAATGCATTTTAGAATACACAAATAAAGTGTTATATATTTTGCCAAACAACTGAGGTGTGTAACATAGTTTGCAGTCATAAACTGGTCGTTTTGTACATAGATAATGCAAGCGTAATTTCAATTCAGATATTGACAAGTGATCATTTTTACCTTCTAGCATGGAAACTAGGTAGTAAATACTGCTAAGAAGCTCCTATTAATCTCTACATGAGAGATTAAAATTCTTGGCAGCTGATAATTACCTGTTGCTAAACATTAAATTTTGTAGCATACAAAGTGCTGGTAGTCACTAATGTTAGCAAAAGTCATTTTAGTTATTAGCAACATGTCGGCTATGGTTGTAATCAAAATTATTCCCCCCACCCCAGTGAAAAAAAAGGTTTTTTTTTGTCAAAATGTGCAGACTTTCAGCTGTTTGCAATGAACAAATCAAACAGAAGCAATTGTTTGTGTATTGAAATAGCTTAACACAACGAATGCTTCAAGTGGTTTTCTCAACTTTATCTGAAAATGCAACTTATTATGACTTCTCCAGTCTCAACATTATTTAACCCCTTCATGGCAAGCATTTTTAGTACTTAGTAGACCACTCTTTTATGACCTGCGGCAACTGAGATGCATAGCCAGACACCAGCTTCTGGCAGTGTTCCTGAGGAATCTTAGCCCGTTGCTCATGAGTTGCTACAACCACCTTCTTAAAATCCCACCAGAGATTTTCTATAGGGTTTAAGTCAGGTGACTGTGATGGCCACTGTAGAATTATCCAGGACTTCTTTTGCACCAAGCCTTGGTAGAATTTGAGGTATGTTTGGGAAGGTCCAATGACGCCCAAGTTTTAGTTTCCTCACAGACTGCATGACATTTTCTTCTAGGATTTCCTGATACTTCAATGTATTTATCTTACCTGCTACATGCTGCAGGTTTCCAGTGCCAGAGGATACAAAGCAGCCCTAGAGCATCACTGAGCGACCACCATGATCAACTATATGCAGAGTGTTCTTTTCAGCTTATAACTATATATCTTCCGCTAGGCATACCACTGATCAATTGGGAGGAAAGGTTCTAGTTTTGTTTCAACACTCCACAGAACAGAATCCCAAAATGT
>OW240914.1:188307060-188375201 GCA_933207985.1 Pelobates cultripes
CCATTGTGTAAGGTAATTGTATCACAGGCAAAGAGGAGGATTTTGTGTGGGAGTGTCTGAGTGTATTGTACGTGTTTATTAGTTGTTTTCCAAAACCCTGTGGGTGGTACTAATGTGTAAGAATGTGTATATAAGAACAATAAACCCACAGCTCTGTCTGTTCCTGCTTGACCCTCAAAACGGAGCCTTGTCTCATTCTTGGGGGGACTTATTGTATGCTGTTCCAGTTCGACTGCTAGGAGTGTAAACCTATTCGTATGATTTTTCCTACTCGGCTGTTTACAGCATTCGTATGTTTGAGAGCATTCGTATGCTTCTCCGGTTTGGTGGATTGGTGTCTACAGTAGCTGCCTGTATATCTGGAAGGGAATATCTCCTAAACGGCTTTTAACCACTTTTATGCCTGGTGGTGCCGTTACACTAGTCTGTGAGTGTCATGAAAAAATAGTAAGTATAGTTATATCATACAGTAAAATAATATTTATTTTCAAGCAAGTTTAGCAGGCTGCTTCCAGCTATGGGCAGACTACTATTCCCATTATCCTGAAATGTGTTTGATATAATCCTGGCAGTGGGAATCTGATTAATGTTGTCTTAAACCATTCCTGTTGACAAAATATACATTTGTTTGTACAATATGCTGACAACAACGTTCTGTTCATTTGGCAATGTCCATTTATGTGAATAGCTGTCCAGTTCATATGTGCATCCTATATACTAGAAAGGTTAACAGTGATTTGGAAGAGCAGAAAAAACTGCAGAGATTGTGTTTGGTGAATCAGCAACAGTGCTTGTATACTATTAATGAATTTAATAAGGTCTCATGCAATCTAAATATTTCTATCAATAATAATAGTGAATTTCTTCATCATGATGTCAGTGGGGCTCTTAATCCCTTCAGGAGTTAGCAAAATACAATGATATTTCATGAAGTTTAAAGAATCCCCCCTCCTTTTGTATTAGATGGGGATGAGTCCCCTTATTTTCATTGAAGGAATGATCATTTGCTACTCTATTCTACAGGTTATTAGCATGGTAATGTTCATACCCTGACCAAGACACATCTTATCTTAGAAGCGTATAAGGCCATTTTTGAAAAAAAGTGTGGTGCTTCATGGTATTATCAGGGATAAATTACTGCATTATGTGCAGAGGCAACTTTCTAATAAGGCGATTTAGGCAGCCGCCTACGTCCTCACGCTGTCTGGGGCCTTGCGGCCACCTAAATCACCATAGGGCAGACTGAACTATCGGGACCTGGCACAGGAGGGGGCCCGGCGGCTTGCCCTTTATAAAAGGCAAGCCGCTGGGTGCGAGGCCCCTCCGTTCGGTCTGCCCTGGGGGAGAGCCAACCTCCAGTCTGCAGCTCCGCCGGGTGTGAGCTGCAGCCTGAAGTGTCTTGAGATCTCCTGCCAATCAGAGCGTTGCTGCGGGATACCAGGCAACGCTCTGACTGGAGATCACAAGATATTTACCAAGTGGTCTGCAGCTCTGCACCTGGCGGAGCTGCAGACCATACAGCCCACCAGACCAACAGGGACAGAGGGAGCCCACTGGACCACCAGGGAATCATCTAACAAAAAAAGAGGTAAATTTCAACCCCCCCCCCCTTTTCTCACATTCACCTCCCAACCCTATCACACTCAACTCCCTTCACCCTGTCCTAATCACCCTGTTAAATAAACCCCTCCAATCCTGCCACGCCCACCTCTCCTCGTCCTGACACATTCCCTCCTCCAACCGTGCCACGCTTATCCCCAGTTCTGTCTCCCCCCAACCCTTCCACACTCAACCTTTCACATTAACACCTCTAATCCTGTCACACTTGCTCTCTAAATTAACCCCCTTTAGTCATGTCACATTCACCTCCCCTTGCCCTTCACACTCATTCCTCCAACCAGTGGCGTACACACAATCCATGGGGTCCTGGTGCAAAACTGATCCATGCACCCCCCATCCCATATGGGAAGTCACCTACCTTTTAGGTGCAGGTGACTTCCCTGGGGCCCAGTGGCCCAGGTTAATGGGAGTCAGAGTTCCCATTCTGACTCCCTCTCCTTGGTTGCTGGGAGGAGTGACCGGGGCAGTCACTTCCTCCCAGAGTCTGACATCATCAGATGGGGCCCGATCGCGCTGTTACCGGGCCCACTCTGATGATGATATTCATTTACATCAGGTGGCCCAAACCGCATGGGCCATCCGATGGGCCCCTTCATGTACGCCACTGCCTCCAACCATGCCACATTCACCCCAACCCTGTGATACTCACGTCCCAAGCATGCAACATTCACCCTATCACATTAACCCCTTAATCCTGTCATACCTTCTCTCACCCTGTAATACTCTCTCTTCAAACCATGTCACACTCACCCTAGCTCATTCTGTCACACTCAGCCCCCCAACCCTGTCTTATTCACCCCCTTGCTCTTTTACACTCACCCTGCCACAGTCACCTCTTTACTCACCCTGTCACCCCCTGAAGGCAATCATTATACACACCATCATAAAACATAGCTTCGTCAAAAACTTAATGCCCAAAGGCCACAGGCAGTACATGAACATACACATGCTCAGAGAAACATACACACAGATATAAGGATACTCACTGTCAGAAACACATTCTCAGGCACACACACATGTAAACAATGCAAGACACACTCAGAAATACACACAGCCATATAAATACACATTGTGACTGATTGTTTTTAAAAGCCCAGCCAAAATTATAATTTCTGTTTCCAATATCCGCTTCACACCAGCACTTATGTATACACAACTTCCAGGCTATGCAACCATAACCCGCAATCGTGTATGAACAATTAGATAATTGTAAATTTAAATTTGTTTATTGCAATTTATGCCATAACTACAGTCAGAGAGCTCACAATGCAGTGGCACAGTGAGCCGCAACAATGCAAGCCTCTGAACGATGTATACAGAGACTAGCTTTCTATATCAATATTTCTACAACTGCTATTTTTTTTTTTCCACTAATGGTGTTAGTCGGGGCCTCATGTTTGAGTTTCGCCTAAGGCCTTGCCAAGTCTAGAGCCACCACTGATAATGTGATTAAGGCATATCTACGGTTATCATATCACACACATCCTTTATATGAAAGAAGGTTTTATTCCTTTTCAACCTAGCAGTCTCGTCCCTCTAAAGGTAGCAAGTTATTGCCAACAGAACTGCAACCTCTTGTCTACTAGATTACTTTTAGGATTATCAGCGACCAAAAGATATTTTAGTGCCATTGTAAGCACTAAAATGTGGTAAAGGTCTATCATTTAAAGAAGAGAGCCCATATTTCTAAACAAGGAGTCATATGCCCAGGTGTCTATCAGCCAATTACATTTAGAAAAGGACTAATAATAAGGTGACCTTAGGTGTCTGCCTATGGCACAGGAGCTAGAAAGGAACCCCAAAACCATGAATTTGCCTGCCAACAGCCCTATGGGATTTTAATCCTTCTCTGATCACAATGGCAGTTGTGATGACCTGATAATGCCTTATGCATAGATAAGAAAATCGTTCCTATTTGCCCCGGAAATACATAGACAAACGTAGGACCAATTATTTAAAATGAGAAATCAACCTCTTTAAAATAATTTGTCTTATGTCTGCCTGGGATGACTATTTTGTACAGTTATTTTGTGATGATTATATTATTATTATTATTATTATTATTATTATTATTATTACTAATGCTATACTATGTGAGTTTTAACAGTGCCGGAATAAGGAGTATTTTATAATTAAAAGTGACATCAAATGTTTCTGTACATGTAATAAAAATTGTTCTTAGAAATTTAATTAGGATGCATTTTCTGCATAATGACAAGATACAAAAATTTAAAAAGAGTATTTGTCAAGTTTTTTTATAGCTAATTTTCACTGAAAAAAACATAGGTATACAATAATAGCACAAAATGGTGATATTTTCAAAATGTATTTTTGCATGATCACTGCATCACTTGTGGTTTTGATATACTAGTAATACAAATGAAATATTATTATGTTATTATTTATATAGCGCCAACAAATTCCGCAGTGCTTTACAGTGGGTGGACGAACAGACATGTAGTTGTCACCAGACAAGTTGAACACACAGGAACAGAGGGGTTGAGGGCCCTGCTCAATGAGCTTACACAAAAGGTAAGGATAGTATTAGACTAATGGCAGTTGCAAGAAAGGAATCAGTCAGGAGCTATTAACAGTTTAATTGATACGCTTTTATGAAGAAGTGAGTTTTTAATGATTTTTTTGAAGGAGTGGAGACTGGGTGAGCATCTAACGGAGGAGGGAAGCGAGTTCCACAGGAACGGTGCAGCCCTCAAGAAGTCTTAAAGGCGAGCATCAGAGGTACAGACAGAAGATAGACGTAAGACTTCAGCAGAGCGTAAGGGCCTAGACGGGACATACTTGTGTATTAGGGGGGCTAAATAGGTGGGAGCAGCATTATGTAGAGATTTGAAAGCAAGAACTAGAATTTTAAATTGAGTCCTATATCTTACAGGAAGCCAATGTAGGGACTGACAGAAGGGAGAGGCGTGGACGGTGCGGGTGGACAGGAAGTTGAGTCTCTCCACCGCATTTATTATGGACTGTAACGGGGCAAGTTGGGAGAAAGGACAGTAGAATGGACCAGCACCTTAGTCGCATCTGGCGTTAAGTAGGGTCGGATGCACGCAATATTTTTGAGATGGAAGTGGCAGGATTTGGCGATAGACTGAACATGAGGTGTGAAGGAGTGGTCGGAGTCAAAGAGAGCACCTAGGTATATACACAAAGGTATATATTTAGGAAAAGCAGGCCGTTTTTATAATGCTTCTAACTCAATCTAAACAGCATGTGTGTGTGTGTATATCTAAACAAAAACAAATAATTAAGGGATATTTAGGTGCTAATCAATACACCAAGTGCAGTTAAATTTAACCAAGTGTAATGCCACCATTTTACACTTACAACAAGCAAACTCAGTAAACAGAGGAAGGTGGCAGCACCACACAGTGGTTATAGTTACCTAATGATATACATGATTATTAACACAACCTATGTAACATAAACATGCAGAAAGAACATTATATTGTAGTATATCAAGTGGTATAATTAGAATAGAGCTCCTAATAGGAACACACAATATTAAGAGCCTGTTTTAAGTCAGCTCTAAACTATGTAAGCACCAAATCACTGTTTTGCAGTGATGTATGGCTGCACTCAGCTGTAGGTCCACTAGAACATCAAGGATCCGCTATCTGCCGAGTGCCAGCTCTAAATTTCTATAGGATAAGTCCTACAATGCCCACTGTGAAATGTTTAATACTGTTAATACTAGAAGTGTTAATAACGTGGGCTTATAAAGTCTTGGCTAATCACCTCCCTTATTTGACTGTTGGGATTTAATTTATTCTTTAAAGCTATTTGTTACAGTGTGTTGTGGGAGACCTGTGAGTGATCTTTCTGAAGTTACTTACTCCAATTGCGACTTTTGAAAGTTTAAATAACTGGAGCCTCAGGTATTTTCCTTTTGTTTTATTGAATATGCATTTACAGACAAATATTACTAAATGTATTAAATTGCATTTCAATATTCTAGAACCACATGTATAGGATATTAAAGTCATCTTGGCAATTCTAAATTCCAGTATCAGGCTGTGCATTTTTGCCTTTATTCAGACAACATGGATTATGCAGAAGGACAAGCGATGCAGTGCAGGAAACATCTACATCTTGAGAGACATGGAGCTGCCCTTCTCTAATCCCTAACCTTCCTTTGCTCACAATAAAGGTGGTCCTATATACTGGTCACTCTACCAGTAAAGGCCACAGAGGAGCAAATTAAAGAACTTTGTCTCTCATGGGGTTTCTGATATACTCCTCTCTCATTTTCCCTTCATTATATTTTCTTCTATTTTTGGCTCTTTACTCTTTTATGTCAGAACATTGCTACATAATCAGAGATACCCTAGTGTCTTTTCAGACCTCAAGGATTCAACCTTTTATGATGTGAACTCTATATCCCCCTTGGAATTGCAGTGTAATGGTGGTCCAGGTCAATGACTAGCCCTGGATCTAGCCAGGATTAATACTTCCTAATACTTATGGTATTTCATGCCACCAACAGAGATGCAATGTCCTGAAAATCATCAAAGGGTTCACTGTCATGCCCTGATCAAGAAGTTGGAATGTCATGAGCAGGCAATGGAGTCATATTTAGAATCTTTTTACTGCCTTCTCATATATGAATTTGCATATACTTGAAAGTGTCTATAATCTATGGTTTGTGGTTCTTTTTTATCCTTTTAAAGGGTTATTCCAAGTACCATGACAAGTGGTGTATTTCCCACGAGGCTAACAAGTATTTGCCTTGGGCGGCACTTTTAGGGGGCGGACTAATTAGGGACAGCGACACTAAAGCATTAGGAATACAGGTTTCCAAACACTTTAGCATGCCTTTAAAAATAGCATTAAAAGATTATTTTGTGTGCAAAGACATATTGTTGTATAATGTATAAACCTTGATCATTTTAGGCACTTGCAGCACCACAACTAACTAATGCATGTTTTGGGTGTGCCCCAACATAATCTTGTGTATGGCAGCAGAGGAAGTTCAGGCCGAGGCCGAGGCACTTGAAAAAAATGGCATGTTTAAGTATCTCTTTTTTCTGCATTTGGTGGAAGGGGGAACAGGTGAGGGGGAGAGGGTTAGGCAGACCTGTTTTATTCAAATTACTCTAGCCAAAACCAGGGCTTTATGATGACACTGGTACTTTTTTGGAGTAACCCTTTAATAACCTTCATTTTACAAAAGTAACAATCAGTATGAAAGGTCCTATTACTATGTGCAAAAATAAGGAACCTGGTAGGTCAATTGTATCTTTAGGCAGACAACGAGAAGAGAAACTAAAATTGCCCTTATATTCACAATCAATAACTGTTTATTTTTTTTATTAAAAAAAATTGTTTGTTTGTATTTGCATACATTAAAGCATATTATCATTACTTTGCACCATGTTTGACTTTTTGTTGGAATATGCATACAAATGAGCAACAAATACACATTGTAACAAGCATGTGGTTCATAACAAACTATAAAATATAACTTCTGCTTTAACATGTTTCCCTTAACAAATTATTTTTTTTTATTATTCTGGTACGACAAATAAAAATATTATTATTACATAAATGGTATTAATCAATTACCTCTACATTGTGGCAAGTTTAGAAAACGCTTAAAAACGACTTCAGAAAAAAATCTACTCTCTAGATAGTAGCTATTACTTAATGGCTTTTTTTTCCTATAATAGTTGATGAATAAAGAGTTGTTTCAGTATCACCTGGACAACTGTGAAATTTCGGTATGGTTCTTTGTGAGCATGTAATTATGTATCTGTCATCGAATGTTGCAAACTGTTAAAATTGACTTCAGGTCCTCAAAATTTTGTCATGCTCTTCAAGAGTCTCTGCGTGAAGTATTTTGCCACAGGACAGGAAGGAAGGTCTTGCTTTGAACACACAATGGACCTCTTATAGTGATATATAAAATCTCTATTATATCTTTTGTTCTTGTCTCTCTTTAAGACAAAGAACTCCCAAACAACATAAATACTGAAAAAGCCTCTGCAGATAAAAGAGGAACAAACAAATTATTCTGAAGTTAGCAGTCACTCTAAACAAAGAGAAAAATCAATGCTATTAAAAATGTATGATATTCAAGAACTCTTCCTAAAATTTCACTTTTGTTTAAAAATGAAAAACAAAGCCAAACTCTATAAATAAAGTAACATAAGTATGGATTCCTTTGTTTTAGGTATGCATCTTCATGTGATTTATTCATATTTATTTAGCATTTTTTGGAAATATATACATATTTAGCATTTAAATAAAATAAGCTTTTCACTATATATCCCATGTTAATATTTAGTGAAACAGTACGTGCAGCTGAGAATGTATCAGGGAAATCTGCACCGTGACCTATCTTTTCCATGGGGTACTCAAAAAAGCGCTACATCCCCATTCCCTATATATCCCAGAAGAAATCAGGCTTGTACTGCATCCAGTAGTCCAGGATAACCCACCCAACCCTAAAGGTATGTGAACATTATAAATGACCAGCTTGGAGATTCCCAAGAATAGGTTCGCCATACCATTTTGCACCACTTTGCTACCAATAGCACCCATATAACCCAAAGTTACAAGGGCAGGTTGACAAGGTTGGCAAATTCTTCTAAACTGCTTAACCAGTAGTATTGTTTTTGTGTGTGTGTGTGTGTTTTGAAAATATGCAATTTGTTCCTCAATCAAGTAAACTATGGTATTTAATACACAATATTTGAAACATTGCTTTACTTTATCCTGTGTGTGACATTCCTACTGGATTTCTATTACACTATAACACTATTGTGTTCCATTATGGTACCCCAGTGTGCAGTTTAAAGCAGGAAAGTAAGTAGTGTTAGTGGTCACTGTTTTCACTGGGATTTATCCAGACTAAACCACTAAGGCAGTTACCCTCTTTTTCTATCAGTAGGCAGAAAATTATTACTTTTAATTTATTTATAGAAATGGATAGCAAAGGGTAGTGTAAAGGGTTATGTAATGCTACTTTTTGATTTTATTCAGAATAGGTTAAAATGTAAAAAAGAGGGCATAGAAAGGAACAGAATGAAAGAGGAAGATGAGGAGACTAGGGGAGTCTAGCAGCAAGAAATGGTTAATCAAGGCTCTTAGGAGTAAAAGTATGGAGAGGAGACACAGAAAAGAAAAGATGGTAAATAAAACATGTTTGTAGACTCAGGAGGGAAAAGGGATAAAAAGGATGGGTTCTCTTCTCTTGTGAAAAAGCACTATTTTCATTAAATACATTTAATTTTTTTAGGGGGCGGGGGTTTAAGTTATATGTAACATGCAGTTAGTTGTAAAGTAGGATACATTTAAAGGGACACTATAGTCACCCAAACTTTAGTTTAAAGAAGCAGTTTTGGAGTATAGAGCACGCCTCTGAAATATCACTGCTCAACTCTCTGCCATTTAGGAGTTAAATCACTCTGTGATTTGCAGCCCTAGCAACACCCCCCCCAGCTGTTTATGCAGCCCTAGCCACACCTCCCCAGCTGTGACTGACACAGCCTGCATGGAACAAAATGGTTTCATTTTCAATCAGCTGTAACTTGCTTTAAAGTTTTTATCTCCTGCTCTTTAATTGGAACTTTAATTACATACAGGAGGTTCCTGCAAGGTCTAGCAAGCTATTAACAGAGCATTAGATCAGAAATTCTAAATTAAACGTAATTTACAATAAAGGAAGTGTAAACACTAGATGACTCTTTACAGTGTTTAGGAAGAATGTGTAAGTCACATGCATGGATGTGTGCACAGGCCCGCATAAATAAAGTGATTTAACTCCTAAAAAAAGAAAATAGAGCAGTGTGGCTGCAGGGGCATGATCTATAGACCACAGCTGCTTCATTAAGCTAAAGTTGCTTAGGTGACTATAATGTCCCTTTAAATATAGTATGCATTATTCATTGGACCTTCTTTCTTCTGAGCACTAATCCCCCTGAGCAGTTCAAGGGTTACTCCAATCACCATGACCACTTTAATGTTTTATAGTGGTCATAGTGCCTGGAGTCTCTATGCGCAGCGTTTCACTTTAAGGTTACCCCCTGTCAAGCAATCCTCAGGACACACTATAGCCCCTCAATACCAGAGGGCGCATTCTGTTTTTCTGTTTAGACATACAAAGTTTAACCCCTCTGTTGTTGGAGGTGTAACTCAACTTCTGGCAGCATCATTGAGGCATCATTAGCCAGCCTGGAACAAGAGTTCAGAGCTTGCTAATGTCACTTGTGTGTGTATTCCTATGCACAGAATTGCATGAATTTGCTGAGAGTGGTGAGCTTATCTTCTCAGCCAATGAATAGCCAGAGGTATTGAATTCCAGCTTCTCCAGCTTGCAGAAGTGGGATGTCATCACTGGACACTGGTGGACCCTCAAAAATGTTTGCCCCATTACCAGGGAACAGGGCCAGTGGTATTATAACCACAGCGGGCTGCTAAGTTATGTTGCTTGGAGTAACTCTTTAAGAAAGGGAAAATTTAGGCACAACACAATAGAGTTGACGTTATCAACAAAAGATATTAGATATTCAAAAGGTTATGATTGTTATAAACATTTCATTCTAAGTATTTCCAAAAATATTCTCAGAGGAAATGGTTCTAACAGAGTATTCATTCACATATAAAGTTGTTTTTTTAGCTAATGTTCCCATTGAACAAAAAAAACATAATAGTTGTCTTCCTGAGGATTATGATTTCAAAATTTCATTTTACACTTAGGCTAGGCCAGACTGTTACAGAAATTTCTATTACCATGAATTTCATCAGCGAGCTGTACAGGGAAGAAATCTTTAAATCAGTGAAATTTTAGATGAGTCTATTCTATGAAATTTTAGATGAGTCTATTCTATAAAAAGAGGCAATTAGACCAGGTGTCAAACAAAAGAAGGAATGCAAAATAATACATTTTACAGATGCATAAATTCCAGGAACATCGGCAATTGCACAACTGATGCTTTACAACTAGTACTGTAAAGCTAATTAATATGATCTCCGTGCATGCCTTAAAATATAGTTCTGTTGTGCTATTTTATACATAATAGAAAAATATAATAAATTGAATTATACAGATATCTTGAGCTGGCTGTTGATCTTAGAAAATTCTTTAAAAAACACATATGCATAACTTGGATGGACTCCTAGACCTAGTCAGTTCAGTTTTGGACACTTTGGAGGAACAAAAGAGTTGCAGAAGGTACCTTGCCAACCATGTCCACTGTTGCATATACCCCCTGCTTGGTCACAATAATGCTAAATACAGGAGC
This sequence comes from Pelobates cultripes, assembly GCA_933207985.1. Classification (NCBI taxonomy): domain Eukaryota; kingdom Metazoa; phylum Chordata; class Amphibia; order Anura; family Pelobatidae; genus Pelobates; species Pelobates cultripes. The sequence goes on from OW240914.1 coordinate 188,317,941, forward strand.
TTAATACATGTTATCTGACAATGCAGAGCAATTCCTTATGCCTTCAACATGAATAATCAAGATTATGGCAACTCACAGATATTTGTTTGATTTGTGTCGATACAGATTTAATCTTAAATTGCTGCCATAAGAGGCAGAGACCACTGCACAGTTTACACTTTACATTATATAAGAATAAGGCACATAGCAGAAAAATGTACAGGCAATCTGAAGATCCCATTGACCAGATATCTCCCTTTATGTATACAAAAAAAGGCTGGAAGGAAGCAAGTCCATTATTTAAAAATGAGCACAACATTCTGCAAATATCTGTTGTGGCATCTCAAGCTTATCTGTTATTCTATGCACGTCAAAGATAAAGAATTACACACACAAAAATTCCTATATTTCTGTATTAGATGTAGAATCAGCCAGAGAGTATCAGTTTACATAGGGTAATATTGAGGCACAAGCTACAAAAAGTGGTATTAGGAGAGTTTGTCTACAATGATAAGTTTTTTTTGAGACACAAGCTATTTTTAGCTAATATAAGAAGCATGCAATACCATATACGTATGCTAGTGTATTCACCAATTTATTAATTAATTTATATTTTTTTCAGGGGGCGGGGGAGGTTGGTGAGATAACGACTTAGCAGCTAATGGACAAATTATCACACTTTCATAAATTAATTGAGAAGTTGAGATGTCTGTGGGGGAAATATAGGGAAGACCATGTCATGGTGTCAAAAAAGGGAACTGGGAGAGAGAGACCAGGTTAGATTAACAAAGATGTAGATCCTTGAAAAAGAGAAGCTGAGATGTCCATCAAGGAAAAATAAGTATGTTATGGTGGCTTGAAGAGGACTTGTGGAGGCACTTGAAGAGGACCAGCTTATGGTCAAACTATCACAGCTATGGGAAGTAACTATGTGAGAATGGACAGGAGCTGCCCATAAAATGCTTTTATTTATTTCAGGTGCTGGTGGAAGAACAAAAAGGGATTGAGATGAATTTCTGCCATATGGCGACCATGCACCTGTCATGGTAAATCAGAACTTTTCCACTTGTCGTTGCATCATAAATATTTCAAAAGTAATTAAGAAAATGTCTCATTAGCAAACATAATGCTATTGTGTTGCTATTGAGTGCAATCTGGCCAATATTAATTTTGTTGGCGCAGGAAGAAAAGAGTGGGAATCATACTCAGAATATTGGAAGACTTACACATTGCCTTTACAGACTGGCCTTTAAAATATGACAATATCACGGGATTCTACTCAATTTCCAACCTGTTACAATTTATTTTTCTTTCTTTGATACTATACGTTTGCACGAGCTCTTATTATATCTGTTTTCTTCACAAATGACCATTCACTTTTCCATATTTTTATACAACTTATTTTTCTATCTACTCTATTTTAAGTACACTTTTCTATACAGCATTGAAAATCCAACAAAACCTTTTATCTTAAACATATGTTATAATTCTTTAATGGATTGTCCTTGAAACAGTTCGATTTTATTAGGAATAGTTTATGCTCTCCTGCTATATGAGTGGTTAGAAAGGAGTTAAAATATACCTGCACAGAGCATACATGTAGCAAAATGGACATAATAGCACTTACTTTTGGCCAAACTTTTAGAATAATGACTTTTCTGACAACTATGATTTGAAGCTCCTTCCACTGACAGCGCCAGGATAAGAAGTATCTTTGATGTTATATTTCCATGTGTCTTGTTTCCTCCTTTCAATTTTTTTCATCCACCGTTTGTTCTCATCATACTAGCAGTACCACCAGTGAAATATCCCCGCAGATCAGTGAAATGTGCTTTTATGTATATATATTTTTTTTGTTATATTTTCTTTTAAGTTATACTGCTACATTTTCTTCAAAGAACATCTTTTTGTATTCAGAGGATTGATGTAATTTGAAATCTAATACAACCTTTAGTTTATTATTCTTGCTTTATAGTTATTGTTGTTATGTAACAGATATATTAAAACCAATGCATCAAATATGTTTACATTAGTCTAGCTCTAAATGTATATCTAAAGTGACATAGAATCAATGATAATGGATCTGTCAATAAACTTTACATTAAGCACTAGCGCATAGACAAATTTACACCCCTTGTCAATCAATCTACATAGGGAACCACTGAATTGCTTTTTTATGAGCTGGGCAGTAAGAACACATGGTGATCATGAGGCAAAAAAAAGTAATAGAGGAGATTAAAACCTAAATGTATAACTGGCTACTGGAAGGACATTGGAGTAATTTGCCAAAAGGAGGTCTCAGATCTTTTTTTTCCAAATTCAGTTCTTCATATCCCATGCACTCCTGTCCCAAGTAGGTAATTTCAATACATGTTGTTACGATTTGATTCTTGTTTCAAATATGCAATTCCTTGTTTATTTACTATGTTCACATGTGTGTATGTGAGTGTATGATTAGAAGCAAGAACATTACTGATATAAATATTTAACAAAGGATATATTTCTCAACTGACCACAAGGAAATAACATCCAGTGGGGATTTTCCTCAAAGACATCTTTACAACTTGCATGGGCCAAAAGTGGGAGCTATTGTTAGAGATACATGCTCTATTACAACATAAAATTATGATCTGTATGTTTCTGTGAATCTCAAGAAATGCCAGAACATACAGGATACCTTCTCCTAAACTAATGAAAATAATTGTACTAATAAAAAAACAAACAAGGACCAAACAACCAAAAAACAAACAAACAGACAAATAATTAAAATTGTGATGCAATAAAAAAAATCAATGTAAGCCTCTCGTGGGCTCTGGGCAGGGACAATAGTCCCCTTCTCCACCGGGGTTTTAAAATTATAGCCACCACTCACCCCCTATAGGTCAGGGCTGGAGGGACACTAGGTTATCTTGCCCTCTCTCTCCCCCCCCCCATTTAATAAGTAGCACACACCAACTGTCCATGGGTGGGAGAAGGGAGTGACATTGATTTGGTCACCCCTCATCCTATGCCCATGGGTGGAGGGGGTTGCAAGTGCCCATTGTTATTTCACAGGCCCCATTCCCATGAGGTCTTTCTAGTGACTGGGGAGTTCTCACTTTTTAGTAGATATGCCTCCACCTGCCGCACGCCAGGTTGAAACCTCCCTTATCCTGCTGTGGGTGTCATCAGGGTTTATGCAAGAATTGTTGCCGCCCTAGGCATTACATGAACCACACCCTGTATGCTCATTGTGGTGTCATATCACAATGTCCCTCCCACATGATCCGACCAAGTCATGACATTGCATAAAATTGTCAGGAATTCAATCTAAATTTCATATTTAAGTTTAAATAGTCAAACTGCAAACATAGCTAGTAATTGGAGAATATGTTTTCCAATTTGGCTATTTTGGGCTTAAATTTGAAATTCACTCTGTATCAATTTTAAATTCTCATCAATTCCCACTTTGATGAATAGCCCTGTTACAGCATAGTTCAAATGCACATTTCATTAAAATAATAAAAATTGAAAAAAGTAAGTAGAACCTTGTAACGGACCGTTTTGCTCACCAGAGGTTAAAAACCGTTTAGGCGATATTCCCCTTTCCAGATACAACGACAGCTACTGTAAGCACCGATCTCCCGAACTAGAAACACATGAACACTCGAAATTCTCTGGACAGGAAAACCATAAATAAGGGTTACACTCCTGGCAGTCAGCATACAATCCAATTCCCCCAATAACGAGACGACACTTCGTTTGAGGGTCAAGCAGAATCTCACTGTACTGGCACATACAGCCTCTTTTATTCCCAATCCACAAACATAGTACTTCCCACAGGGTTTTACAGAACAACCAATCAATCCGTACAATACACACAGACACTCCCACACAAAATCCTCCACTGTGCCTGTGATATGATTACTGAACACAATGGGTGATATAATTATCACAGGCAGAGGAATACAGTTTTTCCACATTATTCATAACTTTGAAAGTATGCATCACATTCACATAAAACTTACATTTTCCGAATCAGCATACTCCAAAAACAAACATATGTCAAAATCCAAATCCAAATTGGTCCATTGGTTCAAAAGATAGATCGAAGTCCTTTGTGACCCAATGAAGCATGGCTTTTCTGCCCAAAACCAGTTCCACAGAGTCTTCTATCCTGGAGATAATTGAGAAGTAATCCAATTATCTCCAAGGACAGAGGCAAAACTCCATTAAGCACATGGCAGTAAAAAGACAGTAAAATACAATAAAATACACAAGGTTACCTTTATTACATAAAATACAGACATTCTACCTATCCCCAGATAGCTTAGATCTGAGCGCACATTATTACTGGAGGGCACTCAGATCACATACATACAGTTCAATCGCCATGGAGCCAAAGTCTTTCATACAATCTTTCAGTATACGGCTGGGCTCCATGGCATAGCTATCTGGGGTAGCATGGCTTTAACAATCCGCAGAAAGGCACAAACTAGCCTTTCTGCAGGGTAAAAGAACAAGGGCCATAGTCTAAAGGGAGCAGGTGAGCAACCAGGCTTCTCCAGTGCACAGTGGCGAGGTTGGTTCCGCCACAAACCTTTACACCCTTTTTTAATGGGATGGGGTTATTGAATCTTTCTAGAGATGGGGTTATTGAATCTTTCTAGAGATGAGGTTATTGAATCTTTCTAGGGTTATTGAATCTTTCTAGCATTTGGAATACAGGCTTGTATTGAATATGTAAAAGTATTGAATATTTTTTTTAATTAAAACTGTCTTTTGTGCACAAATGCAATCATTGACCCATTCACTCACAATGGCCTCCACACACACTTACTCACTATCAGTGACCCATACACACAAAAGCAGACTGACACACACACACTGATGCATGCAGACTGACATACACACACACTGACATACATACACTGACTCAAGCAGACTCACACACATACCCTGACTCAAATATACTGATAAACACATACTGACTCAACATTGACACACACACTCACTGACCCATGCAGACTGACACACACATTGATTCAAACATACTGACATACACTGTGCAAAGTGGCACATACACGTTAACTCTAACAGACCGACACGCACGTTGATTCAAGCAGATACTCACACACTGGTACTCGAGGCCAACGATGCCCTCAGCAGTCCTCTAAGCTGCCACATCTCTGCCAGGCAGTCTTACCTGGCCTCTCATGCCCAAGGTGCCTCCTACTGGAATCGGGACACATTCAAATATCCTGTCGCGTACAGAACACCACATTGAGGGACATGTAGAGCAAGACAAACTTGCGCAGCAGGTAAACCACCACTGGCACGAGGCAGTTATTATTAACTGCATGCACCACCGCCATATTGTCCTTGTAGAAGACCACCTTTCTATCACTCAGGAGTGTGCCCCAAAGCGACAAGGCGACCACCAATGAGAACAGTTCCAGGAAAGCCAGATTCCACACCAGCGGCTCCTCGGCCATGCAGTTGGCCAGGGCGCTGCGCACCACTGCCCCCCAAAGTACGCCCCAAATCCCACGCTACCCGAGGCGTCCGTATACAGCTCCAGTTTGGCTGCCGACACCGCCTCCCGCCTAAAGAACACCGTGCCATTGAAGTGCTCCAGGAACGTGTCCCAAACCCCCAGGTCAGCCTTCATGGATGAGGAAACCCACACAAAGTGGTGCGGCATCCACACCCCTGCAGTAGCCCTTGCAAGGCTCCGACTGAAAATCTGCCCCATGGGAATGACCTGACACGCGAAGTTGAGCTTACTGATAAGCGATTGCAGCTTCTTTGACCTTCCATGACCGTCGGAACTGCCGCCACCGCCTCCCGCAGCCCCACGAGTTTTGCCAAGGGGAGACGGCACTCCCCTTGCTGGGAGTCAATTTCCAGCCCAAGGAAACTTAAACATGTAGACGGGCCCTCTGTTTTATGCGCCGCCAGCTGCACTCCAAATGTGGCCACCCAGGGACCTGGAAGCGGCCACCCAGGGACCTGGAAGCCCCACTAGCCCACCCACTCGATCGTCCTTAGCAAGTAGCGGCTAGTTGGGGAATCCGCCAGACCCACGCATAGGAAGTCGTCCAGGTAATGTACCACTGCCCAGCTCCCAAATTCCTGCTTCACCACCCATTCCAGAAATGACCTGAACTTCTCAAAGTACGAGCAAGAAATGGAACAACCCATGGGAATGCAAAGGTCAACAAAGAAGCGCCCCTCAAAGAAGCAACCCAGCAGATGATGGCTCGCTGGGTGCACGGGCAACAAACGGAATGCAGCCTCGATATCCACCTTGGCCTTCAGTGCCCCCTCCCCGGCCCCCTTTACCAACTTAACCGATTGGTCGAATGATGCGTAAGAGACCAAGCAAAGCATTAACTGATGCCCCTTTAGGGTAAGATAGGTGATGCATAAGGCGGTACTTCCCCGCCTCTTTCTTGGAGACCACCCCCAAGGACGACATCCGCAAGTTGGACAATGGGGCGACCTCAAATGGCTCCACCATCCGACTCAGCTGGACCTTCTTGAACAGTTTGTCGTGAACCACGTCTGAGAAATCCCCCACCGACTTCAAATTACAATAACTCGGCGTACCATCCCTATCCCAGAAAGGGATAACAAAACCTTCCCGGAAACCCGCGGTCAACAACTCCGCGTCTTCCCTATTACCATAAAGGCTTAGCCACGACAGCATCATGGCAAGTCTCACTGGGATTCTGCCCCAGGGTAGCGGGCGCTGCCACCAGCAGGGCCGTGTCACTGCCCGACCCCCTTCTTCCTTTTCTAAAACACCGGTGGAGTCCTTGCCCACCCCTGCAGCTGGAGCATTTGTGCTTGTATTTGCAACTCTCCCCCATTTGCACTGGCCCTCATTAAAGAGCCAGCAAAAACCCTTCATGTGGGAAGCCAATGCAGGGGACTGGTCCTCTGCGCCGGCCGCCTGCTGATAGGGCGACGCTTTTTGAGCCATCATGACCATCCATAACGGCAGGTCCATTTGGTCCCTCCGCATACCAGGATTGGACGCGAGTCGCTGGCTGAATTGCTTATCGTACTTCCACCAGGTCATGCCGTATGTCCTATACACCTCCCAGACACCGTCCAGGTAGCAAAACAAAGACGAGCAAATTCCCTGGGACTTTTCCCCAATAACACTGGCGAGGATACAAATGGCATGCAGTCAATTCCCGAAGGACTTTGGTATCTTGCAATACCAAATACTTTGGTATCTTGCAATACTTGCAATTATTTCTTCTCCTCCTCTTCCTTCTTAGCATCTTTTTTGTACTACTCCTTGAGGTCAATATAGTCCTCTAGAGGCAACAGTGGGAAAACCTCCACGAACTCACCCTTCCATATGCCCTCCTTAACGTCCTGTTTCAGATGTACGCCCAGGGGGCCCGCAAACGAGATGCAGGCATTCTGCCGAGCCGCGACCGGGACGCCACCAGCCAGCTCCGCTCGGTCTCTGACCATGTCGACCAGCGCCGCTGCCCCGTCCCCGTCGGCCACTGACCCCACTGATCCCAGAGCCCCTGCCCCCCCCCGTAACCGTCCACGTCGTACCCAGAGCCCCAGACCCAGTGCTCTCTCGACGTCCCTTCCTCCGCCCAGACCTGTCCCGCATTTGACTGAGGAGTACCCTTTAGGCCCCAAGAGTCAATAATGTGTTGTAAAGAGGATAGCAAGCCCAGTGAACATGCATCGGCAGACCCACCAACCAAGCCATCCATCTGCGAAGGTCTAGGGGCTGCTACTTGAGGACCCAGGAAATCAGACGGGGAGACCACCAGACTCTTCACTCCAACCAGGGGAACCCTCCGGTGCCGGACGCCTTCATGAGTGCACTCTCTGGAGGACCTGGAACAAGAAGGAAAATTCCTGGGCAGATGGCACTGTTCCGTACTCACCCTCCCCGCACAACCCAGGGATCACCGGACCGGAGCCCTGGCATTCCACTCGCAGTAGCGGCCACCCAGGGACCTGGAAGCCCAGCTAGCCCTGCCCCTAGGGCTCCAACTACGGCTGGGCCCATGACGAGGACTGCGCTGCGCACCCCGCCGGGGAGTAACCGCCCCCAGAGGAGCTACTGCAATCTCAAAAGCCTCCAATGCCAGCTCAGGGGCATAGCCGCCCCCCACTGGACGCACTGCTTCCCGACTGACTCTGAGTCCCCACCTGCCAAAGGACTCCCTTCCTGCCTCCATTTGGGTCTAGGGGACCTACCACTTCAGGACCTCCGCCCGGTCGAACGCGACCGTCGCCGGCCCCCAGGGCATGTCCCTCGTGCCCTGCGAGGCGCGACCCCCATGGCTGGGAGTAACTTCCAAGGTGTGAAACTGGCAGCCCATCTGCTCCCTTGCCTCCCGCTCTGCACCACCTGAAGCCCTGGCCACCCGCGCCTGTGGAAACCATCGCACCCAGTGGACGGTGAGCCTGAGACGTTGGCTGGGTGTGAACATCCTTCTGAACCAGGGCAGCCCCTCATGCACCTGAGAGACCCCCCAGGGAGACCCCCCAGGGAGCTCCGCCACTTGACTGCACTCATTCCTGGCTGCTCCCCCTTGTCTTCAGAGGCCTGCAACTGACCCCCTGCTGCTGCCTGCCAGGTGTCCCTGCCCAGGGTTAGTGACCCCCCGTGAATTAGAGGGGCCCATTGCCTGCGTCAACCCTTGGGAAACCGACTGCGTCATGGGTAAAGCCCTATAAGGCCTGCTCATACCACCAACAGCGCCCCCAGTAGTACAGGGGCCTGCTGTGAACCCACCAGGGCCAGTAATTGCCTGAGGGCTTCTGGTCCCTCCAGGGACCTGGTGCGTCCACACCTGGGATGCTCTTCCTGGACGCCAGGCAGAACACTTCCAGGGGTCACTCCTCCACCAGGGGACCTGACGCTTAACGAACTCCCAGGCCCTGCCCGCCGCCCGCGGGAGCCTGCTCTCCAAGTGTGGCACCCTCAGGACTGGGTGCCGAGCTGCCTTGGGGTGATTCGGCCCGCGGTCCATGGGCCCTCCACCCGCGCTACTCGGCCTCCACCACGGGGGGTGGAGCCATCGATGCCTCTCTCGTGTACGGGTAGGATACCTTGCGGCTGGCTCCCACCAGGCCTGCAGGACACGTAGAGGTCTCGCTACCATCCCTGGGCTAAGGTACTGTGGGGGACTTCGCAGCCACACCGGGCGCCCTCCTCCGCAGCCACCTTGCTCCACTGCTGCCATCACTGCCGCCAGCTGCTCCTGAAGCCATGCTGTCCCCCTCCTCCTAGCAGCCTCCTGAATGCTGGAAAGCAGCTCCTCCACCGACCGTTCAAACATCTGAAATACAAAGAAAAGCTTACCAGGCACAATCAGTGCACAACAAGCAGGCACCAGCTCTGCAAGGTAAGAAATTAGAGTAAGGGATCACAAATTGGCCGACCCTTTATATCAGCCAACCCCCAAATGCTGATACACCAATCCCCACTATTGCTCCCTTTCCCTCCTAGCCTGCCTCCTAGCCCTGTCAGGGCCCTATTCCCTAGGCTGTGCATTCTGCAGGGGCTTCAGTTCTGTTGTTTAACTCAGTTTTGTTGTTTTAAGGTATAAACGTAAGGTAAGGTAAGGTATGGGAGGCTTTGTAAACTAAATGTGTGTTTTACAAAGCAGAAAGAAAGCAAAGAACATGTATACACAATTTTGGTAGTGAAATAATTGTTTTATTAACTTGTTTTATTAAAAGGTTACAACTTTGTTTGGGAAGAGCCCTCTTCACCTAGTGTTGCAGTATGTCAATTGTGTTTTGCAAGAAAATACTGTTTGCCTTGTTTACAGTGCTGTGGAATATATTGGCACTATATAAATATATTGGCACTATATAAATAACTCTAAACTCCCATAATTCAAACGTACGTGTGTGGATTACATAACTGATTTTATAAAGTCAAATGTTGACCCACTGTGGACAACATGTATATTTAATTAGCCTCTCTTGACTAACCAGATTGTTCCAAATGAGAACATCCTATCTTACCAAATAAAAGACAAAAATGATCTTTGATAGTATAAAAAAGAAAACGGATTTTAACCACAATTTTCATAATAGCTGTATGTAATCGCTTTATTATGCAGGAAGTAAATGTGCTCAGCCCCAACTACATTTTTTGTTGTTGTAAGTGTAGTTAATCTTAAAACCCTAACTAATTAACAGATAAATGAGTAAAATATAAGTGTGAATGAATTGAGAAGTGAAGAAAGTAGTAATGAGGGAAGTAACAATTATTTTAGAAGGAAACTAAAATAATTTAATGGATTTTTAATGTCTTGCTTTACCAGAGAGAGTCAAAACTTTTTCCCAGTAAAATCTCCCAGAATAAAATGTGTCAAATGACAAGTCCGTTAAACAGGAGTTACATCTAAATTTATGTTAAAGGGGCACTCTGGGCATCCACACATAAGTACCATGTGTTAGATCACAGTTAATTATATTGCATATTTTTTTATTAATCTTCTATAGGTTTTTTATAATAATAACTTTTACCACATATGGTCACCATCTCCTCCACTTCCTCCCATATTGCAGCATTTTTTTTGTTGCTGCAAAATACTGTTGTATATTTTGTCATTGGTTTTCAACAAAAGAAAGCTGTCAATTAAACTAAATCTTGCACAAACCTTTGTCATACAGCATTGCTTAAAGGATAATCTCGGCAGTGCTACAGAAAGTGGCAATCATGACTAGTTGACTGCCTGGGTAGACAATATAGCTTCATCTAATGACATGATACTAGCAGGTATCTCTAAGAAAAACTGGTGCCTTGATACTGCCTTGAAAACACGGCCCAGACATAGTCTGTTTATCAAATTCTAGCAGAGTTGTTCACTAAAGTGAAAATTCAAAGTGAATTTCCAATTTAAGGTTGAAATAGCCAAACTGGAAAATACATCTTAGGTAGTTATGCTTCCATTTTGACTACTGTAGCCTTAAATTTGAAAAAAATAGCTTTGAATTCCAACTTTAAGGATTAGACCTGTAGGTAGCTGATATAGGAAACAGAGAAGGAGCTTTATATTTCAACCTATATTACAAGGTAGCTAGTGCTTATATTTGTCTCAAATTTTACAATTACATCACTAGACATTTTAGAGACAGAAAGACAGAGAAAACAAAATAAATAGACAGAAATGGAATACTAAAAATGCACAAGCAGAGATTGAGTGAATGAAACATACTGGGAGAAAAAGAGAAATAGACAGAATTGATAGCTATGTAGTATATAAACAGATAGTTATATAGGTATAACATCAGCGTCTATTTTTGTGGATATCAGTGTTTTCGGCAGCAAAGGAGTTAATCTAGAACATAGAGAAATAACATGGAAATAGCTTTCAATGTTCTAAGGGTTATCTCAGAAGGGGGTAAGCTAAGATAGGCTTTGATTAAAGACTGCTAAATTAGGACAAGTCCGGATTTGAGTGGAGAAGCTCATAAGTATAACTACAAAACAAAGAAATCAACTATTCCTTTTTTTTCTTTTCTCTCTCTCTCTCTGTCTCTGTCTCTTTTATTGCAGTACTGGCGTTAAATTTGTCTTACCTCTTAAGATATAAATTGAGTATTAAGGTCCTTCTCTTCTAACAAAAAATACATTCTTAAACAATCTACCAATCTAATTACCTCCCTTGAAGAAATGTAATCATCTTCAAAGCAAACATATCACTTTTTGGTTCTTTGAAAATCAAGTATATTTTTCTTTTCACTGGGGACCCTGAAATGCTGTCTGATTTTCAATCAACACTTTCCTTTTCCCGTGGGCCATGATAATGTCATCCAAATTATGCAAATGTTCCTAATCATGTGACGATAGAAACGGCAATAGAAGAAAAAAAAGTAAAGTATATTTATTAGGACACGGTATCCAACTTGGAAGTCATTTATATGCTTTAATTATAAGTTTTATATATTGTTATTTTTCTTATTATTATACATGTAAACCACATATACACATTTCTCCCTGTGGAATACAATAGTTATAATAATTAGATGGATATAAAGGCAGACCAATACAGAAGGTTTTGAGGACAGCATTTGCATAGAAATTACTATTTAGCTTTCCTCAAATAGTAACTAGTAGTCAAAAATTTTACTTTTCTGGTGCCATTGGCTGTCAGGGAATTCTGGAAACTGAATTTCACCAAAGCTGGAGCTTTAAAAATGGATTAGTGATGATCTAATTCCCTTTATATTTTCTTCTATAAATTTATAATTAGAAGCAGAACTTACATCTCATATAGAATTGATCTGATACTCATATCACATGTTATTACAAGAAACATATCTTTTCAAAATATTAAGACATTGCTATCTCAATTTTAAAAAGATAAAATTTCCCTTGAATATACTTGAGCTTTTTTGTGAACACTGTTATGGTTGTACGTTGCAATTTATATCTTAAAATCGCATCAATTTATAATGTATATAAGGTATGTCTAGAAAGCGATCAAATGATGTTGATTAGAAATAAGTGTTTCCCATATTAAAGTGACCTTTATTGTACATAAAAAAGCAATTGTTTAAAAATAGTGATGTCCTGAACGGTTCACCGAACGGTTCGCCACGAACGGTTCGCCACGGACTCATCGTTGAGTAAACTTTGACCCTGTAATTCACAGTCAGCAGACACATTCCAGCCAATCAGCAGCAGACCCTCCCTCCCAGACCTTCCCACCTCCTGGACAGCTCACTAAGAATGCAGCTTCAAAATGGATGCTGTCCAGGAGGTGGCAGGCTCATTTTGAGCCTGATAATATTTCACCATTTATTTGTGAATAAAAACAATTCAAGAAATAAAATATGTAGAATTAGCTAATAACGAAACATAGCAAGCAATTTAAAAAAATACTAAGAATAAATCATCAGTACCCAAAACGTACATCAGATACTCCTTTTACCCCTCTTTTCTTTCCGTTGCATTTAAAGGACAAATGGAAATGAAATTGTAGGTGTAAAAAAATTTGATAGCAACACTTGAGCATCAAATGTTTCTCACCTTACTTGAACTACTTTTATTTAAAACTGTTGGTTGATCTTTTCAGTTGACAGTGCTATTATACTCAATTTTGTTTCTATTTTCAGGGAATGTAAATTCATAGCTTCATCTCATTGACGTTATAGGTCCTTCCATTGAGTGTAAACTAATTTTAATGTTTTAATGCTAAATGAGAATCTCCAGCACCTTATCTCATTTGTGCCACTTGGACTAATGTGGAAGCATTACTACTTCCAGCCTATCACAGTGCCCATTGCTAGAATTGGTAAGGGTAGAAAAGGATGTGTAATCTTGGCCTTAGCCATACCTCCAGTTAGGGCCTGGCTGCGGGGGGGCAAGGAACCTTATTCATAGTGCCACTTACAGTGCCATTTACAGTGCCACTGTAGGCACTGTAACCAACTCAATGATGTGCAGTAATTTTGCTGCCAACAGTATCTCTTTGAAGCAAGCCACCAAATGCAATTGTAGCATAAATGCGGTCATTGACCATGGCAAGAAATACATTTCATAGGGCAAGACGGCAACACTTAAGGAGAATAATATAAAGATTGTACACAGTGTGTATGCTTTGTAAAGATATTTGTGCTGGCAAAGGTGACCAAGACCTATTTTAGCAAGATCATTAGATGCCATAATATAGCACTGACCCTTTATGGAAGAACAATTTCTTCGCTTCATACTTTCTACAATTTAAATTTAAATAATGTTACTATTACAGTTACATGAAAAAGTTTGTGAACAGCTTGGAATTACCTGGATTTCTGCATGGATGACTCATAAAATGTGACTGAATTTCATCTCATCATAAAACAAAAAATGTTGTATTTTACATATTATTGGAGACATTGAGTAATCATTCAGAGTGCAGACCGTAAAACGTATGTGAACCTTTGAATAAAATAAGTTGTAGATCCTTGTTTTGTAGCAGTAGCCTTCACCAAACATTTCCTGTGGCTGCTTGTACAATACTAAACACTAATTTACTTATCTGTGTATGCTTGTATGTGACTGTCTGTATATGTTTGTGCCTTTCTGTATCTGTGTGTATTTGTCTGCGATAGTTTATGTATGTTTGTTACTTTCTGTGTCTGTGTGTACTTGTCTATGTCTGTTTTTGTCCGTGTGTGTATCAGTGCCTATCAATGTGTGCTTGTGCATGCCTGTGCACATCTGTAGTTGACCGTCTGTGTCCATATGTATGTCTGCGTGTGTGTGTCTATAAGTAACTAATAGTGTACAACTAGGAATGCTAAGGGGAGAGGCAAGAGGTGGGGATTTAGGAAGTGTTCAACAAATTATTTTTAGACTCAGCACCCAGGTTTTTTTTAAAGTAGCAAATGCCCTTTTCCGGGCATTTGCACATTGCACATTTTTTATAATATGTTTTCTGAGGTCCTGTAAAAGTTGTTGGGATTAAGGTATGGTTTGCACTTACAGGGCCGATGCTTCCATTAGGCCAATTAGGCTTTGAACTGAGCATCTCTCTTGTGATAGTAAAACCACCTCTAACAAAACCTTAACACCACCTTTCCCATGTCTTCCCATGCCTTTCCCCACCCTAAACATTAAATCTGCCCTAGCCTGCCTCTGCCCAGAACAGGCAGACTAGCATGCGTCTGCCTTCCCCCTTCTCAATGAGTTAAACTAGTGCTATATGTGAAACATAAGAAAAGCTGTAATGACGACCATGGAACAGCAAGCTAGGTGGAATGGGCCTTGACAGAGCTAGGAGGCAGGCATATGGAAGAAGGGGTGGTTTGATTGGTAGATGTCAGTTAAGGGGAGCGGCCTAGGATTCTCATATGAATATCGGACATTTTTAGTTTAGGTTCCATTTTAATTTGAAATCCTTTACCTTCTGGTAGCTGTCCCACCCGCCCTCCCTATTGGTTAGGTTTTGTTAATGGCTAAGCTGTATTGCTCTTCCGTTGGTCATGGCGGCGGGGGATGGATTAGGATAATTGGGGGGTAGGTCGGTTTTTGGTAGGTGGGGTAGGTCACTTACCCAAATGTCACTATTTGGGTTATAACAGGAATATGCCAAGAAAGACGACGATGTGCATGTCATGCAGTGTGCAGCTCCAGAACAGAGGCTTCTCAATGAGAAAAATCTGATTTGAGGGCTTGCAGGAAAAAAATAATCACATTTACTTTGTGGGTATATCTACTAAATTGTTAAAAGAAGTCAGTGGAATGTTTCCTTTTGGTGTTTAGTGAATAAACTTGTGACACAATGGAACCTAGGTCTGCAGAATTCCTTGCACCGGCCCTGCACACTAACCAAACTTTCTGGACAAGAATACATTTTTCACCATCCAGGCTCTGTGCGCCTTTATTTAGCGGGCAGGGCATTTGTGCACTTCTCAAACTGTGGTGCGCATACAAGCAAGGGGTATGGGTCCCCCAGGCCAGCTGTGCGCTAAGGTAGAGTAAGCATTGTTACGATTGCCCCCGGTCTAGCAGGAGGGTTGATCGCTTGGATGTCCTGGTTCCCGCTGCAGAGAGTCGAACGGAGGTCTTTCGGTAGTAAGCTGCAAATGTAGAATATCCCCAAGCACGATATAAGCATCAATATCCCGGATCCCTACAACATGAGTCGAGGCTGCAAGTTGAGGGTCAAAACGAACTGGCTTTACTGGCACATAGCATGGCAATTTATGTGATTCCTCAGGTCCAAGGACAGCCCCCTGTGGACCTGATGGAATACAGGTACAGTACAGACCAATATCTAATCATAACGCAGTGTATTATTTGAACTAGTACCCGCCCAGCTTGGAGATAATGAGGCCAACGGTTTTACAATCTAATTATCTCCAAGCGCACAAAAGACCACGTTTTATTATGTCCCAGAAAACTGCATGAAAATCTATAACTTTTACATTAATACAGGGAAACCACTCATTCTACCACTCATCTAAAGGCTCGCGTTCGTATGCATTAAACAGGCGAATGGCGCTCCAATCCCAGGAACAGAACGGACGGTTGCTGCCGTATAAAGTCCGTTCGGCATTTTGGATTGTTAGTCTCTGTTGGCCGCCATGTTTTCTGATGGTTTAGCGTGCAGCGGGACCTCGCTTCTAACTCGTGGAACTAAACTCGGGTATCAGTTCATGCGAAGTCCCGCTGTCTGTCTGGTAGTGGGACTCGTTCGGTACGTGAACGAGGACCACCTGGTAGAAGGGTACTTGACCTGCGGTTAACCGCAGAAACCACAAGTTAATGATCGCCACGCGGCCCGCTGTAGGGGGTCGTCGTTCGGTTGTTAGTTCGGTAGATCCTGTTCGGTATTTTCGATGCGAATGTCGATGCCCCCAGGCCTATCAATTAAGTTGTGGTTAACCGCAAACCGCAGCCGCCTGGGTGGTTAATGGCTGCCACACGCCGCTGGCCGGGTGGTCGACCGTTCGGTAGTTTGCATGGTGACGGGGTTAAGTGGCGGCACACGCCAAACTCTGGGGGGTCCCCTGTTCGTACCACGAATGGAGTCTTTATAATGGTTCGAGTAATCCATTCGTGCTTCTTTCGGTTTAAACTTATACAGGGACAAACAGTATCCATTGGTTATCAAACAGTAACATAGTTATTTCCACACTTTTGTAACAAGCATCTACTTATCTGGACTGCAAGTGCCTACTCTGCCCAAATGTGCTGTGTCCAGAGGGGAGAATGAAGACGGATGGCAAGAGAGCGCTGATGTCTGTGTTCTTCAGTACTGCTAGCTGATGCCAGGTTATGATGTCACTCCAGCCAGCAAGGTAGCAGTGCTTGAAGAGCATGAAGATGAAAGCAGCCACACTGGAGCCCACACTCCAGCGCTGCCAAAACATTAAAAAAACAATAATTTGTGAGTGTGTATGAGAGAATGTGTATGTGTCTGTCAGTGAGTGTGTGTCTGTCATTGAATGTGTATGTGTCTGTCAGGGAGTGTCAAATCAGTGAGTGTGTGTCAGTGTGTTTCTGTCAGTGAATGTGCGTGTCAGTAAGTGTGTGTCAAATCAGTAAGAGTGTGTCTGTCAGTGAGTGTGTGTGAGTGTGTCAGTGTCCTATGTGTGTTAATCTGCATGTCAATTTGCTCTATGTGTAAGTGTCTGTGTTAGTTTCCTCTGTGTGTAAATTTAGTTAACTTTAATTAATTAACTTTAACATCAGTATTTACTAATTGGAATTTAAATAATCGAAATTACTTTCTCGAGGCAGTCTAAATGGTCCCGTACAACCGCAAACGGTTTTGCCCCATTCGGTAAGGGACCTTTAGTGAATAATCCTGATAGATGAAGATCAGACTACATTTTATTAACAATCTATGCAGAAGCCCAGGTAGTGCCAAATGATTCACAACCATTTCTTGCAACTGTATACTATAGAAATCATCTTACCTACTAAGTTATCTCTCTCTCCCAGACTACCAGGGTTATGTATTAAAGTAAAAATTGTCTGGGATTCAAAGTGAATTCACAGTGAATTTCAAACTTAGAGTCAAAGTAGCTGACATGGGAAACTGTTCCATATCAACTATACTTTTAGTTCAGCTACTTAGACTTCAATTTTAAATTCCCTTTGAATTCCCTGCAATTCTCACTTTAGTATATAGCCCAGAAAATATGTCAATATAAATGAATGCTTTGTTTTACGGTTAAATCATTATTATGCTGGTAACTGCTAGTATAAGTTATATGAAATGAGACAAAAATATAATTCTGACTCATAGCAGAGCTGTAGAGACATCATCATAATTTTTCCCACTTGTGTCAAAGAAATGCCTCCTGTACGCTAGTGATTACGTGATGAGACTCCCATCGCATGTCAAATGTGTGAGTAGCAAAAATGTAGTGATCAATATAAAATTTCCAAGAAACATTAAGGTTTAATTCCCGTATATTTAAATTCCGCACACCTGAAAAGATTACCAGATGACACATGTCCAAATGCACAGAAAAAAACCCTACTTCTGTAACTGTCTTTTCTACCAGCGATGGTTCTATAGCAGTCTCAAGAAACACCCTAAAAGGAAAATAAATTTCAAACAATCAAAACAATCAAAACAACTAATTGGATTCTGATATATGCACCTCAGAGCCCCAAATCCCCATTATATCTCTAGCTAACCTTGGTTCAACACTTTCAGTGCTGTAGTTGAGAATAGCAAACTGCAGCTCTCCCTCACCTGCAGTACTGAAAGAAAATATAAATATTCACACATTCACTATATTATACATTTAATATAATTCTAGGACCCCAAAATCATTAAGTGAATCCTGCAATGGGCTGCCACAGAATAAAAATTTTAAAATTAAAATTGCAAAGGATTTCATAAAGCAGAGAATGTTTAGTATATGGATAATTGTGTAAATTGGACTGACATAGTGTCTCATTTACCGGTAAGGTTTGACACTAAGTATCCGTTCCCCCACCTGAATTTAAAGGACTAGTGTCATCCAATTTTTACTTTTCAGGGAAGTAAGGTTGAGCAGCATCTGGTCATATAATAGAAGCGTCTGACCCAAATGATTGTTCAGCCAGATAAGAAAGATACAAAAAAAATTAATAATTATGGACACAAAGTTTAATTAACCGTGATACACATTTAAAAACTAGAATTGAAAATTTACTGACAGCTATCCTTTAATGACAACACACTAGGACCTGTCTGGAGATGCCCTTTTTATTGGTGGGCATTTGAAAATTATATTATATAACAGTACATCAGTGCCTAAATGGGAACCTAATGCTACTGCCATCTCAGGATTTGATGATTTAGAAAATCTTCAAACTATTGGACTGGTAGGAGATGATTTGCTTTTTTGTATTGCACACTATTTTTTTTTCTTGTGTTTTTGTTTTTTTTTATTACATTATTTGCATGACAGTCTTTATTTGCTTTACTGTTTTTTTTTTAAGTTCTCTTTCTACTGGATTGAAAATGAAAATGAAGATTTCTGTCAAGACATCGGAAGATAATTAAATATATTTATTAACACATTGGCTCTGAATGTATTGTTGAAAGAATGGGCTTTTAGCAACGCTTGTCTTTCCAGGCCAGGAAACCTCTACCTTTTAGGGGACCAGTCTTGGGTGTATGTGCTTTGTCCCCTAAACTGCTTCATCATAGACACTAACCTTAGTATGGGGTTCTGGTTCTTGTTCAAGAGCAGCAGAAACCTTTATAGACATTGACATTTTTTCTAGAATGTCTATTCCTATTGTAGACAGAGTGACACCATTGGCCACAGAAGCCACAGATTATTATTGTTATTTATACAGCGCCAACAAATTCTCCAGCGCTTTACAGTGGGTGGACAAACAAACATGTAGTTGTAATCCGACAAGTTGGACATATAGGAACACAGGGGATGAGGGCCATGCTCAATGAGCTTACATGCTAGAGGGACTGGGGTAAAGTGACGCAAAATGTAAGCATAGTATTAGACTAATGACAGTTGCAAGAGAGGAATGCAAGATGGTAGATCTCTTGTCAAACTTTATATTGCTCATGAAACCCAAAATATCCCTATAGCTGTGGATGTGTTACATAAGGAGAAGATTACTCTCCACCCTTCCCTGTTGTTCTGGGTGTTCCATGGCTCCACCAGCACAACTCCTCTACTTACTGTGTTACTAAACAAATAAAAGTCTGGGGCCTCTCTTGTAAGAGAAAATGTCTGTCTATGGTTAAACCCGTAAGAATTATAAACATTCCTACTGTTCCCCAATTATGTACTGTTGTACCTTCTCAGTACTCTGATATGAAAAAAGGTATTTGATAAGAGTGAAGCGGAACGCCTTCCACCTCATAGACCTTATGATTGCACCACAAACGTACTGCCTGGTGCTATGCCACCTGGGGGTAGGGTTTATCCTTTCTCTCTCTCTCTCTAAAGGAGAATCTAGTCATGTAAGAATACATCCAGGAAGTACTTAAAAAGGGTTTATTATAAGGTCTTCTTTAACTGCAGGAGCAGGATTTGTGATCTAAGACCCTGAGTAGACTCATGTAAGTATGCACACCCGCAATGCTTAAACACATCTTCATCAAGAGAAGAACAAAATAGGGTAGTGTATTACTGAACCTTAATTGGACCTTGGTCGGATGGCTTAGAACAATGCCTTTAGCAGGCAAAATGTCAGAGTCATAGAAAACACTTACAGATCAGAGATTAAAAAAAAAAAAAAACTATTGAAAAACCAATCCAGGTCAAGTAGTACAGAGATCGGAGTAGTCAGACAAGCCAATATAGATAACCAGGAAATTATGCATTATCAGAGACGCACAGGAAACAGGGTACTTAACAGATGGAAAGTTCAACTATTTATAGGCCTGAGGTACGTTTCTTTGGTTGCCATGCCTCCCAAACATGACTGGGTGTCAGCAATGATGCATTAAGCAGCATGACTCGAAGATATCATAAAAGGAGTAGAGCTACAGCATCTGTGATCAGAAACCCTGGCAAAGGTGTCTGACGGTGTGTAACTGATATGTTACTCACTTGTTGAGGCAGGGGCACCGGGGAGTGCTATAGTGCAAAGATATGTACCTTTACAATGTCTCTCTCTGCTTAACCATCGTGGGACTGTGAGTAGGATATGATGCTGCCTCTGATATTGGGCAAACGTAGAGCTTGTTACATAACCTGTCACATCGTTTAACGTAGCCTGTTCAAGAGTTTGTCACCAAATGGCACACTTACAACCTGCTGTAGAGACCTGTACTTCTACATGGAGTGAAGCATTGCTAGTTACAATATACTGTGAAACATAGCTGACAAACAGGAAATATAAATAGTACTCTACAGATGCAGTACAATATTTTATAAAATCTAATCTCCCATATAGATTTAAACATCATTAGGAATGCCATCACAATAAATAGCTGAGAGTGACGTTTTGTAGTAGCGCTGAAAGGCATATTTGTTTTCACATATGAAAAGAAAAATGATTTGGTCTATAATTATTACACATAATTTCAATGTTGGAAATCATTTATCACATTTTAATGAAAGTGTCTGTTAGTAGTTTTATTTTCCTTTTGGTGCATGTTCATCTTTTTTTTAGTGATGAGTGGCAAATTATCTTCTTTCAAATTAGAATACAAGATTGTTGTCAAACAATAATTTTACATAGTTTTATATTAAACAGCAGGGGTGCCCAAAAGGTAAATCCCCAGATGTTGTAGAACTACAACTCCCATGTAGCTTTGCATGCCTTTAGAATGACAAAGCATCATGGAAAATTGAGTTTTAAAACATCTGGGGATCTACCTTTTGGGCTCCCCTGGTATACAATACACATATAAGTTCAACTGCATGAATTGCATGTATCATTACACACTCTTTACTACTTCTCTTTCCACATTGGAAGTTATGATACTGTGTTATACTGCTGCTATACTACTGTGAATAGGCGAAGGCTTACTGTAAAATCTTTAAAAAACAAATATTAAAAGGGTTATTTATGAAATTGAGAATTCAAAGTGAATTTCAAATTTAAGACTGGAAAAAAACCCACGTCAGCAATGCTTTCAGTTTGGCAACTCTGTCAATTAATTTGTAATTCACTTTGAATTCTCAATTTAGTAAGTAACCCTGGTAATCTATGTGGCGAAAGTGACCTCGCCACTGGTTTTTGGAGGGGCCTGTTTGCCAGCCTCCTGCCCTGCGACTATGGCCCTGGGATGTATTGCCCTTTAAGGAACTGATTTGGGCATACTGTATTTTATTATGCTGCTGATGGCCCTTTAAGAACCATCTGGGGACATACTGTGGAGTTACTGGGTGGCCACCATTTCATGTATCAGAGGGAAATAGTGGGAACAATGGATGAAACACATGTTGAGAACAATGGATGGCGGCCATTTTAACTCACAGACACTGTTTTTACTTTTCTACACGGTGCCATCTCGCCGGTATTTGGTGCACAAAGACATTGTTCAGTAGTTTTAAACTACAGAACAGGGGACACATTTAACAGTAATTATTTTTCATATAGCCTGTATATGTTCTGCGGAATCTGCATTAAACCGTATCTTCCAAACTACTGAACGGATCTGGGTGAATGTTGGATATGTGGTTCACCCTGATCCCCCGGTTCCGAGGATATATTTTAATGGGGTTATTGCATGTTTTGGGGTCCCTGTGATATGTTTTATAATACTGTATTTTGCTGTCTGTGATAATTAAGTTAGTCTATTGTGTTGAGATAATTGTATCAGAGGCAGAGGGGAGGATTTATGATGTAATGAATGGGAGTGTTAGCTGTGTTGTAATGTGTTGATTGGTTGTTCTTCAAAACCCTATGGGCAGTACTATGTTTGTAGAATGTGAATAAAAGAGGCTGTATGTGCCAGTACAGACAGTTCTTCTTCACCCTCAATCTAGAGTCATCTCTCTTATTGGGGGAATTGCTATATCACTACAAGGGATTACTATGCTCTGCATAGTCCCTTAGCTAATCACTACTAAGCTCTTTTAAGAGCTTGTTCCTGTTTCACTCTCTTGGAGGAGAGGTTCACCCACTGGATCCTGGAGACTTGTCGTAGGTCCTGGGTTGGTAGGAGACGGCGATACCCCAACCAAGCTGCGGCGGTTAGTGGGGTCTGCGGTGGTTGTGGTGTCTGCGGAGTGCTTGGAGCCCTTCAATGGAGGTTCCCAGTCAGGGTGCCAGGTGATCCGTTACAATCTACTTATAGTCTGGAGCATGGATAGCTGACAGAGACACCTGAGACGTGAGCTAAAAGGAAAACGTAACTATCCTTACCTCAAGTTTCTACCCTAAAAGACATATGCCCACCATTTTAGACATAGCTTGCCAACTATGTGAGTATGTTTGCCAATGAAAAAAAAATAAGAGTTGAGGGTAATAACATGCTGCCTGTCTACCCTACTGTCACCTTGAGGGAACCATCCCTTTCCCTTTAGTAGCTTGGAGGAGCAGTTGCCTGATTAAAAAGAAAGAGACCACTTGTATCCTGCTGCTCATCTTCTTCCTGTCAAGATCAGACCTTGTATAAACCCCATATATGGAGCTTCAGCCCTCCCAGAAATGTTCCTGCAAAGCACCCCATGGCTGCAAACTTCCACAATAGCTATATTTCATGCACCCTGGGGGCACTCCGTTTGCATCAAACTGCTCAAAAATAGTTTGACAGAGAACTAGGAGATGGTGCTAGGGCATGCTAGTCTCCAATATGGGAAAATGGGACTTTTATGACCATCTAGCTGCCTCTTATAATGGAATACGGGGAAAGCAGGCAGAAACTCAATTAACAGACTATATGGTCAGACACTGGACAACTGGCTAATATTGTCTAGTTTCCAGTTTCTGACCAAACAGTCCAGTAATTGATCTGCTGGTTGTTTCCCCGCTAAGGTACAATGGCCGAGCATCTTCCTGACAGGTACAGCTCTTTCTCCAAACAGCTGTGTTTGTGTGTGTATGGAAGTGATTATCTGTGTACATGCCCGGTAGTTTGTATGTATCTCTGTCAGTGTGTTTTTATGTGTGCAGGGTTAATGCACCAGGTATTGGGATTAATAATGAGCGATGTGGGGTTAATTTGCAACTTTAGAAAGCAAGGGAGCAGATTGCTAAATCTAGGCCCCATAGGCTTTACTCCTATATACCTGTCTGCAAAGAAAATCACATTTTTTATTTAACTGATCTTGCACACAGCATTATTCATGAGCAATTAGACCTAGCTCTTTGAGTTTATGTAGATTGTTTTGTGTGGGAAGGTTTGGGAAGATAAAATGATTTGGTTAAGGAGTCAACATGGGAAATGAAACATAATTCCACCTTGAAACACAATGGCAAAGGTTAGATAATTATGCATTGTGCCATTCAATCTCTCATCTTCCTGTATCTAATATTGCTATATGTCAGTCTGGGAGGATATGCCACTGCTCCAACTAATACTTATTCTAGGGCATTCTGAGGTTCTGCAGCTACTGTTGAACTATGACACTTACGTTCCCAGATGGCCGATCCACAAGGCTTCTTATGACATTGTGATTATAATGACAATGGGAATACGGAGGTAGTCCAACAATAGGAAACGGTTGTCTAACTTTTATCATCTGTATCATGACTATCTATGTTCTAATATATAACACTGCCCATAAGGCTAATTCCATGAGACAAGACGATTTAAGATCATTGTCCTGCGTCCCTCTGACTGTGATGTTAATAATATGCTATTGAGTCTGCAGTGGAGTGTACAATGTTGTCAGATATAGTACTAACTGATCGATGAATATTTGTGAACTTGATAGATAATACAACAGTCTTAAAATACAGTAAATAAGGACAAGACCAGTTATTGCAGAAATAATTGCAACATCACCTCCAAACTAACCATTGACTAATATAACCCAATTAGCCTAACAGGGTTATCCATTAAACTATGAATTACTGGGAATTCAGATTGATCTCCTCAATTTAGTGAATAACCCTGTCTAACCCTGTAATATGTATGCACAAAAGAGCTACCATCTATAGGAAAATCATTAAATAAAGGAAAAGGGTGTAACAAAACCAATTTAATAATTTTACAACTTGCCTAAATTTAACAATCAACACATAACACCAAGTAAGATGATGTCAGCGTGATAACCTCTTGCGACCTCCTTTGACTGTCTGCAGTAACTGTTGTAGTCCAAACACCACTGGGGAAGAAGCAAGGTGTGCTTAGGGAGAAAATTAGAAAAGAAACACAGGTGAAGAAGACACAAATAAGAGTAGAAATGAATAACTGGGGAAAGGGGGAGAGAAGAGAAGAACAAGTGGGTGAAAAGCGAGATTGGAGGGAACAATTGATGGATGGTGGAGAAAAGAGGAGCACGATTGTGTGAACCATGGTGGGAGAATGAAACAGGTGATATAATGAAGAGAAAAGAGAAGTTAAAGTGAGGGATGGGGATAAAGAAGCAGAGAACAAGTGTGAAATGGGGGAAAGAAAAGGGGGCAAGTAAGACATGGGGAAAAGAAGATGGAGACAAGTAAGTGAAGTGGGAAATGAGAATATGGATCAGTTGGAGAAAGGGAGGGTTATGGGGACAGGGACATAATTGGGGATAGGTGGAGAGTAACATATGCAAAGGGAAGATAAACGAACAGAGGGGCATGGAGAGATGTAAAGAGGGGCAGATGGGAATTGGAAACACAGTGCACAAGCACATGCACACTAAATACCCACATATGCACACTAAAACTTCACACAAATATGCTCTTGCATGCACTCACTGGCATTCATACACCACATAACATGGCACCTACCCCCTATCTACATTGCACTTATTGCCACCCAACTTCCCACCTAGTCATATTCACCATACAGTCATACCCCAAACTAGTCACATCCATCAATCCAATCACGCACACCAAGCGTCATATATATGATGAGCTGGGGCACACTGATGAAACTGGACTTGTTGCAGACTTGCAGCAGAGATGGTAAATCCAGCCCTAAGTACCTGCCATAGTTTAGGGAACCTACATTTTGGCAGTAGTTAGAGTGTATTGAAAAATGCCTGTATAAGCTACATAAATAATATTTACCCTATGTTGATTACAACATGTCAAAAGGAAAAGCAGATTTCAGTTTTCAGGCTACAAAAAACTAAAATATCGTCTAATTTGTGGTGTAAATGGAGACAGGAGCATTGGTATGTTCCAAAATACATGGGGCATCAGCCCAAAGTATAACTCACTGAGCCCATCCTAAGGCCCCATCCCAAAGTTTCTTGTGCACACTCACTTAAACCCTCTAAATGCTGGGGAAATAAATAGCAAAATATTGCACTTCATATTCCAAGAACTGAAAGGGTAAAGTATGAGTTGCTCTAAACATACTGCTCACGTGTGTCTCTTTTGCTGCAGTCCAGTGTACATGAATGTAGTACAAAACATTAAACAAACAAAAAAGTTGTTTTACTTGCTCCTCAGTTTTAATCCTACCCAGGGTTGAGCAGGGAATACATAGCAGCTCTGAAAATAATTTTATACCCACTCAATACTGAATTGTGCCAGCATTCTGTCATTTTTTTATAGACGAACACAGTAACATAAAATTAAAAAAAATAGAGTAAAACCTCCATCTTTTCCTCAGATCCAACAAATCTCTTTCCAAGCCCCATTCATGTTTCCTCCAGCCCAGCACTAGCCTCTCCATCTAATCTTCAGCTCCCTCACCACCCATCTCACTTCCAGCACCCCGATCTTATCTTGTCACTAGCTACCCATTATATTACCAACACTCCATGATGCACCATCTCTAAAACTGTTACCATCCCATCTTTAGTTTAATTAATTTCATCCTCAGATGTGAAAATCATGTTTCTCACAATAGTGATGTCCCGAACGGTTCGCAAACGGTTCGCAAACGGTTCGCCACGGACTCATCATTGAGTAAACTTTGACCCTGTACCTCACAGTCAGCAGACACATTCCAGCCAATCAGCAGCAGACCCTCCCTACCAGACCCTCCCACCTCCTGGACAGCTCACTAAGAATGCAGCTTCACAGCGAATGTAAAATGGATGCTGTCCAGGAGGTGGGAGGGTCTGGGAGGGAGGGTCTGCTGCTGATTGGCTGAAATGTGTCTGCTGACTGTGAGGTACAGGGTCAAAGTTTACTCAATGATGAGTCCGTGGCGAACCGTTCGTGGCGAACCGTTCGCGAACCGTTCGGCAAACCGTTCGGGAACCGTTCGGAGAACCGTTCGGGACATCACTATCTCACAACAAAATTGTGTGACTTGATAGCGGTTTTTACACTTTTTTTCTGGGGATATAAATTACACACAAATTAATACAAACATTCAAAAGATGTGAATAGGGACCCTCCCTGTTTAAACAAACTTTAAATATAGATGTTCATTACTGAGCATTTGAATCTGTTTTCTAATGTCAGTTATGCCAGATGTCTTGTATTTAGTCATCTGCAGTGCTTTGCAAGCTGCTTTGTACTTTATATGCTGTGCCTTCTTAAAGGGACAGTATAGTCACCAGCTTGAGCTTAATGTAGTGTTTCTGGTGTCTATAGCCTGTCCCTGCAGGCTTTTTGAAGTAAATGCTTCTTTTTCTGAGAGTGTTGACAGTGCTGCCTTGGGATACCGCTAGTGGCAGTTACTTAGACAGCCACTAGAGGTGCTTCCTAGTCCAGTGCCACACAGTATACACCACTGGCGTTTAGCATCTCTACGCTTTGCCTGGAGACACTGAATATTCCCCATAGAGATGTATTGATTCAATGCATCTTTATGAGGAGACGTTTATTGACGCAGGCCTGTGTTTTGCTGCACATGCGCAATACTTTTCAGCACCGAGGCTGGCGTGGCGTGGGGGTGGAGTGAACAAAAACACTTTCAATTTCAGTGCGATCAGAGCTTACCTACTGCCTAACATGTCACATCAGGGCTTTAGTTTCAGGAATGTTTGTATTCCTGACACTATGACACTATAGTATTCCGTTAAGATTACATTATATTGGGGCGGGACCGGACCACCGAGCTGGATGGCAGCATGCACGCTGAACTCCTGCAAGCCACCAAACTCTAAGCTTCGAAACTATGATTTTCAGCACTAATGCCAACCATCAGCGGCGGTCCACGGAGTTAAAGGGACACTGGATCCAGGGTGAGGCTGGCTTATTGAGCTGCAGTCCCCTGGATGAGAGGGCATTGATGTCCCAATCAAGGCCTGGGGGCCCAACAGCTATGCCAAGATGGCGGGCGCCATGTGCGCAGGAGACATGGGGAAAACCAGCTCACTCCCCGCACTCACAACTGACACTGCAACCCCTGCCTCCAGACCCTGCCATACAGGAAAGCGAGATTACCTTTACCCACCAACGCAGCCACTCAAGCCAGCGATGTCAGCGGCTGCCCTGGGGGGATGGGGCTACACAACAGACCGGCAGTTGCCGCATAGAGGGACCGAGTATCACCAAGAGCGACACCGCAGCAGAGAGACAGGACTCCTACTCGCCTCCCACTCAGCCGCCAACAGCACAACCCCTGCAACGGCAACCGCATATGGGTGACACCAAAACCCCCATCGCGGCCGACACCGGCCTCCAGGGGACCATGCAGGACAAGCACTCCGTACCACAGCTGCAACCCCAGGAAGCCGGCGAACAGCTTAGAGAGTGGCATAGTTGGACTGTGTTTTGCTGCCTGCTCTGGTGGACACTCCCCTGTATTTGAGGTCTCAACAACAACACGACGACGGCTCACCGCTGAGGCAGCACTGGTAGTTCCGAACGGCCAGGGTGAAAACTGAATTAAAGTGACATTACAAGACCTAGCTACTGTCATATATATGCATAAATGTGTTGTCCATAGACCAGCTTAAACTTAGTTCAAGCCTAACCACAGTTTAAACCTACTACTAAAACTCGACTATATAAGCTAATTACAATATGAAAATGTGCCTGTTAACCCTTGTCCCGCATGTTTTGCGAGGAAAATGCATGAGGACTGCTTTCAGGGCACCTCATGCCTGCTTGTAAGATCTATGTGCACTGTAAAAAAAAAAATAATAAAAAAAAAAAGATTACAATATATATATATATATATATATATATATATATATATATATATATGATATGTGTGAAAGAAAATGTTCTCAGGTGTGAGAAACTTCTCGAGCTTATCTCACTTTAGTAAGTAGAGGAGGGAGGGGGATACGGGCCAAAAAAATTATTTGACCACAGGGAAACAGCATTTTTATGAAAACCATTATTTCTTATGAATCTAATAATAAATGTGTAAATTAAATAATCAGAGTTGAAAATGTGATGTTTGCTTAAAACCGTTAAGATTTTCTTACTTTATCCTGTAATATTTTTTTATAACCCAAGACATGCCAGGTGACTGAAACTAAATTACATGACTTAACAAGCATGTACTTCAAATAATAGATTAGCTCCTGAACTAGGGTTATATATTTAAGGTTGATTACAGTTGTGAGTTAGTGGTAGTGCACTAGGCATGTATATATAAACTATATGACTCAAAGGGAGATAAAATGTATTTGAAGTGTGCTTTGTGGTGTTGCAAGCAGGGCTGTCTTTAACATTGATTGGACCCTGGGCAAGCATTTGCTTGGGCCCCCTGGATCCTGCCCTTCCCCTCCACACATTTCCACCCCCTGGCATGCAGTCATGCCCTCCACCCCAATACAGTGGCATAACTAATGTAGAGAAGGCCCAGGTGCAAGACATTTTTTTGGGCCTCCCATCTAGCACAATAATGGAGAAAAGATAGATCCTCATCTGTTGTACAATTCCCACGATGCTATGCCAGTTGGGGATCTACCATTTGGCCATTCTTGCAGGGCTGTATTTGTGAGCAGTGTTTGTAAATTTGAATGTGAGCATGTTGTTGTATAGAGTATGTGTGTGCATGTACGGTGTAGTATTGGTGTTAGAGTGAAGGGGTGTGTTTCTATATACTTTTTGAGTTTGAATTCAGGGGCGTGTTTGTATGTAATGTTTGTGTTTGCAGGGCTGTGTTTGCATGTTGTGTTTGATTGCTTGGATGTATGACATACATTCACAGATATCCATACACATTAGCACACTGATACATGCACACATCTGGACACATGCACAGACTGATACAAACAGACTGGCGTATACACACACAGACACATACATACATACACACACACACACAGATACAAAGATAAAAACACTGGCACATCCACACACAGAGATACACACTTACACACACTGACACAGATATAGACACACATTAAGATGCACACAGACACACGGGTACACATGCAGGGGTGTATTTGTGTGCAGTGTTGGCAAAGGAATGCTGGGATGTATGCATTGCCACACAGATGCACACTTACACAAACACTGAGATACACACAGGAACACAGATACACATGCAGTGGTGTATTTGTGTGCAGTGTTAGCGTTGGAATGTAGTAGTGTATATGTGTGCAGTGTTGGTACTGGAATGATGGAACGTATGCATTGCCACACGCATAGATACACACTTACACAACCTGACACTCATATACATACACAGACACGCAGGTACACATACAAAATGACACACAAGTACACGGACACAGGTATACATGCACATAGATACACATAAACACTGACACAAAGGTACACATACACTGACACAAACACAGCCAGATACACACACACAGCCAGATACAAACGCACACACATACAGATACACACGCATAGTCAGATACACACGCATAGTCAGATACACACATACAGTCAGATACACACATAGTCAGATACACACACATAGTCAGATATACACACATAGTCAGATACACACACACACATAGTCAGATACACACACACAGTCAGATATACAAATACATAGTCAGATACACACACACAGTCAGATATACACACACACAGTCAGATATACACACACACAGTCAGATACACACACACAGTCAGATATACACACATAGTCAGATATACACACACACAGTCAGATACACACACAGTCAGATACACACATACAGTCAGATACACACATACAGTCAGATACACACATACAGTCAGATACACACATACATAGTCAGATACACACAGTCAGATACACACATACATAGATACACACACACAGTCAGATACACACACAGTCAGATACACACACAGTCAGATATACACACACACAGTCAGATACACACACACACAGTCAGATACACACACAGTCAGATACACACATACAGTCAGATACACACATACAGTCAGATATACACATACAGTCAGATACACACATACATAGTCAGATACACACATACATAGTCAGATACACACATACAGTCAGATACACACATACAGTCAGATATACACATACAGTCAGATATACACATACAGTCAGATATACACATACAGTCAGATATACACATACAGTCAGATACACACATACATAGTCAGATACACACATACATAGTCAGATATACACATACATAGTCATATATACACATACATAGTCAGATACACACAGTCAGATACACACATACAGTCAGATACACACATACATAGTCAGATACACACACACAGTCAGATACACACACAGTCAGATATACACACACACAGTCAGATATACACACACACAGTCAGATACACACACACACAGTCAGATACACACACACAGTCAGATATACACACACACAGTCAGATACACACACAGTCAGATACACACATACAGTCAGATACACACATACATAGTCAGATATACACATACATAGTCAGATATACACATACAGACAGATACACATACAGTCAGATATATACACATACAGTCAGATATACACATACATAGTCAGATATACACATACAGTCAGATACACACATACATAGTCAGATTCACACACATACATAGTCAGATACACACATACATAGTCAGATATACACATACAGTCAGATACACACATACAGTCAGATATACACACACAGTCAGGATACACACACACAGCCTCAGATATACACACACACAGTCAGGATACACACACACAGTCAGATACACACACAGTCAGGATACACATACAGTCAGGATACACACATACATAGTCAGATATATACACATACAGTCAGATACCACATACAGTCAGATATACACATACAGTCAGATATACACATACATAGTCAGATATACCACATACAGTCAGATACACACATACATAGTCAGTATTTCACACATACATAGTCAGATATACACATACATAGTCATCAGATACACACATACATAGTCAGATATACACATACATAGTCAGATATACACATACAGTCAGATATACACATACATAGTCAGATATACACATACAGTCAGATATACACATACATAGTCAGATATACACATACAGTCAGATATACACATACATAGTCAGATATACACATACATAGTCAGATATACACATACAGTCAGATATACACATACATAGTCAGATATACACATACAGTCAGATATACACATACAGTCAGATATACACATACATAGTCAGATATACACATACAGTCAGATACACACATACATAGTCAGATACACACATACATAGTCAGATATACACATACATAGTCAGATATACACATACAGTCAGATATACACATACATAGTCAGATACACACATACATAGTCAGATATACACATACATAGTCAGATATACACATACAGTCAGATATACACATACATAGTCAGATATACACATACAGTCAGATATACACATACATAGTCAGATATACACATACAGTCAGATATACACATACAGTCAGATATACACATACAGTCAGATATACACATACAGTCAGATATACACATACATAGTCAGATATACACATACAGTCAGATATACACATACATAGTCAGATATACACATACATAGTCAGATATACACATACAGTCAGATATACACATACAGTCAGATATACACACATTTATATCAATTTAAGTCTAGCCACCCTCTTGTCTCCTTACCTTTAGAGAAGGGTGGCTTCCCTGGGGTCCAGTGGAAGCTGGATGGCTGAGGTTGATGGGAGTCTGATGAACATGTTTACCTCAGTCCCTCTCCTTCACCTCCTCCTCCTGTGTGTGCATCCTCCCTCTCCTCCACTTCCATGTGTGTCTCCTCCTCCCCAGCGGCACTCTGTTACTTGGGAGGAAGTGATCTCACCTCACTTCCTCCCAGCAGGCATACAGACAGGGGCCCGGTCGGGTGCTCCATTAAAGGGCCGGGGGGCCCTGATTACTTCACTTGCCGCAGCCCACTGGGATATTTCTCAGTATCCCGGTGGGCTGTTCAGTCCTGGCTGCGGGCAGGGGGCCCACGGGACAGCTGCTTTGGGCCCCCCAGGAGTAACTGGGCCCGGGGCAGCTGCCCCGTTTGCCCCTTGTTAAAGACGGCCCTGGTTGCAAGATAATACATTTTAAAAGTAATGGCCCACCACTGGCACTAATTTAGTGGTGCTGGTGTTCTTGAAATTATTATATGCACTATCTAAAATTATTATCTGTTTATTTCTTTATGTTTCATGCTGATTTTTGGTGACGGTGTTTGCTGAAAGTTGCTGCATGATCGTGTTTTAGATTGCAGAAGAACACAATAGGGATATATTTAAATCCAAGCTACAATTTCATGAAAAATCTGTCCAAACTCCTTTAAAGCCAGAGCCAGACTGGGGGAAAAATTTGGCAGAGCATTTAAAGGCAAAGCAGACCAACAAGAGGGGTGGGAACAGAGAGAGTGTGTTTTATAATAAGAAATTAGACCCACAATGGTAACCCCATACGTGGAATAGTACAGGACAGGACTGGATAGGGCTGAATTAACATTGGGGCTGATGGAGCTGCAGCTCCAGGCCCATGCCCATAGAATAGGCCTATTGGTTTAACCCCTTAAGGACACATGACATGTGTGACATGTCATGATTCCCTATTATTGCAGAAGTTTGGTCTTTAAGGGGTTAAAAAAATATATATATATATATATATATATACTTTTTTTTTTTTTTTTTACACTCTACTCTAAGGGTTACCAACTGCCCGGTATTTCTTTGGTATTTGAGGCTGCCTAGCTGGTGCCGGTATTGCAGTAATACCGGCAATACAAATGTGTGTCTCAGTATAAACAGAGATTATCCTGCAATACCAGTGCAGGCCATTACGGGTCGCTGTGTGTGGAGAGAGGCAGGGTTAGGAAGTTACAGCATCTCCCTCCCTGCCTCTCTCTACTCACTGATCTGCGGAAGAGCAGCTCTGCACAGAGAGTCCAGACAGCAGCTCCAAGCCTGCAGAGACAGCCTACAGCTCGGGTAAGTGAGGGAAGGAAGACATGGGGACACAGACACTAGGGGACACTGGGAGACACTGGGGGACACTGGGAGACATGGGGACACTGCGACCCTAGGGGATACTGGGAAACATAGGGACACTGGGAGACATAGGGACACTTGGGAACACTGAGACAGTGTAAGTGCCAGAGGAGAAAGAGACACGTTGAGGGAGATTCATCAAAGTAGTCTGAAACCAGACTTTAAAATGCTGTTCCTCTCTTGGATTCTCTGTATGATATTGCCATAGTGAGTTAATGAATCTTTAACATATTCCTTTGAAATAAAAAAAAAATGGAACACAGCAGGAATGCCCCTTGCCACCAGTTCTGTTCATCCTTACCTTGGAACCAATTTTGTAGCATTTAAATCAACTAATTCCGACTTCATGGATTTGGAATGGGGCACCTAACCCTAATGTAATGACTTATATGAATGACCTGTTTGTTATTTTTAATCTAAAGAGATCTTTAATAGCCATGATGTTGACATTTTCAGATTATGTAGTGCTTTTTAAATAGAATATTAAAATCACAAAAACAGATATTCTTAACAACACAGTCCCAGCCATGGAGGTGTCCACCTTGAAACATGCTTTGTCTACATAAAGCTAAAATATCTTGGAAAATGGCAACACCTGAGATCACACCCAGTCATTTTAAACTGAACTAGACAGCCACTACAGGCACTTCCTGGAGTAGTCCTGCAATCATTGCTTTGTATGAAAACTTAAAACGCTCCCCATAAAAATGTATTGAGCCACTTGCCATGCATGTGCATTACCCCCCAGTTATTCCCTTTCGTATTCTGTAATACTGATGTCTTCAAAGGGAGGAGAGGCGGCCATGGTAAGAAGGTTTACTTTACCTTTTTCCTGAACATCTAAATAGTTAGCAAAACACTCTAATGTATTCCTATTGTTAGAGTGTTCCTTCCTTTGCATTTCCTAGGGTGGTCATGCCCAACAAACACTAAGTACAAAGAAAGGCTAGGATACCCCGATATTAAGAAATATTATGCTGTTGCACAAGTCTATAAGATTATTTATTGGAGGACTGACAAAAATATTCAAACAACCTGGTCAATGAAGGATGAACTCTTTGACTTACCAATAGCTGTAGTAACTTGGCTCGGATAGTGTGAAAGCCACACTACAAATCTGATATTTTTTGACAGCAGACTCTAAACCCTTATATTTCCTTTGGGTGAACCCCAGTGGGATTGAAGAGCCACATATTATCCCTGATCAATATCCCAAACTCAGACCCCAAGACGATCACCTTCGTCTTGACATACCATTGATGTTTCAGCATCCTTTAATGCATTCACAAATCTTGGACCATCTTTCATCTAAATCAGGGCAACACAGCCTTATGAGATCACTGATTCCATTTCAGGCTCACTGTGAATGACCCACCAAAATAAATTTAAAGCATCTACACAATGTTAGTGGAGAATAGATACACTTCACTTTCTCCATGAAGAACTCAACATAACCCTTGCAGAAAAAAAGTATACAATAGATTAAAACTATGCTACTAATGCACATGCTCTATTTCAGCTCATCTCCAGTAAATAGCATATAAATTATTCATGCAATTTACGTATTAGACGACTAAAGCTCTTAATGTTTGCATATCTAGATATGATGTCTGGTAGAGATGCTCACAGAGCATTGGAAGCATGTTTCATACAGTTGCAAGAAAAAGTATGTGAACCCTTTGGAATGATATGGATTCCTGCACAAATTGGTTATAAAATGTGATGTGATCATCATCTAAGTCACAACAATAGACAATCACAGTCTGCTTAAACTAATAACACACAAAGAATGAAATGTTGCCTTTTTCTTGCAACTGTATATGGCAGAAATACACAATGATGGTGGAATTTTAGAAGATAACATGTAAAGTCATATGCATGATATAGTCCTGATCCCTCACCATTACTCCTGCTGGAATATTTAATCATGTATCACTACTTACCAAGGCATTTAAATATGGTTAGCCCTAAGAGATCAATCATATCCCCGATGTAGGGTACTGGGACATCCACATATCTAACTGAGTAGATAGGAAGGCATTAAGCAGTTTAACATCCTAGCCTCTTCTACACACAAGAAAAGAACACTATACAAAATACATTATTTTCTCAAATTCACAATTCCTGGGGCTTAGGTGCTAATGATATATCCCCAGTAAACTGGTTGTGTGTCCAGGTTTCAAATTAATGGACAATTGCCGACACTCTTGGTCTCACCACTGCTTTTTGCTGCAACATTCTCCCACTCTTATTAAATTCTGAAATACTGGAACATATTATTTGCCATTCATCGCATCTCACACCTATTTGCTAATTACCATATATACACATTTTCTCAATTAACCCCATCCTTATGGAAAAGGCACAAGAGTGATAAATAGTGGAAAAATCTGTCAGAACTGAAAATTCACTTATGAAAAAAAATCCCAGAAAAGATACAGGCTACTTACCATCACTTAGATTTCCTACAATATGTATGAATTATAGCTTGTATATTCCGTAACAATAAGCTGTCATGAAATAAGTGCCAATCAACATTCCAGCTGCTCAGGACTACGATATCCATGCATGATGCTAAAACATGATACTAGCATTTTTTTGTGTGAAGCAAACTCCCACTCAACTTGAACCCCCCTTACATTAAAGGGACACTATAGGCACCACAACAACTTTAGCTTAATAAAGCTGTTTTTATGTATACACCATTCCCCTGCAGTCTCAATTATCAATTCTCTGCCATTTAGGAGTTAAATTAGTTTATTTATCCAGAAAAGGTCACACCTCCTTGCATGTGATTGCACAGCCTCCCTATACACTTCCTGAAAAGTAACCAAGATATTTTAGGTTTCTGTATTGCACAGTCTGTTTACTGTATGCTGTATAGTCCTCAGAACAAGTACAGCTTATTGTAGTTGTATAGTATGTCCCTGGAGGCTTTAGAGAAAAGGCAGTGTTTACATTGCTGCCTATGGACACCTGTAGTGACAACTCCTCAAATGGCCACTGGAGGTGCTTCCTGAGGCCCTGCTACACACTGTGCAGCACTGAAATATAGCATATCCATGCTCTACGTGGAGGTGATTAACTTTCCGCATAGAAATGCATTGATTCAATGCATCTCTATGAGGAAATGTTGGCTGGCCAGGTTGGCATTTGGCTCCACCCCCAGTCCGCCTGAATTGACTATCTCAGCCAATCCAATGTTTTCATTGTGATTGGCGGTGATCATCAATTCTGATGACAGCCAAGGAGCTGGATCAGGGCCAGAGCCAGCTCTGGCGGATCCATGCAGTGCTGGAAATAAGGTGATTTTTATTAGTTTTAAGGAGACTAGGTGGGGCCGGGGGCTAAATAATTTATGTTTGTGCTCCTGTCCCTTTAATGGTCCTTTAATCTAGAATGTCTTATCTCTAGCCTTCTAGATCCTACAGGAGCCTCCTGTGTGTGATTAAAGTTCAATGTATAGAGCAGGAGTTAAAAACTTCTAAAGCAAGTTGACATCTTTTTGAAAATGAAAATATTTTTTCATGCAGGTTGTGA
Source organism: Pelobates cultripes (assembly GCA_933207985.1). Lineage (NCBI taxonomy): Eukaryota > Metazoa > Chordata > Amphibia > Anura > Pelobatidae > Pelobates > Pelobates cultripes. The sequence continues at coordinate 188,355,334 of OW240914.1, forward strand.
CGAGACCAATCTCGCCACTGTGCATTGGAGGAGCCTGGTTGCCCACCTGCTGCCTTTAGACTATGGCTCCATGTTTAAATGCTTGATTTTCCCCTGCAAAGACACAAAAGCATTGAGTGCTTGCCCTGTTTGAGCGGTGATACCCAGATAGCTATGCCATGGAGCCCATTCGTATAATGAAAGACTATGGGAAAGACTTTGGCTCCATGGTAATTGAACTGTATGTGTGTGATCTGAGTGTCATTCAGTAATAATGTGCACTCAGATCTGAGCTATCTGGAGATATGTTGAATGTACCTGTTTTATGCAATGGCTGCACAGTTATATATTTTGATGTATTTTATTGTCTTTTGCTGCCATGTGTTCAATTGAGTTTTGGCTCTGTCCTTGGAGATAATTGGATTACATCCAATTATCTCCAGGATAGAAGACTCTGTGGAACTGGTTTTGGGCAGAAAAGCCATGCTTCATTTGGTCACAAAGGACTACGATCTATCTTTTGAACCACTGGACCAATTTGTATGATTTTGACGTATGTTTGTATTTGGAGTATGCTGATAAAATGTAATTTTATGTGAATGTGATGCATACTTTTAAAATTATGAATAATGTGGAAAAACTGTATTTCTCTGCCTGTGATAATTACATTACCCATTGTGTAAGGTAATTGTATCACAGGCAGAGGGGAGGAATTTGTGTGGGAGTGTCTGAGTGTATTGTACGTGTTTATTGGTTGTTTTCCAAAACCCTGTGGGTGGTACTAATGTGTAAGAATGTGTATATAAGAACAATATACCCACAGCTCTGTCTGACCACTGCTTGACCCTCAACACAGAGCTCTGTTTCGTCTTTGGGGGGGGGTTTACTGTATACTGTTAGAGACTGATTGCCAGGAGTGTAAGCCGCTTGGGTGCTTTTCCTGTTCGTCTGCTAGCAGCTATTCATGAGGTTCCAGTTCGGGAGTTTGGAGTGCTACTTTGTATGCAGTTCGGGAGTTTGGAGCATTCCCTTGTATTCAGTTCAAGAGTTTGGTGTTCTGCAGTAGCTGTGCCTGTGTCTCTGGAAGGGAAGATCTACTAAACGGCGGTTTAACCCTTTTATGCCTGGGGGTGCCGTAACAAAGGTTGTGAGTAAGTCACAACCAGGAGAGGTGTGGCTAGGGCTGCATAAACAGAAACAAGAGTGATTTAGTTCCTACATGGCAGAGAATTGAGCAGTGAGACTGCAGGGGCATGATCTATACACAAAAACTGCTTAATTAGGCTAAAATTGTTTTGATGCTTATACTATCCCTTTAACTATTCTTGAGATGAGCCCCACCTGCATACATCCTAACGTAGGCAAGGTAAGAGTGTGTTTTTAGATCACATATCTCACAAAAAAATGGAGAGAAAAGCAAAAATCTTTGACTACAGTGAACGAATTTATGATAAATAATACTTCTATGAGTATTCATGTCTACAGCACTTATCAGGCCTTCGGATTTACATGCCATTGCTCTGATTGTAAAACCTGTCGCCTTATTTTTCACGCTGTCACAATAGTATTTTCCCTTAGGAAAGAGGTAATCCCTTTTTTTCTGTCGTACATTAGAGTTGTTTTGATTTCACTTCTAGTGCTATAAAGCCTTTTGTAAAATCATCACACATTGTCAAAGCAGTGTCGGTGCTGGCTAGACCCATTGCAGACATGCGTAGAGGCTTTCTCGCTGTTTTCAGGACACATATACCCCAGCTGTTTGTTGGTGATTTCATTATGTTGGAAACATTGCGTGCCTATATTAATTATGCACATGATTTAGCAGGAAGCTCTGATGATTGCCAGTCCAACGGTGCAAAAGATAAAAAGACATCTCAAGCAGAATGAGCAGCTTGGAAAAACCAAAAGGTTGCAGCTGTTTGAAGCTTAATTCAAGCTATGCTCAGAGTGTAACTATGTTCACAGTTTCTGACAACAACCTATGGGTGGTTATAGGCTGGACACCACTCTCCCTGTCTACCTGTTCTAATCAAAGAAAATGTTCAAAAAAGTTTTCATACTTACATCAGCTATTACTGTGCACATAGGAATTACAGTATTGCATAGGGAATCATTTTTACATTTAGATTGTAAAATATAAACCTGATCTGTTTTCATGAAGGTAAAAACTACAAACACAGCCACTAAAAAGCATGCGTGATGCGGTCTCACTCCATGATTCTTACAGTGTTATTCACTAACGTAAGAATTCAAAGTTAAAGGACCATTATAGGCAAGCAGACCACTTCAGCTCAATGAAGTGGTCTGGGTGCCAGGTCCATCTAGGGTTAACCCTGCAGCTGTAAACATAGCAGTTTCAGAGAAACTGCTATGTTTACATTAGGGTTAGTCCAGCCTCTAGTGGCTGTCTCATTGACAGCCTCTAGAGGCGCTTCCGCGCTTCTCACTGTGATTTTTACAATGAGAAGACGCCAGCGTCCATAGGAAAGCATTGAAAATGCTTTCCTATGGACTGACTGAATGCGCGCGCAGCTCTTGTTGCGCATGCGCATTCAGTCGATGACGCCTGAAGGAGGAGGAGAGTCCCCAGCGCCGAGGGAGCCTGGTGCTGGAGAAAGGTAAGCATTTAACCCCTTCCTCCTCCTAGAGCCCTGCGGGAGGTGGGCCATGAGGGTGGGGGGGACCTATTAACACTATAGTGCCAGGAAAACAAGTTTGTTTTCCTGGCACTATAGTGGTCCTTTAATTTCAGACACCTAAAGCACTTTAACTTACAGGAGTGCTTTATGTGTGAAATGCGTTCTCTCTCTCTTTTTTTTTAAAGAGTACAGATTGTAATAGAAGTTGGCACTTTAATAAATTAACCTTGTTAAACCTCTAGCCATCAGTTCGACAACTGGCTGTGTTACTTCCTGGTTTGTTTAGCTCAGTGAGGCTAAACTCAAGAGGCAGCAATTGTCAAGAGCACCTGCCTTGCAAAGACCTGCATTGGAAAATTTGTGATCAGACAGACACAGAAGGTCTGGGCTGGAAGGAAGGAGAGGGTTTGCAAAGGCTTCAGGAAAGACATATGAAGCTTCTACAATCTGATTTTAGCTATTCCTCCAAAGAAAATAATGCATAATTAAATGTATGCATGTTTCCATGAGGAAATTTAAACTAAACAGTAATTAATTAATTTGTTTTCAGTTGGGCAGTGGAATGTCCTTTTAAAGGTAAAAACAGCCAAATTGGTCTAAATTATCTTAGTCGACTATACATTCTATTCAGCTACTCTGAAATTTACTCTGAATTTCCCACTAACTTATTAGCATGTCACTGTTGATATGTCATGTGATATGTTTTGTGATTGTACTTTGAGTTGCTAGATTGATATGCATCCATCCACATCTGGTATGGGGACCGTTTCAGCATTAGGCATTTGAAAGCTTCAGGTAAATCTATATTTTATTTTAATCATTTGCTGTTGATTTTTCAAGCACAGAATAAAAAGTATATTTCAATACCTGCCTGAGGCTGATCCTGTCCTCCACACCTTTTGTAGACAACAAGCCCACATTAGAAGGTAGTGTATGTGAAAATCTAAAGCAGATAGATAATTGTGAAGCAGTATATAGTACTATTGTGATTTAACTTTCTAAGATGTGCTAGAAATCAGCCAATTACTTGAGCCAATTATTGGGTCTTAACATATTTTGCAAAGACCGCTGATGGTCACATGGTCGTTTGGGGTCCAGTGGTCCAGGGGTTTAGTAGACGTAAATTATACTACCTGAAGCGGTCGTCCCCACCATCTTTGTTGTTTAGCCGAGTTGCTCGTGCTTCATCTGTCAGGCACCCACATCAGTGTTGTACTTTCACACATGCACAAAACTACTGATGTCTACGGAGGATCCTGCAAGACTGCAGGAACCTTAAAAAATAATATGAATTTGCAATAAGCAAAATTTTGCCTGCCCTATTCCCACAGACATTGAAGTGACACAGTCTTTATGAGCATTTCATAAAGATTTTTTCTTTATGAAATGCTCAAAAATGTTTTGGTTGACAAAGCAACTTTTATACTTTATATTAAAATGAAAAATACAGATTAAGGAATAGTACACACAGAAAAGAATACAGTTCAAAATTTTACAAAGCTACATAAAGTCACCTATCTCAGCAACCAAATATGGGAATTCAGTTGCACAGTATGGCCAGCTTGTGTTAAGCCCACCACTACGTCACAGTACCCCAATATTGGTGGATTTGACACAAATTTTAATGTGGAAGACAAATTAAATAGTGCTAGTGGTAAATTAACTAAGGTATCTTTTAAATAAATCTGCTATAAGAGAATTGTAAATATATATAATGCAAGTTTAATGTGATAAACACTTTTTCAAAAAAATTATGTGTCAAAACTAAACAATTCAAGTTATAGTGCTTTGATGATTGGGGTTTGTCCTTCACTTTGTCTAAGGAGCTGAAATGTTGCTATACTGAGGTTACTTACCCACTAATAATCACTGTGACCACGTGCATCCTGGAGTGCTACCCATTTTTCTATACATACAGATACACAGTCTCACAGATACACACACATATCGATACACTGACACATAGATACACTCATACAGAAACACACACTGACACACGTATACACACACACTGACACTCAGATACACACTGACATAAATATAGATACACACACTGACACATGCAGATACACAGATAGACACACTGACACACATGCAGACATACACACTGACATACCTACAGATAAACAGACACACACAAACACATACTGACACACACAGGTCAGAATTTTAGATACCCTCCAGTTTCCTACCTTTTGGGTGCGGGAGGGTAGTTTTTGCTGGCACAGGCTGTTAAGAATCAGAGGCTGGCTGTAGCTGTTTGCCTTCTATGTGTTACCAGGGAGGACGTGACCAGCTCTCACTTCCTCCCAGCTTTGTCTGCCGGTATGAGAGAGGCACAATGAAACTGTTTAAAGGACCACTCTAGGCACCCAGACCACTTCAGCTTAATGAAGTGGTCTGGGTGCCAGGTCCAGCTAGGGTTAACCCATTTTTTAATAAACATAGCAGTTCAGAGAAACTGCTATGTTTATAATGGGTTAAGCCTTCCCCCTAATCCTCTAGTGGCTGTCTCATTGACAGCCGCTAGAGGCGCTTGCGTACTTCTCACTGTGAGCTCCCTGCCCAGCGCTGGAAAAAGGTAAGTTTAAACACCTTTCCCCCTTCCAGAGCCGGACGGGAGGGGGTCCCTGAGGGTGGGGGCACCCTCAGGGCACTATAGTGCCAGGAAAACGAGTATGTTTTCCTGGCACTATAGTGGTCCTTTAAGTGCTGTAGCGCACAACTGAAGATATCTGCCCATCGGGTGCACCCTCAGTATGCAGCTGCACTGGCTGTAGTTCCGCAGCTGGCTGGAAGGGAAGATCAAGCTTGCATGCAATGGAGAAGATGACCATGTCTGTCACCAACACACTGTGTACACTTGAACAGGTGTACATTTTGCACTGAATTGGCGTTTGGTAGTCTAGAATAGAGTTCTAGGCTGCCAAAACCATGTGTGATGTGGTGCTGGAAGTGTAACTAGCCCCAGGCACTAAAGTGCAACTATCTCTGAATGTGCAGTGCTTTAAGCAGAAGTGGTCATGGAGGTTGGAGCAACCATTACATTTATTAGCAGCACCTTGGTGGACCAATTGCATATTGATGAAACTCTTCAATATGGTAAGATATGAAAGTTTAACTGTACCATTACAATGAATGCAGCTCAAATATTCTATGCCCATAGACAACACAACACATGATGACCATTCTTTATTTCAAGAGAAACAGGAGGCATGGCTCTCTAAACCATTCAGTGGTATCTTCTCCCCTACGTCTTCATGTACAAATTATTTCCATTTATGTTTTTCTCTTTTTGCCCCATGTGCATTAACATTCAACATATCTGCACATAGAAAAATAGAAGCATGTCTTGTATTTTTATGCCACAGGGAAACATGATCTATGCATTTCATATCACTGATTGTAATATTAGACATAGTATAATGATTGTGGTTGACACATTTAAATCATTTGGGTTTTGTTAGCTAAACATTGAATTCTGATGAGATGAAATATGAGTTACAAAAGAATTTCCAGCTAAGCTTTTTTTTCTTCCTGTTGTGCCCCTTTGACAATTCATGTTTTTATGAATAAACCCACCATATAAGAAAGACCTTTTCCCTTACACACTGTTTAATGGCTTCAGAAGATGATGCTAATGTTTCCTCCATCCCTGAGCTGCTTTGCAGTTCTCCAGTAAGAATGTGCATATGTGATGAAACATGTTTCAGTTCTGAAAAGCTAGTATGATGGCAGAATATGGAGGTGTTTTAGTGGTATTCCTGTTATTGCAGTCCTGCCAGTTTAAAATGTTTGTGTTATATCACATTTGCACTGCAACACACCACACAAGAAAAATGTTATTGCATGATTGCTGACTTCTTTGATCACCAAATCCCGTTACCAGGGGTATGATGGCAGGGGGTATAGTGGGTAAATAGGGGGTATGATGGCAGACGGTGTAGTGGGTTAATAGATGGTATGAAGCAGGGGCTGTAGTGGGTTCATAGATGGTATGAAGCAGAGGGTGTAATAGCAAGACATTCTAAAAGTAATTAATGCAAGTAGAATGCAAGTAGAATGCAAAACACTCCAATGAGTTGACAAAAATAGGTACAAGATCCAGGTTAAAAAGTAAGGGGGCTAAGAGAGACAGGAGCTTGGGGGGTGGGGGGCAGGGGATGAGGAACTGGTACAGGGACTGAGAAAGAGGGGCAGGGACTGAGGAAAAGGGGCAGGGACTGAGGAAAAGGGACAGGGACTGAGGAAAGGGGCAGGGACTGAGGAAAAGGGACTGGAGCTTAGGAGGGGCGGCAGAGGCTGTGGAAGGGGGGCAGTGCTGAGTAAAGGGAAAGGGGCTCAGGAGAGGGACAGGGACAGAGGAAATGGACAAGGCTGAGGAAGAGGGACAGGGACTGAGGAGGGGGAAAGGGACTGAGTAAGGGGGATTTAAAAAAAACCTAAAGTGCATTTCCCCCTCCCTGAGTCTTACCTTGGGCCAGGAGGGGTGGGACAGGATCTGGAGCCTACAGTCAGTGGAGTCAGCTGGCCTCTCCTGATGATGTCAGGAGGAGGGGGCGTGACTTTCTCTGCTCTTCTCCCAGACTCCCCAGCGGTCCTGTGAGAAGAGCAGTGAAAATCACGCTCCCTCCACCTGACATCATCAGGAGAGACCGGCCGACTCTACTGACTGCAGAGAGAAATCCGAGTCCTCAGCCAGAGGCAGGGAATTTAGATTTGTGCTCCCCCCTGCTCTGGTGGCCGCTTGTGCCAGCCCTGGGTCCTGCAGGATTAGTAACGGGAACGGCGTTCCTGCTGTGGAAAAAGTGTAGGAACGCCGTTCCCACGCGTTCCTGCAGGACACGAGACCTGCTTCTCCCTCTCGCTAGTGCTGGTATTAGCGAGCGTTGCCGCAAAACTCTGATAATATCGGAGCACACGAGAGAGAGACAGGCAGGCACGCACAGATTCATGTACCTTTCCTTCAGCCTGTGAAGGGACAGTGTTCCGTCTTAGGGCCGGTGCTGCCCTGCATGTAATAGTAATAATCCTTAAGGTACAGTGGAAAACAGCTTAAATAAGAAAAATATGGTAATAAATACAGAAATGTCCAGATGTAGAGAAAGTCAGAATTAGTATACCAATATGGGTGTAAATATACAGTAGCCAGAGTTGGTATCTAGAGGTAGGGAAGGATTCTTCTATGGGGATGTCAGAGATGATCAGCGGTGGATCCGTATATGGGAAAAGAAAGTTGATGATGGTGCAGTATGTACTGGCAGGGAGACTATAAAATATAAAATAGAGTCCTACTCACATTTTAAGGAGCTAAGGAGCTAGGACTAAACCCTAAATCCTGGACTGTTAGGTGTGCCTTGAGGAGAGGGTTGAGCAGCACCGGTATAATGTAAAAGAGCTTGTATTATGATATATATTTAGCTACTTCCTGGATGACAGGTGTAGCAGTACCCCTAGTAGTAATAGGGTTTCACCGTCAGAGATGTCCTTTTCCCAAGAGTGAGAGGTACTGTAGTGATCCCAGAGTCATCCGTGAGAGAAGCAGGAACAGCTCTTACCAGAGCTAGTGATTGTGATATAGCGGTTCCTTACAATAAGAGACAGAACTCAGTATTGAGGGTGAAGAATAGTAGGTAACTCGAGGAGAACTCCTCAAGTTCAGTATAAATTGCGCAAAAAAATATACTCCCAATGGTGGGATATAGTTTTAAAAATAAGATGCAGTAAAAATATCACTTAATCCTGGATATAACTATAAAAAGTACATAAGGGTTATATTTGAGATGCAGCTCCTTTAAATGGAAAGTATCCCTACACTTTATGTATACTGTGTATTCAATAGAAGGTTTTTAAAAGAAGCGCAAACATCATACAAATGTACTATATTAGGTGGTATGTGAATCAACTTCTCAAATAATAAAGGATAATAAATTAAAAATAAAAATAAAATGCAAAGCAAAACTGATAAATTTGTTGGTTTAAAATAAAACACTGTCTATCTATTCCATCTATGGAGCAATGACAGAGAACTGATACATAATATCTGCTGTATTATAGACTAATTGTATAATGAAAGTATTTAACCAATTAGGAGAAAAAAACCTATATAAGAAAATCCTTCTCTAGCATCTCATATTCTACTCTTCCCTGATGAAGTGAGCGCAGGCTCGTGAAACGCGTAGGAATGACAGCAGCTATCAACCGCACACTGTGTTCAGCCTGCACGCGCCCAGCATTGACGGCAACTCAGACAAAGGGGAATCCGCAGCCCGGAGTTAAGAGTTCCCCCAGCACTCGACCGACCACCCAGGAGCTAACTTACCATCAGATTCCCAGGATATGTATTAACACCAAGCAAGTGGAAACTGCCTCAGCCGGTGATATTTTAACTGCTTCAAGGCTGTCTATATGTGATACTCCTGCAGCTGCATCATCATACTGATAGACAAACCCAGAGTTTACTACTACAAGGAACAGAGAGCTCTCCTCTATATTATCAGGTCAGACTTTTTTTGCACGTTTACTGTATACTTTACAAGTATATCTTTTTCACAGTTTTATTCATTTATAGCAATTTCCCTATCTTCAACTTATATGTTGTTTTTATTCAAGTTTTTTTTCATTTTTTTGGCTTTTTTTACTGCAAATAATTAGTGTGCACACTAAACTAAATATTACTAGGTATTGTTTTTAAGTGTTGTGTTATAATAGTAAATTTATATAGAGAAATTTAATTGATAATATATGTTTAATTTAATAAATAAATGTTTTTTAATATAGTACATTTGTATGATGTTTGCGCTTCTTTTAAAAACCTTCTATTGAGGGTGAAGAAGTCTGAAGGTTTAATGGTACAGGTTGGCTTTATATACAATTCCTCAGGCCAGAGGAACACCACCTGGACCTGATGGAGCACCGAATTACAAACTGTACAGACCAATAAGAACAATGTACCAATGTCCGACACTCCCACATACAGCACACAATCCCTCCACTCTGCCTGTGACATAATTAAGGTAGATAATGTACTAACTTAATTATCCCCAGGCAGAAAAAACTAATTTTTACACAAAGTATAGAAAACACTCCAAAACATAACATATCCCACATCCCCTGATAGCCCTGATCTGGATGAACAACATATCCAAAAATCACCCAGATCAGAGCATGGGTTCAGGAAATTCCTGGAAGTCTCTTTTGACCGACCGCACGCATGGTTTCATGCCCAAAACAGTTCCAGATAATTAGGCTGTGCGGCCAATCTATTTAAAACAGTTAAAAAACCGTTCGAATTACCGAACGGAATGGTGAATGGCCATAGTTAAAGTGTGTCTTTTGTTCATGGGCTTCGATTCACCGAACGCCATTAGACTCCCGTTTGAATAGTCAAAGTTTTCTGGAAGGTAACTGTTCAGCCGTGTTCGTGCTGTCGCGTGTTCGATTTGAGTTCCATGAACTCGCAAACAAAACACCACTGAACACATTCGACTAAATAAGATGGCCGACGCCACATGTTCGACTATACGAATGGCGGCCACTTCGACTACTTCGACTGTATCCAAAGTGCCGTTTTGCAGAAAGTGAATGGAAGGGGTTTTAGGTGAACAAACAGATGAACCAGAGGATAGATTTATAACCCAGAGACAGAAGATCTGTCACAACAGTATTAACTAAAAAGTGACCTTGCAACAGCCTAGGGTCCTAGACTACAAAGGGTGCCTGGAACAATAAACATACTTGGTCAACACCCATTGAATTGAAAGTGGTGAACTCCTCTTTGACTGACAGCTACTGGAGGCATCCAGGGCTGTGTTAGTAGACATCTGGTGAAATACCCACAGATCTGATACTACTGGGACCAAGAGTTGGGCAAAAGGGATTTAACAGGGAGCCACTGCTTTCCACTCCTGCTGTAACTCTACTGCTATATAGAACCATGTCTCTCTTACCTCTTAGTGGCAGCAAGGTCTCTTAGCACAACTACTTGGAAATCCATGAAATCACAAACAGTAATTGAGGGGTGTACACAGGTGGAAGAAAAAATAAAACTTTATACTGAATCATACAATAGACAATGATTCCAATGGGCTAATGAAATGTTTTTATTAGCTTGCCTACTCCCCTTAGCACAGCTGATGGTCCTATGCCCAGTAAGATAGATAGATAGATAGATAGATAGATAGATAGATAGATAGATTTTTTTTTCCTGCATCTTTTGAGTTGCTTTCATTTTAAGTAACGGTGGTGGTGTTACAGTTCTTTTCTTTTTATTCCTTATTATGTTTTGTATTCTCTGTTTTACCTATTGTTATGCTTATTAATAAATGTGTAATGGGACTTGCATACCCTATTATTATCTCACGACGCAGTGTGCTCTTATGGTATATGCATTTATCACTTAGTTACAGTCTCTAGATAATCCCACTCTGTACAGAAAATGTTCTACTGAGCAATGAAAATAATATTCGCTGTACACTAAATGCTTAATTCTGTATACAACTTGGCCAAGTTGTGGTCCACCATGCCTATACAAAGAATGAAGGGAGCTCCCAAACCGACAATCTCTAAGGCCTTATGTGATCTTAATCCTTATCTGGAAAATACTCTAATAAATGTGGGGTTACTAAACAACCAGGGGTACACATCAGACCCCTTCCAGTCCCTTTTATTTGTCTCTGTGTATCTTTTTGCAACACATATTTGGCTTCTTCTGAAATAGAGGGATTCTTGCAGCAGGTATAGTCAAAGGAAAGTTCCATAAAATGTATTAACATATACACCTTCATCACAGTGTGCAATCTCACGTTTATTAGCATAAAGAATTACTATTCCTTTAATTGAGGAAAACTGCACTGTTGGAGGTGTCTGAACTGAAAGTCTCTGTTTTATGAAGCGTTGAGTTCACGTTCAGTCAACCTGTTCATGACTTTTTGTTTGGCTAGAGTTCTAAGGAAAAGATGATGGATCTGTCTTTTTTTTTTTTAAATGTCTCATGTTTCTCAGTTTTGATTTGGTTCTCACCTTTGTTGATCTGTTACACTGGAATGTAGATAATCATCTTAGACATAAAAACTATTTATTTGGGAAGTCTTCTCTCAATAGAAACCACTGCAGCAGGTGAAACAAAAAACCCACATTGAACATACCCAGTGGCCACAAACAATTAAATCAGTATCTTTTCACAGCGTGTGAAGAATTGAACGAAACTCGGAAACTCTGTCTCATTTTCCAAAGTTGTTGAGATGCCAGGTGGCAGTTATAATGGTGCAGAATCAGGCGAGAGGTTTCACAAATCTCCATGATAAAAGCAGTAAAGTTGTGATTTATTATTTAAAATATCAAAAGAAAAAGACTTGAAACTGGTAATACCGAAGATGTGGTTAACAGATAGATATGAATGTATTTATCATATTTACCTATCTGTATATCAATCTGTCCATCCATCTGTTTGCCTTATATTGTGCTAATTAAATTTACCAAATTACATATTACTTTTGCAATGTTATTACACTTTGTGAGTAATTTATGTGTGCCGTCCTTTAAAGGGACACTATAGGCACCCAGACCACTTCACCTCGTTGAAGTGGTCTGGATGCAGTGCCCCTGTCAGTTTAACCTTGCAATTGATAAATTGCTAACCATTGATAAACTGCAATAATGACATTGCAGGGTTAACTCCACCTCTAGGGGCTGACTACCAGAGAGCCACTAGCAGCACTTCTGGTGACTTTTGGTCAGCTAAAACCCCATAGTAAAGCAGTGATTTAGTGCAATCACGGCAATCGCCACCCATGCTCATTAGACTCCCAAAATCAGTTGGCGGTGGCGGAAGTGGAGCATGACCCAGCGATAAAGGTTTTTATCGCCTCAAAACTGCAGGGATGCAAGTGAGGGAGGCACTATAGGGTACTATAGTACTAGGAATACAATTTTGTGTTCCTATCATAGTTTCCATTTAATGTTATTGGCTCAATCTCAAAGATTGGGAGCATAGCATTATGGAAGAAATCAGGTGTTTACACATTCACTGTAATATTTGTAGTTTATATATTTTTTCTAATGGCACAGTGAGCCAGGGGGTGGTCGGTGTACAGTAAATAAAAAGTACCGAACAAAAGGGAAACAACTTGGGGTCGGGGAAAATGAAAATAGTTTCAGGGCAGTTTGTCACACGTGATACGCAAGAAATCAAGTACTATAAGTTCTTTGGTGGCTATCTTGTCCAAGTGTGTTGTGTGTTGTGTGTTGTCTTGTCAATAACCTAAAATGACTGCATAAAATACATTTTAATGTGTTTTAAATCAGCTTGGTAAAGTGGGTGTTCTTTTCTTACCTTTTTACACCCACTGATGGGGAGTTTACGAACACAGTTCAATAATATCAGGGTTATTTACTAAAGTGAGAATTCACAGTGAATTATAAATGAATTTCAAAGTTAAGGCCAAAGTAGTCGAGATAAAAGCATAGCTGGTACAGATAATTCTTCCAGTTTGGCTATTTTGACCTTAAATTCGAACTTCACTTTTAATCCACAGTGAATTCCCACTTTAGTGAATAACCCTGTATATGTCTCTTCTTTGCTTTATCCCAAAACCACCGTCTTGTTTCCACAGCAGAAGGAGATTAGGCAGGTCTCTAGAATATTTACATTTGTATCTTCTTATGTATGAAAATGTGCAGAATAAATGTGGCAGGGAAATTTGCAAAACAATTTAAAAAAAACCCCCAAAAAACAATGTTTTTTCAGGAACATGTATATATAAGCAAAGAATTTTCAGCATACGTTCTGTGACAAACACAATAGTTAGAAAAATCATTGCTGGAAAAAGGAGCAAATGAAGTTTGGCCAAACCTTAACTAAGACAATTTTTGAGGATGCTGCAAAAAGCAAAATGAAACTCACCAAGGAATTTTTTTTGGCAGCGTAGAAAAGAAGAGTCATTGGCTGAATCATCTGTTCAATGCATGCTTATAGAAGTAGGAAGGAATGATTGTACTGTTGCCAGCTTAGAATGTGAAGATCTAAGAGAGAGAGGTTTTCACTAAATAGTTAGTTGTTGTGAAGTGTGTACCAACTTCCAAACTTTAGGTAAATAAAAGCTGGGAAAATCCTTATTTTTTTTTTAATTCTATTTGGCTCTAATGTTTTAAAGTCAATTTGCACGTTACCCCATGTCTCTATAAGTGTTCAAAGCTTCCCCGTCAAACTTGTCACAAAAATTTATATAAATAATTTTATTTTAAAAATATACTTTTGAATGAACATTATTGCTGCGAAAAAAAATCAAGTGTCATAGCTTGAACGTCCAATATATTTACTAGATCGCTTCTGCAAGTAAAACAGGATATGCATACATGTTACATATAGCATGAGAGGGGTAAAAAGAGGTACACGTGGGTAGAGACCGATAGAGTGTGAGAAGAGAAAGAGACATCTAACATCCATTTGGGGATGTTATATTGTGTATTCCTGAGAGTGAACTTATCAAAATCAGCATTCGGCTTCCCTGCCTCTAGTCGGGGTGTGTAAACAAGGTATTTAATATGCAGAGAACATAATTAGCATCTTCCGTTTTTTCACTTGTTGTAGCGCCTGTGCAGCTGGACTCATGGGAAATGTAACAGCAAAATCTACATATTGCTGTTAATTACAGACAATCGGATGGACAAGTTGTCACTAAGTGCCGGGCTCTGTCTTTTGCCAGTATACCCCCTCCTTTCACTATTCTGCGTGTTATAGTTGGAGGCTTCTACTAAAGAGACTGGACAGATACATTCCTGTTTGCTTCCATTTTCTTAAACATCTGTCACTTACAATTTCGAGTTTGCTGTTCTAAAATTAGTGTGTGAAATACAAGTTTCACCCACTGTAAACATGCAAAGAGGCTCTTTAAACCATGACTCAAAAACAGTTTTATTTTTTTCATTATGTGGGTTTGTTTGGAAACTAAAATAAACTACATGCTGTTCCATAAGAAATAACAATAAGTTAAAGGGACACTCCAGACCCCTAAAGCACTTTTTTTTTTATTTTACAAACACTTCAGTTTTCAATAGAAATTTGCACTTGTATAGATTAACCTAGTGGCACCCCTAGATTAAGAGCACAGTTGGCCTGGTGCTGACAATTATGATGGGCCTAATTACAAAATCTTATCGACCAAAAACACTAAAACAGTTCTATCTCCCAAGCGTCATGTATCTGATGGAGATGGTGCTGAAGGGAAACTCATAGGATGCAGCTACAAGAAAGCACATACTCTATGCTAATCTCTCGCTTTAATCGTTCAAGTAAATCCATACCCCCTAACAGCAGTGTCCAGTGAAGCAGGAAGTCTATGGATGGGGTAAAAGGGTGGGACACGGACCCAAATCACGTAAACAGAACTGCCGAAAGGGGAGAACATACGCAAAAAAGGGGCATGTCTGTGTCCCCATATCTTCCAGTGTCCTCATGTCACTAGGACACTAAGAGACACTGGGACACTGGGAGACATGGGGATACTAAGATACTAGGAAACACTGGGAGACCTGGGGACTCTGAGACACTTGAGGACACACGGGGAGACATGGGGTCACTGGGTGACTTTGAGACATGAGGGGACACTGGGAGACACGGAGCACTGAGACACTGTGATACATAGGGGACACTGGAGACTTGATAAAGACCTGGATACAGGTCAAAACGTTTCAGTGTCCAATAAACCTGCTTAAATCTATCACAGTGAGTGCCTGAGATTTTTTCTATTATACTAGGGGTACTGAGACACTTGGGGGCACTGGGAGACATGGGGACACTGGAAGACTAAGTGACACTGAGACACTAAGGATACTAAGACACTAATGACACTGAGAGACACTGAGACACTGTGATACAAAGGGGAAACTGTGATACATAGGGGACACTGGAGACTTGATAAAGACCTGGGTACAGGTCAAAATGTTGCGGTGTCCAATAAACCTGTTTAAACTTTCACAGTGAGTGCCTGAGATTTTTTTCTATTATACTAGGGGACATTAAGACACTGGGAGACATGGGACACTCACTGGGAGACATGGGGACATTGGAAGACATGGGGACACTGAGACACTGGTTGACTCTGGGAGACTAGAAAACACTAAGACACCAGAGACACTGGCACACTACAGACACTGAGAGACACCAAGGACTCTGGAAGACATTGGGGACACTGAGATACTAGGGACATTGGCTGGGAGACATGAGGACACTGAGAGTGCCCCATGTCTCACGGGTCTCAAAGTCGCCCAGTGTCCCCATGTCCCCAGTGTCCCTTAGAGTCTGTGTCCCCATGTCTCCCAGTGTCCCCATGTCACTAGGACACTAGGGGACACTTAGAGACACGGGGACCTGGGGACACTAAGACACTTGGGGAAACATGGGGACACTTGGGGACACTCAGAGACTAGAGGACTCTGGGAGACAAAGGACACTGAGAGACACCAGGGAGACATGGGGACACTGAGACACTAGGGACACTGGCTGGGAGACATGGGCACACTGAGAGACTAAGGGTCACTGGGAGACATGGGGCCCCTGGGTCCCTAATGTCTCAGGGTCCCCATGTTCCCCGGTGTCCCTATGTCTCCCAGTGTCCCCATGTTTCACAGTTTCTCCTAGTGTCTCTGTGTCCCTAGGTCTCCCAGTGTGTCCTCTAGTGTCTGTGTCACAGTGTCCTCTAGTGTCTGTGTCTCCATGTCTCAGTGTCCACTAGTGTCTCATTGTCCTCAAGTCTTACAGTGCTTCCTAGTGTCAGTGTCCTCAAGTGTCCCTATGTCTCTCAGTGTCTCCATGTCTCACAGTGTGCCCTTGTGTTCCCAAGTGCCCCTATGTCTCCTAGTGTCCCTATGTCTCCCAGCATCCCCTAGTGTCTTAGTGTCCCTATGTCTCCCAGTGTCCCCATGTCTCCCAGTGTCCCCTAGTGTCTCAGTGTCCCCTAGTCTCCCAGTGTCCCCAGGTCTCCCAGTGTCCCCTAGTGTCTGTGTCCCCATGTCTTCCTGCAGCCTTTCCTCCCATCCCTCACTTATCCGAGCTGTAGGCTGTCTCTGCAGGCTTGGAGCTGCTGTTTGGACTCTCTGTGCAATCAGTCTCTAACAGCATACAGTACATCCCCTCAAGAACGAGACAAAGCTCCGTGTTGAGGGTCAAGCAGTGAACAGACAGAGCAGACAGAGCTGTGGGTTTATTGTTCTTATGTACACATTCTTACACATTAGTACCACCCACAGGGTTTTGGAAAACAACCAATAAACACGTGCAATACACTCAGACACTCCCACACAAAATCCTCCCCTCTGCCTGTGGTACAATTACCTTAAACAATGGGTAATGTAATTATCACAGCCAGAGAGATACAGTTTTTCCACATTATTCATAACTTGAAAAATATGTATCACATTCACATAAAAGTCTTCTATCCTGGAGATAATCGGGAAGTAATCCAATTATCTCCAAGGACAGAGGCAAAACTCCATTGAACACATGGCAGCAAAAGATAATAAAAATATATAACTGTGCAGCCATTGCACATAACAGGTACATATCCCCAGATAGCTCAGATCTGAGCGCACATTATTACTGAATGGCGCTCAGAGCACACACATACAGTTCAATTGCCATGGAGCCAAAGTCTTTCCCATAGTCTTTCATTATACGAATGGGCTCCATGGCATAGTTATCTGGGGTATCACCGCTCAAACAGGGCAAGCACCGAATGACCCGGCTTTCGTGTCTTCGCAGGGGAAAATCAAGCGTTTCAACATGGGGCCATAGTCTAAAGGCAGCAGGCGGGTAACCAGGCTCCTCCAATGCACAGTGGCGAGATTGGTCTCGTCACATCTCTCCCCTTTTCCAAACAGACTAACAGGGTATCTGACCTCCTGCCGGTCAGTGCCCTTGTTAGTCCACCCACAAAACACAATCAGTAATACAGCCCACCCACAATAACTGGTTACTACACCTGGTTAGAGGAGAACTTTGTCCATGTCCAGGTGCCTCACCATGGCTGTGTGGGTGACTGGTAAGCTGCCTTGGTGGGTTGCTGAGTGGGCAGAGACCAGCGCTACCACGGGAGTAGCCTGGTTGTTTGAGGGGGAGACCGACTGTCTCCCCTTTGGTTACACAGCTCTGCTGCTGGAGGGGGAGACCGACTGTCTCCCCTTTGGCTAAACAGCCCTGTCACTGGGGGGCAGGACCGACCGTCCCTACCCCCTGTGCTGTAAGTGCAGAGACCATGGTCCCATCTGCATGGTTGTGGGGCTTACTGGTACGTTAAGCTGCTGCTGGGGAGAGGGGGTAACAAGCTCCTCTCCCATATATACTTCCAGCCGCGGGGGAGGGAGACCGACTGTCTCTGTTCCCAATACAGAGTCCTGCTGCTGGGGAAAGGAGACTGGGCTCTCTATTCCCTGTAGGACACTCTGCTGCTGGGGAATGGAGACTGGGCTCCCAATTCCCTGCTGTATCTCCCGCTGGGGAATGGAGACTGGGCTCCCAATTCCCAATAACTCATACTGCCGCTGGGGAATGGAGACTGGGCTCCCAATTCCTTGCAATTCACTCTGCTGCTGTGGGACAGGAGCAACTATCTCTGTCCCCTGTAAATCAGCCTGCCGCTGGGGAATGGAGACTGGACTCCCAATTCCCTGCAATTCACTCTGCTGCTGGGGGACAGGAGCAACTATCTCTGTCCCCTGTAACTCAGCCTGCTGCTGGGGAATGGAGACTGGACTCCCAATTCCCTGCAATTCACTCTGCTGCTGGGGGACAGGAGCAACTATCTCTGTCCCCTGTAACTCAGGCTGCCGCTGGGGAATGGACACTGGACTCCCAATTCCCTGCAATTCACTCTGCCACTGGGGAATGGAGACTCGGCTCCCTATTCCCTGCAGATCACACTGCCGCTGGGGAATGGAGACTGGGCTCCCAATTCCCTGCATATCACACTGCCGCTGGGGATCTGAGCCGACCGCCCAGCATCCCTGTAACTCACCCTTCCGTTGGGAAGGGAGGACGCTGCTCTCCTCTCCCTGCAAGGTACACTGCCGCTGGGGAGGGGAGACGATGCTCTCCACTCCCTGCACTTCACACTGCCGCTGGGGAAAGGAGACACGGCTCTCTATTTCCAGCAAATCAATCTGCCGCTGGGGATCTGGGCTGACCGCCCAGCATCCCTGTAGGGCCGGTGGAGAGACCTCAGTCCCATCTCCACCTGCTGCCTGGGGTTCCTCCCAGTAAAGCTCTACAATATCTTCCCAGCTGAAGGGGTCTGGATCTGGGTCTGTCACCTCGCTGTCCTGCTGAGCCTTCCCAATGGAGTGGAAGAGATCTTGGTAGTCCTGCTCCAGTTCCCACTCCAGGGTTGCTAGGTGAGCCAGGTCTTGCTCTACCTCATGGGGGTCATCCCAGTCATGCCTAGCCTCCCTCTCGTAGAAAATGTCCTGAAGTCTGGTCTGTGCAGGGCTCCCGAAGTCAGGCTCTACAAGGCAAGGCAGCCTGCTTCCTTGAGCTTCTGGCAAAGATATCTCTAATGAGACAGAGAGGGGTATTTTTTATATATATATATATATATATATATATATATATATACACCCCTATATACTTATTAAACCTTAATAGGGAACACATGGGATAGGCGGCAGCATTGTAACAAGGCTGTGTGATATAAAGGACTTCTCTTTTTGTATTTACTTTGTATCACACAGCCTTGTTACAATGCTTGTTACAATCCCATGTGTTCCCTATTAAGGGTTAATAAGTATATAGAGGTGTATATATAAAAAAAAAAAAAAAAATACCCCTCTCTGTCTCATTAGAGATATCTTTGCCAGAAGCTCAAGGAGGTCTGTCTTTATGTTGGCAGGCGGGCATTCCCTCCAATTGCCATTGAAGCAACTAAATGACCTCCATTTGTCTAAATATACATAGGGATTAAGGAGAGAGCGCAGGTAACTTTTTTCTATTCTTTGGTTTTTACTATATATTGGGGCTGATGTGTACTGTAGTCATTGCTGCCGGCCCAGTAGTGATGGGAGTGAGTGTAGGACTTCTCTTTTTGTATTTGAGATAGACATTTGTATTGCCAGTATTACTGCAATACCGGCACCAGCTAGGCAGCCTCAAATACCGGAGAAATACCGGTCAGGTGGCAACCCTTAGAGTAGTATATAAAAGATTTTTTTTTTTTTTTTTTTAAACCAATGGGCCTATTCCATGGGCATGGGCATGGGTCT
>OW240914.1:188375301-188392335 GCA_933207985.1 Pelobates cultripes
GATGTTAGAGTAGTGAGCTACTCTGAGTGGTAGATATGTAGTCACTGTTCTAAAGATAAGTAATGTTAAAGGGACACAGCAGTCAACAAAACAACTTCAGCTTAATGAAGCAGTTTTGGTGTATAGATCGTGCTTCTGAAGTTTCACTGCTCGGTTTTCTGTCATTTAGGAGTTATATCACTTTTGCAGCCGTAGCCTCACCTCCCCAGGCTGTGACTGACACAGCCTGCATGTAAAGAAAATGGTTTCACTTTCAATCAGATGTTAACTTACTTTAAAAGTTTTTAACTCCTGCTCTGTAAATCTAACTTTTATTACATCCAGGAGGCTACTTCAGGGTCTGGCAAGCTATTAACAGAATTTAAAAAAAAATCTAAATTAAACCAAATTTGCAATAAAGGAAATATAAACATTAGATGACTCTTTCCAGGAAGTGTGTAAGAAGACTGTTCAAGTCACATGCAGGGAGGTGTGGCTAGGTCTGCATAAACAGAGACAAAGTGATTTAACTTATCAATGAGTATTGAGCAGGAAGACTGCAGGGATATGATGTACACACCAAAACTGCTTCATTAAGCTAAAGTTTTTTTTGGTGACTATAGTGTCCCATTTATATTTAAAAAATGTTACAATAAAAATACTATTTGTCTCTATGAAGTTGTCATGGTGGTAGGAGTTTCTATCTGCAGCATTTCTAATTGAAACACTGCATATACGGAGTTATTGCTAATTGTGTGCTAGGGTCTACTTGCGCCTCTAGCACACATGATTTAGGCAGCCCAGAACTCTGTACCAGACTATTAATGTTAATTTGGTCTACACTTGGCATCTATCGTCTGTCTCCACAATTCACTGGTGATAGACATGTTAATCTTCCCCTTGCAGGCAGAGTGTCACAACTTACCTCTGTTCTCTGGCTGCCCCACCAGCACCTCCAAGTCATGGTCGCCCAAGCACATGCATGCATGATGACAATCGGCAGGCTGCGACCTCCAAACCAATACACGTCACATCTCCCGGGCAACAAAAGATGCCAGGGAGATGGGCATGCTCGGAATTTGTTGGAGTAACCCTTTTTTTTTTTACCAACTTATGACAGATTTCCTTTAAAGAGCAGCTGGTTTCAAGTCTACTTCACACAATATTTGCACATTAGCCATTTATGGGAAATAGTTGATCAACATAGAGGGCACTGTGACTTTTCTGGGATTTACGTGATTGAATAAAATATTAAAAATTACTTATAACTAATCATGACCTTAACAATAATTAGTCCAGCTGTTAACTGACAGGGGAAGATATTGCTCAATGATTCTCCCTCTTCTAATGGCTATACAGCAGCACTGTCTCCTTCTGGGGTCTCTTTGCATATTTTGCAAAGACCTCAGAAGGTGAGTCTCCATTTTTATTCCCTTATTCCCTTTGACTGCGGGTTACAGGGAAAGGTAGTTTTTACTTACTTGAACCTGTCCCTTGTGGTCACCAAAATCTTCTTCCGCGAGGTCCACTTCAACTCCTAGCGCACTATCTGCCAGGAGCCGACGTCCGTGCTGTACCCTCGCACATGCTCAATGTGAACTCATGCATTGTATTGTAGTAGCACTGCATTGTAAGTCCTTGTTGGACCCGGTATATAATATTACCAAAAAATAAAAACTACTGAGAATCTTGCTTAACTTAATTTTGTAACTACTGGGTTGTGCAACAATGTCCTTACTGACAGTTCCACACTAGGGTGGGCAAAGCATACTGGAAGATGTAGCTCTAGAAGAGCTATGGGTCAACTAAAGTGCATATGTTCCTGAATCATCTGACACTGAACAATGTATTTCCTGTATCTAAAGACACCATCATATATATACATCTATGTTCATATCCTTCTAAATGAAACAGCAAAATATTATTCTTACAGAGATCTTATCACAAGTATGATAACAGCATAGCCCACTAGCTAAGTGATAATTCTTAGTTATCTGTTAGTGCAGTTAATATTTTTACTTTAACTAATGCTTCATTCTTTTAATTTACATAAAAAAAACAAGACTGTTCTGGAGTAACCATGAGAAATTAATTATATGCACAATGTGCACATGCGCTCAGAGTGTCATGGTAAAATTAAAGGACCACTATTGGCACCCAGAACACTTCAGCTCAATGAAGTGGTCTGGGTTCCAGGTCCCTCTCGTTTTAACCCTGCAGCTGAAAACATAGCAGTTTCAGAGAAACTGCTATGTTTCACTGAGGGTTAATCCAGCCTCTCGTGGCTGTCTCCCTGACAGCCGCTAGAGACGCTTCAGCGATTCTTACTGGACGTCCATAGGAAAGCATTGAGTAATGCTTTCATATGGGCTGTTTGAATGCGCGCGCGGCTCTTGACGCGCATGCGCATTCGGATCTGATGACGGCAGGGGGTGGAGAGTTCCCCAGCACAGAGGGAGCCCGGCGCTGGAGAAAGGTAAGTGGTTGAAGGGGTTTTAACTCATTCAGCCCAGCGGAAGGGGGTGCCCTAAGGTTGGGGGGGGGGGGGACCTAATGACCCTTTAGTGCCAGGAAAATTAGATTGTTTTCCTGGCACTATAGTGCTTCTTTAAGTGAAATATAGATACATATGGAGGGATCTCAGAAACACAGGAGTACATATGCACCAGAAGTGATATGAAGGTGTGTGCAATTTTTCAAAATACACCAAATATCAACTCTATTTAACATCAATTAACCTGTTAATAGCTCCCGACTGATTCCTCTTCTGTCACTAGTCTAATACTATCCTTACCTTTTGTGTCATTTTACCCCACTCCCTCTAGCATGTAAGCTCATTGAGCAGGGCCCTCAACCCCTCTTTTCCTGTGTGTCCAACTTGTCTGGTTAAAACTACATGTTTGTTCGTCCACCCATTGTAAAGCGCTGCGGAATTTGTTGGCGTTATATAAATAATATTAACATAATAACATAACATGTAACCCAGAAGAATTCCTTCAAATACAATTAGAATGCTGCTGAAGTAGCCTCTACATTTTTCATACGTATAACATGGGGTACCCATGCAGACCATGAGATATTGACAGGCAAACTCTACACAAGTGTGAGATATTGTTTTTTTTTGTTTTTATTATGTTTGTTCTTACCACGAATTAGTTGTTCCCGTTTGCCAGGTGCAGCATCTGCTGGAAGCACTGTATATCTAAGCTGTGTCAGGAGACGTTTGTAAAAGCTGGATTCTTCAGTACCGAGCAAAGGATGGACATACAAAAAAGCACGTCTTTCAATATTGGGATTTGGATTATTTTTCAAGGTTTCCTTAAACTGTAAAAAGAAGTTATAAAAATGTTATTTTAAAGTTAAAATGCCAATCTAAATACCAAATTCACTTTGTTTTAATGCTTGGTCAGTTGAAAATATATTGTTCATATATTGCAATGCCTACGTCCCTGGTGGATGTCATACAGACAGCTACTAGAGGCTTAAAACTAAAATAAATGTAATATTCGTTTGGACAAAAGTGATCAACTTTAACCCCTTAAGGACATATCTCATGTGTGATAGGTCACGATTCCCTTTTATTCCAGAAGTTTGGTCCTTAAGGGGTTAAAGGCCTCACAGGAGAAGACTCTGGGAATAAACAAAACTAGACTTAATTGGGGGGAAAAGAAATAGCATCATTCAGATGAAGTAATTGTAAGAGTTCATTAAGTTACTCAGGCTTAATAACAATAAAGTGTGATTAAAAGTAAACAAGAAAATAAATAAGACATACCGGTAGTTAAGATGTAAAACAAAACCTAAAAAGAATCGCTCTGCAAGGTTGAAGTATATTGACTAACATACATTGTATTGCTGTAGCTTTATTCATACTTATACTTTAACGATAAGATAAAGACACAGTATAAATTCCTGTTTTTATTGCAATGCCGGGTTCATTGGCATTTCTATATACAGGCATAGTTTTATATCTAATCTATAAATCAGTTATTCTTCGCCGGTGTCCATTTACTATAAACGTCTGTGAAAGAGAACGTATCTATGAAAATGTCAGACGTACTAAGATAATGCTGAGATTTCTGTAGCAATTGTAAAATACAAAGTAAAGAAAAAAACTAAATGCTTCCTGTCAAAACATTTGAAATAACTATATCTATATATATTATTTTTATTAGCATTTTATTTTTATCATCCTTTTATCAAGCATGATTGCCTACATTTTAAATAAACTGTTTACTATTTAAAGTTTTGTTGACATTTTTCAATATTGTTTTTTTTTTTTTCTAGGCTACTTAAATATAATGGTAGGCCATTTTACATTCTCTATAATTAATAATACATAAATCCTGCATAATTATTAATTAGTTGGAATGCGTAAAAGACAAAATAAATTGACTTATCTGCTATATTAAGATGAGGAAGTAGAGTTCCAGAATGGCTAATATCAATTCTGTGCATATTTCAATGTGCATTGTTGCATTCATTAGCTGAGAGCGGTCAGCTGACACATTCAGCCAATGAATGGTAAGCAGGTTAGGCCTCCAGCATCTGCAGGACTGCAGAAACTGGATGCACATCACCTTCAATAGAGGTCCATCGGCATCTGGAGGGATCCCATGTAGAAGGGAAAACCTAGGCAAAACAGTCTGCCCATTACCGCGACATGGGCCACGATACTCCTTGCACCATAACCACTACAGTAAGGGTTAGCGGCTATGATGCTTGGAGGAACCCTTTACTCAGGAAATGTATGCATTACATCAACATATAGAATACTTATATCAGATAAAAGTTACATTTTGCTTAGTTGTATACAGTGAGATGTGTTACAATTCTCGGCTGTTACTAATAACGTTCAGCTGGTATCGTGGGACAGTTACATTTACCTGTTGTCGAAGTCAGAAAATTGTATTGTGATTATGAAGAACATTGTAATTCACTAAACACTAAAGTGGTCGAATTTCCAATTTTAGACCAAAATAGTTTAAAATAGAAAACTCATTTATTTCTGACTTAGCTGTTTGGAATAAAATTACCAACAGTTCACAGGTTGGAGAATATCTCAAATAGTGAAAAGTGATGCTCTGGAGAGAAATAATAAAATAGCCATACTGTAAAAACGCACATGAGAATCTGCATTTCAAATTGCAACTAATAGAATCTCACTGCGTAGAAAATAGAATCCTTTGTTTGATGCAAAGTTTTCAGGTGCTCTTATACTTCACAGAAAAAATACTGAAAGGGACTTTTAACTCCTCTCCTCTGTACGTACTATTACTTGCAATAGGTAATGCCGGCTGATGCATGGTGCTTGGAAACTGTATGGGAAGTGTTTTGCTATATTAACCCCTCTATTGCTGATGGTGTAATTCCACCTCTGGCAACGCCATTGGGGCTTCATCAGTCAAATAAGAATTCTGGTTGTAATATCAATTATGAGCAAATTTCTCTGCACTGAGTTGCATTCATTGGCTGAGAGCGGTCAGCTGGCGCAGAATCAGCTCTGCAGCATCTGGATGCACATCACAAGTAGCACCCCAGGAGATCAGGCATCTGGCAGGACTAGGTAAGAGGACAAACTATTACAAGATGGTCTGTCCCATCACCGGGAAACTGGGCAAGGGTACTCCTGGTACCATAACAACAGCAGTGGGGCTCGAGGTTATGAGGCTTGTGGTATACCCTCTGTTTGTGGTGTGCGTACACCCAGGGGTACGTGTAGCCCAAGGGTTGAGAACCTGTTCTTTGAATAATATTTAAACTCCTTTTTACCCAGGAGTATATTTATATTTATTAAAGATTTTATTGCAAAAAAACATTATGCACAAAACAACTGAATTATTAATATTTTAAAATATAAACATAAGTTTATATGTTTTTATTTATTTGTCCATTGTACAATATTACTGAAAAATGCTTGCGCTGCACAAATAGTAATATTAAGTTCCCCGAATTGTCAGAACTTAAACAGGAGAGAAATGAAGGCAACAAAATGTCCCGGTTAATAAATACTGTTCGGCATTGAAACAAAGTAAACTGTAGGAGCAGAGACGTTGCATGTGTTTATTGTAGAATCAATGTCATTCTTTGGGCTTTTAGCTTGTTTATAGAAACTGTGCTGGAAGATTGTTAAACTGACAGCGTGGTCTTACTTTGTCACAGAATGTATCACTGTCTTTCGGATGAAAATTCTTCAAAGCTATGGGGTGTGTATACTATTAAAGGCTTTCTCGAACAGACACAGAACATGTACTTTATACAATGCTATGCAGAAAGCAGTCTAAGTACCGTCATGTCAATTCAACACATTCTTTATTGTGCTACGGTTTAAATTAGTTTGACAACTTCCAGAGTATGCTGGTCTATATATACTTTATATATATATATATATATATATATATATATGCACACACTTTTTTGTACACATACTTTTTCATTTTTTTTTATTAACTGCAAGCTAGTGTTTGTGAGGTTTTTTTACATTATTTTTTTGCATTTGTTTTCATCATACTGGTTCTATTTATAGGTGATTCTAAGTTAAGCCACAGTGAAACCATTTTACCATAACTCAGGAGCACATTTTATCTGTATCCTTTATGTAATTTGTAAACTACTTAGAGTACTGTGTTCCAACAGCTTAAGAAAGAGATGCCTTTTAGTTTCATGTATGCTTTAGAGCAGTGTTTCTCAACCTTTTACTGAAAAATACTCCTGCAGGTCTAAAAAACTATTTCCTAAGTACCCCTGCCTCGAGTAAGTAATTTCTATCGAGTTAAATGAGAATGAAATGTGTAGACATGGATATTGATCTTAATCCCATAGTGGAGGTAGTAAAGAATATTTCTAAAATAAATATGCCATGATTTTTTGTATGTAAGGAGGAGTGTATGACCTGTTAATCTGAGGTATAAAAGTCACAAAATAAAAATATTGCTGACACACACTCACTGACATACACACACTCTCACTGATTTGACAAACACTGACAGACACACTCACAGATACATGCACTCACTGATTTGACACACATTCACTGACACACACATACACATTCTTACACACACTCAAAAATTATTATTTTTTTTCCACCCTGCCTTCCTACTTTTGGGAGAGGTGGAGTGGATGTTTTCCCTGGGGTCTAGTGTGGCTGCTGTCACCTTGGTGCTGTTCCAGCATTGCGCCCTCGCACTCTGACTAGTAATGTCAGGGCTGGAGTGATATCATGACCCGGATCCTGGCATCACGGCAAGGCATCGAGGGACAATGCAGGCATCAGTGCTCTCTTGATACCAGACTTTATTCTCCCACACAGTACATTTGGGCAGAGTAGGCACCTGCCATCCAAGTAAGCATGTAATTGTAACCAGACAGGTTGGACACACAGGAACAGAGGGGTTGAGGGCCCTGCTCAATGATCTTACATGCTAGAGAGAGTGGGGTAAAGTGACACAAAAGGTAAGGGAAGTATTAAGGAAGTAGAACGGTACAGCCCTAGAGAAGTTTTGAATACGAGTATCAGAGGTGGGAGTACGAACAGAGGATAGACGCAGGTGTTTGGCAGAGCGTTGGGGCCTAGACAGAACATACTTGTATATTAGGGAGGAAAGATAGGTGAGATCAGCATTATGTAGAGATTTGAAAGCAAAAAACTGAATTTTATATTGAGTCCTATATCTTACGGGAAGCCAATGCAGGGACTGACAGAGGGGTAAGGATGGGAGGTGCGGGTGGACAGCAAGATGAGCCTCGCCACCGCGTTCATTATAGACTGCAATGGGGCAAGTTGGGAGCACGTAAGACCACTGAGAAGTGGATTACAGTAGTCAAGGCAAGAGAGGTCAGTGGCATGGACCAGCACCTTAGCCGCATCTGGTGTTAAGTAGGGGCCGATGCACGCAAAGTTTTTTAGATGGAAGTGGCAGGATTTGGCGATAGACTCGACTTGAGGGGCGAAGGAGAGGTCGAAGTCAAAGAGAACAGCTAGGCAATGAGCCGGTGTGGTGGAGTTGATGGTAGCACCATTAACATGGAGGAAGACGGGAACAGGAGTAGCAACACTTGAGGGAGGAGAGACCAGAAGTTCTGTTTTGGACAAGTTGAGTTTAAGGAAGTGGGCAGGCATCCAGTTAGAAATAGCAGAGAGGCAGTCTGAGACACTAGTCAAGAGGGGCGGGAGAGATCAGGGGAGGACAGATTGATTTGCGTGTCATCTGCATAGAAGTGATATTGGAAGGGGACCAAGGACTGAACCTTGGGGGACACCAACAGAGAGGTTATGAGGAAGAGG
Organism: Pelobates cultripes; assembly: GCA_933207985.1. NCBI lineage: Eukaryota > Metazoa > Chordata > Amphibia > Anura > Pelobatidae > Pelobates > Pelobates cultripes. Next base: position 188,383,568 of record OW240914.1, read on the forward strand.
CAGAGCCAGAGAGAGAAATGCTTAAAGAGTGCTGGGTGATATAGGAGGAGCACCAGGAGAGAGCAATTTCTCGTAGACCGAGCTTACGGAGGATGAGAAGAAGCTACTGATGATCAACCTATCAAAAGCAGCAGAAAGTTCAAGGGGAATTAGGATAGAGTAGTGACCATGAGATTTTGCAGCGAGTAGATTGTTTAATACTTTGGTCAGAGCCGTTACCACACAGTGTTGAGCACGGAAATCAGACTGAAGTGGGTTGATCAGAGAACTGGACTTGAGGAAGTCTGTCAATCTCACATACACAAGTCTTTCAAGGATCTTGGATACAAAAGGCGGTAAAAAAAATAGAGCGATAGTTGGACGGGGAGTTAGGGTCAATGTTGGGCTTTTTTTTAGAATCAGGGTTACAGTTGCATGTTTGAAGGGCCATGGAAATATGCCAGAGGAGAGGGAGAGATTGAGAATTTTAGTGAAAGGCAAAGCAAGAGAAGGAGGCAGAGTACGGATGAGATGCGAGGGAATAGGATCAAAGGAGCAGGTGGTGGGGTGGGAGGACCGGAGCAGATCAGAAACTTCTTCTGCTGTAGCATGTGCGAATGAGCATAGAACAGCAGAGGAAGTGAGGTCGGGGGAAGTATTGTAAGGGGTAGGAGAGAAATGAGAGATCTCTTCCCTGATTGTAGAGATTTTGTCAGTGAAGTGAGTTGCAAAGCTTGTGTTGGTTAAGTCGGTAGGAGGAGGAGGAGAAGCAACAGGGCGAAGAAGAGAGTTAAAAGTGTGGAATAGTCATTTGGGTTCGCAGAGGAAAGAGACAAGCTGTAAGCGTGCAGTATAAATTTATAGTGGAGAAAGTCAGATGCGGAGTGAGTCTTCCTCCAGCAGCGTTCAGCAGTTCTTGAGCATTTTTGGAGGTATCGAGTCAACTTGGTGTGCCAAGGTTGTAGTTGGGGGCGCTTGCGTTTAAGTGTAGGAGGTGCCATGATGTCTAGTTGAGAGGGTAGAAGGAGATTGCAGAGCTAGGGCAGGTGAGGTTTGAGATAGGTAAAAGAAGAGTTTGGAGGTTAGTGGAGAAGTTCTCTAGGTCAAGACATTGGAGTTTTGTGATATTGATGTGTCAGTTGGGTCCTGGGTGTGCTGATGTCAAACGTAAGCAGATGGTGGTCAGATAGAGGAAAAAGAATATTGGAGAGATTAGAGGCGGTACAGAGGTTGGTGAAGGCAAGATCAAGAGTGTTTCCCACTGTATGGGTTGCTGAATTAGACCATTGCATGAGGCCAAAGGAGGAGGTTACAGAGAGCAGACAAGAGGCATCAGTGCAGTTGGGGTTGTTGACTGGGATATTAAAATCCCCAAATATAAGGGAAGGAGTGCTGGAGGAGAGAGAGTGAGGTAACTAGGAAGAAAAGTGCTAAATAAATAGCCTAGCATGATCGGGGAGGTGGTAGATTATAGCAATTCTTAAATGAGTAGGTTTAAGTAGGTGGATAGTGTGAACTTCAAAGGAAGTAATGGATAGGGCAGGGGAGGTTGGTTGAAAGGTACAATGAGGGGATGCCTACACCACCTCCTTTACAGTTGTTGGGTCTGGGAGTATGGGAGAATTAAAGCCGACCAAAACATAAAGAGGCAGGAGTAGAGAGGGAAAGCCAGGTCTCTGTGAGTGCTAGTAGTGTGAGTTAGTTTGTGTAACGAGAATATACCCCAACACGCAGGATTCGGCTAAACAGAAGACAACACAGAGGAGAGATACGTCTACCGGACCTTAGAATGGCCGGGCTCGACGTATATGAGAGGAGACAGAGTCAGGGACGATCCGAAGTCAAGGACACAGAGAGACAGCGTAAACTAGGACAAGCCGGGGTCTGGTACACAGTAAACAGCAAGCCGACAACCAGAACAGATAAGGATAAAGAGAACATGTAGTCAGAAACAAAGCCAAAGTCAAAACGGAGAAACACAACTGAACACAACAAGCGCTAAAGGGAACTGATACAGAAACCACGATAGGGCAGGGAGTAAAGGGAGAGGTAAGTATATATAGCTTCTAAACTAATGTGATTGGCTCCTGTCATATCCTCACCCCCAAAAGGTAAGTGTATGGAGAGTGTGGCATGACAGGGGCCAATGGGAGCCTTTTAACAATTTAGGCTCCCACTGTCTCTTTAAGAGCGCGCCCGAGACTCGCGGCGCGCTCTTAGATTCAGGCGGGACACGTGACCGCTTCTCGCGGTCACTGCCCGCCTTCCTGTTGAGGCCGTCGGATGAGCCGCGCGCGGCTCGTGCAGCAGCAGGACCGCACGCGGCTCGAAGAGAGGACCGCGGCCGGCCCCTGGATAAGGTGAGTAACGCTACAGTTTGAGATGAAAAGGTTGTTTATGGCTTTTGATTTCAGATTGCTGCAGACAGAGCGGGCATTTCAGAGTGCACACTGAATGTTGGCAAATGAGGGTAAAGGGCAGGGTATTGTGATGAGGTTTGTGTGGTTTCTGGTTGCCTTAATGTGTGCAGAGTAGGCGAAGGGCCCTGGGTTGGGAGAGACATCCCCAGCTGCTAGAAAAAGGAGGAGAGATAATGACATGAGATGTGAGTAGGTTTTGTGTGCATGGGGTCTAGGATGATATCTACCCCACATGTGTACTCTCCTATCTTCCTGTATTCCATAATCTCCCGAAGAACAACCACCTCCCCCCCAAGAGGATCTGGCTCAAACCTAATTCTGCATCGCCAAAGCAGAGGCATAAAGGACAACCAGTGAGATTTTTGACCTGGCAACCTACAACAAGGAGCTGCAAGAGGGGGTAATGACCAGCCACCGTGCCGTGTCACTCCCATCCACAATCTCTGCTACCTTGTGCAAAAACCACACCCTCTTGAGGTAAAGGGTAAAAAAAATTCTCCTGTCCAGAAGGGCAAAGGAACCAACAGGCCATAATACCTGGCAGTGCTAAATTAAAAGCCTTGGATTTATGAGGCAAGTTCAACTAAAAAAAGTCCAGCCGCTGGCTGCCAAACCATCCCCACTAAAAACAGAAAGAATACAAAACTCAGTGCCACCATCAGAACAACTTGAGACAAAACAAAGAAGCAAACAAGGCAGATAAAGCAGTAGACAAGAGGAAAGACCTGAAACAAAGGGACATCATAACAGGTAAAGGGAGACACCTCCAACAGCACTAGAAAATGTAACCAATAACCATTACATTTGGATCCCTAGCTAATCCAGGCAGACGCCATTTTGTTGGAGTCCAAAAAAATGGATTGTTCATGTGAATATGATGTCACAAAACAATTATTTTCAAATTTCTAACTCTATTTAAGGAGCACATTCACTCTGTTATACACTTTTGATAAAGCCTGTCCAAGGAGAAATACGAAGTGCAGGCCCGGACTGGCCATCGGGCACACCAGGCAAATGCCCAGTGGGCTGCGATGGCCATGGGCCGAGGTCGGCAGGGGAAGTCACAGGATCTCCCCTGTTGGCCCATGCAGGGCCCGCACTATCATAGCGCCGGCCCTGCTGCATTCCATGATGGGCTGGTGGGGAGATCAAAGATCTCCCTCACCGGCCCACAGGCAGTAAAACACAGCCACCAGCTGAGGAGGGAGGGAGACAGAAGAGGACCCAGAGGAGCTCTATTTTGCAGCTCTGCCGGGTTCCTCTTGCGAGATCCGGAGCATTGCCATGGCAAAGCTCTGGATCTCGTGAAAGTGAACTCACTCACCACTAGGACCACCAGGGAAGGCTTCACGTTCTCCCCTCCCCATGCTAAAGGTAAGAAGGGAGGGGGGATATACCGCATTTTTTTTTTAATAAAAAAAAAATAATAATAATGCATATATAATGTCCATCCAGTAAATAAATCACATTTATAGAATGGTAACACACAACTTTTTAAAAAATAAATAAATAAAAAATACCATTTCCTGGTCAGAAAAATATAATTTTTTTTATTATTGAATGGAAGATAATGTTTGTGGTCTCCTCAAATGGAAACTACTTTATGAATTAATTTAAATGCAAAATAAGTCAAATTTTATTGCAAAGGAAAAGGAACTCATAAAATATTTCATGTCTAACATTCCTTGTCTGTTATTTCATTAATTCACTTCTGCAGGACAGAGGGCAATTTAATACTATGTAATTATTATGTTATATTTACTTTATCTTGTGCAGTTTAAATCCTGCTCCATAAACCGAGTTATGCATAATTATATAGAAGATAACAAATAAAAATCGCTGGAATGCAACTTTGATTTCCTGCTCCAAGCTTAGAAAGATGCGGGAGGTTTCAAATATTTCATATTTGCTGGATGCTGCACTAAAGACAGATTTTTACTGGATTTCTGACTATATACTTTTATTAACAATTTCATAAATCTTTTTTTTTTTTTTTGCTGCAGATAAAAAGTTAGACACTGCTGAGAATTTTTGTTCCTGGGTGTAAACGCTATAAAAATGTCTTTTAGATGTAGATGTTATTTATTTGAAGTATAATGAAGAATGTATCATGCTGCAAAATGATTTCAAATTCAGTTACTTGCAGAACCATCAAAAGAATTAGATTGTAACTCCGTGTTCACACTTTGTGATTGCATTTTGCCTATTATAGGGAACAGTGAGTGACCTTATCAAAGATGTGTATATTGAGATATATATCGGCTTAAATCTGCCTCTTATAAAATATTTTGGAGTGAATTTTTTCTGAAGAAGGTAGGAATTTAACTGATTATACTGCACAGAGGGACAACGCATTGAAAGATTTAATAAAGCATAACTTTTACACTGATGCAAAAGTTTGTTTTGACTTGAACAAATGTTTTTCTAATATTTTCAATAGTTGTAAATCGAATTTACATGTCACGTTTAGCTGTGCAGGCACAGCCAAGGCATGCCATGTAAATGAGCTAAAGCCCTGCAGTGTACAAATTAAGCCAATATAGCTGTGGTGGAAAAAATGTAGGATCATGTTTCAAGCTGATGTGACAAAAAATAGTTTACATTTCCTGGTCAATTCATGGAAATTCCTGGTTTATTAATTTATAAATTTATAAAACATAAATCTACCTCCAACACTAACTCTTGTATACTGCTCATCTTACAACTAGGCCTGTAAATGGCCTTGAGGTGTTGCATTGAGGTGTTGAGGAAGACCCAAACAAGCTGGATAGAGACACATCACAGGATCTCATTTAAAGGGACACTCGAGGGACACTCTTACCACCATTATAACGTGATGGATTTTGGCATCATTAAAATGTTGTATTTTTTGCTCAAATCTTTATAGTTTTTGTACAAACAAAAATACATCTTTTGCAGAATGCTGCACAAAAAGCCTGCCTCCTTAGTCCCTTACATGAGAAAGACTGTATGCACACAGTCTCATCCCCAACAGCACTGAGTGACCTGTTGTTAATTCACACGCTTTGGTGACCCATCGGGTTGCCCTAAGCATTATTACTTTATTGTTAAACTGGGGCCCGGCTGTGTGTTGTTGCCCTTTAAGCGCGCAGCGTGGCCTCTGTGGTTTCGGCCTGCTGGGAGGGCATTACAGCTAGTCCCTTTCTCCCAGCTTAAATAAAGAGTGCCGTGCGGGAGGGAGGTGGCGGCGGCTCAGGCGGTAGCTGGAGGAGGAGAATCAGGAGAGCGCGTCACACTTACTCCCCTTCCACACTCGCTCCCAGGAGTCAGCTTAACACTTGCTCTCAGGTGCTACTGTGTGCATGTGTCAGTGTGTGTGTGTGTGTGTGTTGGTGTATGTATATATGTGTGTATGTGTCAGTGTGTTTATATGTGTGTATCTGTGTGTTAATATGTATGTGTATCTATGTAAGCATGTATGTATGTGACAGTGTATATGTATGTGCATACATCTAAGCAAACACAAGCCCAACATGCAGTTACACTCCTGTAAACTAACATAAATATCACATACAAACAGCACCCCTGCATTCAAACACCAATATTGAACACAAATGTACATTCATTTTTCAAAGCCAACAATGCATCTAAACACACACCTGCAATCAAACACAAACATTACATTACATACAAACTCAATTCTGTATTAAAATACAAAAATCATATACAAATACCCCTTCATTCAAACATGGCTTGAGAGGGGATATTATACAAATATATTCGGGGCCAGTACAAACCTTTATCTAGAAATCTATTCATAAACAGGGCTATACGTAGGACACAAGGTAACACATTTAGGATGGAAGAAAGGAGATCTCATCTAAGGCAAAGAAAAGGTTTTTTTACAGTAAGAGCAATAAGGATATGGAATTCTCTGACTGAAGAGGTGGTTTTGTCAGAGTCTATACAGAACTGCAATTGGATTAACCCCTTAAGGACTGGACTGTTTTTGCGATGTTGTACATTTGCGACCAGGAATATTTTTACACTTTTGTGGTGTTTGTGTTTGGCTGTAATTTTCCGCTTTCTCATTTACTGTTCCCATACAAATTATATATTGTTTTTTTCAGGACAAAAGGGGCTTTCTTTACATACCATTATTTATATAATCTCATGTATTTTAATTTAAAAAATACAAAAATCTGATGAAAAATTGAAAAAAATACATGTTTTTTGACTTTTACTTGAAAAATCTTTTACTCATCTACAAAAGCGAATGAAAAAACTGCTAAATAGATTCAAAATTTTGTCCTGAGTTTAAAAATACCTAGTGTTTACGTGCTTTTTTGCTTTTTTTTGCATGTTATAGGGCTATAGGTACAAGTAGGATATTGCGGTTTAAAAACATACATTTTTAAAATTTATCAATCAATATATATATGATATATAGACATATATTATATAGATATAATATATGTCTATATATCATTTATACATATATAATTATTATTATTTTTTTTATTACCATTAACTTTATTTTTTTTACTGATTTTACACTAGCAGGGAGACTGCCTGTCAGCACAGACAGTCCCCCTGCAGGCAGCACTATGGACACCTATTGTGACCATGTGATCGCTGTGTTAAGCGATCACATGGCCACAGGGGTCCTAATCTGCCGTGGGGAGACTGTCTGGGCTGCAGGCAGTCTCCCCACAACTGGAGGAACACTGATCGCCGCCGGGGGAACGACGGTGATCAGGTAAGTACCCCCAGACCGTTAGGACGGTTCAGGACCGTCATCGGTCGGCAAGGCAAAAATGCCGATGACGGTCCTGAACCGTCCTCGGTCCTTAAGGGGTTAATACTTGCAAAAACATACCATACAGGGATATAATTTCTAATTAGTGGGGTAATAGCTGCTTGATCCAAGGACATCTGACTGCTATTTCGGGGTCAAGAAGGAATTTTTTCCTAGTTTGTTGCAAAATTGGAAGCACTTCTGACTGGGTTTTTTGCCTTCTTTTGGATCAACAGCAAAAACATATGTGAGGAAGGCTGAACTTGATGGACGCAAGTCTCTTTTCAGCTATGTAACTATGTAACTATGTAACTATATACCACACCCCAGTAATCAAACGCAAACACTACACACAAGTACACCACAGCATTCCAATGGCAAATGTACATTCTAATATACCCCTACATGCACACACATATGTTACGACCTGCAGTGGTTATGGCGCTGCGGTCTTCTGTTCCTTTTCCCAACAGCTGAGCATAAGTGATTATAGCTGCAGCAGGGAGTAGAGGAAAAGGATAGATGAATTTAGTTCCAAGATGAGTCTTCCCAGAAAATAGAAAATCCTCCAACATGAGCCTAGACTTCATGAAGGATGTAACAGGAATGAAGTTTATTGAAAACACACGGGCTTTTATGAGAAATCCTCCTGCAAGAGGATATCCCACAGCAAACAAAGACAACAGCCAATCAACATACAGATTTACAGTAATACACGCCCTCTCTCTGCCTGGGAGATATTGAGATAAGTTAAGGAATAAACCAATTATCTCCAGGCAGAGAGCGCACAATTTCCCCAAAACTTAGAACACCCCTTTCCCCACAAGGTATCCCCACAAATTACATATCCCCTGATAGCCCCGATTTGGGGGACAAACATATCCAAATTTCACCCAGATCGGTTCAGGGGTTCTTAAAAAGTATGGAGGACACCTTTTACCGACCACACACGCGGCTCCTGCCCAAAACAGTTCCACGAATTCAGCGTGTGCGGTCCGTCAATTCAGAAAAAGGTAAAAAAAAGAACAAAGTCCTGAATGGATCCTCCTGGCTCATAGGAGCGATTGCTCCCCTTGTCCGTTCGCACAGAACTACCGAATGGCGCTCTCCTGGCTGTTCGGTAACTAAAGGAAGCAGGCGTTCTGTAGTTTCAGTGGTGGTTCGGGAGGTCGAGTGTCCGATTTTAGTTCCAGACACTCGACGAACAAGTCCCGCTGACTCCCCTCGTGCGAACAAGATGGCCGCCGTTTTCTATTCCACGTGGCGTTCGGTTATACGAACAGCGGCCGCCCAGAGAGCACTTAATAGATGGTTCCTTTGTAGTTAATGAGCCAGGAGGGTGGTTGGTGTTCGGTAGTTTCAAACTACCGAACCAATATATTCAATACACATGCAATACTTGTAGGAAAAAGACCGAACAAAGAAGAAAATGTTAAACAAAACTCTATTTTCTTCACAACATACATTTGTATACAAAAACATGCTTACATTCAAACACACAAACACTGCTCACAATACATATAGCATCACTGGAATTGTACAACAGGTGGAGAAATACCTTTACGCCACTCTTGCACTAAAGAGGGGCCCAAAAAACGTTCTTGCACCAT
>OW240914.1:188392435-188482965 GCA_933207985.1 Pelobates cultripes
TTATTGGTGAACAGCGCTCAGATCCCATACGCATAGTTCAATCGCCATGTAGTCAAAGTCTATTACAGTCTTTCGGTATGCGATTGACTCCATAGGAAGGCTATCTGGGGTAAGTCCATTCGTGCATTTAAACCTCCCGAACAGCCGGTGTTCGCACACTTCTATCGATTGATAAGGGAGGTCGGCGGCTTCAGCGGTGTTCGGCTGAAAAAGTGTCCGTTTTCAGTTCCATGAAATCAATGCAGAACACCGCTGGTCTTTTGCATGGTTTAAAATGGCCGCCGCCTCGTGGTCGACATACGAACGACGACCACCCTGTATTCGGTTTTAATTGAGAAGTGTCTGTGGTTAACCACAACATTTTAATTGGGATCAATAGGTTAACCAGCAGCACACTTCTCTTCTGGGTGGCCGTCCGTTCGGTAGTTTTGTTCGGCGGAAAAGTCAATTCACGGAACAGGCTCCATACAAACGGGTAATTTCGTGAAAAGGCAAAACAGACGAATCCAGCAATCTTAGTCTACACAGATGGATCTGTCACACTAAAGATTCAAGGGGGATATTTATCAATGTGTTCTGAAAAGTGGTGGTAATATCCCATCATCATCATCATTATTATTTAATTGTATGTACTAAAGTGAACTAACAAATTTGTTTTCTTCTAAATTATTTTTTTAAGTTTTCACAGAAATTGCACGTCAGAAGACTGCCAAATTTATATTGCCTGAAAATTTCCACCACTTCCCCAGAAAAACTGGCAGAAATATTCATGAATCCATTTTACCTGCATAAAATGGTGCATATTCAAAAATGGCAGTTAGGACAGTTTCATCAAATCACGGGTACTCAATGTAATGTAAGAAGGCACAAGCAGGCATTTTAGGGTGCTATAGCAGGGTTGCACAGGTATGAAGAATACTGCCAATATCATCGTAAGAGCAATTTTCATTAAATATATTGACAAATATCATCGTAAGAGCAATAAATATATATAATAAATATATATAATACAAATTATCTGGTGGTCAGATGGCAAAGTGCACGGTCTGCACCTCTGCATAGTGCAGACCATATTAATCACTCCCTCACAGTTTTTCCAGTATTCTATGATGGAATCAGGGTGCAGCCACCATGATTCCCAGCATGTGCTCTGACTACCTCACTGAACACTGTACCACTCCACTAGTGACTTAGTATTAAGATCACTGGACCACCAGGATTTATTATTAACCCCAATGAACCACTAGGGGTTTATTATTAATTCTCACTGGACCACAAGAGAATCATTAACCCCCACTAGACCACCAAATATTTATTAGCCCCTACTGGACTACTATAAAAGTAAGCAAGAGAGAGGGGGCTTGTTTATTTCATTTATTTATTGATACAGTTAAATTAAAATATATACCTACGAGATGTACCACATACATCCTGACCTGTGTTTTCATGTTTAATTAGAGAGTTGGCTCAAAAAGATTCCCCGTTACTGCCTATAGTCTTAGCCAGATGCGTGCTAGTAAACTATACTATTTGACATAAAAGGTTTTGTTCTTTGCCAGTAAATTGAAAGATTGAGCAGCTCTTTTCTCTCATTGGCACAAAAGTGTATGCGCACTGTACTTGGTTTTGTACTCTACAGAATGAAACAGAATTTACATCAACATCAAATTAAATACTGTTGAGGGACGATGCATTCCCAGAGAAATATATATTAATGTAGATCAAGACATCAGAATGAAAGCAGTAGCTAAACAAACCTGTCCCTGAAACCTCTGTGCCTGATAACAAGTGCAGGTGCGACTTTTTACACTACCTACTCTTTGTTCAAATGGCTCAATCTGGACCTATAGCACCTCATGCGGGCTGCAAAACGTCAGCTATGTTTGTTATGTTTTTCTCTTATTGTCCATTTTCCCACAGTAGCTCAATTGGAAGGTAAAAACACAGCTACAGGCAGCTGATTTTAGACTCGGTACATTAGCAGAAAAGGTCCTTTACCCAGGGATTACATGTTAATTAAGAGAGTATTTAGGCTAGGAACAATGCTTTTACAGATTGATTATGAAAGACAGACAATTAGCAGTATTCCTTTAAGGTGCGCACCAAAGCACAGTCTCAAAGAAATTTCTATGTGATCTGTCCTCTAATCTCCAAAATTTTGCTAACAGATTAGAGAGAAACCTTTGCATTAAAAAATATAAAGCATTTTTAAGAGGAGATGAAGCAATGCTTTTATTATTCAAGTTCTGTTTATGTATGGCTCACTATTAATTATATTAATAAAACTGATCTAACAGCAGCAACTTGAGGCAAACTCCTGAGCAGTTCTTTCAAGTCTAGGCTTCATCTTTCATAACTGGGCACCAACATCTTCTCCTTAAAGGAACACTATTGCGTTAGGCAATGCTCCTCGACCCTCTCCTCAAGGCACACAAAGGCTCAAGTGCAGGATTTAGGGATTACCCAAGTGTATCTAAGATGTTTAGAAAAAGGAAAAAAAAACCTTTAGAGTACAAGGTGTGCGTTTTTGTTTTCTTTAAACACTTCGGATACACCTAGGTAATCCCTAAATTCTGCTTGTTAGGTGTGCCTTGAGGAGAGGGGTGAGGAGCACTGGCATTAGGAATACATATCTGTAATCCGAAATCCACAATCCTGATGCCCCTTGTCATTTAGTCCCTCCTCCTCCCTCCCCCATGTATACAAAAAAATAAAAAAAAATGAATTACTCACTTTTTCTCCATTCCTGAGTGTCCCTTGGTGCTACCTTCCTCCATACCATATATTTGTATATAACTAGAGCAGGGGTTCCTAATTAATTTTTCCTGTGGAACCCTTTGACATAGTGTATCAACGTCGTCGAGTAGGGGGATTGCGTCCGTTCTTTTGTATGTCAAGGTGTGTATATCTGTGCTTCTATGTGCCAGTGTGTGTATGTGTATATCTGACACACAGATACACACACACACACACACACAGATACACACTGTGTGTCAAGGTGTGTGTATCTATGTGCCAGTGTGTGTGTGTGTGTGTGTGTGTGTATGTATGTATCTGTGTCAAGGTATGTGTATATGTGTGTTAAAATGTATGTATCTGTGTTTGCATGTGTTTGTGTATCAAGGTGTGTGTATCTGTGTTTGTATGACACACAGATACACACACTGGCAGATAGTGGCACAGAGATAACACACTGACACATATACACACACCGTGACACACAGTGTGTATTTGTGTGTGTGTGTGTGTGTGTGTATGTATATGTGTGTCAAGGTGTGTGTATCTATGTTTAAGAGTGTGTGTATCTGTGTTTGGATGTGCTGGTGTGTGTTAAGAAGTGTATATCTGTGGTTATATGCGCTATTGTGTGTATCTCTGTGTCAGTGTGTGTGTGTGTATCTGACACACAGATACACAAACACTGGCACATAATGGCACACAGATACACACCTTGACACACAGATACACACACTCAGATACACACTGACACACACATCTTGATTCACAAGTACACACACAGTCAGATACACAGAGTGACATATACACACACTTGCACCCACAGATACACACTGGCACATACACACACTGACACACTCAGATACACACACACTGCCATACATAGGCACATACAAACACACTGGTACACACTGGCTCATACACACACACACTTAGATACACATACTCTTTGACAGACACACATACACTCTCACTGACAAACACACATGCTCTTTTACAGACACACATATACACTCTCACTGACAAGAACATACATTCTCACTCACAAACACATACACTGTCACACACTCACTGACAAGCACACTTTCACTCTCACTGACAAACACACATATACTATTTGGCAGACATACAAACTCCCTAACAAACACACATACAATTTTATTTATTTTTATTACATTTTTCATCCCCCCCTACCTTTCGGAGTGTTTGCATGGAGTCCCTATGTTCCAGTGGGGCTGCTGGGCAGCTGGCGTGCGGGTGGCAAGGGAGCAGTGATCTTCCTGCTCAGCAAACTTGCGCGCCTCTTAGTGGAGCCGGAGCAACGTCATATTCCGGCTCCAGCATCACTGCTGTGCGCGCGAGGGGCTTAGCAGGGAGATCACTGCTCCCTCGCCGCCCCGCGGCCATTTTATTTTTTAAACTTTTGGCAGAACACCAATTGGGAAACGCTGAAGTAGAGTATACTGGAAAATGTTCATTAACTCTGTTACCGAACTGTAATAATTAGTTATTTTAACCCTTTAACACCTCATTGCTTAATTGCTTAATACGTTAGCCATCTTTTATGAGAAATAAATGTTTTTATGACAACTATCTAGAACTATTTGCAACAAGAAAGACGCAGAATCTGCTTAGTGTGGCAGAATCCACCATGCCAACACTGTATGCACACACACATATACACACAGTCACACATTAGAGGTTCCTTAAATTCTTTCCCCCATATTTATATTCCTATAGAATTTTCAGTAATGCTATACTTAGTCAAATTTGTTGGCACCACAGATAAAAGACACAGAACTGCTATAGGCTATCCTTGCCAATTCAAATCAGGTGGTCATTCTAGTGTTTGTGTATATCATCTTTGCCTTTTTTTCTTATCTAAAAGCATTGCCAGTCTTGGATATGCCCTCGGATCCTTTCCTTCTTTTCCTTTGAAGCTTGTACTAATGCATTTCTAATTCCTGCTTATCTCTGATTCCTGTCGCACACTTGTCTGCCAGACATCATTGCTCTCATTTTTTTTTCTTCCTCTCAGTTTCTCTCTCTTCTCCAGCCTTCTCTCCCCCTCCCTCCTTTCCGTTATGTTCTCTCCTTTACTTCCCTAGTGCATCCTGGAAAAAAACTGTCTTTTAGCCCACCGCCCAGCTGCCTTCACTGACAGCAAGGAAACCTCCAGAGGGCTCTTGTTAATTTAGCACAAACTGTTCTATGGTTTTATCTAACGTTCGCTGGGGTTTTTTATTGTATTGCTTAGAATCCACGGACAAGTAGAACCCCTGAGGCTGAGAAGCCTTTCCGTGGTACTTACACGGCCACTCAAATATGTGAGATTAGATAAGTAGAACCATTGAAAATGAAAGATGAAATTCCTCCTATGATCAAAGTGAATTAATACAAGTCACATGCTTTAGAGGTCTCATCATGATGATAGATGTATTTGCAACCCAAAACTGACACGTATAAGGATATTTAAAAATTTTGATACTCCTTGTTTCCTGATGTCACAGAATGCTAACATTCATTGAATTGATTATTTCAGAGGAAAACCTATTTTGTACAGTGCTTCACATTTAAACAGACATTTACACACAGCCAGGGCCGGACTGGGAGAAAAATTCGGCCCGGGCATTTTTTTAACACAGCGGCCCACTAAGAAGGGGGCGGGGGCAGAGGAGGTGTGTTTTGTCATCACCAATGACAAACACGCCCCCTCTCAAAGTGAGCATGTTGGTTCAATGCTCTTCCAGGGCAGGCCATGCGCAGAGCTCTGCTGAAGAGCTCTAGCATGATAAAAAAAGCCCTGTATTTGTTCTGCACAGTGCAAGCAAATTTAATAACATGCTTGCACTGTGTTTCCTTGCAAATTGTCTCTGGTGTCTCTATAAAGATACCAGGAAACAAAAATGCCAGGAAAGAGTATTGTGCATGTGTTTGGAGCCTGCTTGTGGTATTGCGTGAGCTGATTGTGGTGCGGTATTGTGTAATAAGGTTGGTTTTAGTCATGTTGTGTTTGTGGTGTAATGTGATGCATATGTGGCTAGGGGCTGTAGAGAATGTGTGTATTGGGGATATAGCAAGTGTGTGCATACAGGCTATAGTGTGTGTGTGTGTGTATATAGGTGATGTAGTGTATGTTTAGGGGTGTAGTATGTGTTTGCTTACAAGGAATCTAGTGTGTGTATAGGGGATCCAGAGTGTGTATGTTAAGAGTGTAGTGTGTGTGTATATATATATAAATATATATTTGGCAGTATTGTGTATGTGTGTGGTGCAGTGTGTTGAGGGGGTTCTGTGTGTATGTGAGGGGTGCAGTATGTGTGTCTGAGGGGTGCGGTGTGTGATGTGTGTGAGAGTGCGGTGTGTGAGAGTGCTCTGTGTGATGTGTGTGTGTCTGATGAGTGTGAGAGTGCTGTGTATGATGTGTGTGAGAGTGCCGTGAGTGAGAGTGCTGTGTGAGAGTGCTATGTGTGTGAGAGTGCGTGAGTGCTGTGAGAGACTGCTGTGTGTGAGAGTGCTGTGTGTGTGAGAGAGTGCTGTGTGTGAGTACTGTGAGAGAGTGCTGTGTGAAAGAGTGCTGTGTGAAAGAGTGCTGTGTGAGAGAGTGCTGTGTGTGAGAGTGCTGTGTGTGAGAGTGCTGTGTGTGAGAGTGCTGTGTGTGAGAGTGTGCTGTGTGTGAGAGTGTGCTGTGTGTGAGAGTGCTGTGTGTGAGAGTGCTGTGTGTGAGAGTGCTGTGTGTGAGAGTGTGCTGTGTGTGAGAGTGTGCTGTGTGTGAGAGTGTGCTGTGTGTGAGAGTGCTGTGTGTGAGAGTGCTGTGTGAGAGAGTGCGGAGTGCTGAGTGTGTGTGAGTGCTGTGGAGAGAGAGTGCTGTGTGTGAGAGTGCTGTGTGTGCGAGAGTGCTGTGTGAGAGAGTGCTGTGTGTGAGAGAGCTGTGCTGTGTGTGAGAGAGTGCTGTGTGAGAGAGTGCTGTGTGAGAAAGAGTGCTGTGTGAGAGAGAGTGCTGTGTGTGAGAGTGCTGTGTGTGAGAGAGTGCTGTGTGTGAGAGAGTGCTGTGTGTGAGAGAGTGCTGTGTGTGTGAGAGTGCTGTGTGTGTGAGAGTGATGGGTGTGAGAGTGATGGGTGTGAGAGTGATGGGTGTGAGAGTGCTGTGTGTGAGAAAGTGCTGTGTGTGAGAAAGTGATGGGTGTGAGAGTGATGGGTGTGAGAGTGATGGGTGTGAGAGTGCTGTATAAATGTTAGAATGGATTGTGTGTGTAGGGGGGAGGGGGGTTAAATAAATAAAGTAGGCATTATGTCCCCCCCTCCCTTCTTACCTTTAGCCTGGGAGGGGGGGACCGGCACACTGATCCCTGGGACTGGGAGGGGGGGTTCCCTGGTGGTCCTTGTGGTGAGATCCGGTCGTTGCCATGGCAACGTGCCGGATCTCGCGAGAGGAACCCGGCGGAGCTCTAATTTAGAGCTCCGCCGGGTCCTCTCTCCTAGCGGCTGTCTCCCCCCCTCTCCCCCTGCCCGCTGCCGCATTATACAGCATGTGGGCCGGTGAGGGAGATCTTTGATTTCCCTCACCGGCCCTTCATGGAAAACAGCGGGGCCGGCGCTCGGGTAGCGCTGGCCCTGCAGGAGCCGGCCGGGGAGATCCTGTGATCTCCCCTGCCGGCCTCGGCCCATGGCCACCGCGGCCCACCGGGCATTTGCCCGGTGTGCCCGATGGCCAGTCCGGGCCTGCACACAGCATAAAATAATACCAAATCCTTTAAAATAAATGTTTATATACGTTTTCATAAAACTAGTACTTGCTTTATTTTTTCTTTTATAGTGTATACACTTTTTTCCTTTATTACACCTATTATGACTAGGCAGGAAGTAATACATTCACACAAGTTTTGGTGGTCTAGTCTGGTGTATGGGTTACTGAGATTAGGTTGTAATGATCTTGCTCCCTATTTGACTTCATGCACACAGCTCTGTAAAGGAGCATTATCCCTGCAAGTCATTTTGTAACTCTTATTTTACTATACTGTAAATCATACAGCATACACTACAGGTCAATTATTTTAAAGCCCCAATTTTCAGAACATTTGGCATTACTGAAAATTATTCCAAAATTCTGTTTATTAATGTTCTAGGCATAAAAGTTTTGCCTTATAATACCAAGCATAATGTCTTGACAATGAAATTAGTCATGTAAGTCCATAGTTGAGAGCAGCTTTAAAATTACATATGTTGGGGTCTGTACGATTCTAGAATGTAACTGGGGTGAGATGACTGACTCTCATGAGTGAGATTTGTTTGGGATGGGATCCAGTGGGTTCCCTTAGGCCCTAGTTTTCGGGAGATAGCTTAAGGACCCCCTGCCTCCTTTGTATTACAATAATTATGGCCAACCCTACCAACCAGAGGAGGAGGAAGGGTTATGAGAATTTGCCAGTCCCTTTTCAGGTTATTATTATTATTACGTTAACCCACCATAAATGGTGTGGAGAAATACACAGGGCCCCTTTATTGGGCTTCCACCTCATCAGTTTCTGCTCCACTATAGAGGGAAGGTCATTTGCTGCCTGAATCAAATGCTTTTTATCATTACAAAAAGTGTATGAAAGAGCCAATCCACTGTTTTTGTTACATTTTTTTTTTTTAAACTATTTCCCATTCTGTAATACATTGCTGTTCTCAACTCTGAAATGGCTGATGTGACACTGAAATGGTTAATGCACTAATCTCAAAATGCATACCTTTTGTTACATGCATATTTTTTCTTTTAAAGTCCCCAGAATGTGGAATTTTGAAACAGCTGGTTGTGTTACAACTTTTTTTTTTTTCTATCCACCTTTACATGTAAACAGCAAAGAAGTTCCAGTGTTTTCAGCTATGATTAAGCATGCCAGTTTTTTTCCAGGTGTAGAGCGAAATCATGATTTGCAGACTTAACTGAGCTACACACAGAAGTCAGCTTGCAGGTAAATATCTTTAATCTTTTTACTGACCAAGTGTAACCCATGTTTTTCAATATGCCACTTTAGTTTGTCTGGTTGTAATTAATCAAGCTAATAGATTAATTTATATTCTACTTTAAAGGGTTTCGATTTGTGAGTTTTTACCTCATAATTCCATATTGGCCATTTTTTGCTAGCCCCGCCTCTTTTTTTAAAAAACGTAAGTGAAATCTGATCTCCCTCCTCCATCCGTCATCATGGCAGTTTTCTCATGGTCCAATCACAAGCTTCCCAAAGAGAGGCCAGTGATTAGACCATTATGCCACCGTTGTGAGCGATGAAGGGAGGGTGGGGGAAGCCAGTGTAGGATTTGTATTTTAATTAAAAAAAATAATGGCTATTTGTTTAATGCAGGAAAGGTGGAGGGTAGACTGGGGCCACAGGGGTAGAGAGTAAGGGACAGAAGACTAAGCGTCCCTTTGCAGGCACGCTGCCTTCAAGAGAGAAGATTGTTATGTCTGCTGAGGACAGATGTAATTATTAGGGTTGACAAAATCATGTGTGCAGTTGTAATAAACCACTGGGGTCGTGTTCAGTCCTGGAACTGAGGTGCAGGTTCTCCCTTATAAGCACGATCCACAGAGATCCTGAGGTTGAGAACAGGATTCTGCTGGTTCAGTATGGGCACAGGCAGGGCCGGACTGGGAGAAAAATTCGGCCCGAGCATTTTTTTAACACAGCGGCCCACTAAAAAGGGGGCGTGGTAGAGGAGGTGTGTTTTGTCATCACCAATGACAAACACGCCTCCTCTCAAAGTGAGCATGTTGGTTCAATGCTCTTCCAGGGCAGACCATGCGCAGAGCTCTGCTGAAGAGCTCTAGCATGAGAAAAAAGTCCTGTATTTGTTCTGCACAGTGCAAGAAAATTTAATAACATGCTTGCACTGTGTTTCCTTGCAACTTGTCTCTGGTGTCTCTATAAATGGATACCAGGAGACAAAAAGGCCAGGAAATAGTATTGTGCATGTGTTTGGAGCCTGCTTGTGGTATTGCGTGTGTGTAGAGTGAGCTGGTCGTGGTGTGGTATTGTGTAATAAGGTCGGTTTTAGTCGTGTTGTGTATGTGGCTATGGGCTGTAGAGAATGTGTGTATTGGGGATATAGCAAGTGTGTGCATACAGGCTATAGTGTGTGTGTGTGTTTAGGGGTGTAGTATGTGTTTGCTTACAAGGAATCTAGTGTGTGTGTATAGGGGATCCAGAGTGTGTATGTTAAAGGACCACTATAGTGCCAGGAAAACATACTCGTGCCCCCATCCTCAGGGAACCCCTCCCGTCCGGGTATGGAAAGGGGTTAAAACTTACCTTTTTCCAGCGCCGGGCGGGGAGCTCTCCTCCTCCGATCCGCCCCGTCGGCTGAATGCGCACGCGCGGCAAGAGCTGCGCGCGCATTCAGACGGTCGCATAGGAAAGCATTTATAAAGCTTTCCTATGGACGCTTGCGTGCTCTCACTGTGATTTTCACAGTGAAAAGCACGCAAGCGCCTCTAGCGGCTGTCAATGAGACAGCCGCTAGAGGCTTTGGGGGAAGGCTTAACTCATTGATAAACATAGCAGTTTCTCTGAAACTGCTATGTTTATAAAACAATGGGTTAACCCTAGAAGGACCTGGCACCAAGACCACTTCATTAAGCTGAAGTGGTCTGGGTGGCTAGAGTGGTCTTTTAAGAGTGTAGTGTGTGTGTGCATATATATATATATATATATATATATATATATTTGGAAGTATTGTGTATGTGTGTGGTGCAGTGTGTTGGGGGGGTTCTGTGTGTATGTGAGGGGTGCAGTATGTGTGTGTGTAAGGGTGCGGTGTGTGTGTGAGGGGTGCGGTGTGTTTGAGAGTGCCGTGTGAGAGTGCCGTGTGAGAGTGATGGGTGTGAGAGTGCCGTGTGAGAGTGCTGTGTGAGATGGGTGTGAGAGAGTGCTCTGTGAGAGTGCTGTGAGTGTGATGGGTGTGAGAGTGCTGTGAGAGAGTGCTGTGTGTGTGAAAGTGCTGTGTGTGATGGGTGTGAGAGTGCTGTGTGAGAGTGCTGTATGAGAGTGCTGTGTGTGAGAGTGCTATGAGGGAGTGCTGTGAGAGAGTGCTGTGTGTGAGAGAGTGCTGTGTGTGTGAAAGTGCTGTGTGTTCTGGGTGTGAGAGTGCTGTGTGAGAGAGTGCTGTGTGTGTGTGAGAGTGCTCTGTGAGAGAGTGCTGTGAGAGAGTGCTGTGTGTATGAAAGTGCTGTGTGTGATGGGTGTGAGAGTGCTGTGTGCGAGAGTGCTGTGTGTGTGTGATTGCTCTGTGAGAGAGTGCTGTGAGTGTGAGAGTGATGGGTGTGAGAGTGTGATGGGTGAGAGAGTGCTGTGTGTGATGGGTGTGAGAGTGCTGTGTGAGAGAGTGATGGGTGTGAGAGTGCTGTGTGTGATGGGTGTGAGAGTGCTGTATAAATGTTATTGTGTGTGTGTAGGGGGGGTAAATAAACAAAAAACAGGCATTATGTCCCCCCCTCCTCCCTTCTTACCTTTAGCCTGGGAGTGGGGGGACCGGCACGCTGGGACTGGGAGGCGGGGAGGCGGTGTTCCCTGGTGGTCCTCGTGGGTGTGTGAACTCTAGCCTATGAGGCTAGAGTTCACTCTCGTGAGATCCGGTCGTTGCCATGGCAACACGCCGGATCTCGCGAGAGGAACCTGGCGGAGCTGCAAGTTAGAGCTCCGCCGGGTCCTCTCTCCAGGCTGGCTGGTTGTCTGTCTCCCTCCCTCCCCGCCGGCGGCCGCATTTGGGCCGGTGAGGGAGAGCTTTGATCTCCCCACAGGCCCGTCGTGGCAAACAG
The DNA here is from genome assembly GCA_933207985.1 of Pelobates cultripes. NCBI lineage: Eukaryota > Metazoa > Chordata > Amphibia > Anura > Pelobatidae > Pelobates > Pelobates cultripes. The sequence continues at coordinate 188,403,972 of OW240914.1, forward strand.
CGGGGCCGGCGCTAGGAGAGTGCCGGCCCTGCATAGACCGGCAGGGGAGATCCTGGGACCTCCCCTGCCGGCCTCGGCCCCGCGGCTACTGCGGCCCACCGGGCATTTAATTAAAAAAAATAACAGAAAAAATCCAAGGCAAAGGTATCCAAACAAGGGTCAGGCAGAAATCAGAGTCAGGCGGTCCAGAGGTCAGGGCAGCCAGAGAGCAGGCAGAGTCAGGAAACCAGCAAGGACAGGAAACACAGAGAAACAAACACTATGAGTTCTGAGGCAGGCAACAAAACAACCAAGCACTGACTGAAAGGTGTGCTCTGCTTATAATGGAGTGGCTCAATCAAGGGTTACCTGAGGTCAATGTGACTGACTGTGGGACTCAGCCCCATCTTGGATGCATCATTGTCCTGGCTCTGCCCCTCAGCCACACCCCCCGTCAACCTCTGACCTGCAGACCAGTGTCCTCATGCAGCGGCTATCATCTTGGAATGCTGGAGCAATCACTCCAAGTTTCCTGGCTGTGAATCGAAGTTCAGAGTATGCAGACTGGGATGCAGCAGCCACAGTCACTAAAATTGCTGCAGACTGACCTCCAGGGCATTTGGGAAGCCATGGGACAGGTGAGTTGCATCAGCGAATGCGACAGCAGTGGTGTAATTAGCCCTGGCAAGAAAGGTAATATATCTCAGGATGTGCAGCGTTTCAAGAAAAGACATTACACATCCAGACTTTTAGCCCCATGACCATTTCAAATCAGTGAAGTGGTCGTGGTGGTTGGAGCAACACTTTAAGGTGTTGAAGTATCCCTATATACCATAAGGAAGGTTAAACTACAAATTTGGTGGGTGTAGTAGGTGCATGCATTCAAGTACACTCCCACACTACACATCCCACAGCCTCAAGCAGGACATAAAATGTCAGAGAAAATAAATAAACCAGGCAGACCAATATGTGCACAGCCTGGATTGACAAGAAAGCCTATGACACAATGCCACATACATGGATAATGGGATGCTTGGCTCTCTACAAGGTCAACAAGACAATAGGAGCCTTCATCAAGAACTCGATGGGCAAGTGGAAAACAACTCTAGAAGCCAATTTCAGGACAATAGCACAAGTGAACATCAAATGTGGCATATACCAAGGTGATGCACTATCTCCAATGCTGCTCTGCATAGGCCCCAGCCCCCTTAGCCAGATCATCAAGAAGAGTGGATATGGATACAGGATCAAAAGTGGAGCTACCATCAGCCACCTACTCTACTTGGATGACATTAAGCTGCATACTAAGAATGAGCGCGACATTGACTCACTGATCCACCTAACTAGGATATACAGCAAGGACATCGGAATCTCGTTAGGACTAGAGAAGTGCGGGCGCATGAGAGCCCGAAAAAAAGAGGGAAAATGATCAGGACAGAATGAGTTCAAGTTCCAGAAGGCCAATTAGAAGATGTAAAGAACAGCTAAAAGTACCTGGGGGTACAACAAACCTCCAAAGAGTCAGACAGGTCCTAAACTCCCAGCTCATTGGCAAGAACAAGATCCAAGCCATCAATACATATGCCCTACTGGCAGAGGTGTAACTAGAAAATTGCCCTGCCCTCCCCACATCACACTCCCCCATACGTCTATCGTCCCCCTCCCATACATTCCCCCCTCCACCCACACATGCAAACCGAAATACATGCAGATACACACACATAGACACACACCCATATACAGAGACACATGTACACACAGACATACAGACACACACATAGACACACACCCATATAGAGAGACACACGTACACACACACATACAGACACATAAATACAAACACACAAACAAACACAAAGACACATACATACACAGACAGACATACACACATACATACAGACACACACACATACATACACACAAGCACATACATACATACAGACACACACATACATACACACACATACATACATACAGACATATACACATAGACACACATACATACACACATACATACAGACACACACAGACAGACATACACACATAAATACAGACATACATACACACATAAATACAGACATTCAGACATACATACATATACACACACATACAGATAGACATTCATACAGACACACATATATTTCCCTGGGATCCAGTGGCTCAACCTGATGGAGTCAGAGATCCCACTCTGGCTTCCTCCTCTTATTCCTTCCGCGCAGCTGTTAGTTTCTACTTGAAGAAGCCTTTTTACTTATTTCTCTCCAATAAAGGAATTGTTTGGCTATATACCACATTTGCCATATTCCTTTCCTTTTAGTTTAGTTTGGTTTTCTGCCTCACTTGAACATTTGTTAAGCTTATTTATATATTTATCACTTACAGATGCAACCTTTTTTGCCTTTATCTGTCTTTCGGATTACACAATAGAGAATAACTCAAAGCACACCAGATTAGTAACCAAGGACTATAACATCAGGAAGAAGGAATATGAGAAGGTGGAGAAATACCAATAAACTGAAAGAGCTAGAAAGGATGTGGAAAGTAAAGGGAGTAGTAGCCCCAGTTGTGATATTACTCCCAAGTTGGGGTAGTGGCTTCAACAGATTCCAGGTGGGACATCTGAGATCGCTGTCCAGAAGAGTACAGTTCTAGGAACAGGGCTGCCATCAGAAATTTTGGGGCCCCTGACACAGCTCAAGATCTGGGCCCCCCGGTGCCGGCACCCGAGTCCGCCCAAAGTGCTGCCCCTCCCCCCCCAGAGTCCGCCCACAGGGATGCAGTGTCTGCAGGGCCGGTGCAAGGATTTTTGCCGCCCTAGGCAAAAGTAAAGTTTGCCACCCCCCCATGTGACATCACAATGCCCCACCCATATGATCTGCCATGTTAACTAACACCAGTGCTGCAGTGCCGCCGTATTTACATTAAAAGGCCTGCAGGGACAGGCTATAGACACCAGAACCACTACATTTAGCTGCAGTGGTTCTGGGGACTATAGTGTCCATTTAATGTGAGGTAAATTAGAGATTAGTGCCACGAATAATATACTAGATTGCCTACTTACAACCAGATGAGGATGATGATGGGCTCTAGCTGCCGTCTGGCTCCACTGGTCTGGTGTAGAACAGGCTCTCTGGAGGCGGTTTGTAACTGTGGTCACAAAAATCAATGTTCTGGGAGAACGGGAAGCAGCTCCATTTTTTTGAGGGCCCTTTACACAGCTCAAGGACTGGGTCCCAGGGTCCACCTTCATGTTCCACCAATGAGTTTGTTCACAGGGGGTGGAGTGTGTGTGTGGGGATGTCCTGATGTGTGTAAGGAATGCATTGTGTGAATCTGTGTTTGTATGTGTAAGGGCTGCAAGGTGAGTTTGTGTATGTATGGGATGCAGTGTGTGCGTCTGTAAGGGATGCATTGAGTGTGTGTAAGGGGTGCATTGTGTGTTGCTGTGTGTAAGGGATGCATTGCTTGTGTATGTGTGTCTGTGTGTAATGCATTGTGTTTTTCTGTGTGCAAGGGGTGCATTGTGTGTGTGTGTGATGGATGTCAATCTCTCCCCCTCCCCCCGTCAATTTCCTTCTCCCCCCCTCCAATTTCCTTCTTCTCCCCCTCCCTCCCTCTCTCCAATTTCCTTCTTCTCCCCCTCTCTCCAATTTCCTTCTTCTCTCCCTCTCTCCAAACTTTCCCTTTTTTCCATCCTCAGATTTTGTAAATAACTACATTTATGTACATTTTTCCACTAGTAACACTAGGTGAGGAATGTCATGTGCAGAGAATATTAATGCATGGGAGAAGTTCGGTCCTTGGTATTCTAGTTGAGGAAATAATAGATTTATACCTGAAATTTCACTACTTTCCCTTTTCTACATTGCATTCTTGAGCAGTGTTACCGAAGTGAAAACTGAGACTCCAGCCAGGAAGAGACACCGATAAAAACAAATTCCATTATACTTGACCATTAGCATGTTACAGCATAGTGCAGGAAAAGAAGAAATGATGACTCCATGAAATTTGGTTTTCATATGCAATCCCACTTTTTACATCCATAATAATGACATCCCTTTTTTAAAATCAGCATGTTGGTGTAGGTTGCAGCAAACATACAAACAACAAACCATGATGCAAACACAAAAGTCAACCCCCAGGTCCAGAATAGCTTATTACATTCTGCTATTTCAAGTTACAAGGGTAATTTTTTTTAGTAATCTTTGTGTGTGACTAATAGTTACTTCTCATTAGAATTTTTAAGTAAATAAATGCTGTAAAAATTCTAGAATGCAATCCATTCTTCCTACATTTATTTATCAGGTAATGAGGTTTCAAGGTCAATTACTTGGAACAAATAACATTTGCCTGGGTCATTTTGTAAAAGTGTAGGAAATGTATGTAGAATATAGAGTAAAGGTAAGCAGAGAAATATCTAATTACCCCTGTATGGTAGATTTGCCAGTCAGGGGTGGTCAGTGTCAGTGGTACCCAGCCACTCTGGGCATGAACCCTAATAACACTAAAAAAGAAAGAAAATGGGGGAAATCTCCCATTGGGGTAAAAAATTGTAAAGTCCTGTGATTAGACAAGAGGTTATCTGAGGAGGCAGATAAGAGTGAGCTGCAGGGATACTTAGCATTACCAGCACCCATGAAGGTGCTATAGGGAATGTCACAGCTGACTTGCTATTATCTATATCGGCAGTTCATGAGGGAAGTGGCATGTATGCAATCCAGGCCCGAACTGGGGCCGCGATAGCCATGGGACGAGGCCGACACTAACCGAGTGCCGGCTCCACTGTGTTCCATGACGGGCCAGTGGGGAGATCAAAGATCTCCCTCACCGGCCCACATGTACTGTATTGCAGCCTCCGGCGGGGGAAAGAGGGAGACAGAAGAGGAACCCGGAAGAGTTCTATCTTGCAGCTCTGCCAGGTTCCTCTTGTGAGATCTGGAGTGTTGCATGGCAACACTCCGGGTCTTGCAAGAGAGAACTCTAACACCACCAGGGATGGCAGCACTGTCCCCCCTCCCAGGCTACAGGTACGAAGGGAGGGGGGATAAAAAAAAAAAAAACATATAAAAAAAACATATATATATATATATATATATAGGCATTAACCTGCCTCCCCCCAACACACAATCCCTCCAAACACACACAGCACCCTAACACACACGCACATCATCCTCACACAGCACGCTAATACACAGCACCCTCACTCACACACAGTACCCTTACACCCTCACACAGCACTCACACACACACACAAAGCACCCTCACACACACAGCAGGCTCACACACACAGCACCCCCACTCGCACACACACACACACACACAGCACCCTCACACACAGCACCCTCAGACACACACTGCACACCTCACACAAAACACCCTCAGAAAACACCCTAACACACAGCACCCACACACACACACAGCACCCTCACACACACACACACATCAACCTAACACACACAGAGCCCTCACTCACACACACATCACCCTCAAACAGCACCCTCAAACAGCACCCTCACACATGCAGCAGGCTCACACACACAGCACCCCCACTCACACACACATCACCATCAAACAGCACCCTCACACACACAGCAGGCTCACACACACAGCACCCTCACACACACACATCACCCATCACCCTCACACACAGCACCCTCAGACACACACACTGCACACCTCACACACAGCACCCTCACACACACACACACACAGGACCCTCTCACACAGGACCCTCACACACACTGAACAATTCACACAAAGCACGCTCACACACACTGAACAACTCACACATACTGCATACACAACATCCTCACACACACACATACTGCACCCACACACACAGCATCCTCACACACACAGCACCACTCTCTCATACACACACACACACACACAAAATACCTTCAAACATATGTGTATATATACTACAGAACCCTCAAACAGCATCCTCACACACGCAGCAGGCTCACACACACAGCACCCCCACTCACACACACAGCAGCCTCACACACACAGCAGGCTCACACACACAGCACCACCACAGCACCCTCACACACATACACACACACACACACACATACAAAGCACCCTCACACACAGCACCCTCAGACACGCACGGCACACCTCACACACAGCACCCTCACACACACATCCTCACCCACCCACACACACACACACACACACACACAAAACACCCTAAAACACAGCACCCTCACTCACACACAGTGCCCTTACACCCTCACACAGCATCCTCACACACACAAACATCACCCTCACACAGCACCCTAACACACACAGAACCCTCGCTCACACACACATCACCCTCAAACAGCACCCTCACACACAGCACCCCCACTCACACACACATCACCCTCAAACAGCAACCCCACTTACACACACAGCACCCTCACACACACACACAGCACGCACACACAGCATCCTCACACACACTGCACCACTCACACACACACACACACAATACTTCCAAACATTTATGTATATATACTACAGAACCCCTCACAAACATACTGCACCCCTAAACACATTACATTCCAGACACACACTAGATCCCTTACCCAACTCTGGAACATCCTCACATATACACACACTAGATAATATATTTAATTTATTTTAGGAGAGCTCACATATCTCGGTTTATTTAATATTATATTCAGTGAATTAGTCGCTCATCTATAAACGCAGCCCACCTCTTTTTTTCCCCCTTCTTCCTTCTACCTATATGGTTTTTATTCCATTTTCAGTAACCTTTTTATTCTACATAACAAACTAATACCATTAGTACTATTCTGCCAATTATTGACGGATATGAGTGTTTCTGGGTAATACAAATAAATATAGCCTATTAGATATATAGCCACAGCCTATTTACCATTTTTTTACCCCAATGGGGATTTCTCCTCAGGAAATTTTCACCATTTTCTTTCTTTTCTATAGAGTAAAGGTATCTTTAACTGAAACATATATTTATGGTGGTTTTATTTGCACATGTTTATACACACTGAGCAGTATACACACTGAGCAGTATACACTGGTTAATAGTTTATCAAAATATATTGAGATATAAAATGTAATAAAAATATGAAAAGAGGTGGGGAAATATAATTTCCTATTAGTTTAATTATTATTATAATTTTTTTTTTGAAGGAACAAACATTATAGGAAAAAATAAATAAATGTGAAAACATGAATTGTTTACACATTACATATTAATAAAGCTGCTAAGGCAGACGTCTGGGGCCGGGCTCTGACAGGGTTCAAGAAGGTAAGCTTTAGGGTTCTTTCCCCCCTCCTTGGCCCAAGGTAAGCCTCAGGGAGTTGGAAAGAAACTTTTTTCTTTTAATTGAAAATGTTTGTTTTTTACTTTACCCTCCACCTCTTTTCTACCCCACAACAGCCCCTTACCCCCACTATAGCCTCCTGATTACTACCCTAAACCCCCATTACTTATCCTAACCCTCCATTAACTCCCCTAACCCCCCACTACTGTCCATAACACCCCCTACTGTCTGTAACCCCCACTGCACCTCCAACTCCCCAATACTGCCCTAGCCCTCACTACTGCTCTTAACCTCACGCTCCATTATCCCTCTACTTCTGCCCCTAACATCCAAATATTGCCTTTAACACCCACTGCAGCTCTTAACCCACCAGTACAGCTCCTAACACCACTGCAGAGTCTATTCCCCGCTATTGCATCAAACCCCACCTGTAGCTACTAACCATCTACTACTGCTCCTAACCCAACACAACTGCCTCTAATCCCCATTACAGTTCTTAACCTCCCACTAAAGCTCTGTACACATGCCTAACTGAAATACATTTGCTGCTTTTTGTTTTTGATGGGCCTGGTTACTTTATAGTGCTTTATGTTGATTTTACTGCCAGCTTACAAATTCTAGATATATATAGCCAAGATAAAATAATATAATTTCTTAATTTAAAAGTTTGACGGAAACACAACAGGTGGGCACTTAGCAGATGACACTCACTGGTCGGATGCCACCATATATAACTTAATCTGATTGAAGAATCTTCCTTTTGGTCAGTGCAGGAATGGGACCTTTGGCTGGTACTCAGCCGTCAATACAGAGTCTGAAAGAGTAAGATTATCTAATTTTACTATTTGTTTTTAAAGAACTCTTTATTTGCAAGATTTTAGAAATTTCAAGAGGTATTACAAAAAGAGAACATCCATTGCAAGACTATGTAATGAATTACAATATATATGTGTAGGTTCAGCAAGATAGAATTAGAGTAAACAAATAAAATGCATATAATAGGAGATATCAATTGTGACACCGGAGAGTGTAACAAATAAAGCAAAACAAATACAAATAAATGAATTCCGTCGTAGTTGTTCTAAGTTCCACCATTTCTTCAACATATTTATATAACAGTGGGTTCTTCCAAAAGTATCACATTTTCAAATATTATCTGAACCTTTGTTTAGATGGAGTAAGGTATAAAAAAAAAGTCACGTCAGCCTTATCGTTGTGGTAAAACTGACGTGCAACCTGGGACTATGCAATGAGTTGCATGGTGTTATGAGATAGGAGATATTGAAAAGAGTATTCACAATGTGTAATACTACACAAGAAATATAAGTGATAGAATGTATATACAATAGTGGAGAGCTAAATAGTGTAAAAGCAGAAACAGCTAACCCTTATTATAATGGTAAATTCAGGAAAGATAATAAATATGTTAAAAAAAAACAAAGAGAAAAGACAAATAGTGCAGATGGTAGCGATTACATATGCGTGTGCAAATAATAGTTATATCCACTCACATGGATGAGAAAAAAATATTGGCTCCGTAAATACTGTATTTTAGGGTAATCATCCAATCAAGACAAAGGGGGAAAAGGAGGGAGACCAGTAGTGTAGTATGTAAAACTTTTGATCCTTCAGTAGTGAATAAAGGTATTGAACTTACCTTATTCAGAGTCTGACTCTGAGGTTAATCTGCTTAGTGACAATTTAGGAGGATGGTACGGAATGTTTTAATTTCCAAGAAATGCAAGAAAAAGCCACCAGGAAGTTAAGAATGCATTCAATTGGTATTATTAAAGTGGAAAAATCACTTTCTTGATTTTAGCACAACGCGATAGCTAAAGTTAGCAGATCACATTATCGAATTGGCTGTGATATTTTTTTTTACAGATTTTTTTACAAAAGAATGCAAATGAATTAACCCATACAGTGCCATGTGCAATGTAAGTGCACTTGTGTGATACTTGTGGAGAATACACCAAGTGGAGATTCACTAATATAGGATTTCTTTGTAGATGCCCAAGCACACGTGTGTATACAATGAATTATAGTGCTCAATCACAGACTTACCAATGCAGATCATTGAGAAGTTTTTGCAAGGCAGGTGCTCTGGGCCATGGCCTGCCTGTTGAGTTTAGCTTCACTGAGCTAACCAAACCAGGAAGTAACAGGACCTGTTGTCTGATAGACAGCCAAGAGTTGCAGCAAGGTTAATTTATAAATGTGCTAATTTCTAAAGGTGAAGTGCTTTAGGAGCCGGGAAAGTCCCTTTAAGGTACTTATACACTATGCATTAGTTGTTATTATTAATATGTTAGGGTTTTCTTTTTATTCAACTTGGTATTGTCCAAAAATAATGTTGTGTGGCTGTCTTTCTGAGTATCTAGCACTATTTACTACTTGGTAGAGTAAATATTCATCAATCCACATATAAATATATATGTTTAATATATTTCCAGCAGGAAGCAAACATGAAAATGATACCTGACAATATTTTGAGCCTAAACAATTTAAGGAAAGCCTTATAAGATTATCTGTATGATTAGCATCCTGGATACATTTGGAAACACTATATGAATAAATATAATAAGCCTAGGAAGACTTTTCAGAAAACAGAGAATAATCACCATCTATGTATGGAAAATGACAATTTCCTCGCAGTCAATATGCATCACTATTCAGTCCTACCCAATATCCAATCTATGAGCAGACCTACTGGAAAATGCATTATTTACTAAACAGTGAGCTGTGGTGAGATACAAAATTAGAATGATTTTTAATGTTTTCCAAATTTATTATTCTGGCCAAAGATTTAGTGATTACACCTTTGATTATGTTTGCCATCATTTGATTTGTTTTATACAGCAATTGTACAGCGCTGCAGAACACGCTGGTGCCTTTCAACGAATAATAAAGATCATAATAAAATGTAACAAGCTTTTACTTCAGTGAAACCTCCTTTATATGCCAGTCTTGTACACTGTGATATTACATATTACCATCATTCTCAAAAAGCTGTTGCCAAGGTTTGATTGATGGGAGTTGTAATCCAACAAAAGCTCGGGGCCATTACAGTGTTTATGTACTAATGAAAACATAGATTTTAGTGACAGATTAGACCCAAAAGGCCCATCTTGTCTGCCCATTACTTTTCCTATTCGCTCCTAAGCAAACACGTACTATTGAATTTGTTTACTGTGCTATTCCAGCTTCCTATTAAACATATGTTAGCACAGTTTCAAAGTAAAATAAATGGTAGCAAATGATGACTACCTCAACTGTACTAATTATAGTCTATACAATTTAATATCGTACCTTATTATATGTAACTGGCAGAGTCGGCGTGCAGAGGCCAAATATTGGTGGGTATAACATTCGCCAAACTTCCAAAGGAATAGACAATGTCTCTGTTTCATAGGCCCACAGACACCTGTTGCCTGGCAACGGCATTTAGCTAGATGGATAAAGGAAATGTGAACAAGAGGATCAAACCAGAGAGAAAAGAGAACGTCACGTAAACTAAAGGGAAAGCATCTGTCACCAGAAAGCGAAAAATCCTTTAGGGGCCTGTAGAGTTACGTTCTATTTTGTATTAATTTTTTCCAATCCCCCTGCCAGCAGAGAGGCCTGATACTCATCTCATTAGAGCAGTACCAGTAACCTCATAAAATAGACATTTTTAGGAGGACTTTATCAAATTCACTCTATATGGTCAGGAATTTGTTCATTGCAGCAGGATAGCTATGACAGATATCCTGAGAAAACACATGCTTTTTATGTTGACATCAGCAGTGAAAGAAACTGACCACAAATCCACAATTGAGTTCCAACTTCAAGACCATTTTCAATCTACTAAAGCACTGTGTCCACCTAGTGTCCCTAAAATATTTCTAAATGGCTCTGTCCATCTTGAAAAATACTGTAGGATGGACTGAACTTTTTTTGACAAGGAGCTAAATAATGCCATTAGTTGGTTAGTTAGTTTTGCATGATAAAATTAGCAATCCATTCTTTAATTGCAATATAATATTATTAATATAAATTAATTATATATGGTGCCTTCTTTTGCCTCTCCCCTTTGTAACAAATGGAGTTAGTTGCACTGGGGAAGGCAGTGTTGTAACAGTAAGTAATCAATTGTAGGTCTAATTAAAGCAGACTGTCACCACACTGAAAAATTTGTACTTCAAAAAGATTGAATCACTGAAATTCCAACCCAGCCAAGAGATATACTGAGACAAAGTAGGAGTTACTTTGTCCCTGTATATTTCCTTTCGCCTGACACTTCTACACACTAGGTGGAGTTACCGCCACCTAGACGTGCCTATCCCCCCATCAGTCACCAGTGACAGCTACAGGAAATTGACTCCATCTATGGAGGGTCCCGCACGCGTAAGAATACAGCAGTGATGTCTGCTCCTGCCTCTGAAGCACAAGGAACTGAAGAGGACGTGCCGGAAGAAGATGGCTATGACAATGGAAAGGTTCAAGTAAGTAGAATTTACCTGCCCTGGGCCTCTGGACCCCAAGCAGCCATGTCACCGTTGGGGGTCTTTGCAAATTCTACAAAGTCCTCAGACGGTGACAGTGCCGCTTTAATAGTATGTACTTATTCTAACCAGTGAAGATCCAAAATAATGCATTACAAAAAATTTCTGGTGAGGTTTGAGTGGATGCCAGTGAAAGTATCTGTGCAAGAATCAATATTAAGGCCCCTTTCTCATAAAAGCGTACTTGAGTTTAAATCCTCCTTCCCAGGAATACATGTTGTGCTCTGTTGTAACTTGCATAAATAACTGCAAACATGCACTTGTGTTCAGAGATGGACCTCTTGATGAAAGCATATTGTCCAGTCAAGTTAGCTTTCTAATGCTCACGGTTAAAAGGGACATTACTTACCAATATAAGGGCCACCCCTGCAAGTTATGTGTCTAGATCAGTGTTTCCCAACCCAGTCCTCAAGGCACACCTACCAGTCCAGGATTTAGGGATTACCCAGTTGTGTCTAAGGTGTTTTTACAAAGAAGAAAAAAAACACCTTAGACACAACTGGGTAATCCCTAAATCCTGGACTGGTAGGTGTGCCTTGAGGACTGGGTTGGGAAACACTGGTCTAGATGATATGAGGAGTAAGCGTGATATGATGAGTAAGCCTGTGGATATTGACTGTTTTCCAGAGACTATCTTTCCTGTTACAGGCAATCAATGTACAATGCCTACCCAGTTCATTTGGAAGCTGAAACCGCTTGCTACAGTATTTTTAAAGAGATATCCTAAACACCAAAACAACCTTAACTTAATGAAGACGTTTTGGTGTATAGATGACTATAGTGTATTGTCTCACTGCTCAATTATCTGTCATTGAGAAGTTAAATCACTTTTCTTTCTGTTCATGTAGCTCTAGCTACACCTATCCTGGCTGTGACTTACAACCAACATGAAAAGTGTTTGCATTTTCAGTCAGATATGACACACTGTTTGTTTACTTTAGATGTTTTCATCTCCTGCTCTAATTCCATATTAAACAGACTGCACAATAAAGGTTTACAAATTAGAGCTCTCTTTACAAGAAGTGTGCAGGGATACTGAGTAGGTCAGATGTAGGAAAGGTGTGGTTAAGGATCTGTAAATAAAAAGTTATGTAACTCCTAAATGGCAGAGAATTGAGCAGTTAGACTGCAGGGGCATGATCTATATATCAAAACTACTGCATTAAGTTAAAGTTTTATACATGAATATTGCATGCTAGGTAATTTAGTGTGGTAAAACTAAAAGCGCCTTAAATGTCATTGTGTGGAGCAACATAGGAAAGAGAAAAGAGAGTAAGCAGGGAATAGGATGGAGAGGAAAGAAGAAACTTGGTTAAAAACCATAGAAAAAGTACCTGTACCTCTGTATACCTGATTAACACTACATGTTAGCTGTATTGGAGGACTTCTTGAAATAATATAAAACCATATACCCCAGTATTGACCATGTCTTTCTGCAGTTGCAAGAAAAAGTATGTGAACCCTTTGGAATGATATGGATTTCTGCACAAATTGTTCATAAAATGTGATCTGATCATCATCTAAGTCACAACAATAGACAATCACAGTCTGCTTAAACTAATAACACACAAAGAATGAAATGTTGCCATGTTTTTATTGAACACACCATGTAAACATTCACAGTGCAGGTGGAAAAAGTATGTGAACCCTTGGATTGAATAACTGGTTGAACCTCCTTTGGCAGCAATAACTTCAACCAAACGTTTCCTGTAGTTGCAGATCAGACGTGCACAATGGTCAGGAGTAATTCTTGACCATTCCTCTTTACAGAACTGTTTCAGTTCAGCAATATTCTTGGGATGTCTGGTGTGAATCGCTTTCTTGAGGTCATGCCACAGCATCTCAATCAGGTTGAGGTCAGGACTCTGACTGGGCCACTTCAGAAGGCATATTTTCTTCTGTTTAAGTCATTTTGTTGTTGATTTACTTCTATGCTTTGGGTCATTGTCCTGTTGCAACACCCATCTTCTGTTGAGCTTCAGCTGGTAGACAGATGGCCTTAAGTTCTCCTGCAAAATGTCTTGATAAACTTGGGAATTCATTTTTCCTTCGATGATAGCAATCCGTCCAGGCCCTGACGCAGCAAAGCAGCCCCAAACCATGATGCCCCCACCACCATACTTCATAGTTGGGATGAGGTTTTGATGTTGGTGTGCTGTGCCTTTATTTCGCCACACATAGTGTTGTGTGTTTCTTCCAAACAACTCAACTTGGTTTCATCTTTCCACAGAATATTTTGCCAGTACTGCTGTGGAACATCCAGGTGCTCTTGTGCAAACTGTAAACGTGCAGCAATGTTTTGTTTGGACAGCAGTGGCTTCCTCTGTGGTATCCTCCCATGAAATCCATTCTTGTTTAGTGTTTTACGTATTGTAGATTCACTAACAGGGATGTTAGCATTTGCCTGTGACTTTTGTAAGTCTTTAGCTGACACTCTAGGATTCTTCTTCACCTCATTGAGCAGTCTGCGCTGTGCTCTTGCAGTCATCTTTACAGGACGGCCACTCCTAGGGAGAGTAGCAGCAGTGCTGAACTTTCTCCATTTATAGACAATTTGTCTTACCGTGGACTGATGAACAGCAAGGCTTTTGGAGATACTTTTATAACCCTTTCCAGCTTTATGCAAGTCAATTCTTAATCGTAGGTCTTCTGAGAGCTCTTTTGTGCAAGGCATCATTCACTTCAGGCAATGCTTCTTTTTAAAAGCAAACCCAGAATTGATGTGTGTTTTTTATAGGGCAGGGCAGCTGTAACCAACACCTCCAATCTCATTTCATTGATTGGACTCCAGTTGGCTGGCATCTCACTCCAATTAGCTCTTGGAGATGTCATTAGTCTATGGGTTCACATACTTTTTCCACCTGCACTATGAATGTTTACATGGTGTGTTCCATAAAAACATGGCAACATTTCATTCTTTGTGTGTTATTAGTTTAAGCAGACTGTGATTGTCTATTGTTGTGACTTAGATGATGATCAGATCACATTTTATAACCAATTTGTGCAGAAATCCATATCATTCCAAAGGGTTCACATACTTTTTCTTGCCACTGTATGTGCCCTGAAAAAAAGTGAGTCTGTTTGCTTCTGTGTGTGAGGCGTGTCACTATCTTTCTTGTGTCTGCCCATGTGTGTCCAGGGATTGTTTATGCAGCTCTTGGTTAAACTAATTTTTCCAGATAACAGGCAGGTTACATCCCAAATCTTTGCAATTTATACATTATTCCCTAAGAATATATGAGGCAGACTTCCTCCACTTATGGCTGATTATAGCAATATGTGGGAAATCGCAGACCTTGCAGAAGAACTTCACTGACAGATCAAGAAACCTCTTGACAATAATCTGGGTATCTTCTGCATACACAGACCACTGTTTTTGCACCTTTGTAGTAATGTGGATTTGCCAAATGAGCAATGAAAGTGATCGTGCTGATGCCAAGTGCTCTTTTTATATACTGGATCACCTAAGGTTAGCTCTCTTACATCAACAAGAAAAGTAAAGGGGCTTAGAAAAGTATAGTTAAAATGTGTGACTAGTATGGGGTAATAAAGAAATTCTGGGGTATCCCCATGCATGTTTCCCATCCTACCTGAATGTGTCCTATTCTGTATGTTTTGTGGTGGGGTTGTTCTTCATTAGATGTCTGGAGAGGTAGTTCAGGTCCAAGACTGCTTAGTCAACCGTTAGGGTATAGTCAAGGTGTATACAAAGTGGAAATCTGTGCCTGCTGTCACAAGCCTAATTTACAGATATTCCAAAATACTCAACAGCATTGACATGGTAGCACAGAAATGTGACAGCATCTTGAATTGTGTATTTAAACACATTGCACACTATTAAAGGATTAAAATGGTTAGAGCACTTCCACTAGTTACCACTTAGCCCTTAGAAGAATCCTTGATAACCAGATTTCTGCCTCCACGTTGCCAACAGCAGTAGGCAGGATAATATACACTGCAACTCAAAGATGACATACAGCAGATATGCCACCTATTTACTTTAGCCTCTAGATCAGGGGTGTGGAAATTTGGCCATTTGGATATTTATAACATCATTTGCGAGCCATACAAAATTATCACACACCCCAAAGGCCGGCAGGGCTGTCTTAACAGTATTATACGGCAAAGCAGCTCACATGGGCCCTTCCTTCACAACCACTCACAGAAATAAAAATGTAATTATCGATAAACCTAAGCTTATATTTATTGGTACCTCCAACAAATACAATACATACATACAGCACATACACACATACTTCTGCAATCATTCACAAACTGCTGAATATATTTACACACAGGCTGCTGAATACACACACAGAGACAGCTGAATACACACACAGCTAAATACACACACACACAAACACTTCTGAATACACACAGACTGCTTAATATACATACACACGGACTGCTGAATACACATACACTGCTGAATGCATACACATACTTTTGAATACATACACAGACTGCTGAATACACACAAAGACGGCAGATTACACACACAGAGACTGCAGAGAGGTGTGCAGTGTGTGTGAGGTGTGCAGTATGTGTAAGGGGTGTAGTGTATGTGAGGAGTGTAGTGTGTGTGGGTGAGGGGCGCAGTGTGTGTGAGGGGCCCAGTGTATGTGCAGTGTATGTGAAGGGTGTAGTGTGTGTGTGTGTGAGGGGTGCAGTGTGTGTATGAAGGAGTGCAGTGTGTATTTTTTAAGGGGATGTAGTGTAGGTGTGTGAGGGGTGCAGTGTGTGTGAGGGGGGATGTAGTATGTGTGATATGGTGCAGTGTGTGTGTGTGTGTGTGAGGGTGTGTAGAGTCTACATTGTGTGAAAAGGGTAATCAGGGGGAAAATGTATATTTGTCACTTGAAAAGGGGAACAAAAGCTTTATGCCCGCCCCTCTCCTTTATGTCTGGCCTAGAAGGAGGGGACATAACGCTATGAGCCCAGGTGGTCCCATGGGGGCCCGTGTGAGCACATTGCTGTGTACCTGTCTTCTTGCAGGAGGATCACAGACTCCCGGGTCCTCCTTTCATCCTGCAATCTCCTGGGTCCTCCTCCTATCCTGCAACCTCCAGGGTCCACCTGCTATCCTGCAGCCTCCCGGGAACTACCTCCCTCTCCGCTAATGAACCGAGAAAGGCAGATAGCAGGGCCAGCTCTCCATGGGCCACACTGAATTATTTTGCGTGACTGGATGTTCTGAATACTGAAGTTAAAATGTAGTTTTCATTTTTTATTATCTTTAAAAATAACACAATGACAATGGGTTAATCAAAATATGGTGCAGCAAACAGGGACGGATCCAGAGCCTGATCTTGGGAGGGGCTCTTGTAGATTATTTAAAGAAATAATCCAGGCATAATAACCACTACAGCTCACTGTAGTGATTATGGTGCCAGGACCCCATCCCAAAGTAAGTTGTCAAACCGTTTAAGAACAGTTTGACAATTTACCTGGGGTCTGCTGGGATATAGGGCATAGAAGCAGTGGTATGTGTGAGGGGTACAGTGTGTGTGGGGGGGGTGTAGTGTGTGAGTGGTGAAGTCTGTGCATGTGAGTGCATGAGGGCAGCTGTGTGTGTGGAGGCGGGCAGTGTATGTGTGGGGAAGTGTGTGTGTGTGAGAGAGCTGCAGTGTATGTGTGAGCGGTGCAGTTTGTGTGTGTGTGTGTATGAGGGAGCAGTGTATGTCTGGGGCAGTGTGTGTGAGAGTTGCAGTGTATGTGTGTTTGGGGCAGTGTGTGTGTGTGGGAATGTATGTGTATGTGGGGCAGTGTGTGGGGGGGCAGTGAATCTGTGTATGGTGGGCAGTATGTGTATGGGGGGCAGTGTGTGTGTGTGTGGGGGGCAGTGAATGTGTGTACGGGGGCAATGTGTGTATGGGGGCACTGTATGTGTGTTGGGCAGTGTGTGTATGGGGGCACTTTATGTGTGTGTGGGGCAATGTGTGTATGGGGGGCACTGTATGTGTATGTGGGTCACTGTATGTGTGTGTTGGGCAGTGTGTGTATCAGGAGCAGTGTATGTGTGTGGGGCAATGTGTGTATGGGGGGCAGTGTATGTTTGTGGGACAATGTGTGTATGGGGGGGCAGTGTATGTTTGATGGGGCAGTGTATGTATGGGGGCAGTGTATGTTTGTGGGGGAAGTGTGTGTATGGGGGGGAGGAGGGTGGGGAGGCTTCTTAATAATATATATATATTTATTTTTTTACATTTCTCGATCCCTGGTGGTCCAATGGGGAATCCCTGGTGGTCCCAGCAGTAGCGGTGGTAACCGCGGCAACGCTCCGTGCTCGCGAGAGAAAGACCAAGAGGAGCTGCAGGCTGAGCTCCTGGGTCCTCTCTCCCTCCCACCCCTCCCACCCCTGCCGGCTACCAGCACGGTGCTTGCAGACCGGGGATGGAGATCTCTGATCTTCCCTCTGGTCCATGAAGGCACATTGCAGGGCTGGCACTTGGACAGTGCCAGCCCTGCATTAGCATTAGCCGGCAGGGGAGAATCTCGGGGGGTGGCAAGTGCCCCCCCCCCGGAAAGGTATATTCACTAAACTGAATTCAAAATTCTAGTGAAATGAAAAACTTTCCTCCAAAATGTTAGCTAGAATAGTCAGGATGTGACTATAGCTAAGTTGGAGAATGTTTAAAAAATAATCTTTATAGTTATGGTTATTTTTGCTAGAATATAAAAGCTTATTTGCCAGGATGCTCATTGTTTAATGCTCTTAAATAATTAGTTGAACAAGATCTGGCCCTTTGTACTGCTGTGTGTTCATAAGCAACACTTCAAGCACCATACTTAAGGAAACACTCCACGCACCATTACCACTACAGTGAGCTATATTGGTCTTGGTGCCAGGTGTGCTCTGGAGCCCCCCTCCCACTGTAAGGAGTTCAAACCTTTTTAGCCATTTTAACATCTACCAGGAGCCGCATCCATTAGCTCTACAGAGTTAAGCCATGCTTAAACAGAAGTAAACACTGACATACATACAGATTCTGACACACAGATAGACATACTGACACATACAGATACACACAATGACACACATACAGATGTACAGACACACAGACACAAACACTGCCACACATGCAGATACACAGACACACAGATATAAAAACAGATCAGCTGAACTTAGAACTTAGCTGAACTTCTGTCTTTTCCACATTGGTAATGGAGGCTAAGAGCGGCACCCCGCCAAACACCAGCTAAGATGTCAAACTGTTTAAAAATGTTTTAACGTCTTAAAATGGGGGGTGAGCTGGGCATGCCCGGCACTATGACCACTACGGTGCTTGGAGTGTTCTTTTAATTAGATGTTAGGTTTTTCGCCCAGCTAATTACTGTGCATGTGCACAAAGAAAAACCTGCATGCAGAAGAATGTTCACATTACTATTAATGGGCTTAGCCGTGAGAAGTTTGAGTCTAATATATTACATAGCATATGGCCAATACAATGGAAGACAGCCAAGGGAACTTGGGCCTTTCCCACCATCTTAACAAGGGCTGAATATATACTGGTGATATCACTGGTGTTATAAACACTATGTAATTCAAATGTAATGTTTTAGCAATGTACATATACAGGAGTATACTATATATATATTTTCTAGAACAGATCTTTATGGCCGAAAGACCACTTAATGAAAGGAATGAGACAATGTTCTGTTAGGTCAGTGTTTGAACAAAGAGAACATTTTTTCTAACCATGTGCTACACATTTTCCCAGCAAGTTCTCCTACTGTCTTTTTTCAAAAGTACCCATTTTTATTATAAATGGCAACATTCATTCGTTGGGAACCATATTTGCCAACCATCCCTGCTCCTCTGTCAGGACGGAGGTGGGCAGTGAAGAAAACAGTCTATGTGCACGGAGTTGGCCTGCCTGTCAAGAGTGTGGGTCTGCCCTTCAGTGTGCCAACCCACCAATTACGTGGATGGCCAGGCCAGACAGCCTTCTCCCTCAAACAGACCATGCATGGAGCAAAGCTGAAGGGTTCTGTGTGTCCTTGTGCCCAGTCATCTCCTGCCGGCAGATTTCAAAATACAGGACAGGACCTTTTTTTGCTAGGACAGTACCCCAAAAAGTGGGACTGGCTTGGCAAATGCAGGCTGTTGGCATCTATGTAAGTATGCAGTGGGGCAAATGTATCACAAACTGAAACAATTCACTTACAGGGTTTTTCCTAGACAGTGAGTTGTACAGAACTGACTTGAAAATGTACACCATTGTGTTTTAAATAATCCCCAAAACAAGTGTGCTTTATTACTGACATAATCACAGGCTGAGATCTGAAAAGCATATAATCATGTATATGTACACTGAGGAATCTAAAAATAAAATATGAATCCCTTATTGTGTAAGGAGATGGACGGACAGACAGACGAACAGACAGACAAGAAGGAAATTAACTGTAAGAATTCCCACAGTGCACCCAAGTCTGTCAAATAGCATCCATTTGGAACAAGACTTTCCAATTGGAAGACAATTTCAAGCATTTTCAGAATCAATGATCTCACATCACACTATGTAAAGATCCATTGTCAGCACTCAACAGCTTCCATATCTGTCTCATTAGGCTGTGGTACGTCGATGTAGTACTAACAAGAACAATGTGTGACTGGTGAGTGACCCCAGTATAATTTACACATACTCAATGTCAGAAACCAGGGTTGCCTTGTTTATATGCAGAGACTGGATAGAAAGACAGACAGATGATAAATACATAGATATTGATTCTCATTACATTACTAATATTATAAATTTTAAAAAAACTTCTAAATTGTGCTGTATTTCCTTGGTATGTTGTCTCTGCTTCCTATTGGGATAATCTTTCGGTATTTTAGTGCTTTTTAAGGGATTCCCTGCTGTAAATTCCAAATTCTAACCACTAATCGAATTCAACACTAATTAAATATGGTAGTTACTAATTACTATGGCACCTTGCACAAACAATAAAAAGCTCTAAAATACAAATTTAGCAGTAATCACTAATTGGCCCAGTTTTAGAAAAAAAACTATGCAGAATTTCATTCTGATTACTACAGCCTCAGTCTGGCTTCCTGGTGTCCTGCTTCTTCTAGACAGCACAGAAAATGCCAGAATATTGGTACTAATTGCCTTTCTATCCAGCAGGCTGATACATAAGTGTATCAGCTTAGGATACACTTATACAGCAAAGCTGCCATACCCCACCACTAATGCCATGCTCACAGAGCAGGTATAGCAGGTTGTCATATTCTGCCACTAATACCATGCCTTGATTGTCCTACAAGAGAAAGCTTTAAAGGGACACTATAGGGTCAGGAGTACAAACATGTATTCCTGACCCTATAGTAACATCACTATTTAGTTGGCCAGCCCCCCTTAAAACAGGTATAAAACTGTCTCCTTGTCTGGGATCATCAGAATTGATTATCTTAGGTAATCAAAAGCTCTCACATAGGAAAGCATTGGGAGGCTAATGCGCACATGCGGCAAAACGCTGCACTGGCCAATCAGCATCCCCTTATAGAGATGCATTGAATCAATGCATCTGTATGGGGAATTTTCAATGTATCCATGCAGAGAGTGGAGACGTAGACGTAAGTGCTGTACATTGTGCACCACTGACCCAGGAAGCACCTCTAGTTGCTGCCTGAGTGACTGCCACTGCAGGTGTCCCTAGGCACCAATGTAAACATTGCCTTTTCTCTGAAAAGGTAGTGATTACATAAAAATAACTGCAGGGACAGGCCAATCAGCAGCACCCTCGCTCGTCAGCACTCTGCTCTTCCTGAATCTGAACATTCAGAAGCTGGAAGCCGTCAGGGAGAAAGTGGAGACCGGCGCTGGAGGCAACTTGGAGGTTAAACCATTCTCAAATGGTTTAGTCCCTTGAGGTAAGTTACCATAACAACTTTATTTAGATTAAATTGTTTTGGTCCCTGAAGTGTCCCTTTAAGCTATAGTTGTTCAGGTGACTATAGTGTCCCCTTAATATTGTCAACATTAAAAAAGTTGTTTCTGTTTTTTGCTGGGGATAGCAATGAAAAAATATTTAAGGGCTTCAAAGTATGGATGGCTTTGTTAAAATATTAATTTTAGTTACATTATTGACTCTATGCTATATTTGCCAAAAGACAATTTTGGAAAATGCAACCAAATGGCAGCTGGAATAGTCAATGTTGAAGACAGGGAGTACACCTCTTTTTTCAGTGAATGTTGGATGAAATCTGGACTTGCCTCGATAGCACTTTCCCACTATCCTCTTAATGTTGCATATCTATGAAATAAAATTGAGTGTTGAGGGCACATTGAGAATCTGAAATGTTGCTAGATTCAATCTAGAGTCTCCAAACTGTACAGCTGATAGCCAGTACCTTATAACAAAGCCTTTTTTGTGGAAAATGAAGTGATGCTTTCCTCATGCTCCATATATCTATATTAGCCCCAGAATCTAATTACTTTTTTTGTGCTGGTTTACCACAGCTCACATTACCTAGTGTAGCTCCAGAATATGCCAATTTTGCATGGGAACCTAACATAGGAAGTAAGAGGTCAGTCAGGTATTGTTGTGGGGTATGAAGAGGAGTTCTCTGCCAATACATTATATTTCTACTTGGGATTATCAGTGAATTCATACACCACTCCGTCCACAAAGAAGCCTGTCAGATTTAACCATTTCAATGTCAATGGGCAAAGCCAGAGACTAGAAAAAGATCTTGCAGAAACACAAAAAAAAGTATCTTAGACAATTGTTAATATTAAATTAGTGTATATTTCTTCCTATACTGGGTTAATGATCATAGAACATAGTAAGAAAAAAGAGCATTGATTTGAATCATTGAAGTGTTGAAGAAGACAGAATACTGAAAAAAAATTGACTTTGTTATAGCCAGACAACGCAGATCCTCAGCAATTAGCCATGTACGATACAGCACCCTCCATCCACCTTTAAAAATATTTGGCTAGATATGAGACGTAGAGCAATACAAGTGGCCCCATATAAATGCTCTAAATTACTCCTGCATTTCCATATGAGACAGGTCAATTTCCTCTCCAAACTGAGATCATTAATATGCTTTATTTATTTATTGTGAATATGAAAGATTGCTGGTTGGGCATACTGCCAGTCTGCGAGAGTGCTTATTCCTATGCTTATTTACTTACTGTAATTTGACTTTCTGCACCTGATGTTTAAACATACAGTGACAAAAGAGTGAGCAACACATTGGAATGGTTAAATAAATCTCACCCTGAAGCTGAAATACCAGCTTATATAGTATACTCTAAAAGGTTAATAACCACATAGACAGCAGTTATACAGAATCTTGTAAATTAAGCCTTTTTTATTGGTCGAAATAAACTTGCAATGCAACTATAATTAATTAAACCTAAATGCAGGTTTTAGCAATGAGATGAGAAGTAGTGACACTTTTTAAATAATTATAATCGAAAATAAAACTGAGTAAAATTGACTTACTTCAGCAACTGAATAACACTAAATTGTGACAATGAATATGTCATGGTCCTTTTGTTATATTCCCATTGTAGTTTTCTCGTTTGATATAAATAAAAACTTTCATTCTTCTCCATTCTTCTATTAAAGTCATATAAAAATAATAGTTTTACTTAGTGACAATCTGATTGCTGTAATTAGCAGGGAAAACTTGTTGCTTTTGTGTTTTTAAATGTTACCTTTTTAAATTTCCTCTGCCCTTTGTACAGTGTCGTGGATTATGTTTTTGCTTTGATGTTTTTTGTTTTTTTTGCTTAGTATATTAGGTACGGTAATTAAACTTGGTAATTACTCAAAGCAGAAAGATTTACACAAACTGCAACATGTAAGACACTGTAGTCTAAATTCTCATAGCAGAGTAAGGATTTACCAAACAGCAATTTTTCCATTAAAGTCTATGGGAAAATGTTAATTTAGTATGCTGATTAAATCCTCCTCCATACACTTTGACAATTGTAGCCTCGACTACCAGGCTGTGTCTAACATAAATCAAATCACATGGTACAGACGTAGTGGGTAGAAAAGGCCACAGCCATTTTTATTTATTAAAACAGTCACTTCCTCCAATTAACATTACATATCACGTTAAACCTTATAATAACAGTAGGCAATGACAATGTTTTAATACAACCATAAATAACTTGTAGACCATAATTAACATAATTAACC
Source organism: Pelobates cultripes (assembly GCA_933207985.1). Classification (NCBI taxonomy): domain Eukaryota; kingdom Metazoa; phylum Chordata; class Amphibia; order Anura; family Pelobatidae; genus Pelobates; species Pelobates cultripes. The sequence continues at coordinate 188,427,952 of OW240914.1, forward strand.
AATTAACAATTTAACCTTTGCTTCCAGGGATTCTCGTGTTGGAACCGATCCAACAGCTGGAACAGAACCATCTGCCCAGAACTCCGTGATGGTGAAAGCCCCTTTTCAGGCTCAAAACCCGTTACTAAGTGTAACGAATCGCCTGGCACCCCGACTAGATACCTCCGTCTATCGCTGCTTTCTAGTACTTGCGAGTACCATAATCACTGCACTGGAACACCATAACCACCATAGACCCCACGAACCGCCGCACCTTGGTTGGGGTCTCGCCGTCCTCCACCCACCCTGGACCCCAGAGCAGGACACAGCTTCCAGTGGGTAGACCTCTCCTAGTCCAGAGGGCATAGCAGGAACAGGGGACAAACCTTAGCACTCTGGCCCTCAGTCGCTAAATCCTTCCTGGATCTGAAGGGAAAATTAGCTCTGACACCTCCAGGCACTGGACGACACTCAGTCCTGGGAACTCTGGAACCGAATGGTGAATTAGCTCTAGTCCTTACAAGGACTTTCCCCGTTGAATCTCCTGCAAGCTGAAACAGCAGACACAGGAGCAAATCTTCTTTCCCTCCAATAACTGGACGACACACAGTTTTGTAGTGTAAACAGGAATCTCAAGTTTAATGGGACACACTGGCCTTTTATACAATTTTCCAGGCCAGACGAACACCCCCTGGACCTGATGGGGCACAGGAACACAAAGGCCTTAAACCAATCAGAACAAACATACAGTATGTGACACACCCATGTACAACACACAATCCCTCCCCTCTGCTTAGGAGATAATTGAGTAAAGTCCTGTAAGTAACTCAATTATTTCCAGGCAGAAAAAAACGCATTTTCACAAAGTTCAGAAAGTACCCCAAAATTCAACATATCCCCATAAAAGTCACATCATCATGGGTGACTTTAATCCTCTGGATGTGAACTGGAAAACCAATAGCTGCTTGTGCCAGAAGCACACATATTCTAAACTTCTTACTGGGACTATCTCTGAAACAAGTAATTGAGGAGCCAACTCGGTAGGAGGCCATACTAGATTTAGTGTTTGTAATGGACCGTTTTGCACACAAGGGGTAAAAACCGTTTAGGCGATCGTCCCCCTTTCCAGAGATGCAGGCACAGTTATTGTTGAACACCAAACACACAATAAGTGAATGCTCCAAACTCCCGAACGGCATCCAATATAGCACTCCAAACACACGAACAGGAACCATACGAATCAATGCTAGCAGACGAATAGGAAAAGCATCCAAGCGGCTTACACTCCTAGCAATCAGTCTCTATCAGCATTCAGTAAATCCCCCCAAAGACGAGACAAGGCTCTGTGTTGAGGGTCAAGCAGTGGTCTGTTTAATGAGGGCTACCTGCCCAGTATTTATGCAGGTCTCCCACCTGGTGGACACTCCCCTAGGGGACCAAATGGGAGACTGTGACAAGGGACAGACAAGTTGACAAATAGGACACACAGTCACAATATATTCCCACAATGCATCCTGGCTTCCTCCCCTCTGCCTTGGAGATAATTGAGAAGTAATTCAATTATCTCCCAAGACAAAGGCAAATCGCCATTATGCACGTGGGGATACTAATACACAAATTACTATTAAAATGCACTATGTAAGACACATCCCATTAAAAGCATACATTTAACATATCACCAGATAGCTCAGGTCTGAGCGCACATTATTAAGCGAATGGCGCTCAGACCACACGAATACAGTTTAATCGCCATGGAGCCAAAGTCTTTACACAGTCAGTTTCATGTGAATGGGCTCCATGGGATTCCTATCTGGGGTATAACACATTTAAACAAAACTACCGAACACCGGGCCATTCGTGCACTTTCACCGAACAAGAAGGGAGGTCGGTGGCTTCAGCGGTGTTCGCGCAAAACTGTGTCCGATTTCAGTTCCATGAATTAAGCGTTGAACACCGCTGTGCATTCGCATGTTCAAAATGGCCGCGACCTCGTGTTTGTGATACGAATGGCGGCCACCCAGCATTCATCAATTAAGCTGCGGTTAACCGCAGCTTCAGGGAGGTTAATTGCCGGCACACTCCAGCTCCCAGGTGGTCTATTCATTCGTGCGGTTGTTCGGTAGATTGAATCTACCGAACACCCGTCAGAAAAGCATGAATAAGTCTTTTCTGCAGGGAAAAAAAGATGTCTTTTAACATGGGGCCATAGTCCAAAGGCAGCAGGCGAGCAACCAGGCTTCTCCAATGCAATGTGGCGAGATTGCTCTCATCACAGTGTTAACAAATGGAGATTTGGTATCAGATATTACTGTAGGTGAAAATTTAGCATCCAGTGATTCGTGCGCCTGTTAACTAGTCTTTTACAGGTTTCCCTGCAGGGCCCATAGTCTTTGGGCAGGAGCTCGTGGCAAACTCACGTGGGATGGGGAGTTTGTCACATTTAGCATTTAGTAATTATAAAAAAACGCAGGGTGAGGAAGATAGACAGATCTATAAGATTAGGCAGAGAGAGGCTAAGCAAGTTATAAGAGCTTCCTAGTCACACACATAAGAGAAAATAGCCAAGTCAGAAAAAAAGGGGGACAAAACATTTTTTAGATACATAAATGAGAAAAGGAAATTAAAACAAGGATTAGTTAGATTAAAAGCAAAAAAAGGAAAGGTAGGTATGCAGAAGAGGATAAAGGTCTAGCTTGACATATGCCTTTCCAGCATATGCGTAACAATCCCAAATAACCCCCCACAAATACCCGGACACCTTTATTTGGGTAAATTATCACAGCTTTATAATATATAAATAAAGTTAAAATAATTTAAGGTCATTGTCACATATTAGCATAACATATCCCCCACCAACTTCATTCACAATACTACCCCAGACAATCACACACAACACAATAAGTAAAACCACATTATAACATATAATAACATGTAAACATAACCATTGCCACTGAGGGCATAATTTCCAGCTTTCTTTCATGTAGGGGCATACCTAGATGAACTCGAACCTACAAATACTCTTCCAAACCTAACTGTTCTTAGCGAACCAAACTATTTTACATCAGGACAAACCATCTACACCCCAACTTCTCTATTCATCCCCCGCCATAGCTCAGAGTTCGACACCTTGAGCTACCTGAGCATCCCCACCAAAAACAACGTTCTTTGCAAACCTTCCTGAAACCCCAACAACAAGAAATCCTACCCACTTCTGACAAATGCATCCCATCTTGCCTGTAATATCCACCAACTGCGCTTCCAACTACCTATTCATTACAACCAACCCCCCCCCCCAATCGCCTAACATTGCCATTGCACTCATGGTACCATATCCCGCCCCCCGACATAAAGGAAATCACCTAGGTAATGGACCACGAATCTAGTGACCGCCTCGTATTTGACCACCCACTCCAGAAAGGTACTGAACTTCTCGAAGTACGCACACAAAATGGAACAACCCATTGGCAAACACGGATCTACTAAATACTGCCCTCAAAAATACAGCCCTGTAAATGATGACAGTCGGGGTGGATGGCCAATAATCGAAAAAGCTGCTTGGCCATCAACGCCCCCTTGCCTGCGCACTGAACCAACTCGACTGCTTGGTTGACACCAAGCAGAGGGCTTTGTCAATATCATCATTCACCGAAGCTCCATGTGGATATGATAAATGATGAATAAGTCTGTGCTCCTTTTTCGGCACAACCCCCAATGGTGAAACCCGCAAATCGCTCAACGGGGGCTCCATGAACGGCCCCGCCATCCTCCCTAACTGTACCTCCTTAAATAGCTTCTCCCGCACCACCTCCGGGTAGTCTCCCACGGACTTCAGATTCCACAGATTACAAACTCCCTCCCGATGCCAAAACGAAATCACAAACCCCCTTGTGAACCCATCCCTTAACAACCCGGCATCCTCCTGGTTATCGTAGCTGTTTAGCCATGGAAACATCTCCCTGACCTTCACCAGCAATCACCCCAGTGGCAGTGGGTGCCCTTGAACCACCTGTTGTTTCTCCCATGGATGAGGACTTACCCTTCTTGAAGCAGCGGTTGTAACCATGCGCACCTGCACACCTGAGCACTTGTGTTTGAATCAGCATGCCGCACACCACTTACACTGCCTTTCGTTATACATCCAGCAGAACCCTTTTTTGTGGATGGCCGACGAGGTGGAGGAAATTCCTGCGCCGGCCTCGGGCTGAAAGGGGGATGCCTTCTGTGCCATCATAAGCTTCATCCACAAGGGCAGGTCCATTTGGTCCCAACTTATGCCCAGATAAGCCGAATGGCTCTGCTGAAACTGTTCGTCATACCGCCACCATGCCAAGCCTCCGTAAGTGCGGTACGCCCAGTGGTGTATCCTGGTTTTGTGCTGCCCTAGGCATGACAGAGCACATCTCGAGGTCTTACCTGGACCATGGGCTTGGTGACCTAGAATGAGAAAAGACTCCTGGTAGGCCGTCCGAGTCCTGGCCGCCCTACTCTCTTGCTGGGACATGTGAAAAGACTTATCCCCTCTGCGCCTGGCCTCCCATCCCCTGTGGCTGTGCCCGCTCCCAACCAGCTGTTCCTCGTGGTCACCCCGAGAACTCCCGCTAGATAAGACGGATCTGCTGCACCTGCGGTCAGTAGTCCTAACGGGGATCCCAAATTACGCTCCCGGTTAACTACCCAGGGGGACCCCCAGCCGTAGTGGCCTGCTTGATCACTATGGCCACTCCGAGATCTATAGTGTTACCCCTGTCACCCAGCACCCCCTGGGGGCCTGACGTGATATTCCTGAGTGCAGCGCTCCAAGCCCACCTGTGGTGGGGATCTAATGGGTGTGGAAGCCCACCTACCCATTGCCCAACTCAGGTCCCCCCTCGGGCTCTCTCCTTAGGCCGCCTCTTCCCACGCTAGGTAATCTGGATGCCGACCTGCGAGGCAACCCTGTGGACAAACTCCACTCCTGTGACCTTCCAGGAGAAGCCCATCAATGCCCACTGGCCATAGGGGACCCCACCATTGCCTGGGTGACTGGCGCCCACTTTTCCACCACCCGCCTGCTACCCCGTGACTGGCGACCCATCAGGATTTTGGACGACTCACCCTGCATGTCAACAGCTGGAACCACCTCTGTCACGACAGACAGCACTCCCAGCGCCTCCATTGCCTGCTGCAGAGCCTGCCGTGGATGTCCTTGCCCTTCTCCTGCCAGCCGTTCGCGGCGATATCTGCTTCAAATGCAGCCTAAACCCAGCATCCTGGAGTCCTGTTCGTGGTCCAAAATGTCCTCCAGCTCGCTGCCCAAATGTGCGGCAGCTTTCCAACCTTCCTGTTTTCAGCCCAAACTGACCTCCTGTTTCGAGGCCCAAACATTTGGCAGTTTTTCAACCTTCCTGTTCGCAGCCCAAACCAACTTCGTGGCCCGAAAGTTTGCTAGTTCCTTTACGTGCCTGTTCACAGCCTGAACGTACGCCAACCTCAGTGTTCGCCTGTTAGCGCCCGAACGTTCGCCACCTCCAGCCGATACATGTTCTCTGCCTGAACGCTCCTCTCCTTCTCGGCCCAAACGTGCAGGAGCACAGATCCAGGGATGGGCTCACCCTCTTCCTCCCGGTGGAGCCCTGGGGCTCAATCATTACTGTGATCTGAGTCTCCTCATGGGGCAGCCAGGGGGCACAGTAACCATTGCCGTGGACACAGAAGAAGAAGGCCCAGATGGGACGTTAAATGAAAAGCTTCACTGAGTGTGGGATGACTTAAAAGTAGTCAGGCAGTGTAATAGAGCAGCAGAAAGTATTTGTATAGGTGTTGGTTGTATAGGGAGAGTTATTAGCAGTAGAAAGAGGGAAGTGCTCATGCCATTGTACAGAACACTGGTGAGACCTCACTTGGAGTATTGTACGCGGTACTGGAGACCGTATCTCCAAAAGGATATTGATAATTTGGAAAAAGTTCAGAGAAGGGCTACTAAACCGGTTCATGGATTGCAGGATAAAACTTACAAGGAAAGGTTAAATGATCTTAACATATATAGCTTACAGGAAAGACGATAAAGGAGGAGACTATATTTAAAAGAAGAAAACCTACCAGAACAAGAGGACATAGTCTTAATTAGAGGGGCAAAGGTTTAAAAATAATATCAGGATGTATTACATTAGTGAGAGGATAGTGGATGCATGGGATAGCCTTCCAGCTAAGGTGGTAGAGGTTAACACAGTGAAATAGTTTAAAGGACCACTCTAGGCACCCAGACCACTTCAGCTTAATGAAGTGGTCTGGATGCCATGTCCAGCTAGGCTTAACCCATTATTTTATAAACATAGCAGTTTCAGAGAAAATCACAGTGAGAGCACGCAAGCGTCCATAGGAAAGCATTGATAATGCTTTCCTATGCGACCGGCTGAATGCGCGCGCAGCTCTTGCCGCGCGTGCGCATTCAGCCAATGGGGAGGAATGGAGGAGGATCAGAGGAGGAGAGCTCCCCGCCCAGCGCTGGAAAAAGGTAAGTTTTAACCCCTTTCCCCCTTCCAGAGCCGGGCAGGAGGGGGACCATGAGGGTGGGGGCACCCTCAGGGCACTATAGTGCCAGGAAAACGAGTATGTTTTCCTGGCACTTTAGTGGTCCTTTAAGTATGCGTGGGATAGGCATAAAGCTATCCTAACTATAAGATAAGAGCAGGGACTAGTGAAAGTATTTAGAAAATTGGGCAGACTAGATGGGCCAATGGTTCTTATCTGCCGCCACATTCTTTGTTTCTATTTATTACTGGTTGGTTGATATCCAGAATTTATTAACTGAAGAAAACTGATTTAGACTATTTGATAATTAATATTTTTTTTCTCCTACATACACACTGTCTTATAATTCAAAATTTGATATAATATAGACGTATCATAGTTATGGTTCTTTTTATCACTAAAGTTACTTTACCTTGAAATTCCTTTCAGATGTGATTGGGTTAAGACAGAGAGCTATCAGTCTCTCCCTGCATTGAGGAAAGAGAAAGATCCATTTAGGTATTAAACTGGGACTCTTTAAGCATTACATATTGTAACAACATATTGATTCTAATGCGGGCAAAGTGTTCGGTATGTTACAAGAGGGAATGATGAGATGCATCTTTGCCATTTCCTCATTTCCTCTTGTGTTCATTTACTTCTATTATCATCCTCTTGTAAAACAGCATACATAGTCCAGTGTAACATAAACCCTTGAGACAGGTAAAGAGATAGATAAGAAGAGTATAAGAAACAGCAGAAATGAATGATCACTTAGACTATATAATAGAGTACAGCATACTGAATTAAGTTTGGTCTAATGTTTGTGTGACATGGAGGGTGATGTTACTCTACCGCTTCTTGTCACTCAAAAGATTTAACAAACAGATAACCTGCATGGAGTGATGGCTAAACTTGGAGCAGCAGATGTCTGTTAGGTCATCTTCCAAGGTCAATAAAATTATATTAATTCAAGTAATAACAACATCTTGGATGTTTCAGAAAACTAAAGACAAGCTCACTGACAGACTAACACAGTTATTCACTAAAGTGAGAACTCACAGTGAATTTCAAATTTAAGGCCTCCTATGCTTTTAGTTCAGCTACTTTGGTCTAAAATTTGAAGTTCGCTTTGAATTCATTTTGAATTCTAACTTTTGTGAATAACCCTGTAAGAGTCAGCAGTAGAAAGCTATATATATATATTTATATATATATATATATATATACAGGGCCGGTGCAAGGATTTTTGCCACCCTAGGCAAAAGAAAGATTTGCCGCCGCCCCCCTTCCCCCAGTGACATCACAATACCCCACCTATATGATCTGCCATTTGAACTAATGCCAGTGCTGCACACAGTGTGTGTTTACATTAAAAAGCCTGCAGGGACAAACTATAGACACCAGAACCACTTCATTAAGCTGCAGTGGTTCTGGGGACTATAGTGTCCCTTTAATGTGAGGTAAATTAGAAATAAGTGTCACTAATAATATACTAGATTGCCTACTTACAACTAGATGAGGATGGTGATGGGCTCTGGCTGCAGTCTGGCTCCACTGGTCTGGTGTAGAACAGGCTCTCTGCCGGCTGTTTGTAACTGTGGTCACAAAATTCAATGTTCTGGGAGAACGGGAAGCAGCTCCATTTTTTGGGGCCCCTTACTCAGAACAAGGTATGGGCCCCAGGGCCTGACGGTGAGTATGCCCATAAGGTCCACCCATAAGTCCACCTATATGTTCGCTCACAGGAAGTGGAGTGTGTAGGGGATGTGTTATGGTAGAGTATCTAACGTGTGTGCTTATGGAATGTAGTGTATAGGGATACCAGTTTGTGTAGGTGATGCAGTGTGTTTGTGTGTAGTGGAAGCAGTGTGTTTTTGTGTAAGGGATAGAAAGAAGTGTGTGTTTGTGTGTAAGAGATTGTGTGAATCTGTGTTTGTTTGCATAAGGGATGCAAAGTGTGTTTCTGTGTATGTAAGAGATGCGTTGAGTGTGTGTAAGAGATGCATTGTGTTTCTGTGTGTGTGTAAGAGAAGCAATGTTTGTTTGCATGTGTGTGTAAGGGATGCATTGTGTGTTTCTGTGTATGTGTGCAAAGGATGCATTGTCTTTATGTGTAAGGGTTGCATTGCGTGTGTGTGTAATGAATGCATTGTGTGTTTCTCTGTGTGTAAGGGAAGCATGTTGTGTTTCTGTGTGTGTAGGAATGCATTGTGTGTTTCTGAGTATGTATAGGGATGCATTGTGTGTTTGTGTGTGTGTGTGCGTAGTGTGAAAGAGCTCCCTGTCCTGCCCCCTGTCCTATAGAGCTCTCCCTTCCGTCACTTCGAGATCTCCACTGCCCCTTAGTGGTCTATCCTCTACTCTCCTCCCCTGTCCCTTAGTGGTCTCTACTCTCCTCCCCCCCATCTCCCTTAGTGGTCTCCTTTTCTCCCCGACTTTCCATTAGTGGTCTCTCATCTCCCCCTTAGTGGTCTCTGCTCTTCTCTGCCCCCCTTTCCATTAGTGGTCTCTCCTCTCCCCCCTCTTTCCATTAGTGGGTCTCCCACCCTAAGTGGTCTCTTCCCTTTCATTGGTGGTCTCTCCTCCTCACCCTCCCCTATTTATCCTCCACCCCCTCCCTCCCTTAGTGGTCTCTCTCCCCTTCCTCCCTTAGTGGTCTCTCCCTCACCCCCCCTCCCCTAGTGGTCTATCCACCACCCCTCCCTCCTTTGTTGATTCTCTCACCCCTTTTTCTCTCCATTCTTGTTTTTCTTCTTCTCCCCGTGTTCTCCTCCCTTCTTCCCCGGTGTTCTCTTTCTTCCCCCTGTGTTCCTCTTCTCCCCCTGTAATCTTCTTCTTCCCCCCCTCCCTCCCTGTTCTCTTCTCCCTCCCCTGTTCTCCTCTTCCCCCCCTCCCTGTGTTCTCCTCTTATTCCCCCCTCCCTGTGTTCTCCTCTTCTTCTCCCCCTGTAATCTTCTCTTCTTCTCCCCCCTCCCTGTAATCTTCTCCCCTCCCCCTGTTATTGGTCTTTTTTCTTTCCCTTCCTGTAATCTTCTCCCTCCTTCCTTCCCTGTAATCTCTTCTTCCTCCACCTTGTGATCTTTCTCTTCTCCCCTTCCTCCTGTAATCTTCTCTTCTTCCCCCCCTCCCTGTAATCTTCTCCCCTCCTCCTCTCCCTGTAATCTTCTCTCCTCCCCTCTCCCTATAATCTTCTCCCCCTTGTAATTTTCTCCCTTCCCCCTGTAATCTTCTCTTCTTCTCCCTTCCTGTAATCTTCTCCCTCCCCCTCTCCTATGATCTCTTCTTCTCCCCCCCTCCCTCCCTGTAATCTTCTCTTCTTCTCCCCCTTTCTTCTCTTCTCCCTGTAATCTTTCTTTTCTCCCCTCCCTCTAATCTTCTCCCTCCTCCCCTGTGTGTTCTCTTTTCTCCCCCCACGTAACCTTCTCTTTTTCTCCCCAACCCCCCTCCCTGTAATCTTCTCTTTCCCCACCTGTAATCTCTTCTTCTCCACACCTCCCCTTCCCTGTAGCGTGGCCAAGCTTCTCTCCGGTCCGCGGTGCAGGAGCTTCTGTTTCCTGTACCCGGCTGGACTGATAGGAAGTGCACACTTGGTCACGCTACAGGAAGAGGAGGTGAGGAGAGAAGCAGTGCGGCAGTCGCCTGAGTGCTCTCTATAGAGTGCTCAGACGGCTGCAGCATTTAAAGGGCCAGCGATGGGGGCGCAGGGCGCCCCCTCCTATATGGCGCCCTAGGCGTCTGCCTAGTTCGCCTTATAGGAAGCGCTGGCCATGTATATATGTAACAAAAATAAATCAGCACTCCCAGGTAGTTTGCATATAACTCCTTTACTTGAAAAAGTGTAAAAAATATTATATATATATATATATATATATATATATATATAGCCATATCAGTTTAGAATCAGAACAAAACAAGTTCAAAACAAGTAAGGAAAGTGATCACCATTTTTATTTATTTCCTTTTTTCGCCCTTTATTGAGGTTTGAAATGTTAAAGAGAGGAGAACACTTATCTGATATATGAGCATTCACTTGTCAGGCTCAACATATGTGTACAGCTGGGGCTCAATAAAAATATATTTTCCTCAAATTCAAACATGGCTTGGTTGCAGAAGAACTTCTAGAAAATTCTACAGTGACCATCACAGTCAAGTGACGTGAACCCCATAGAAAATATCTTGTGGGGTTTGAAGAATGTGTTTGCAGAACACAAACCCAAGAATATTACTGAACTTGAGGCCATTACCCATGAGCAATGGGCTAAGATTCCTCAGGAACACTGCTAGAAGCTGGTGTCTGGCTGTGTACCTTGTTTGCAGCAGGTCATAACAGCAAAAGGGTGCTCTACTAAGTACTAATGATACTTGCCATGAAGGGGTTTATTAATTGTGAGACTGGAGAAGTCATTATAAGTTGTATTTTAGTTGAATTTTGGGGAAACCACTTGGAGCATTTGTTGTGTTGAGCTATTTCAATTGCCTCTTTGATTTGTTCACTGCAAACAGATAAAAGTCTGTAAATTTTGACAATAAACCTGATTTTCAATAGGGATTAAATCATTTGGATTGCAGCCGTATATGTAAATTTCTATTTGAGAAAAAAAAGCAAGCTTCCATGACTGTACTGGCATTACTGCTTAGAAAGCTAAATGCATTGGGATTTGTTCGTTTGGGGCTTTTTTTCTTCGTTTTTTTCTTATTCTTGAAAAGGATTCACAGCTTTCAATAACCAAACCTTGTATTTTTTTATTACCTGTCACGTAACCCAGCAAGCAACAAGTGCAGCACCTTCTTACATTTATCAAGCTTCACACAGCTATTATTTCACAACATACAGAGGAGGACCCACCCATTCCAACCACCACAGACTCATCAGGGACTGATGCATAAATATTGAAGCAGTTACCCCGTGTAGCAGAGGGGTTTCACACACACACAGAGGCAGACAGTCACACACACAATCACAGTCAGACAGTCATACACACACACACACACACACACAGTCACAGACATTCACTCACACACTCACAATCATAGGTAGACAGTCACACACACACACAGTCACAGACAGTCACTCACACACCCACAATCACAGTCAGACAGTCACACACACACACAGTCACAGACAGTCACTCACACACCCACAATCACAGGCAGACAGTCACACACAGGCAGACAATCACACACACAGAGTCACACAGACAATCACAGTCTGACAGTCACACACACACAGTCATAGGCAGACAGTCACACACACACACACAGTCACAGACAGTCAAACACACACACACAGTCAAAGACAGTCACAATCACAGTTACACACAGCACACACTCTCTCACTTACAGTCAGCTTGGGCTGGAGGAGGAGTGGATTCAGTCCTGCTGTCTTGTAGTTGGGGAAGCAGGGACTCCTTCCTGCTTCCCCTCTGTGTGCAGCAGTATGAGGCTGCATTTAGCTCCGCCCCCACACCCGGCTTGGCTCTGCCCCCACGGCCGACCTGGCTCCACCACCAAATCTCCGTGCAGGTTTCCTGCTTGCTCCCAGCCCCTGCATGTGAGCTGTGTCGGCTGCCCGGTGCGCATGCTGCTATGGCGCCCGGTGCAGCCACACAGCTCACTGAACACCAAGCCTGGCGGACCGCCCCCCCTCCCCCTTAATACGCCACTGGGGGAAGGTACGGGTCAGTTGTGTTCGTTCAAATGTGTGGCTGATTTCCGTTCCAGGGATTTGACAGCACAAACCGCTGACCGCGTTCGACTGCATTAAAATGGCCGCCGCCACGTGTTCGATTGTCTAATGGCGACCGCCCATTTCGCCGACGCCGACTTATCCCGCCATCAAGCGTGCCATTCTTTGCACAATCACATACACACACAAACGTACATACCTTTTACACATTTAATAATTAAAGAGGTCACCCAGCACTCCCTATCTTGCTCGGGCGGGTGGATCACTCAGTCCCTGATGGTCGGATGCTGCTGGGGTCCATCATGCGCCCGTGTAATAGCGCGGGAGCCCGCCAGCCCGGCATCATTCGCCAGACGGTCACACGCACAATCACAGGCAGACGTTCACGCACACACACGGAAACGGTCACAGACGGTCCACACACACCCACAATCATGGCAGACGGTCCGCACACACACGGGCGAACCCGGTCACACACACACACACACAGAGTCACACAGGCAGACAGTCACACATACACACAACACAATCACAGACAGTCACACACACACACACACACACACAGGGCAAGATGATCACACAATCACAGTCAGACAGTCATACACACACACACACAGTCACAGACATTCACTCACACACCCACAATCATAGGTAGACAGTCACACACACACACAGTCACAGACATTCACTCACACACCCACAATCATAGGTAGACAGTCACACACACACACAGTCACAGACAGTCACTCACACGCCCACAATCACAGGCAGACAGTCACACACAGGCAGACAATCACACACACAGAGTCACACAGACAATCACAGTCTGACAGTCACACACACACAGTCATAGGCAGACAGTCACACACACACACACAGTCACAGACATTCACTCACACACCCACAATCATAGGTAGACAGTCACACACACACACAGTCACAGACAGTCACTCACACGCCCACAATCACAGGCAGACAGTCACACACAGGCAGACAATCACACACACAGAGTCACACAGACAATCACAGTCTGACAGTCACACACACACAGTCATAGGCAGACAGTCACACACACACACACAGTCACAGACAGTCAAACACACACACACAGTCAAAGACAGTCACAATCACAGTTACACACAGCACACACTCTCTCACTTACAGTCAGCTTGGGCTGGAGGAGGAGTGGATTCAGTCCTGCTGTCTTGTAGTTGGGGAAGCAGGGACTCCTTCCTGCTTCCCCTCTGTGTGCAGCAGTATGAGGCTGCATTTAGCTCCGCCCCCACACCCGGCTTGGCTCTGCCCCCACGGCCGACCTGGCTCCACCACCAAATCTCCGTGCAGGTTTCCTGCTTGCTCCCAGCCCCTGCATGTGAGCTGTGTCGGCTGCCCGGTGCGCATGCTGCTATGGCGCCCGGTGCAGCCACACAGCTCACTGAACACCAAGCCTGGCGGACCGCCCCCCCTCCCCCTTAATACGCCACTGGGGGAAGGTACGGGTCAGTTGTGTTCGTTCAAATGTGTGGCTGATTTCCGTTCCAGGGATTTGACAGCACAAACCGCTGACCGCGTTCGACTGCATTAAAATGGCCGCCGCCACGTGTTCGATTGTCTAATGGCGACCACTTCGACTACTTCGGCACTTCGGCTGTATCCGAAGTGCCATATCAAACGTACCCATTCTTTGCACAATCACATACACACACAAACATTACATACATACACACATTTAATAATTAAGAGGTCCACCCAGCCTCCCTATCTTGCTCTAGAAGGACTGGAGTGGATCCTCAGTCCCTGGTGGTCAGTGGATGCTGCTGGGGTCCATCGCACGCCGTGTAATAACGCAGAGGCCGCAATGACATCATTCATAGACAGTCACACACACACACACAATCACAGGCAGACATTCACACACACACAAACAGTCACAGACAGTCACTCACACACACACCCACAATCACATGTAGACAGTCACACACACACACACAGGCAGACAGTCACACACACACACAGAGTCACACAGGCAGACAGTCACACATACACACAACACAATCACAGACAGTCACACACACACACACACACACAGAGGCAGACAGTCACACACACAATCACAGTCAGACAGTCATACACACACACACACAGTCACAGACATTCACTCACACACCCACAATCATAGGTAGACAGTCACACACACACACAGTCACAGACATTCACTCACACACCCACAATCATAGGCAGACAGTCACACACACAATCACAGTCAGACAGTCATACACACACACACACAGTCACAGACATTCACTCACACACCCACAATCATAGGTAGACAGTCACACACACACACAGTCACAGACATTCACTCACACACCCACAATCATAGGTAGACAGTCACACACACACACAGTCACAGACAGTCACTCACACGCCCACAATCACAGGCAGACAGTCACACACAGGCAGACAATCACACACACAGAGTCACACAGACAATCACAGTCTGACAGTCACACACACACAGTCATAGGCAGACAGTCACACACACACACACAGTCACAGACAGTCAAACACACACACACAGTCAAAGACAGTCACAATCACAGTTACACACAGCACACACTCTCTCACTTACAGTCAGCTTGGGCTGGAGGAGGAGTGGATTCAGTCCTGCTGTCTTGTAGTTGGGGAAGCAGGGACTCCTTCCTGCTTCCCCTCTGTGTGCAGCAGTATGAGGCTGCATTTAGCTCCGCCCCCACACCCGGCTTGGCTCTGCCCCCACGGCCGACCTGGCTCCACCACCAAATCTCCGTGCAGGTTTCCTGCTTGCTCCCAGCCCCTGCATGTGAGCTGTGTCGGCTGCCCGGTGCGCATGCTGCTATGGCGCCCGGTGCAGCCACACAGCTCACTGAACACCAAGCCTGGCGGACCGCCCCCCCTCCCCCTTAATACGCCAATGGGGGAAGGTACGGGTCAGTTGTGTTCGTTCAAATGTGTGGCTGATTTCCGTTCCAGGGATTTGACAGCACAAACCGCTGACCGCGTTCGACTGCATTAAAATGGCCGCCGCCACGTGTTCGATTGTCTAATGGCGACCACTTCGACTACTTCGGCACTTCGGCTGTATCCGAAGTGCCATATCAAACGTACCCATTCTTTGCACAACACAGTTAAAGGGCCAGAAACAGTTTTTGTTCTTAGGTGCAGGGCAATGTGGTTGATGGGGGGAAAACAAAAGGTAGAGGTTCCCAGGCAACATGGTAGGAGGCTGGTACAACATATATTACAGATCCAACGCAGAACAGGGGGATCTGTTACAAATATAATTGCACGCTATCCTTCCATTTGCAGCAAATTGCCTAAGTGGGCTGTTCCAACTGTTTTATGCTTTAAAGGAAATAATGGTTTGCTTTTTGACCTACAGATTTACAGTTAAAATAATAATTTATCTGTGGACCACAGTGTTTACATACTGATACAACTACTTACTGAGCTTGATTCTGTCTTTCTCTCGCTCTCTTTAGATGTGTGTATATAAATTATAATAACAGTTATGGTTTAATCGACTAAATTGTTAATTGTCGGTAATTAAAAATAAATATTTTTTTATGTTGATATAGCCAAACTGAAAACATAGATGACTTGGCTAATACTTCTATTTCAGGCATTTTGGCATACAATGTGAAATTCACTTTGAATTGGCAAGATCCACGCTGAAATAGCTGGTCTGGAAAAATGATAGTGACCCCCAAAGCAAGTCTTTCACTATTTGCCCACTGGCCTGCTATTGCTGCCAGGGAACAAATAAATAACACTGGATCCCATAGCAACCAAAATGGCCTTTGGTTGTTTCAGCTGCTTCAGGATTAGGGCATGTAGCAGCTTAGAATTCAAATTTTCAACCACATACTACTATAAGAGAGGTATGAAATATCCCTTATGCCCCCTATCCATGATTTTGATAAAAGATTTAAAAAAAACAAAGACATCTAAGATAAGCATATTTATTTACAGGGCTTAGTTTGGGCCATTCTTAATATTATTAGGGTAAGGGTTCGGAATAATAGAGACCAAAATTCCTATGTTTTGGCTACTGCCATGGTCTCAAGTATCTTATATACCTGAATAAAAACAAAGTGCACACCCACTAAAAACAATTAAAGGACCACTCTAGGCACCCAGACCACTTCAGCTTAATGAGGTGGTCTGGGTGCCTGGTCCAGCTAGGGTTAACCCATTTTTTCATAAACATAGCAGTTTCAGAGAAACTGCTATGTTTATGAATGGGTTAAGCCTTCCCCCTAATTCCTCTAGTGGCTGTCTCATTGACAGCCACTAGAGGCGCTTGCGTGCTTCTCACTGTGATTTTCACAGTGAGAGCACGCAGCGTCCATAGGAAAGCATTATGAATGCTTTCCTATGTGACTTCAGCTGAATCTTGCGGCGGCTGTACTGCGTCGCATTCAACCCGGCGAAGAGGAGGAGGATGGAGGAGGAGAGCTCCCCGTGGCGCTGGAAAAAGGTAAAGTTTTACCTTTCCCCCTTCCAGAGCCGGGCGGGAGGGGGACCCTGAGGGTGGGGGCACCCTCAGGGCACTATAGTGCCAGGAAAACAAGTATGTTTTCCTGGCACTATAGTGGTCCTTTAAGTGTCCTGATTAGAGCTTACAGGGATAGGATATACAATAAAAGGTGAAAAGTGTTGCACTGTGGGTTCGGGATGTAAAACGTCATCACGCTATTGCGTGTGACGTTATAGTATCCAATGCTATTCAGTTCATAATGGCCAGATTGCACCTGTGGACACCCTACCGCCATAACGCCAAAGTTCTAGCAGACCAGACCTCAGTTCTCCCACTTCTATGCCGCCATTCCGTACTGCATGACTGTCAATTCAATTACAGTCATCGCAAAGGTCCATAACAGTCCCTCACGCTAAAGTCTTTTAGAGATGCACGTTATTTGCCCTATTGGGGACAGCATGTAGGTATCAATAGGCAATTAGTTCTCACCTGTAGATATCTCCTAAGCCCTATAGGTAAGGGAGGGGGGGGGGAGGAAGGGGATGTATACAAAATGTAAGCTATGCCACAACAGGGAACATATTGTCACAAGCAATCCATCATATGAAACACACAAAATCTGAAAAATTCTAAAAGTTATAATAATAACAATGTTCCCTATATAAATATCCAAGAAGTCTTTGAAAATAATTATACTGAAAAAAATGAACAATATTTTTTATAATATTCAATACAACCGATTCTGTAATTATTGTAATACAGGTACTAACTAAGTTCCACATGTCATTAATTCAGAGAACAAGGATTTTACAAATGAAAAACGCACATACATATAATGTATGTTCCTGTGTGCTCACATGGGGCTCCATGTGAAAAAATATACCTGCTAGTTGCTGCTTATCCAAACAACCGGGGGAAACCCAGTTTCCCACAAGATTTTCAGATGAGTAAACTAATAAAGAATAAAACAAAAATCAGTACCATTATATTTACTCAATTTGGCATGTAATACACCCAATAGAAATACACCCAATGGCTTTTCAAACATTGACTATCAGCACTATCAAACACTACTATCTTTACTAAATGAGCAGGATTTAATTCAACCTCTCACTAGTCTGAAGCCAGAAAGTTGGTTCACTCCCAATCTCAAGGAAGTTTCCAGTGTAGATCTCTTTATAAAAATGACCACTAATGAAATTGAGTCATTAGAGACTCCTATCAGACGCGAGGACAACCTAACTGCAGCAGAAAGAAGAGCCTTGACAGAACTGAGCCATGAACCAAATCTGGTGATCAAGGCTTCTGATAAAGGTGGTAATATTATCCTTCTGGACAAAAATAATTATATTGAGATGTGTATGGAACATCTTCAATATAAACAGCATTACAGCCATCTTCCCAAGGATCCTACCACAGAATATCTGATTGAACTGAAAAGTATATTGGAAGCAGCAGAACTGGATGGCATCATCAGTAAGGATGAATATAAATTTATCATCCTCAATATGACTCCAACAATTGCCACCTTCTACTGCCTCCCCAAAATCCACAAGAATCCAGTCAAACCTCCTGGTAGACCAATCGCAATGGCTCCATCACTGAAAGAAGCAGCCAATTCCTGGAGAAATTATTACACCCCTTGGTCATTAAACTAAAATCTCACCTTCAAGACACTAAACAAACACTGATACTACTTGAAGATTTAGTGGTTCCCCCTTACTATATGTTGGGCAGTTTGGACGTTGTAGCTCTCTACAACAATATTCCACACAATATAGGCCTAGTAGCCACGTCCTATTTCCTTAACAAAACACCAGGCTTTACAGCAGCACAAAGTGATTTCATTGTCAAATTATTGGAATATGTACTAACTCATAATTTCTTTGTCTTCAATGGACAATATTACCTGCAGCTCAAGGGGACAGCCATGGGTACGGCGTGTGCCCCTAGCTACGCCAACCTATATTTGGGTTGGTGGGAAGAGACTGTATTGCCAGCCATCACCAAGGACCAGTATGACACATGTATCTACAGTTGGCATAGATACATTGATGACATACTGGTCTTTTGGTTAGGATCTGTTGACCAATTTCAAAATCTGGTTAGAGATTTAAATACCAACACCATTGGCCTACAACTCACACATGTGATAGATTCCGAACATCTGGTATTTTTAGACCTCAACATTAAAATCTTGGAAGATGGTAAGGTAGAAACTGAACTCTTTAGAAAAGACACAGCAACCAATAGTCTGCTTAACTGGACTAGCTATCATCCTGCAAAGCTAAAGTCAGGAATACCTTTTGGCCAGTACTTGCGCGCAAGGTGGAATTGCTCCACTGAAATAACCTTCCAAAGGGAAGCCAATAAACTAAGAACTATGTTTAAACAGAAAGGCTACCCGAATAGAATCCTGAAACGAGCCTACCAACAAGCACTACTAACAGACAGAAGTGAAAGCCTAAGAATCTACAAACCTAAGTTGGAAACAAAAATAACTCGCTGTATAGGCATGTACGATCTATACTGGGATAAAGTACAAAAGATAATGGCACACAACTGGCCAATACTTCAACATGACACAAACCTTGTTGAAAGTATCGGTAATTCTCCTCAAATTACAGCACGCAGGGCAAAAAACTTGAGAGACATCTTGGTTCATAGCCACACTGAACCCATTAAACCATCACAATCCACCTGGTTAACTCAGACTACTGGAATTTACCGCTGTGGACATTGCAAGGCATGTCAATTCATCAAACCCACAAAAACTGGAACAAGCTCCATAACTAAAAAAAAATAAAAATCAAGGAGTTTATCAACTGTAGTTCAACCCGGGTTATCTATCTAATCACATGTAGCTGTGGTATCCAATACGTAGGTAAAACCTACCAGCAACTAAAACGCAGGATACTACAGCACATTTGTTCTATCACCAACTTAAACGTCTCGACTCCAGTATCAAACCATGTCCGTAACTACCATCAGGCTGATCCAACACACCCTACATTTCAGGCATTCGAGAAACTAACCTTAAACACCAGGAAAGGGAATTTCAACAAAATTCTCCTTATGAAAAAGAGTCTAGATGGATTTATTTTCTAAAAACACTAGCACCAGATGGTTTAAATGAAGAGTTCAACTTTACCCCCTTCATACACCAATAAACAACTTGGATAAATCCTAACCTAGATTCTTCTGTTCTCTCTTGTTTAAGGGCCAGTTCATGATGGATTCACTATTACTATTACCGAGCAATAGCATATTTACAAACCCAATGTCCTCTCGCCTGGCCGGTTTTACTTATACATACATATACATATCACAGGAATTTAATACCCTCTTGTAGGTAAATCTATTGATTCATCAATTCCTAGCACCAGGTCATTATTGAGTAATTCATAATGATAGCCAGCTCTATACTTATTATAATAATATAGTAATATACCTGTTAGCCAAACACCCGTTTACTGGCTGCTTTTCATCTCCATATCTAATTAATCTTTCTCTGGGATAAGCCCTGTATTTATTATTTAAATCGTTTTTTTAGTCTTTTCTTTTTATCCCCATTCTTTTCCTCTAGTATTATACTTTCTGATTATAATTAGTGCTATCTATACAATATTTAGAGTAACCTCACTCTATTTACAGTATCTAATTTTCTTTAAAAGTGATCTTTCTTTTCCCTCTTCAATTACAATTGTGATTGCTAAATTCAAACAAGAATTCAGTATAGAAGGGGTTAATCAACTCACCAGATTGATCACCCTCCCCTCGAAACAAGTTTGATTTCGTCACAACACAAGTAACGAGCATTCACCAATCAGGAACTGTCTCTGCTAACCAAAAGGAATACTTCCTTCCAGATTTAAACCGACCGGTTCCCCTCTGACGAGCCAGGTCGGGCGAAACACGTGCGTCAGGGTGTCACATTGTACTTCTCCTATGACCTAGTGTGAAGTACTTTCATCTGCAACCACGCTACTTATCTTCGACTATCTCTAATTCACCTTTAACATTAAGAGGTCCTGAGTGTGCGTATCGATTTTTGTGCACACTCAACTAGAAATTTAGTTAGAGATTTATGTATTATTTCCAATATTTTTCCGTATTACTTATTTTGTATCTAGACCAGTGGGATTAGTGATAGGTGCCCTCGAAGGCACAGTTCACAGCATAACTCCAGCTTTAGACACGGGGGGGGGGGCACAGTACAGGATCGCTCTAGCCTTATTACAGTTAAATAAGCCATTATTCTTAGAGTTTCACCGTCATTTAAACGGTTTATTCTCTGCCTATTTACTTTTATTTGTAGTGGGACTATTGGTAGGTGCCCTTGAAGGCACAAGTATTATACTTAGCAATCTACTGTCTGATCCACAGTGTATCCTGATATTCTGACTTCTATGCATTTAGCACTAGCTGAATTAATGACAAGCCGTTCTATCTAGAGTCTAACCGTCACTCGAACTGTTCATTCCCTGTTTATTTACTTTGTTTAAGCGGGACGATTGTTAGGTGCCCTCGAAGGCACAGAGGTAACCTTTGCTACAGTAGCAGCACACATGTAGCGGTATATCTGTTTTTTACAGTGTATCTTGGTATCCCGATTTCCAAACACAGTTGAACCAGTGATAGCTGCTGATGAAGATCCATTATGAAGCATTAGACCTTCATTCATTCCAAGCTCCAGCTACAATGTTGCTAATACATTCGCTGTGTCCCTTACTACCTTTCCGTTCGTACATGGAGCTGTGCTTTCTTTTCCTTGCATTTGTATATTGCTATCGAAATTCTCCAGACTACCAAGTACTTACTAATCATTTTACAATACTGGTTACAATCCCACAGCACTCTGTGCAGTTACATTATTTGCTGATATTCATCTTTGTAGATTCTTCTTATACCTACCAAGTGGCCTGGTGATTGTTTGCCAGTCTTGTTATAGAGATAAAATTACTGGCAGATACTTTTTTAACTTTTTTCTTTTAGATTTGCACACCTATTTTTGGGTATTAGTTGTAGCACCTACCTTTGGTTTACACTTATGTACACTAGCACGTTTTGGTTTTAATATTACTTAATAAAATTTATTTTTTTCTTTGGTTACACATCAGTAGTATACTTTGTCTTACAGTATATCTTTTCAGCATATCTGTTATAGACTGTTATACTTATTTTTGAACCTATTCTGTTCTTGAGTAACCACTCATTACATGCAGGTACACTTCTTGTTTTCTTGTTATACACCCAATAGAAGTTCCATTCTTTTAGTAAATATGTTTTCTTCTGACATCTCTGTCTCAAACACATTCGTCATGGTACTAATATATCATTGATGTTTATCCCACCCTATATAGATGTCCCAATACATGCAAAAAGCTATAAAATATAAAAACAAACAAAGGCAGATACATTAAATCCATTATCTAGTTTTTATCCTCATTCATAACCTTGGGGAAAATTAATCAGGTTTATATATCCAAAACATTTTCTTCTGTTTAAAAAGATTTAATCTATTGCCCCCTTCCCCCTGCTCACACCCTCCTGAGGAGATTATTTACACACTCTTTGCCCAAGAACAGTAACTCTCACACACAATGTCCAGCCTCCATAAAGCGGTGTGCCACTAATGAGGTAATTAAACCCATCCTTATGGCACTCATGTTCCCCTATGCAAACAGTCATGGTTCTGCAGTTCTGACTCACATATGTTCCCTCTTGTGGCATAGATACATTTTGAATGTCTTACCGTATGCATAACTTTTGTCCCTCTTACCTATAAGGCTTAGGAGATATCTACAGGTGAGAACGCATTGCCTATTAATACCTACATGATACCTACATGCTCCGATAGGGCAATTAGTGCGCATGCATGCGTCTCTAAAAGACTTGAGTGTGAGGAGCTGTTCTGGACCTTCGTGGCACCTGTAGTGCAATAGCGTGATGACGTTATACATCCCAAACTCATAGTGAAACACTTTTCACCTGTTATTGTATATTATGACCGTGAGTCATTGAGATCCTGTGAAAAAAAGCAGTAGGAATTTTACACTGAATGGGTAACCGATTTTTGCATTTTACTGTTGTTAAAGTTGTTAAAGAATGCGTATGCTCAAGCTAACTTTTGTTTTGCATGCAAAACAATGCAAAGCAAAATGAAGGCCATAAAATCGTACTGTCCTTTTGCTCTGACACTGGTTCTCATCATACAGAGAAACACATTTCTCGGAGAGGGTAATAAATGTATTTTACATATTGCACAGAAACTTTGGGAGTTCTGGCATGCTGCAGTGGTGGGTCAGCAATACCTACAGATCCTCGGTGTACCTTGGTATAAATGGATTTCCGTATGGTTCCTTATGCTGAAATTCAGACATCATTTTTATATACTGGTGGCAATTGTAGGACATTTTATTCCTATAAATATCATTACGTTCAAATATAGCTATAAATACATTACATTAACTACTTGCAAATGTACCAAGCAAATCTATTTTATGTGATGGTATTTCAGTTTCTGTGCTAATATTTCAGAATCATTTTTAATCCTGTCAAAACTTTTGTAAAGAATGAACAAATGAAATCATCTTTTAAATGATGTATTAAATTACGTACATTTACATAATTTCTATGTGAAGTAATTCTAAACAGAAATCTATACTATAATTGTTTCATATTATTATTTTAATTAAAATAGCAGATTGCTTTTTAATCGCATTTTTTTTTTTTTTTTACTCTGTTCATTTTAAAGAGCCTGCAGTTTGCACAATCTACATTAGACACTTTGCTCTGAATAGCTCACAATCTGTTTTAGATATCACCATGTGCATTTTGGACTTGGCAATATAGGTTTTTCCAGACTTCTTAATTTGCGCTAAATTCTTTTTTTGAAGAGTTTTCCTGCAACAACAAGGTTTCATTGAATATTTAAATGGCATTACATTCTGCCTTTGATTTCAATGTGCTAATACCACTGACTGAAAGAATCACATTTAACCCCATCATCGCTGGGATGATCTGTCTGCAGTGCCTTTACGAATAGGTTAAGTAACTGAGAATTTTTCTAATACTGTTATGTTACCAATGGTGGATCAATGCCATGGTCTCATTTACCCTTAGCAGTAGGTGCTCATTCTGTCTGTCCTCGGGATTAGTGCTGTTTGTTCAGGGATTAAAGCTTGTTATAGCAGCGTTGTAGTTACAGACGAGGAGTATCCCTGCTCTGTTATAATGATCTCTGGAGTCCTCTGTGAAGATTAATTCTGTGTTCAAAGGATTATGGGCTTTAGGTATATTGTTATTTAGGAATGATGGATACAAGATACAGAGGGTTTGTTAGAGTACAGATTGGCAAGTGAGATTTTAATAAATAGGAAAATAAAAGATAGGATACGGTACAGTCCTACTTCCTGGCATGCACCACCATTTCTGTAGAAATACACTGCACTCGCCAAGATACCATTGCTCACATTATGGCATGCAAGTTTGATAATTGTTATAAGATTTGCTATCAATTCTGTCACTTTACACTAAGAGCAATGTAAAAAGGAATTATGACAGCTTCCGTGTATATATTTTATTTATACTTGTATTAAAGATACAGAGACAAAATGTGTCCCTTCCTGGTTTTATTACTGCTGTGCAATCGCTTCAGGTTTTAATTTTCCAAACAATGACTAGTTGTTAGTCTTGAAGGTTACTCTTGGTAAATCGTCATGTGTTTGCTGTAATATACCTATTTTAATCTCTGGATAGATATATATTTTAATTAGTTTTTTTAATTAATATTAACCTACCTGATGGCTCTCAAAGAGATCAATCACTGGCAGATAAACAAAAGAGCATAATCACTGAGTTTACATCCAACCAATAACGTAACACACAATTTAGATCCCAGTCTTCAAGGCGCACCAGCAAAGCACATTTTGACACTTCCTAATTCTATTTCTAGAATACCAATAATGATGTTGAACATACATTCATATGCCTCCAAACTGTTAGACTTATCATTTTCCTTTGGTGCCTGGTAAATTAAACATCAGTCTAGAATTTACAGACAACAGATAGTGATTTGGAAAGTCATGACAGATTTAAAAAAAATGAAAGCTATCCCATATGAGCTCTCATTTAGTAACGAAGCCACAGACAGTCATTCCACCAAACTTACCAAGTAAGCCGGGGGCACTAGACAATCTCTAAATATAAATGCACATTGGATATGTTTTCAATAAAGCATTTAGTAACTATGAGCAATTTGTTTTCATCCTGTAGTTGGTGACTTTGGGCTAAGATAACATAAATTAAAACAGTCATCATATTCTTACTTATAGTTGTCATCCTTCTAATCACTTGTATTCACAGGCAAATCCCATAATATATATCAGCTTTTAAAATCTGGAAACACTGATCAATTGAACATCTGAATTCTTGCAGTTAATGTACATTTCCTAAACATAAATTACTGTAATGTGATTAAATCATTCCACCTGCCAAGCAATCAATGTTTTTTCAGCCATGTTCTGCAGCCAAAACATTGTAGTGGAATTTAAGCCATTAAGTGTACTGTGTTTTACAGTCACTGTAATAAAATGTGCATGCCGTTCCATCCTACAGCATGATGAAGCTGCAATTCCTATGCCAGGCTCTATTAGCTATACCTTTCAGCTCGCTTATTTATTATATTTTATTTTAAAACACAACTTTTAGTGGTGTGTGTTTTTCATTCTTATGTTCTTGCATTTTAAAGATTGTGGCATATGACCAACGTTGGCAATCCGTGTGCTTGAATTCTAATAATTTTATTTTCATATTTATTTATTTCCATTATATGACCCTTTACATTTTATAAATAGAGAAAGGACGTATTCTGTGTCCTCAAATATCCTGCTTTTTTCCAGAAAATGTTATAAAATTTGGGAGCCATGGACTTTGTGATTAAAATGTCATATATTAACTATACCAATACAATATAGGTATATTACAGAAGGTATGAGCTCATAACACAAGACGTGACCTGGATTGTTCGGCAGTGTGTTGTAAGCCTAACATTTAAAGACTTGAGTTTGTTTTCTGCATTACAGGTATATATACAGAAGGAGCAAACAGGTAGAAATAAGCTATGCAGGAGTAAGTCACAAATACTGCAGACAGGGCCAGATGTTTGAGCAGTAAAGTGGCCCACAGTTTTTATTCCTTCTTAACAAGCAAAACATGAGGACTGTTTTGAAGCAGCCTATATAACACCTGTCGGGCCTGGGCAGCAAACAAATAAGGTATGAAATATCCCACCGTCAACATATGCAGATTTATATCATAGCTTTAGGAAGTACCAAGGGCAAATGTTAATAAAGACATGAGTTTGCATAGTTACTGAAGTGTCAGTCACATATAAAAGCATACTCTATGTCCTGCAATGACATATGTATGTGCCACCTCCTTTTCTCTGTTTTCTCATGTGCCATGTTTCTCGAAGGGCATATTAAAGAGTCTGCTTGGGGTGCTTTTTGTAAAGACATCTTGTTGAGAATGCTATAATGACAACATCTTGAGTAGAATTCTGTTTCCCTAGATACCCCTACTCCATCTGTTTCCCAGTCAGGTTCCTTTTGAGTTTAATTGTCACAAACAGGTGGACAGATTCTCCATGGAGCATTTTTGCAGTTGTCCTTGTTCTGCTTGAAGGTAAAATGGACAGAGAAGGAGACAAAGGGCCAGCCCAATAATGTGTGTGAACTAGGAAGATGCCTAGAGTACTGAGCTGTGGAGCGCACTCTTTGTTCACCATGGTTTGCTAAATACAAGAAATGTTAATTAAAAGGCTGAATGTGGGGGGGCGTGTCTGACAGCTGACACGAGCGGTCGCATGGAGTAGGAGCTCCCGGCCTCAACGGACCCAAACGCTGCATAATAAGCAATTAAGGCGACCAGACACCCAGTACCAGCTTACCCGCCAACAGGTACCGACGTCATGGCCCCGTCCAAGCAATTAAAGATGACGGACCAGATAAGATCCGCCAAAAAAGATAAAAACAGGTCTCTGCAAGATGGCGACGACA
Organism: Pelobates cultripes; assembly: GCA_933207985.1. Lineage (NCBI taxonomy): Eukaryota > Metazoa > Chordata > Amphibia > Anura > Pelobatidae > Pelobates > Pelobates cultripes. Next base: position 188,454,689 of record OW240914.1, read on the forward strand.
GTCCCAGACCAGCCACAAGACACTGACACAACCTCCTCTTCATACATGGAGGCACCAGCCAGTGAAAAAAAGGCTGTATACTATGCTGCAAGATCTAAGAACAACTTTGAATGCGGACATGAAAGAAATTACTGCAGAATTTAAGCGGGAATTGGCCAACGTTGGGGAACGCACGGACCACTTGGAAGTACGGGCAGAGGAAATATGCGCCACACAAAATGAATTTGCAGAGCAACTGCGATCGCTCCGTGAAGAGCACATGCTACTAAAGAGCATTACCCACGACGCTCTCCCTGACTATATAACAAACCTCTGCACCACCCTAGCACCGGCCATAGAGAAGGACAGGTGGCTCATGGACAGGGCCCACCGCATCCCGAGACCCCCGCGTTTCACAACAGACACACCAAGAGACGCGGTGGTCAGATTCCACTACTTTAAATCAAAGGAAGCACTGATGATCACAGCACGCAAACAGCAACAACTTCCTGAACCATACCAAAGCATCCAAGTGTACGCAGACTTATCGGCGCTTACCATGGAAAGAAGGCGGGAATTCATCACCGTCACGAAGACACTACGCAACCACAATATACAATACCGCTGGGGATACCCAACTAAACTCTTGCTATGGAAGGACAACAAACATCACAACATCGAGGAACCAGCTGAAGGCCTGCAACTTCTCCGAGAATGGGGACTATTAAGGACCCAAGACTCTCCTGCACAAAGACCAAAGATGCCCCGACGGCTGTCGACGGAATGGCATATGGCGGGCTCGCCCAGGCCACAACAACCACAACAAGATATGTAACGGGACTCATTGCTAACAGTACATGAAGGACCAGGACTGTGTGTGAAATCCCTTAACTGAAGTGATACCAATATGTATGTATGCACTGACACACTTACCGCACTGACACGACACACCTCAGAAGCCTCAGAAACCAACTCCAGAGGAGTACACACATATTCTCTGGCAGGGCGATATATAATTAACACAAAAAAAAAAAAAAAACACACACGGGTAAAACATCCAAAGGTCCTACACATCAAAGAAATCTTATGCTTCACACCATGTTTAAAGGGTCGTTGACACGGCGGCTCTCCTCAGATCACGCTAAACAGATTGACCTGCGGCCCGGTCTCGGCATGGGCCGCAGGCCAATCGCGTAGAATGCCCGCAACTCAAGGGGCATTTGTATATACTTTGCTTACGTATTTTTGCTTATGTTTACGTTTATGTTTACGTTCCTACCACTGTCCAATACCTGGTTGTACTGCCTGATCTCTTGTAGATATGAACACACTGTGCGCACCCCATCCACCACCTTAAGAACGCGGTCCAGAAACCGCTACGCACCGACACACGGCACCAAGGAACCCCCCGTATAGAGCGCATAGCTCAAGCCGTAAAAAATTCCCAGACTCTCAAATCCAATGGCTAACTCATTGAAACTACTCTCCCTTAATGTTAAAGGCCTTAACAGCCCCCATAAACGAAGGTTAGCAGCGCAGGAACTGCGCTCATCCAAAGCAGCGATAACCTGTCTGCAAGAAACCCACTTTTGTAGATGCAACCCACCAAAATTTACGGTAAAACAAAATATGCAGACCTTTCACGTTCTTTCCCCAACAAAATCCAGAGGGGTTTCTATATTTTTCCATGATGACTGGGCATTCACGATAAGCAAACAACACGCGAGCAGGGATGGCCGACTACTCATATTGGTGGGATCTTTAAATGGCATAGAGATCACTATAGCCTCGCTATATGCACCCAATGAGGACAAAAAATCCTTTCTCACCTCGGCAATGAGAAAGCTAGACAGATATAAACGTGGACATGTAATCCTATGCGGTGACTTTAACTGTACAACTGACCCCCACATGGACATGAGACGAACAGGGAATAAAGCCCCTAAAAGAACATCCATCTCATTAGGAAAGCACCTGACCAAGCTATTTCTGACACATGACTTATATGAATCATGGAGACACCTCTAGGCATTACACGTATTACTCCCGGGTACACATGACATATTCTAGGATAGACCTGTGCCTCCTCAACAAAAGTACCCTAACACACCTCACTGAGGTCTCTATAGGTCCAATAACATGGTCCGATCACGCGCCGCTTACGGTTACGCTTCGTGTCCCGTACCCGGCTCGTGGCAGAGGCACGTGGCATATAAATGAAGCTCTAGTGGACAATCCAGAGAACTCCAAAAATATAGAAAAACAGATCAATGACTTCTTCGTCAATCATGTAGATTGCGCGACGGCCATTACAACTCAGTGGGTAACGCACAAAGTGGTCATAAGAGGGGCTCTAATTCAAATGGGAGCCAGCAACAAAAGACGGGCATGCTCACAGAAAGCTGAGCTGATAACGAAACTCACTAACTTAGAAGCCGCACACAAACAAAAACCCCAAAAACACACTCAGAAACAGCTAGAACAAATAAGACTCCAACTACATGCATTAGCCCTAAACACCACTGAAAGACACATGCACTATCTCAAACAAACCCATTATGTTGGAGGAAATAAAGCAGGGAAACTGCTAGCTAGGAGGCTTAAAAAGAAATATCAAACCACCAAACTTCCGTACATTACATCTGCAAAAGGAGACAAATTATATAACGCTCAGGACATGGTGGAAGAATTAGCTTCCTATTATGCCACACTTTATCAGCTCGACAGGGACCGAAACACTCACCAACCCACAAGGGAGGAAATACAAGTCTTCCTTAACAGTACTATCCTCCCGACCCTCACCCGAGAACAGAAAGCCTCTTTAGAAAGGCCATTCATGGACGAAGAAATTTGTTCCACGATAGCGTCATTACCAAAACACAAAGCACCGGGCCCAGACGGGTTAACAAATCACTACTACCACAAATTCGGAAATACCTTGTCCCCACAACCTACCAAACTCTTCAACCACATAAAAGGGACAGGAGTAGTCCCGCCAGAAATGCTAGAACCCCATATAGTGACTCTTCCTAAACCCAATAAAACCCCTACACTATGTGCCAACCTCAGACCTATCTCCCTACTAAATGCCGATATAAAACTATACGCTAAGCTGTTAGAAAACAGAATAAAACCATTCCTACCCAAACTAGTCTCGAAGGAGCAAGCAGGGTTTGTTCCCGACAGGCAGGTGGGAGACAACACCAGGTATTTCATTAATCTAGTAGAATGGGCACACACATCAAACCAGCAAGGGGGTCCTCTTAGCACTCGATGCTGAAAAAGCCTAAACTGGAAATATATGGAAAAAACACTTGAAACTATGGGATTTCCCCAACCTTTTATATCCTGGCACTATATAGCTGCCCTTCGGCAAAGATCTATAACACCGGATTCTTGCGTATGTTGAAATCTTTCCACATACGCAATGGGACACGCCAAGGATGCCCGCTCTCCCCACTTATCTTTATCCTATGTTTGGAGCCCCTGATCTATAACATTAAACACAATCCATTAATTCGAGGGCTCGACACCCCTGCAGGCGAGCACAAATTAGCCCTATTCGTGGATGACATAATAGTATTCATGACAGACCCGGTACGACCTATCTCAGCCCTCAGTCAAACGTTGAACACGTATGGCTCAGTGTCATACTACAAAAATAACGTAGCTAAAACCCAGGCTCTCCCCATTCGTTTACCAAGAGCCACAATTGATATACTGGAGGAGCCATATTCATTCGAATGGCAAACTAAATCGATCCAATACTTAGGGATAAAATTGAAAAAGAACGTACACTCTCTAACCACAAACTAACATCCCAAATGAGTAAATGGGAGGGGTTGGAGGTATCATGGCTAGGGCGCATCAATACCATTAAAATGATGGTTCTGCCACACATACTCTACCTCTTCCGCACACTTCCCATACCACTGTCGGCTAAATTGCTAAAAAGATTCCAAACTATCATTAACGCCCATATATGGAAACGGAAACCACCTAGACTAGCCACCGCCAAACTTAGCCTACCATACACAAGAGGAGGCTTAGGTGTTCCGGACATTCGCAACTATTATCGTGCATCTCTACTAACACAAGGTCTACGTTTACTCCGAACCTCACGTGCAGAACAAACCCCTCTACGGCTGGCTCTCGAAAATGCCTGCATATACCCGTCCACTATACCCAATGCCCTCTGGTCACACAAACCAGAGACAATAGGGAAGGATGCACTATGGTGCACACAAACCACATTGAATACTTGGAAACAATGGGCCTCAGAGGTAATAGACACACAAACACTGCTTAAGGAAGCACCACTCACAGCACTGCAGGCTAGCTCACCCAACCTCTCGCTCCACACATGGTCAGCTCTAGGGATACATAAAATAAGGGATTTATACGACCAAAACAGGCTAAAAGCATTCCCTACCCTGTAAAACGAATTCTCCCTAAACTCAAGGGACAGATTTAAATACCTATGGGTAAAGAATATACTACAGACACGTATCAAATCAGCAGCACCCATACAACAACTAGAAACACCTTCTGCCCGGTAAATCTTGACATCCCGTTCCATCAAACCTCTAGCCTTATGCTATAACGCACTAGAAAGAGGGAAATCCGCGCACAAACTCTCTTATATGGAAAATTGGGAAGAAGACATAGGGGAATCACTCACTATACAACAATGGCATGAAGCCTTTCACACCACTAAGCGAGCATCCAAAAGCTTGTCCCTATGGGAAGCATATTGCAAAATTGCAATCCGATGGCATTTAGTCCCCCTAAGACTGGCTAGGATGTTCCCCAACACCTCCCCGCTGTGCTGGAGGTGCCACTACATATATTCTGGGAATGCCAAGCCATAACTCCGTTCTGGACCTCGCTCCAAAAACTCATACACGAAACCCCTAGCATGACAATACCACTGAACCCGGCACACTACCTGCTTCATATGCTCCCAACAAACAACCCAACGAGAAATTCATCAACCACAACTGCCATAAACATACTAACCACAGCCAAAATTGCGATAGCATCAATGTGGAAAAATGAAACACTTCCAACTCAAGAGGAAGTACCACAAAGGTTGGATAGTATATGTCTTTATGAGCAGATGGCATACAAACTGCAGGGAACACCTGAGAAACACAATACCCATTGGGGAGGCTGGCTAAGCGTCCGAGCGAAGGAATGAATAGATGGATAGACACCACATTAAAGCATTTAAGCTCAAGGGGATTGGAACGGGGGGGGAGGACCGCGACCCATGGCGACCAAGGGGTCCTGTAGCGGACCCAAAGCCGTGCGCACTGCATGAAAAACCCAGGCCAGCTAGGACACAGTTTACAGTTCAAGTTGAATGTTACCCTTCCTTTAACCCTTTTTTCTTCCTGTACCCGGATGCATGATGTGAAAGAGGCATATAAGCCACACAGATTCACCAGTTTAGAAAGCATAGGTGACCAATGTTTCATGCAGAAGTTGTTTCTAACAAACTGCCACACAGGCAACAATATAATTCAAGTGAAACAAAGTCAGAGCTGTATTAAGATATGGAATATATGTGTCATAGTGTACATGTTATAATGTTTGAAGATTGCTGCAACTAGTAATGCTGTACTTGGTCAATGAGCTGCTGCGTCAGCAAATGTATTATGCACTGGAGTACTACTCAAAATCAATAAAAACGATACATGAGAAAAAAAAAAAAAGGCTGAATGTGAAGAACACAAAAGTCATATTTCAACCAAGAGAAGGTGTAGGCCAAATTTTGAGAGATGACATGTAAGGGGAGGCTGATTAATATAAAAAAAAGACATGGAAATTGGGATGCATGGGGCATGGAGGGAGGGATAATACAGGTTTGTATTAATGGTATTTAATAGCAGAACCAATGCAATAGCATGTCAGCCTCAATAAGCCTTAAGTCATCGCTCAAAAATTAGTACAAATATAAATACCTAGAACAATTACATTATAGTGTTTAATATTAATAACCTCAAAATATCCCTAAACATCATGGAGCAAAATGTACACACCACAGATAAAAAAAAAAAAGAAGGTACATAGTAGCATCAATTCTGTCAATAAATGCATTATTCATTTGAACCTAGCAGACCGGGAAATTGACGATAGAGCGTGGGATATCAAAGGTTTTTTTTATTTTATTTTTAACCCTCACTGTACCACGTATGAGGTTATGTAATGAGTAAAAGTTAGTCGGTCTACATGGTAATTAGCGATATGGAGGACAACATTTATTAACGCTCTTAAATGTTGGTAAAAATATACAATCTCAATGTGAATTCTCACAAGGTTGAAAGTAACATTTTTCCAACTATTTTTTTTGGCAAGATATTTGCCTGTTGCTAAACAGGAGGGAGCCATAGACCAACTGAAGATAATAAAAATGGACAATTGGCAAGCAAGACCTTTAGATCACATTTATTATATTTGAATTTAATGCAGCAGCTAGCTGAAGAACTAGGATCATACTAAGATTAAAGATGTGTTGAAGCCTGATGTTTCTAGGATAATCTATGTGCTTAAACTAAGCTTTATTATAAAATCAAAAACGGCTTCTGGAAACCAGAAAGTAACATGAAATGATCTGGTTCCTTTTGCTGTAGCCAGCTCACAATCAATTGTACTACTCTGTCCTATGGAAGCAAATTATTTTAGCAAACGCTTTAGGGGTTTGATATTACATTCACTTATTCAAAGCTATTTTTTAACCAACTGTCCTTTTTCAATAATAATTAAAGAAAGAATATTATTGTACTGCCACAACAAATTCACTGTGGCATCAGCTTACTTTTCCGAGGACATAGGCACAAAGTTCTATGTTTGCCCTGCCTAATCATTGTTCTACAGACAGGAAAATAGTGCAAAAAGTTCAGTTGATGACACAATGAATAGACAAAATACTAAATTAATATAATTAAAATTAAATCAATTTTAATAAACATAAAAATGCTGGAAGAAAATTATAACAAATTACTGCCCCCAAAAAATTCTGTACAAAACAAATATTAATGCAGCCATTAAATGTTCCCAGTAGGATAACATTTTGCATAACAAAGCATATTAGGATGGTATTCACATTTACTAGAGTACTATATCCAAGGTACCATGAAAAATGTCCAGAAGTTTGTATTTATGTCCCGAATAACCCAAAAAGTTTAATATTTAGTGATAAATCTAATGTATTTAAATATTTCCAAAACAGTGTAATAATGGCAGTTACATTTCCTACAGCTTCCATAATACTCTGAAATGTCAGCAAATAATGTTTGAGGTCCCCACTGTTTCGGACCTCATAGAATGTGACGGCAGATAAGAACCGTTCGGCCCATCTAGTCTGCCCAATAGTAGTTCACAGATTATAATGAAATATCAATGACTAATCTGAGGTAGATTACCCAATTGTCATTTTTGGGACCTCCTAGTACCTGTCAATGAGCCTAATGTAAAATACAGTACTTGAGGAGTTAAAACATAGAAAATTAGTGCACTGAACCTTTTTTTACAAACATGTACTCCTGACGCTACGGTGTGAAAAACACCATCTAGACTCCCTGTCCCCCCATACCGCCTAAATATAGCAAAATCTTTCCTCTACTCTAGTCTGCTGCGGCTGGCTCTGGAGTATCATTTTCAGGTAGTACTATGTAATCTTTTCATAACAGGTGTGCTTTAATAGCTGTCAAATAGAAAAAGACAAATATATTTTTGTTTCCAGTATAGGCAATGTAACTTAATCACAAGCTTGCATTTTTCAGATGCATTTTAGTAATGGCGGTACCATAATTGCATCCCTAGGGGAACAAAGAAGTAACTTTGGGGTGGCATAAAACTTGTTATGAATCATATTATCCCCAAGTCAATTAAGCAAACATAAAAAGACTCCAAAGCACCTGGTTACCAAGGTAACTTAAAAAAGTCTTATAAGAAACCGTTTAAAATACTTAACCTGTGATTTTAGTACTGTTACCATTATTTCTCACTTAGCTACGACGCACAGCTACATTTTACATCACTTTTTCTTTGTAGAATGCAATTTTATAACTTACGGTAATAACTAAGAGAAAAAACAGATAAACAACAGATATTAAAATATTCACCAAGAATTTCACCAATTTCACAAAATTTTGGAGACTGTCAGCATCTCACCAGACATCCACACATTGCCATGGTAATCAATATAAATCCAGCCTGCCCATTCTTCAAGGTCTGCCAAGTCTACCTAGCCTTGTTGCTATTTCACTAGGTCTGCCTAGCCATCACTGGCATATCTAGGGGGGGGAAGCGCGCAACTGGGCAATTGTTTCCTACCCCCCCGCCGCCCACAGAGAAACAACACTGCCTTGTTTTCCCCTGCCAGCCCTGCTGTGTGCCTTCAACGACCGGAGGGGAGATCTGTGATCTCCCTCACCGGTACGCAGGCACTTTGCCGGCAGGGGAGGGAGAGAAAACCGGGGACCTCAGCCTGCAGCTCCTATGGGTCTTCCTCTAGCGAGCACAGAGCGTTGCCGCAGTTACCACGGCAACGCTCAGGTTCTCGCAAGAGTGAACTCTAGCCTCACCACTAGGACTGCCAGGGATTTTCAACCGGACCACCAGGTATTGCAGGAAATATCGCCCTTACCTCAGCAAAGGTAAGAAGGGAGGGGGTATATAAAAACTATTTATTTTAATTTGAAAAAAAAGAATAACTTTTTTTATTTATCTGCCCCCCATACACACTGTCCCAATACACACACACACACTGCTTCCCAATATACACACACACACTGCTCCCCAATATACCGACACACACACACTGCCCCCAATACACACACACACACTGCCCCAATACACAAACACACACTGTTCTCAATACACACACACTGCCCCCCAAATACACACACACCCTCCCTAAACACACACACACTGCCCCCAATACACACACACTGCCACACAATACACACACCACTGCACCCGTCACACTGTCCCCAATAAACACACACACACACTGCCTCAATACACACATAGCACTGCCACCAATACATACACAAAAAAACACAGTTGCCACCAAAACACACACACTGACCCTCATCAGGGCTGCCATCAGAAATTTTGGGGCCCCTGACACAGCTCAAGGTCTGGGCCCCCCGGTGCCTGCACCCGAGTCTGCCCCCCCCCCGAGTCCGCCCACAGGGATGCAGTGCAAGGATTTTTGCCGCCCTAGGCAAAAGTTAAGTTTGCCGCCCCCCATGTGACGTCACAATGCCCCACCCATATGATCTGCCATGTTAACTAACACAGTGCTGCAGTGCTGCCGTGTTTACAATAAAAGGCCTGCAGGGACAGGCTATAGACACCAGAACCACTACATTAAGCTGCAGTGGTTCTGGGGACTATAGTGTCCCTTTAATGTGAGGTAAATTAGAGATTAGTGCCATGAATAATATACTAGATTGCCTACTTACAACCAGATGAGGATGATGATGGGCTCTAGCTGCCGTCTGGCTCCACTGGTCTGGTGTAGAACAGGCTCTCTGGAGGCGGTTTGTAACTGTGGTCACAAAAATCAATGTTCTGGGAGAACGGGAAGCAGCTCCATTTTTTTGAGGGCCCTTTTTACACAGCTCAAGGTCTGGGTCCCAGGGTCCACCTTCATGTTCCACCAATGAGTTTGTTCACAGGGGGTGGAGTGTGTGTGGGGGGGATGTCCTGATGTGTGTAAGGAATGCATTGTGTGAATCTGTGTTTGTATGTGTAAGGGCTGCAAGGTGAGTTTGTGTATGTATGGGATGCAGTGTGAATGCGTCTGTAAGGGGTGCATTGAGTGTGTGTAAGGGGTGCTGTGTGTGTTGCATTGTGTGTAAGGGATGCATTGCTTGTGTATGTGTGTCTGTGTGTAATGCATTGTGTGTTTTTCTGTGTGCAAGGGTGCATTGTGTGTGTGTGTGTGAGATGGATGTCAATCTCTCCCCCCTACTCGCCCCCCTCCCACCTCTCTTTTCCCTCCACTTCCTTCTTCTCCCCCTCCTCCACTTCCTTCTTTCTCTCCCCCTCTCCACTTCCTTCTTTCTCCCCTCCCTCTCATTGCCTTCTCTCCACCTCCCTCTTTCTTCTCCCCCTCCACTTCCCTTCCCTCTCCCTCCACTTCCTTCCTCCTCTCCTCCCTCACCCCTTCCCTCTCCCCCCTCAAATTTCCTTCCTCCCCCCCCAAATAAAACCACACTGCACCCCTCACACACACTGCATTACATACGCACTGTGCTCCTATTCCCTACTACTGTCCCTATGGCACTCCTGGCACCATAACCACTACATAGAGCTGTAGTGGTTTTTGTGCCTGGATTATTTCTTTAAAATAATCTACCAGTGCCCCTCCCGAGATTAGGTTCTGGATCCGCCCCTGCTAGCTGTGTTGCTATTTCACTTGGTCTGCCCAATCTGCCTAGCCATATTACTATTTCACTAGGTCTGCCTAGCCTTGTTGCGCTTTCACTAGGTCTGCCCTGTCTAGTCTTGTTTGTATTTTGCCAGGTCTACTGATTTTGTTCCAAGCATTCCACCATGTCTGCTTGTTCTGCCCACGTCTGCTCAGACTGCCCAATCTTTTTAGCATTAAACACAGTCTTGCCCTGCATTGCCCTGCCCAACATTCAGATATCCAAAGCCACTGCTCTGAATTTGCCACACAAGAATGAATTATTACTTAATGTGCCCATATTAACCCTTAACCTAAATATTCAATGAGCTGTGGATTAAGTGCATTTTTAACAATTTAAATTCCTCCCTCTGCAATAAAAATAAATATTAAATATTATTAAACCGTTCAATCCCCACCATACGTCCAGTGTTATTAAAGTGGCCCAGTCCCTTTTGTATTTTTTTTATAAAGATACCATACCGACTGAGTTACAATTTCATTGAAAGAATATCATAAAAATATATAAAGTAAAGTAGCCACTAGACTTGTGCATTCCATTTGGGCTAAATTGCAATTTGTAAGAATTAAGACCAATCATAAGGTCATCTGAATTATGCAACTATGTAGCGCCATATGAATATGTAACCAAACAAATGATGCAATGGGTAGATATGTCGTTTGATTTGTTATTTGTAGTTCCAATCCGGGGCACCTAAAAACAAGAGATTGAAAAAGAGTTGATTGATGGTTAGAGCACTAATTGGTGATTTTTATAGTATATTGCTATCAAACAGTCACTTAAAGAGACACTATATTAACCAATACCAAAGGCAGGCAAACAAGTAAGGGCAAGTGGCACAGGATAAAAGTCAGGGATAAAGCAAGAGTCAAAAAGGTTACATTTTATACCCAAAGTTCTGAAATGGGCACTGGGACGTAATGATGCAGGTACTGGAGGCTTACGTATTGACACAGGAATGGCAGTATATATTCAAAATGGTCCACATTGCTGCTGGAAGGTAAGCTTTGCGATAGCATTGACATGGAGCAGGTTTGTGACATAATAAAGTGGATAACACTGAAGGTGTAACCTGCATAATAATTGATGTAGAACCTGCCACATTGTCTGAAATTGAGTTGGAACTTCTGAGACCCATGAGCTGGGAACTTGAAGTTTAGGAGGGATTGTGACTATTGAATATACCCCAGATTATAGATTGGAAAAAAAGTTGAATCACATTGACTAGACCTAGAGTAGCAAAACAACATTAAGGACATAATGTGCAAACAGTTTTGTAAAGGACTGATGTATCCAGTGAGCATATGTGACTACAATGATGGGTTTATGTATGCCCACAATTGATTATTTATATGAGCACTTGGGTATAGTTTTAGATATGTCTGCAACATGCAGTTAAAGGAACACTCCGAGCACCATAACCTCTACATCATGCTGTAGTAATTATGGTGCCAAGAGTGCCCTCGTCCCCCCAATTGTAAGCCGGCAAATCATTTTAGAATTGCTTATTTTACCTTCCATCTGTTCCTGCCTCTACTACCTGAGCCAGAGAAGCAGAAGCTCACTGTCTGCATAAAGGCCTGGACTGCATGGCTTAGCTCATTGGCTGAGAGTTATAGGCTGCAGGGTTTAGCTCAGGAAAGCTAAGAAAAGCTACTAAGCAAGAGCTTCCATCTCTCTGGCTGAGAACCTGGAGGACCACAGGTTAGAGACTTGATTACAAACAGTGAAGGCATGAATCCTTGCATCACAGAATCCATTACACCAAAAACTAAGCAAAAGAAACCTTCTAAGGAGAAAGTGTCAAATTACTCTAATAGTAAGGGCAAGGCCGGATAAAGATCCCATTGGGCCTGGTGCTGACAATTATGATGGGCCTAATTACAAAATCTTATTTACCAAAAACATTAAAACAGTCCTACCTCCTAGGCGTCATGTATCTGATGGAGATGGTGCTGGAGGGAAACTCATAGGATGCAGCTATGAGAAAACACATGCTGTAACGGCACCCCGGGGGTAAAAGGGGTTAAAGCCGTTTAGGAGATATTCCCTTTCCAGATACAAAGGCAGCTACCAAATACACCAATCTGCTGAACAGGAAAAACCATACGAAAGGTTTACACCCCCAAACAGCCAAATAGTAAAACCATACGAATAACCCGACCCCCAAGTACAATATGAGGCTCTGTATTGACGGGTCAGCAGGTGATCTGTTTAATGGAAGCAAGCACTCACAATTTATACAATTCCCCAGGCCAGAGACACACCCCCTGGACCTGATGGTACACAGGCATACAAACTAATCAAAACAATACAACAATGTCTGACTCCCATTCATTACAGCAAAATCCTCTCCTCTGCCTTTGATATAATTACTGAACACAATGGGCTAAAGTAATTATCACATCCAGGAAAATACACAATTTTACCAAATATTCATAAAAATATACATCACATTTACATTTTCAGAATCAGCATACTCCAAATACAAACATACTCAAATATCATACAATTGCCTTCAGTGGTTAAAAAGTTAGCTGGAAGTCCTTTTTGACCGACTGCAAGCATGGCTGTGGTAAGCCAATTATCTCCAGGTACAGAAAATATCTCTATTCACAAGAACAGCAAAAATACACAATAATACATAATTCCTATCATACTGAACAGAACCCCCATATTCAACCTATCCCCAGATAGCTTGGATCTGAGCGCTCAATATATCCAAACAGCACTCCCACGAACACAGTCAAATCGCCATGGGGTTTAAGTTTAGCAAGGGCTGATATAGAGATTGAGGAGGGACAAAGCAGCCAGTATAAACTGGTCTGTCGGTGTCCCTGGGACAACGCCTTGCTGGAGAACAATGGGACAGGAGAAGGCACATCCTCCCATGAGATCAAAGGTGCAGAATTGTGCCAGAACAGTCTGTTAAACACCAATAAGTCCAAATAGTGTTTTTAACTGGCAAAGTCTCCCAGGGGCCATAGTCACATGGCAAAAGGCCAGCAATTAGTCTTCTTCAGTGCCCAGTGGCAAGGTTAGTTTCACCACACATACCCTATGCTAATCTCACGCTTTCATCTTTCAAGTAAACCCATACCCCCTAAAAGCAGTGTCCAGTAAAGCAGGAAGTTTATGGATGGGGTTAAAGGTTTGGCCACTGACACAAATCACATAACTAGAACTGGCAAAAGGGGCGAACATACACAAAAAAGTCCCATAGTGTCTGTGTCCCCATGTTTCCCAGTGTTCCCATGTCACTAGGGGACATTGAGAGACATTGGGACACTGAGAGACATGGGGACACTGAGGTACTAGGGAACACTGGGAGACCTAGGGACACTGTGAGACATGGGGACACTGGGTGACTTTAAGACATGAGGGGACACTGGGAGATATGGGACGCTGAAACACTGTGATACATAGGGGACACTGTGATATATAGGGGACACTGGAGACTTGATAAAGACCTGGGTACAGGTCAAAACGTTGCGGTGTCCAATAAAGCTGCTTAAATCTATCACAGTGAGTGCCTGAGATATTTTTCTTTTATACTAGGGGACACTGAGACACTTGGGGGCACTGTGAGAAATTGGGACACTGGGAGACTAGAAGATTCTGAGAGACTAGGGGACACTGAGACACTAAGGACACTGAGACACTACGGATACTGAGAGACACCAGGGACACTGGGAGACATGGGGCACAGAAAAGGGACACTGTCATACATAGGGGACACTGGAGACTTTATAAAGACCTAGGTACAGGTCGAAACATTGCGGTGTCCAATAAACCTGCTTAAATCTATCACAGTGAGTGCCTGAGATTTTTTTCTTTTATACTAGGGGACACTGAGATACTAGGAGACATTGGGATACTGGGAGACATTGGGACACAGAGAGACTGGGAGGCTAAGGGACTTTAGGAGACTAGGAAACACTCAGACACTAGGGACACTGGTACACTACGGACACTGAGAGACACCAGGGACACTGGGAGACATAGGGATACTGAGATACGAGGGACACTGGCTAGGAGACATGGGGACACTGGGAGTGCCCCATGTCTCCCAGGTCTCAAAGTCACCCTGTGTGTCTCCATGTCTTCCCGTGTCCCCCAGTGTCTCCTTGTCTCTCAGTGTCCCCTAGTGTCTCAGAGTCCCCATGTTGCCCAGTTTCCCAATGTCTCAGCGTCCCCAAGTCTCTTACCATCCCCATGTCTCGCAGGCTTGGCGATGCTGTCTGGGCTCTGTGCTCCCCCCACGGATCAGTGAGTAGTGAGAGGCAGGGAGGGAGATACTGTAATGCTGTTCTCTTCACACAAACAGCAACCCCTACTGGCCGGCTCTGGTATTGCAGAATAATCTCTGTTATACTCAGACAGACATTTGTATTGCCGGTATAACTGCAATACCGGCACCGGCTAGGCAACCTCAAATACCTGAGAAATACTTCTGAGAAATATGTGGCAACCCTAAGAAATATCTGGCAACCCTATGAGTAGTGTGTAATATTTTTTTTAAATCAATGGGCCTATTCCATGGCCTTGGCCAGCTCCATCAGCCCCTATGTTAATCCAGCCCTGAGTAAGGGGGTTAATACACTATAAACAAAAAGGAGAGAACTCAAGAACTGACCATTTAGGATATCATCAATATCTATGGTGGGTAAAGAATCCTACAAGAAAAAGGAGAATATCATATTTAAATTGACAAGCAACCAAATAAAATAATATTAAACAAAAATTATGATACAAAAATTGAAAAAGATAAGTTAAGTCAAAAGTTGTTTGCTATAACTCAGTAATTTAGTGGAAATAATAGCACTGTAAATTGCGATGTGCAGAAGAAATATATAGACGGTAACAAAAGTAACACTTGTCCACTCACTAACTAACCAGGGAGGGAGAGATGAAACAAAGTAGCAAATTACTTAGCAGAGCAAGGTGGAGCCCTCCAGAGTAAAGATAATGAAAAACGCTATTCCCCCCACATCCTCTCCGGAGCAAAGACTGAAAGTCCTAGTGAGAACAGAGAAGCTATAAAGGCATCTCGTAGGTAAAGTTGGCTAAGTCATTAACAACAAAAAGAAAGAAAATGAAGAGAAAAAAAAACCAGTTAAAATAAAAGAAAACTATGGTATCTTTTGTAGAATTGATACAGGTCATCCCTCATCTCTGAACCAAAACCATACACTACAGTCCCGATGTGCGTTTCGCCCCTACGGCTCTTCCAGGTTAATGCCAACTTTACCTAAAATTACCAGAAAATAGATAGTGAATTAAAGAGACTCAGCCCCCCAACACACAAACACATGTACACAAACACACACACGACTGTCTTTGTATTCTAAAAATACAAAACTATGAACACCCACCTAATAATGCATTCTCTAAGGGTGCAGGCTGTCAATCCCACTGAAACCAGTCAACAGTTTTAAAAATACAAAAGCAGTCCAGCCTTCTTTCATTTATGTAGCAAATCCTCTTTAGTTAAACCTCAATCAGACCAGCAATATTTTGGCTGTCTAGCAGTGAGAATTCCTTTTGGAATCAAAAATTTTAAAAAAGCAGAATATAAGGTGTACAATATATGCTGAAAATCCCTCAATATTGCAGCAAAAATAGTTATTTAAATGTACAAACAAATATATACAAATGTGTATACAACTGTATATGTAGAACACACTAGATTCTTCTCAGTAGAAGTATATTGATACAGTAGATATTAAAGCACTCATGGAATAAATGACATTTCAAAGCTGAAATGTAAACTAAAATTTATCACCTAATAATACAGAAGAAATTAATGTTTATATCTGAGCTGTTTCTGCCCTTGCTGTGATGATTAGCTAGCCTAGTGACCCACAGTGACCCAATAATTAATATTTTGCTACATATATTTTCATCTGGCTGGTAGGGACAGATAGATGATCACATTTGTGTCACAGAAGAGAAGTGGTTCCTTTAGTTAAATGGGAGCTGTGAGAATTGGGTGAAATCTTTGATCCCATATAACATGCACATAAACCCCTGGGGCAAGTGAGGAGTGAGGCAGAGCACTTAACCCCTTAAGGACACATGACATGTGTGACATGTCGTGATTCCCTTTTATTCCAGAAGTTTGGTCCTTAAGGGGTTAAATAAATTAAAGCTGCTGCAAATTACCCCTTCCCCTTCATATTGTTAAAGACTGCCCTTTTTCAATTCGTGAAGTGTCAGTAATTTAAAATTCTTTTGGCTGCCCTGACAAAACTTCCTGCCAGAAGAAAAATAGCTAATGGCTTCATCTGCCACTTTAAAGATATTACACAAATAAAAAGAAACCTTGACTAATCCATCACTTCTCTACCCAAATGAAAGAGAGGGAAATATGTGCAAAGATCACTGAAAACACATGGGGGCAACACATGTAACAGCTAATATAACCATATAGGACTACAATATAATTAATAATAAGAAGAAATTACAATAACAATATATCCAATCAATACATCATGGTAGGAAGATGAAAAGCAGCATAGGGTATGAATGGAACAGTATACATTTATTCCAAAAGACTTAAAAGGTTAACTTCTAAAAATGAAATGCTCATACATAATGTAGATAGTTCCAATTTTTTAAAATTTTGCAATAGTGATATGTTTGACAATCAGGAAGTACCATCCACAGGTTTCCATGATAATTAGGTCACTTTTAAAGCGTTACGCTGATAATGCCTCAGTAGAGATCCAAAATTGGCTATTTGCACATTACATTTGTAACTCAATTTTTAGGGCATGAGCCTTAATAATATACTCTGTATATTATTGTACTACAACCACTTCAGCTTGTTATACATGTTATGGTGCATGCAGCAGCAAGGCTAGGCTTTATATGGTTGTGACAAATGCTCCTTCCCACATACGTTTGCTACGGACTCCTGGAGAAGTGTGGAAGATGGCCTCCTGCCCACCAACTATGGTCCAGGTCTGGGATACTGTTTGGGAATTACCCTGCCTTTAGTAGCTTTCCCTGGTTCGGCACTTTCCCTTCATGCAAATGGAACCAAACTCTAGCTAGCTCTCTGGCGGCTGCTTGCATGAACTAGCTGTGACTGCTATGGAACTAATTTCAGCATGAGGACTTCATGGGTTCCTGGTCATCTCAGCGGGACTTAGCCGTGAGTGTTATGGAACCGTTTTCGGCATGAGGTGACCGTGTGGTTCCCGGACAACTTGTTCCCGGACAACTTGGTTTGCGGTTTTGAATCACTTTGAAATCCACCAGGAGAGAGCTTTTTGGAGGGAAGATGCCTGAGATTAAGGGGAACAAATGCTACCTAAGAGACAGGCAGAGCATCCCATATTGTGGCCGCAAGAGCTCCTGAAAGTTGACCGGCAAAAGCACCAAACGCCCTGAAACTATTTTGGGCATAGGACCATGTGTGCGGCCATGCAGAACTTTAACACAGTGGCGTTTTCCCTACACTGCATGGATCTGAGCGCTATCTGAAGAACATGGGCGCTCAGATCAGGGCTATTTAAAGATGTATTCTTTGTGGGGTTATTTTATGTTTTTATTATGTTTTGGGGTACTTTTATGTTTCTACATTTTTGTGTTTGGCTCTCTGTTCCTGGGAGGTAATTAGCTTACCGGTCTTTAACGCAATTATCTCCAAGGCCAGATATTCCTGGGAGGAGCTTGTGTTGAATTCAATGGTGACCGCCTGCTGGGGTGTGTGCATAAAAGCAGAGTTTTGCTCATTAAAATCTGTTGTACTCCCAGAACTATGTTTCATCTAGTTACTGGGAGGGGAAAGGGCTAATCACTGTGCAATTTGTTTCGTTCCAAATGTACATTCAGATGAATTTCATGAAATTTGGACATTCGGATGCTTACGAATGTCCGAAATTTGAATTACCGAAGTTCCGAATTGCCGAACACCATTGGACGGAATTGCGGAAGCAAAAAAAAAATTTTTCTTACCCGAATTTCCGAATCAAACCAAATTTTTTTGCCAATGCGCCTCTCTACTAATCACTGCTAAGCACCTTGTCCCAGCTCATGGAGGATTCGGCGGGGAAAATCCTTGTAAGGACTAGAGCTCCCAGGATTGTGTCGTCCAGTCCCTGGGTGGAAATAGAGCAAATCCCCTCTCCTGTTCCAGGATGGAGAGGCTCCAGGAGGACCTCAGTCAAGCCACGGTGACTGGGGCAAAAGCGCTGAGGTTTTCCCCTGTTCCAGCTATGAAGTGGTCCTTGGCGGAGGTACCCAGCCGGGGTACAGGGAGCTCTGCTACAATGGTAAAATATTCCATATTTTGGCAAATTATTCTATCATGAACGTTTGGGGCCATAATATTAAATAATCCTATACTGGAATAACTGTGTTGTACAGCTTTTTTTCATAAGCAGGAAGTAATTTACAAGGTATCATTTGAAATTTGGGATATCACTCTGTCAGCAAGGGCTACAGGTGGCTCTGAACTGGTAATAGAAATAACCCATTCCCCATTGTAGCACCAACATACAGAAAACTTTTAGGACAAGTTGGAAAGAGGTTCAATGGCAGATCAATCTATCTTCCCAGTGACCACTAAGTGGCTTATCTGAGGTGTGCTGCTCAATTAACTCATTCAGCATATCCTGGGAATATTAATAGAATGGTACATAGCATCCAGCCCTTTACATTTGTGTTTTTAAGTTGCATACTGTACCTCAGATTAGTCAGAAATCACTGACATGAACGGTGTGTTGAAGGGATGATCACTCTTTGAGGCCCATATATTCATCCACATTTCTTTAGATCCTTAATGTCCCCATTTCCTAAACCTCTAAATGTCTGTACTGTATGCATGTATTAATGTTTCACAGAGCTCCACAGCAATTAAACGGTAATGTGATTTAACGCGGTTTATAAAATAGAATGCTATTATTCTAAATTACTTACTCAATTATATAAAGTGCTATCAGCAGATATTGAGGTTAAAGGGACACTCCAAGCACCATAACCACATGTGCTCCCTGCAGAGAAGTCACTACCTCCTTGCATATATTAGCTTATAACTGCAATGATCTGCAAAAAGAACTGCAACTATACGCCTTACCAATTTGCCTGTGATGTCAAATACATGCTGTGTGAATGCACACCTTGCAAGTCCAAATCAATTCTATCAGAGAACCTGAGCTGTGCCTTTGCACAAAGTCTCTTGAAAGCTCAGACAGAATTATATAGCGCAATTCACGAAACTGGGAATAGAGTTATCACTGGGCCGATCACAGCCCCAATATGACTGCTATGAACTTATTTAGAAGTACCACTCAAATTGAATAATAACTAGCCCTGATGTTGAGACAAATTACCTATCCCAAAACACTCCTTAATGGCCATCTTTGAAGTATGTAAATATATTATATTGTACATACAGGTGGGTTTTGATAGGTTTTATAGGACAGATCTTATCCAATTAACATGAAAATCCAGCGCACTCCCTTATCTACTAAACAGCAACTTTGGTGCTGCTGATCTGTTAACACCAAAGGTGCTGTTTAGTAGAAAAGGGAGTGCGTTGGATTTTCATTTTTATTGTACTTATTGGCCCCCTGCAGCACCCTATTTATGTATGTTTAGGTGAGTGTAGCCAGCCCCTTGTTTACATATATATATATTTAGGAGTCTAGCCAACTCCTTGGTTTTGCACCCCTCCCTTTCACAGGTGCTTCATCCCAGGGCCCTATTTAGCCTTGTACTGCAGAGACCTCAAGATGGATTTTTTACCCCAAGTAACTAGCTCATTTAGCAGACATTAGGCTGTTAGAGTAGGACCTGCCAAAGATGGGGTACATTGACATTGTGGCAGGCTTATGCAATGTATGATCTTACAATGTAACTAAACCCCCATTATTTTTTGCCTCGGTTAGGTGTTTTTAAAAAACGAACAAAATCTGTCAGCACCGAAGTTGCTGTTTAGTGGATAAGGGAGTGCGTTGGATTTTCATTTTTTTTGTACTTATTGGCTCCCAGCAGCACCCTATTTATGCAAGTTTGTGAGTGCAGCCAGCCCCTTGTTTTCTCTTGTCCAATTAATGTCCACATCTCACTTGGGAAAATAAAATGAACACCCAGTAAAGGAGCCATAAAAACTCTTGTTACTTCTCATTTTCTCTTCACTGTTTCCTTCTGTTGATGCCTCTTTGTCCACTATCCACTCGACAAGTGAATATACAGTGAGAAATCGATAGCGAAGGACAGCAAGTCGGGGGAACATTCTGAAACTAATCTACTCTTTAATCCATCTGAGGTGGAAGAATGGGAGGAGGGATTCACACACTCTAGTCAGGGCTGTAAATCAATCAGAATGTAAAGATAGCTAATGAACAGCAAGCAGAAGTAGCATTGTGTATTAATAAAAAAATAGCAGAGTGTACATGCAGAGGGCTATTGATGCAGAAGTTCATGCCCTTGTACAATTTACAATTTATTTTATGCCTGACAAACAGAGATGTCTTATTACTGAGTTGTCAGAGAGTCACAGAAACGTAACGATCTTTAACTTGTGCTAAAGAAATCCGTGACTGTATCTGTGAAGCTTTAATACACTATGCATTCCAGGTGACTTCAAAAACCAGGTGCATCTCAATATTTTTGTTTAATTTAATTACCTGTAAAAATAGTGAAAAATATTACATGCCAGTCAGTCATTGTGATCTTTTTAACATGGGGATCCGGGTTCAAATGCAGAGATTTTTACGGGGGCAAAGACAATATTTGGGTGGGTTCATATCTGAAGTAACACATTTTCATGATACACCCCCAAGTACATATAATAAAATAAACTCAATAGGAGAGACAATGAGAGTCAATAATTTAATAGCCACAAGCTGGGACAAACCCTTCAAACCCAAACTCCTATCACTTTGCTACAAATCGCACTTTGACAACCCTGTTACAACGCAACCTACATTTATAGCTCAATGGGAAAGGGAGACTGGGGGCAGAATTTTGATCGACCAATGGATTAGGAGGCTTAATGCCCTCAAAGGCATGACCACTTGCTTCTCCCACTTTGAGGCCCATAGAAAACTGATATACCGCTGGTATTTAACCCCGGATAGGCTCAGCCATATGTATGCAAATGTGCTGGGAGCGTGTTGGAGGTATGGAAGAGAAAAGGGGACTATGCTCCACATCTGGTGGCAGTGTAATAAAATCAGGCCCCTATGGGAAACGGGTGCATAACTTGACTAGAGAATTAGGAATTGAGTCACCCTTGACTTGTGGGGCGTTTCTATGGCTAGAATTCCCTACCCATTTCACTTTTTACAATAGAGCACTGCTGTCCAACGTTGCGTTGGCAGCCAGAGCTCTAATAGCCTTAAATTGGAAGTCGTTGGTGTGTCAGACCAGGCAAATGCTGCTTGATAAGATACAACTCAACTTTACATACGAGCATATGTCTGTGACCTCTCCGACACAACTGATAAAAACTACGAATATCTGGGATAGCTGGCAAATTCGTTACCCACCCTAGGGTAGAACTGACACTGAGACCTGGGGGGCCCAGGCAGGGGTACAATTCCACCAACTTACCCGAGACCGACTGACCTAATGACTTACTATAACGTCATACTGTCACAGTATCACTATCAACGACATATCTAGGAATGTACCTTATTTCCATGTTCTTTTCTTTTCTTTTCCTTTCCTTATGTTAAGATAATTTGTTTTCCTTTCCACTACGGGATGTAATACAATGAATCGGCAATGAGGGAATAATTGCAATGTATAAAGCTCATATGTAACAAAATTGGGAGGACTACCCTTGACGTAAGCAAAACGGCATTAATTAAAATATGAGTTGGATCAACAGAGAAGCTGACTGTTCTGCTGACATGCCAACAAGATAAGCTATCCAGACACCCAAATGTTCTGTGGCATTGAGGCGGCATCCCAATACAACTCACCCCACAAAAAAAAACAAAACCCGCAAGTACATATTCTCACACAACAAGAAGAATGGGGACCCTTACCATAAATTAGCTTTAATTCGTACCCCCGAAGACCATTTTTGCTTAGGTCAGATTCGATACCGTGAGAGTAGTTGAGTTGCATATTGAAGCTATGGTAGGACCAGACGGCTAACCTACAGATGGCAACATGCCCAGACAATAGAGGTGATTCTGTTCTAGTCTTATGTATGCATGTTCCAATTGTTTCATAGACAATCTGAATGCCTTTTTTTATGTATGATGATCCCTTTGATGTAATCCTGTATACTCTTTTTTTACTTCTGTACCTTATTACTTGGTTACCACAAAAATCAATAAACTTAAATTATAAAAAAATAAAATAACATTTCAATAGGCATCAATATATGACACAAATTAATTAACAACTAATAATTACATGAAGTATATAACATTAAATATACATAAATGATCATTTTAGCACATATTTCAGAACATCAAAATAAACTAAAACTGGTCAATCACTGAATTCAGTGTAATTGTCAGGGGTTTTGTTTAAATTAATCAATCAGAGAAAAGACAGTGTTTACATCTACGCAGTGTTATCCGTCTATGTGACTGCCACTAGAGGTACTTCCTAGTCCAGTGCTGCACAGTGTGCAGAACCTATATTCCCCATAGAGTTGCATTGGTTCAAGAGGAGAAGCTGAGTGGTGCAGCAATAGCCTCCCCGTGCTTTCCTTGAGATCATCATCAAGATTCTAAATCTCAAGCATAGAGTTGGAGCCAGGTAGGGCTAATTGTGGAGACTGGCACAGTGTAGGAAAACAGATGAGTAAAAACACCTTTCCTAAGGGATCTAAAGGGGGGGGGAGAGGGGGATTAATCTAAGTATTATTCCTGCCTCTATAATGTTCCTTTAAAAGAGAACACTTACAATGGAAAGCAACTAAATAGCTTGCTCTTTGTGGTGTTCCCAAGTCTTCAAATTCCTTTTCTCATTTGTGCCATTACATAGATCATCTATTACTGAGTGTCTGACAAGACAAGATAATCAGAATACAGCAATCTTCAGACAGGCTGCCTTTATCGAGTGCAAGGAGTATGGCTCTGAATGCCACTATACCAATGTCAGCCAGTGGGAAGTGTGTGTTTCTGCAACCTCTGCACCTCTTTTAGTTGAATTAAACTTGATTTCAGGATCATTCGCCACCATGGCACCCTTGTCTATTTATTGCCCTGCATGTATTACATTTTTGCAAGCAACCACCTCCAAGAAAAAAAAAAAAAAAAGAAATCAGGTAAAGTTGCCAGAAACTACAAAAAAAGTGCAATAACTTCCAGGGGGCAGTTGCCCCCTCTAACGATTGCTTTGGACATCCATCCATGCAGAGTGGCTTAAAGTGATACTCTAGACACCATAACTACTACAATGCACTGCAGCATTTCTGCAAGCAATCCCTTGGCACCATTCTCCAGTAATTTGTCAAACTGCTCAGCAGGGCTGCCATCAGAAATTTCGGGGCCCCTGACAAAGCACAAGGTCCGGGCCTCCCCCCGGGCCCGCTGACAATGATGCAGGACTGAATGTGGTGTGTATAGTGGAAGTGAATTAGAATGTGTGTAATGGATGTAGTGTTTGTGTGTATTAGTGAATGTTAGTGAAGTGAATGCAGAATGTGTGTCAGTGTAGTGAATGCAGAGTGTGTGTTAGTGAAGTGAATGCAGAATGTGTGTCAGTGTAGTGAATGCAGAGTGTGTGTTAGTGTAATGAATGCAGAGTGTGTGTGTGTGTGTTAGTGTAATGAATGCAGTGTGTGTCAGTGTAGTGAATGCAGTGTGTGTTAGTGTGTAATGAATGCAGAGTGTGTGTCAGTGTAATTAATGCAGAATGTGTGTCAGTGTAATGAATGCAGAGTGTGTGTCAATGTGTAATGAATGCAGAGTGTGTGTCAGTGAGTAGTGAATGCCGAGTGTGTGTCAGTGTAGTGAATGCAGAGTGTGTGTTAGTGTAGTCAGTGAATGCAGTGTGTGTGTTAGTGTGTAGTGAATGCAGAGTGTGTGTCAGTGTAGTAGATGCAGTGTGTCAGTGTAGTGGATGCAGTGTGCGTTAGTGTAGTGAATGCAGAGTGTGTTAGTGTAATGAATGCAGAGTGTGTGTCAGTGTAGTGAATGCAGAGTGTGTGTTAGTGTTGTAAATGCAGAGTGTGTAGTGTAGTGAATGCAGAGTGTGTGTCAGTGTAGTGGATGCAGAGTGTGTGTCAGTGTAGTGAATGCAGTGTGTGTGTCAGTGAATGCAGTGTGAGTGCAGAGTGTGTGTCAGTGTAGTGATGCAGTGCAGTGTAGTGTGCAGTGTGCGTTAGTGTAGTGAATGCAGAGTGTGTTAGTGTAATGAATGCAGAGTGTGTGTCAGTGTAGTGAATGCAGAGTGTGTGTTAGTGTTGTAAATGCAGAGTGGGTGTCAGTGTAGTGAATGCAGAGTGTGTGTCAGTGTAGTGGATGCAGAGTGTGTGTCGGTGGTGATGCGTGTGTGTGTGTCAGTGTAGTGGATGCAGAGTGTGTGTGTCAGTGTAGTGGATGCAGAGTGTGTGTCAGTGTAGTAGATACAGTGTGTGTGTCAGTAGTGGATGCAGAGTGTGTGTCAGTGTGAGTGGATGAGGGTGTGTGTCAGTGTGGCCGGATGCAGGTGTGTGTCAGTGCAGTAGATGCAGAGTGTGTGTTAGTGTAGGAATGCAGAGTGTGTGTCAGTGTAGTGAATGCAGAGTGGGTGTAAGTGAAGTGAATGCAGAGTGGGTGTTAGTGTAGTGGATGCAGAGTGGGTGTTAGTGAAGTGGATGCAGAGTGTGTGTTAGTGTAGTGAATGCAGAGTGTGTGTGTGTGTGTGTGTTTAGTAGTGTATGCATGTTGTGCAAATGCCCCTCATCCCACCTCTACATTAAATGTAAATTATGTTATTCCCCCCTCCCTGCTACTTACCTGGTCCAGGGAGGGGGGAAGAATCCATCCCTGGTGGTCCGGTGGCATGGTGGGGCCCCCCAGCTTCCTGTATTTGCAGGGGGGGCAGCAGATTGCAGGAGCACATTACTGCTCTTTCCTCTCTCTAACTCCCGCGAGCGAGGTCTGCGTGCCACGCGGAGCGTTGCCATGTTAACCCGTGGTAACGCTCTAATGGCCGCGGGTCTTGCAGGAGTTAGAGACAGGGAAAAGTGGTAATGTGCTCCTGCAGTCTGCTGGGTCCCCCCTGCAAATACAGGAAGTCGGGGGCCCGCGGCTGCACATATATATAGCGACCAAAGCAGTCCGGCCCCCCTAGGACCTCTGGGCCCGTGACAACCGTCATGGTTGTCACCCCCTGATGGCGGCCCTGCTGCTTAGGATCATTTTAACATAGTCCTTGCAGTTAAGGTTGATAAAGCAGAATTACACATTATTACACCAACTCATAACAGGCTTAGACTGTATTCACTGACTGAGAGGCTCATGTGTGGTATCTTGGGCACTTTTTACATTTTTGTATAATCAGTGCAAACCCTGGATTTTATATATCTCACTAGTAAATCCAGGGTTTGCACTGATTATGCTTCTGGTATATTAAGACATAACTTTGGGGCTTTATTAATGATGTACACGTCATCTACCATTAAGCAGTGAGTCACCATTAAAAAATGTGATATGCAATACTGTATAACAAAGTATCATTATTTTTAACTGGGCAGAGTATCATTTAAATCTGGTTGATGTACCCCCCCATCATTGAACCAAAACAGGGTAGAACCAATACACTAGGGTTGCAAATCACACCACATTTTCTAAAACTTATTTTAGCACAATTAACATTAGGTCATAATACTTTGAAGGTCGTTTGCTTAATAATAATTTTATCTCTATTTAGCAAAGTAGGTAATCGAGCTTTGTATGGAAATGAGCACAAGTCCTTCGTGTTTGATTTCTGTATATGAAGTTGGGAAAGTCTGGCAGGAAAACAGAGACTCCTGTCTAATTTTTCAATCAGCTACCGGAAGAATAATCAGACATAGAAGTCTGCAGCAGACAAATACAGGTCTAATTGATTTATTCTCATTAGTCATTGAAATGATAAGCTCCCGGTTTGTGGCCTTGGAAGGTTTTTCTTTCAGGTACTTTCAACACTTTTGGGGAACTTCAGTTCAGTCTCAGTTTTATGCAGCATTATATAACACGTATGTGTAAAGTAACATTGAATGCCTTACTGGATCATAAATAATAGAAGAGACTGTCAAATCATTGTCATGATACTGTGTATGTCAACCTGTGTATCAGGGCACAGCAGGATAGGAGCTATGGTGCTTATTATTCTACTGCCCTTTACAGTAGGTTAAAGATATGACTTGTAACACTGCATATGAAGCAAAAGAAAAGGAACCAAACGCCATTCCACATGATACCCGGATGCACTGAAGCAGAACGAGCAGAACAGGAAAGATCTCCAGGCACTCACAGTGTTCAAGCTACAGGCAGGTTTATTGCATCAAGAAGGTAAAGCAATGTTTCGACCGGCTAAGAGGTCATTGTCAAGCCAGCTTGACAAAGACCTCTTATCAGGACGAAACGTTGCTTGAATACTGTGAGGGCCCTGAGATTTTTCCTGTTCTTTAGTATCCCTGCATAGACGTTCTTTACACTAAGGAGTACTATATGGTGTTCAGATTAAATTATCCAATGACTGACTGATGGTTCTAACATGCACCTTCATCAAACTCAATGCCAACAAGTGTTCATGTACAGGTTCAATGCAGAATGTCCAATAAACAGGGGATTTGAGTGTTTTACATATAGTAATATAGCCTAAAAATACTTAGTGTCCATCCTTTCACACATCTCACAAAATTCATCCATTTCTAATGCAAGATTAAACCACTGGTACACAAGCTGATTCATTACAGCACTCTGTCATAGGTCCGACACTTACCCTCCAACAAATCGTAGGAAAAAAGTATCATCCTAACTGTCTATCCTTCTCACATTTTACCGGTTGGATGTTATCCTGGCTTTGTGTGTCCTTTCGTATTGAATTCATAATAATTCCCCATAACTGTTCCCTCTAATCTATCATACTTGCCCTATCAGCAAAAAACAAACAAACATCTATGACCATTTTATCTCCCTAACATGTAACTCTTTCCTACAGAACCTGTCTAGGTCTGTCTCAAACATAAGCAACACTCTTTCTTATCCTATCATGTTTTCCATAGTTATCTTTCTCTTATGGTATAATTTTAACAAATTGATTCATATGCAAACTTAAAGGGACACTATAGTCACCAGAACCATTACAGCTTAATGGATTGGTTCTGGTGTCCCCCAAACCCCAGGAAAGAATGTCATTATTATCAGATTACAAAACCTGGATTATGCCTGTATCTGACTGTTCACACAAGTGTATTGGAGATTTAAATATGGAGTTAGAAAACTTTTCCCAAAAATAAATATGTTTGTATTATACGAATAAACTGTTATATATAAATATATCAATTAACAGCACAGCCTGTCCATTATTCCCAAATTAATTCTCACTATGTAGCATGTGTCATTTGTGCTTCATTTTTAAGTGAGAACAGGTGGCAGTCTGGCAACCTATGGCATTTTATGCAATTGTACAGATGACAACTCTGAAGGCTGGCTATCCTGAGAATACACCAAAGTATTGTTTAGAAATGAATTATTTCTTGTAAGGTGATTGTGCTTTTTCTACTGTCACCTGCCTTGTCACTACATCCCAGGCTGTCACTATTTCTCACCTCCTGTCATTCTATCCTATTTCTCCTTACTTTACAATGTATGTCATAATGGTGACAGCTATAACACATATTCAATTTGATTTAATCCCTTTTGGGTTATTGACCCTGCTAGCCTTTTTAAATCTGAA
>OW240914.1:188486507-188522576 GCA_933207985.1 Pelobates cultripes
ATGTGGCATTTAGGCTGTATTCGTGGGATCTGAGTGCTTTCGGGATATGTTGGGTGCTCAGATCCAGTCTATCCAGGGATATAGGACTTGAGGGGGTACTCAATTGTTAAGTGTGTATTTTGGGGTGTTTTTGTTATGTATGTCCTGGACCTGATAGTTAATGTAGCTGTCCACTTTTACTGTAGTCTCTTCTCAGGTCCCGTGGAGAATGCCCCTGGAATATGTAATAAGAAACACCTTGCATGGGGAGCTGCATGTGGCTCCCATTAAATCAGTTCATCTTCACCCTCAACATAGAGCCTCGTCTCATGTGTGGAGGGGACAGCTAAATTCACTCTGGGGATTGCTATACTCTTATACTCCCTTGGATTACAACACGGTGCTACCAGTCTTACTCTCTGGATTAGAAGAGGTCTACCCAATGGAAGCTGGATCCTGGTCTTGGGTCCAGGGTGGGTGCAGGACAGCGAGATCCCAACCAAGCTGTAACGCTCGTTGTGGGGTTTAAAGTGGTTATGGTGTCTGGTGGAGCGCTTGAAAGTACTCAGAGGTACTAGGAATTGGTGAAAGCTCACAGTCGGGGTGCCAGGCCACACTAGACCTCCCTATTTCAAGTTGAACAAAAGAGTCTAGAGCACAGGGGGAAAGTGTGAAATCATTTTGATAGTGTGGGTGATGGAGGTTTTGAAAAATGCTGGCCGTGGCACGAGGAGCTTAGCAGGAAAAATGTCTTGGGACATTTGACAAGCAAGGGGATGAACAACCATCTCTGCACACATTTCAAGGTTGTTCTGTTGCAAGAGAAAATTGTCATCATATTTGGTAGTAGTGGAATGTCCCTTTAATTCTGATAGGGAAGAGCAACTGCTATCTCAGTTTTATAAGGCTGCAGATCTGGGTAATTTTTTTATCAATTGAAATTTCAATCATCCTGACTGGGCCAGAGGGACTATTAGTACAGTTAAATAATCAATAAATAAGATACTATATGTGTTATTATAGAGAGCAAGAAAGATAATAGGCGCTCACTATTATAAAAATAGAGAATAAAAGTGTGGGCAGCAGTGAAATAGTATGAGGATACCCAAACTTAATGTGTCAGCCACCTCGAAAGAAGCGGGGTTTCCGCCAGAGATGTCCCCGAACATACATGGGGTTGGAAGTCCCAGCGGTGTTCGCACCGTCGAGTGCCCGATTTTAGTTCCATACAGTCAACGACCAAACACTGCTGTATGCGTTCGCAAAAACCAAGATGGCCGCCGCCTCGTGTTAATCTATACAAATGGCGACCATCCAGTCGACCACTTAGAATATTGGTAATTGTGGTTTGCGAAAGTATGAAAGAGGTCAGGCAAGTTAATGAGCGGCACACAACTGTTCTGGGTGGTCTGTCCATTTGGTATATAGTTTGGTATACGAACCAAATTGTTCAATCTGTACGGTGATGTTAGTATACCGGACCAGTAAATGCGCAACAATAATTCAGGGACAGGGACTCTGTCACACTTAGTATTATAACAAAGAATGGTAAACACAAAAATACAACCTCAGTGTGTGCTTATATACATACAGATGTCACTGAAGTGATCCAATAGTAAAAACCTCAGAATAAAAAAAAAGAAACAAAACAAATAATAGTGCAAAACAGTATGGAAGTATAAAGTAATTAATCCATCTTATATCACACTCACATTTACCAGGGCTAACTCAGTGCTCTGCTTTTATGGGCATGGATGGTATAATCCCCGTTTTAGGATAAAAATTGATCCAGGTGAGAAGTCTCCAGATGAGTAACCAATTTTGAAGAATATATGGGAGATAAAAATATAAAAAGCTCCAATTGTGAAGTAATTACTAGCATCAATATTGGTGAGAATAAAGAAATGTATATTTACTAGAGCATGACCTGGGTGGTATTATCCCCACCTAAAGATAACACCACCCATGCTTGTATCTTGTGATGTAACATCATTATATCAATCAGATATTTTTTAGAAGAGGAATCAGATCTAAAACAAAAGCAATTATTTTCCCATTGGAAAGTTTTGAATGGACTTTAAATAACAGTTACTTCTAGTACTTCACTCATTGTTACTTGTAAAAACTGGTCATGGAGATAAAAAGTAGGTACGCAACCAGTTGCGCAAACTTATTTATGGCCCATTGGGAATTATATTTTATATATGGGCAGCATGACTGAGTGAGCACCTGCTGCACTATCACCAGAATATAGATGGCATAAATTTTATTTGAAAGGGTACAAAAGAAACATTTGAAGAGTTTTGATTTTTTAAAAAAAACAATAAATGGTTGGGGATATGATCTAACCAGTAATATAAGTAAAGACAATTTAGAATTTTTGGATTTAAATATACATATGTAGAAGAGGGCATTTCAAAACCTAAAATACACTTTAAGAAAGTGCTTGTAAATGGGTATGTATTGTTTAACAGTTGGTATTATTATCCATTGTTATCCCATTGTTACAAAATATACCAAAAGGACAGTTATTAAGACTTTAGAGAAATTTTAGAGATGAAAAATTATTTTTTAAGAGAAATTTGGGGAAAATAATTATCCAGAGTATATTTTAAATCAGCCTTTTGTATTGAGAGACAAAGGGTACAAGAAAAAAATTAAAAGAATATAATTTTATTCCTGTGGTGTTAGACTATGGCAAAGAACATAAAAATATAAAGAAAATTATCAAGAAATGTATGTCACTATTAAAATTAGATGAGAATCTTAATAAGATTTTACTAAATCAACCGATGATTACTTTTAGGGGAGCAACCAATTTTAGAACAAATCTGGTGACATTTTTTTAAAAAAAAAAGAAGAGAAAATGGATCATTTTTTTTTTTTTTTTTAATTCTTTATTTTTGAGTGCAGAGTAAATTACATGCATAAACACTGACTTGTTCAACACATGAGATCATCATAAACAGTTCTTATGGGTAGTCAAGAGATGCTGCACTTTTTTTTTTTTTTTTTTAAACAAGTTTGAGATATGAGGAAGACAAGAAAATGATATAGTGATGATTTGCATAACTGATTAAGCTAAGCATACATATCTATTCGCTTTACCAAGATTAAGTTTATGCACAAAATACTTGCTAGATATGAAAGGTTGCTTGATTCATATATTTATAGCAGTAGCTTTACAAACAGGCTAGTGTAGTTTGGTTATAATTGGTATTCAGGCTAGGTCTTGTGATGTCGCTTTAATGCCGTTTTCACCCCGGCCGTTAGGAACTACCAGTGCTGACTCAGTGAAGAGCCGTCGTTGTGGTGTTGCTGAGACCTCAAATACAGGGGTAGTTCCGCTGCTATCTGATACCTGCTCTGTCCGTTTCATGCAGCAGTGGGTGAGTGTCCACCAGAGCAGGCAGCAAAACACAGTCCAGCCCTGCCGCTCTCTGAGCCATTCGCCGGCTTCCCTGGGGTTGCAGCCGTGGTACGGAGTGCTTGTCCTGCTTGGTCCCCTGGGGGCCGTTGTCAGCCGCGATGGGGGGTCCGGCGTCATCCACACATAGCTGCCGCTGCAGGGTTCGTGCTGTTGCAGGCTGAGTGGGAGGCAAGTAGGAGGTCTGTCTCGCCGCTGAGGTGACACGCTTGGTGGTAGACTCGGTCCCTCCATACAGCAACGGCCGGTCTGTTGTGTACCCCCATCCCCCCAGGGCAGCCGCTGACATCGCTGACTTGAGTGGCTGTGTTAGTGGGTAAAGGTAATCCTGCTTCCCTGTATGGCATGGTCTAGAGGCAAGGGTTGCAGTGTCGGCTGTGAGAGCGGGGAGTGAGCTGTTTCTCCCCATGTCTCCTGTGCACATGGCGTCTGCCATCTTGGGCATGGCTGTTAGGCCCCCTAGCTTCAGCCGCCATGTCTTCGTCAGGGCCTTGGGGTGAGGACCGGGATCACCCCCACCGGTCTAGAGGGGGGGGGACAGGGCCTTGTCCACACTCGTTTGGGCCCATGGCTGGGTTCTGTTAGGCAGGATAGTGGGGCAGCGGCCGTCTGCCCCTCTCACCGCCAGAGTAGGCCTCGATTGTGGCATCGGTGCCCTCTCCTCCAGGGGACTGCAGCTCGATAAGCCAGCCTCACCCTGGATCCAGTGTCCCTTTAGCTCTGTGGACCGCCGCTGGTGGTTGGTTCTGGTGCTGGAAATCATAGTTTCAAAGCCTAGAGTTTGATGGCTTGCAGGAGCTCAGCATGCATGCTGCCATCCAGCTCGGTGGTCGGGCCCCGCCCCCAAAATGGATCATTTTTTAAATAATAATTAAAAAAAAAAAAATTTGATTTTTTTTTGTAATGTGGATAATGTGTGGGATGTAGAAGTCCACTGGTTTAAAGGAGAGGATAATAATTTTTTTTAAATGTAAAGCTACACAAAAAAAAATGAAATAAAAGATCAGACTGCAGCAAAAATGTTACATATTTATTATCGTGTCCTTGTAGACAGCAGTATATAGGAGAACTACCAGAAAAGAATAGCAGAACATAACATAACATAAGAAAATAATTAAGTAATCAGTATATCTGAACATTTTAAAAACTATCACAATCAAGATCCTGGTGGGATAAATTTTAAGGGAATCCAAAAAGTCTCTAAAAAATGGGGAGGAGGGGATTTTATTAAAAAGATAAATCAAGACTGGACATCCAAGGGAGGAATGGGATAACGCTCCAGGGAAAAGGCAGACTTAGAGGGTGTCTTGAGTTGCTGGTCAGAAATATTTACCCAGTACTGAGGAGTTAAGGCTCCATTACTTAATTTTGACTATTGCTCTCTCTCACATCGGCCCCACTGGAGAGACCTTGTACTTATCAAAGGGTGTACAAAATAGGGGCCTTCAGGGGATGTTGCGGAGAGATACCAGTGTAAATGAGACACCTGTAAATCACCACTGTACATAGAAGCTTGGTAGTTTGATTTATTTTATTATGACCTCAGTCAAATGTACTTTAACACACGGTTTGACAGTATTGTTTCATGGCTATTTATTTATTATTATTCCTTTGTTGTTATTTATGTTTTGCTCAAATTGTCATCCAGGTCTTTTGCTGGACCTATGAGTCCGAGCTTATTTTGGCATATATTTTAGCGGCCCTACACAATGGAAAATTACTTATTTTCAGGGACCTTGATGTCCTTTTACAATTTTTATTACAAAAGCTCAACCCAGAAACTACAGAACTCTGAGCTTACAATCTGTGGTTGGGAAATTATATGATGGGTTGCTACAGTGGCGGATCCAGAGCCTGATCTCGGGAAATACTCCATGCACAATAACCACTACAGCAAGAGCCGCACGCGCATTCAGTCAGTCCATAGGAAAGCATTACTCAATGCTTTCCAACAGACGTCCAGCGTCTTCTCACTGTGATTTTCACAGTGAGAAGCGTGGAAGCGCCTCTAGCGGCTGTCTATGAGACAGCCACTAGAGGCTGGATTAACCCTAATGTAAACATAGCAGTTTCTCTGAAACTGATATGTTTACAGCTGCAGGGTTAACCCTAGATGGACCTGGCTCCAAGGCTAGAATTCACTCTAGAGTTCACTCTCGCGGCAACGCTCTGCGCTCGCAAGAGTTGGACCCGACGGAGCTGCAGGCTGAGCTCCCGGGTCCTCCCTCCCCTGCCGGCTGCCAGCACGGTGCCTGCGGACCGGGGAGGTAGATCTTTGGTCTGTGTAGGCACATTGCAGGGCAGTCTTGGGGAGGGGGTGTGGGGCAATTGCCCTGTTTCCCCCCCCTGGATCCACCAGTGGGTTGCAGTGGGTTGCAGCTATATCATTAGCAATTATCAGTATGGTTATAATATGGTTATGCCAAACTAACTTAATGGTGTTCGATAAAGAAGTAATACAAATGTTGATTGGAGTGTTACAGTGGATGTGATTTACTTGGATTTTGCTACAGGATTTTTCTACACAAAAAAGTTAATTTTAACCCCTTAAGGACGCATGACGGTTCAGGACCGTCCTCGGCATTTTTGCGTTGCCGACCGAGGACGGTCCTGAACCGTCCTAACGGAAAACGGGCGGCGGGAGCGATCAGAGATCGCTTCCGCTGAAATCCCGTTGTTACTATCTGCCCGGCATCCCAGGCAGATAGTAACAGCCAATTGCGGCATGTGAGCGATCCGCGATCGCTCACAATTGGCTGGTGTCAAAGTGGGTGTTACAAACACTCACTTTGACACTGATCTCTGCCTCTCTCCTCTCTGTAGCGTTTTGTGAGAGGAGAGAGACAGAGATCCTGATAGTTTGTTGCAGCAGCTGTTCCTGTGAAAAATAAAAAGTATCTTCAGTTAATTAAAATCCTATTTTAACCCCTTCCCTGCCAGATCTGTTACAGACAGTGCATTTTTACTGTCTGTATTTTTTTTTTTGCCCTTAAGGGTTAACTTTATTTTAAAAAATCTGTGTCTTAGACTGTCTTAGACTGTCTTAGACTGTCTTAGACTGTCTAGTCTGTTAGTCTGTTTTAGTCTGTTTTAGTCTGTCGTAGTCTGTCGTAGTCTGTCATAGTCTGTCATAGTCTGTCATAGTCGTAGTCAGTCAGTTTCCTTCCCCCAAATCTCCATTAGATTCTTCTAACAGGAGTTAGTTTAGGGATTACTGTTTTAGTCTGTTTTAGTCTGTTTTAGTGTTTAAAAAAAAATAAAAAATATTGTGTTTAGTATTTTGTTAGTTTAGTCTGTTGGTGTGAAACATGCAGCGCATGTACAGCTTGGAGGAGGCATATGCCTTCTTGGCGTCAGACTCTGACGCCACTGACACTGCGTCCGATTTTGACCCAGGTCAGTTTAGCGGCACGTCTAGTGACATGTCATCTGTGAGTGAGCCAGCTGCTAAAAGAAGCTGTGCTTCCCCTGCTACGCTGAATGTGGAGGAGGACTGGGTACCTCCACAGTTAGCTGAGCCCAACATCCCCCCTTTTAGTGCCAACGCAGGCATTAATGTGAATGTGGTTGACTTCTCCCCTATACAATATATGGAGTTATTTTTAGGGGATACCATCTGGGAGGAGATTGCTTCCCAGACTAATTTATACGCTAGCCAATTTATTGAGACCAATCCAGGTAGCTATACAGTCAGGGAGCATGCTTGGCATCCCACAGATGTCCCTGAACTTAAAACATTCTGGGCTCTTACCATGCTCATGGGGATAATAAAAAAGCCATCAATCCGGTCTTACTGGAGCACCAACCCAATTTGTTCGACTCCTATATTCTCCCAAACAATGCCTAGACCAAGATATGAGCTGCTGCTCAGATACTTACATTTTAACGACAATACGCTCTGTCACCCCAGAGATCACCCCGAATATGATAGGCTTTATAAAATACGCCCACTGGTAGACCATCTTCAGAACAGATTTTCTGAAGTTTATACTCCCCAACAAACTTTATCCATCGATGAATCCCTTATGAAATACAAAGGGAGATTAGGGTTCAAACAATATATCCCCTCAAAGCGGTCTAGGTATGGCATTAAAGTGTACAAACTTTGCGAGAGCGAAAGTGGCTACACATTTGCCTTCCGTGTATACGAGGGGAAAGATGCTCAACTGAACCCTCCTGGCTGTCCTGACTCTCTGGGGACAACTGGGAAACTTGTTTGGGACCTACTGAACCCTTTGTTCAATAAGGGTTACCACCTTTATGTGGACAATTTTTACAGCAGTGTCCACTTGTTTAAAATTCTTTATAGTTTACAGACACTGGCCTGCGGCACTGTAAGAAGAAATGCCAAGGATTTTCCCAGACCTCTCATAGAGGCCAAATTAAAAAAAGGGGAATGCAAAGCTCTGCGCAAGGCTGAACTGCTTGCGCTAAAATTTAAGGACAGGAAGGATGTTCACATGATAACAACCATCCATAACGAGGGCATGTCAGACGTCACTGTCCGAGGCAGGGTACAGACAAAACCGGTGTGCATCAGGGCTTATAACAGGCACATGGGGGGTGTTGATTTGGCTGATCAGCTGATGCAGCCTTATCTTATCTTAAGAAAGACAAAAGCCTGGTATAAAAAGGTGGCTATCTACCTGTTGCAAGTAGCAACACATAATTCATTTTTACTTTTTAAAAAAATTAATCCAGGAAGAACCACCTATCTCCAATTTCAGCTCAAGCTGATTTCCACAATAATTTATGGAGATGGTCAAGTTCCAACGACAGTGCAAGAGTCGTCTAGACATTTTATTTTTAAGATACCGCCAACACCAAAAAAAAGAAACCCCCAGAAACGTTGCCGGGTCTGTTATAAAAAAGGGAAAAGGACAGACACCCCTTTTCACTGTCCCGATTGCCATACAAAACCTGGACTGTGCATTGGAGAATGTTTTAAGGTCTACCACACAGAAAATACATTTTTATAATACTTGTTCCTGATTTATTTTTTTTGTTTATTTTGAAAGCAGCAAATTTCTGTTAGTCAGTATCCTTCCCCAAATCTCCAGTTAGATTCTTTTTGCAGGAGTTAGTTTACAGATTGCTGCTAACAGAAGTTTTAGTCTCATTTAGTCTGTTTTTTAACTCTGTGTTAGCCAGACTCTGACGCCACTGACACTGCGTCCGATTTTGACCCAGGTCAGTTTTCTGACATGTCATCTGTGTGTGAGCTGGCTGCAAAAGAAGCTGTGCTTTCTCTGCTACGCCGAATGTGGAGGAGGAACAGGTTTCTCCACAGTTAGCTGAGCCCCAAATCACCCCTTTTAGTGCCAACACAGGCATTAATGTCAATGTGGATGACTTCTCCTCTATGCAATATATGGAGCTATTTTTAGGGGATACCATGTGGGAGGAGATTGCTCCCCAGACTAATTTATATGCTACCCAATTTATTGATACCAATCCAGATAGCTATGCAGTCAGGGAGGAGTGTGCTTGGCATCCCACAGATGTCGCTGAACTTAAAAAATTCTGGGCTCTTACAATTCTCATGGGGATTATAAAGAAGCCATCAATTTGCTCTTACTGGAGCACCAACCCAATCTGTTCTAGTCGAGTGTACTCTCAAACCATGTCTAGAACAAGATTTGAGCTACTGCTGAGATACTTACATTTCAATGACAATACCCTCTGTCACCGCAGAGATCACACCCAATATGATAGGCTTCATAAAATACACCCACTGGTAGACCATCTTCAGCACAAATTTACTGAAGTTTATACTCCTCAAAAAAATGTATCTATTGATGAATCGTTAATGAAATATAAAGGGAGATTAGGATTCAAACAATACATCCTCTCAAAGCGCTTTAGGTATGGCGTAAAATTCTACAAACTGTGCGAGAGCGAAAGTGGCTATACATTTGCCTTTCGTATATATGAGGGGAAAGATGGTCAACTGGACCCTCCTGGCTGTACTGACTCTCTGGGGACAAGCGGGAAACTTGTTTTTGACTTACTGATCCCCTTGTTCAATAAGGGTTACCACCTTTATGTGGACAATTTTTATAGCATTGTCTGTTTGTTTCAAACTCTTTAGGGTTTCTAGATACTGGCCTGTGGCAGTGTGAGAAGATATGCCAAGGATTTCCCCAGACCTTTAATAGAGGCCAAAAAAAAAAAAAGTGAATGTAAAGGTCTGCACAAAGCTAAAGTGCTTGCAATAAAATTTAAGGACAGGAAGGATGTTCACATGCTAACAACCATCCATAACGAGGGCATGTCAGACGTCACTGTCCGAGGCAGGGTACAGACAAAACCGGTGTGCATCAGGGCTTATAACAGGCACATGGGGGGTGTTGATTTGGCTGATCAGCTGATGCAGCCATATCTTATCTTAAGAAAGACAAAAGCCTGGCATAAAAAGGTGGCTATCTACCTGATGCAAGTAGCAACACATAATTAATTTTTACTCTTTAAAAAAAAATGAATTCAGAAAGAACCACCTTTCTCCAATTTTAGTTCAAGCTGATTTCCACAATAATTTATGGAGATGGTCAAGTTCCAACAACGGTGCCAAAGGAGTCCAGACATTTTATTTTTAAGATACTGCCAACTGCAAAAAAAAAACAAATCCCCTGAAATGTTGCTGGGTCTGTTATAAAAAAGGAAAAGGACAGACACCCCTTTGCACTGTTTTTTTTTCTTTTGAAAGCAGCAAATTTTAGTTAGTCAGTTTCCTTACCCCCAAATCTCCAATTAGATTCTTTTTTGCAGGAGTTAGTTTAGAGAATGCTGCTAAAGGTGCATTTGATACCTGCACATTTGGTTAAAAAAGTTTTATGGTAGTAACATATAACTGGCTGGCCAAAACCAGATGACGTGTGCATAAAAAGCAGAATTAAAAAATTACCACCATGCACGTTCTCTGAAATTTGTTTAGCACAATGGTTGGGGGAAGGATGTGAAAACACCTCATATACAATACTCTGGAATGTCTACTTTATAAAAATATAAACTTTCATGATGTTAACATTAACGGGGGGATGCAAAAATATGCCAAACTGAAGATAGGCCAAACATACCTATATATCAAGTTGAAAAACTGATATGTACAAGTCTTGAATGTGGCCTTTTAGCCCCCAAACAACCCAGCAAACCTATGCATGGGTGATGTCACTGTACTCAGGAGATGTTGCTGAACACATATTGGGGTGTTGTTTGGCAGTGATACATAACAGGATCTGTTAATTCATGCCTAAAGTACAATGTATGTGTAAAAAAACATGAAGAAAATTACTACCCAAAAGTTTGCCAAAGGCTGGTGGTAGAATTATTGCATGAAAAGTATTAAACTACCACCATTTAAAATACCCTGAGTTGTCTACTTTTCAAAAATATATGGTTTGATGGGGGTAAAATACATTGGCCAAATAGGACAGGGGCGCTGGTTTACTACATGTCAAAATTCCAAGTTGAAAAATGGATATGCGCACCTGCCAAATGTGGCCTTTTAGCCCCCAAACAATCCGACAAGCCTATGCATGGGTGGTATCACTGTACTCAGGAGATGTTGCTGAACACATATTGGCGTGTTGTTTGGCAGTGACACATAACACGATTTGTTAATTCATGCCTAAAGTACAATGTGTGTGAAAAAAAACACACAAAAAATGACTACCTAAATGTTTGACAATGTCTGGTGGTAGAATTAGTGCATGGAAAGTGTTAAAAAACCACCATTTGAAATACCCTGAGTTGTCTACTTTTCAAAAATATATGGTTTGATGGGGGTAAAATACATTGGCCCAAATAGGACATGTGCGCTGGTTTACTACATGTCAAAATTCCAAGTTGAAAAATGGATATGCGCACCTGCCAAATGTGGCCTTTTAGCCCCCAAACAATCCGACAAGCCTATGCATGGGTGGTATCACTGTACTCAGGAGATGTTGCTGAACACATATTGGCGTGTTGTTTGGCAGTGACACATAACACGATTTGTTAATTCATGCCTAAAGTACAATGTGTGTGAAAAAAAACACACAAAAATGACTACCTAAATGTTTGACAAAGTCTGGTGGTAGAATTAGTGCATGGAAAGTGTTAAAAAACCACCATTTGAAATACCCTAGGGTGTCTACTTTCCAAAAATATATGGTTTGGTGGGGGTAAAATACATTGGCCGGCCTTACAAATGTCCCAAATAGGACATGTGCGCAGGTTGACTACATGTCAAAATTCCAAGTTGAAAAATGGATATGCGCACCTGCCAAATGTGGCCTTTTAGCCCCCAAACAATCCGACAAGCCTATGCATGGGTGGTATCACTGTACTCAGGAGATGTTGCTGAACACATATTGGCGTGTTGTTTGGCAGTGACACATAACACGATTTGTTAATTCATGCCTAAAGTACAATGTGTGTGAAAAAAAACACACAAAAAATGACTACCTAAATGTTTGACAATGTCTGGTGGTAGAATTAGTGCATGGAAAGTGTTAAAAAACCACCATTTGAAATACCCTAGGGTGTCTACTTTCCAAAAATATATGGTTTGGTGGGGGTAAAATACATTGGCCGGCCTTACAAATGTCCCAAATAGGACATGTGCGCAGGTTGACTACATGTCAAAATTCCAAGTTGAAAAATGGATATGCGCACCTGCCAAATGTGGCCTTTTAGCCCCCAAACAATCCGACAAGCCTATGCATGGGTGGTATCACTGTACTCAGGAGATGTTGCTGAACACATATTGGTGTGTTGTTTGGCAGTGACACATAACACGATTTGTTAATTCATGCCTAAAGTACAATGTGTGTGAAAAAAAACACACAAAAAATGACTACCTAAATGTTTGACAATGTCTGGTGGTAGAATTAGTGCATGGAAAGTGTTAAAAAACCACCATTTGAAATACCCTAGGGTGTCTACTTTCCAAAAATATATGGTTTGGTGGGGGTAAAATACATTGGCCGGCCTTACAAATGTCCCAAATAGGACATGTGAGCAGGTTGACTACATGTCAAAATTCCAAGTTGAAAAATGGATATGCGCACCTGCCAAATGTGGCCTTTTAGCCCCCAAACAATCCAACAAGCCTATGCATGGGTGGTATCACTGTACTCAGGAGATGTTGCTGAACACATATTGGCGTGTTGTTTGGCAGTGACACATAACACGATTTGTTAATTCATGCCTAAAGTACAATGTGTGTGAAAAAAAACACACAAAAAATGACTACCTAAATGTTTGACAAAGTCTGGTGGTAGAATTAGTGCATGGAAAGTGTTAAAAAACCACCATTTGAAATACCCTAGGGTGTCTACTTTCCAAAAATATATGGTTTGGTGGGGGTAAAATACATTGGCCGGCCTTACAAAGAACAGGGGCGCTGGTTTACTACATGTCAAAATTCCAAGTTGAAAAATGGATATGCGCACCTGCCAAATGTGGCCTTTTAGCCCCCAAACAATCTGACAAGCCTATGCATGGGTGGTATCACTGTACTCAGGAGATGTTGCTGAACACATATTGGTGTGTTGTTTGGCAGTGACACATAACACGATCTGTTAATTCATGCCTAAAGTACAATGTGTGTGAAAAAAAACACACAAAAAATGACTACCTAAATGTTTGACAATGTCTGGTGGTAGAATTAGTGCATGGAAAGTGTTAAAAAACCACCATTTGAAATACCCTAGGGTGTCTACTTTCCAAAAATATATGGTTTGGTGGGGGTAAAATACATTGGCCGGCCTTACAAATGTCCCAAATAGGACATGTGCGCAGGTTGACTACATGTCAAAATTCCAAGTTGAAAAATGGATATGCGCACCTGCCAAATGTGGCCTTTTAGCCCCCAAACAATCCGACAAGCCTATGCATGGGTGGTATCACTGTACTCAGGAGATGTTGCTGAACACATATTGGCGTGTTATTTGGCAGCAAGACATAACAGGATCTGTAAGTTTATACCTGAATTGCAATGTATGTGAAAAAAAACAAAAAAAACAACTATCTATGCAAAGTTTGGCAAAGACTTGTGGTAAAATGGCTGCATAGAAAGTGTCAAAATATCCTTAGATGAATACCCTGGGTTGTCTACTTTAAAAAAAATATATACATGTGGAGTGTTTTCCAGAGATTTATGACAGATAATAGTGTTACAATGTCACTATTGATACATTTAAAAAAATTTTGTTTTGAAACCGCCATATCCTACTTGTACCTATAGCCCTATAACTTGCAAAAAAAGCAAAAAAGCATGTAAACACTGGGTATTTTTAAACTCAGGACAAAATTTTGAATCTATTTAGCTGTTTTTTTCATTCGCTTTTGTAGATGAGTAAAAGATTTTTCAAGTAAAAGTCAAAAAACATGTATTTTTTTCAATTTTTCATCATATTTTTTTATTTTTTTTAAATTAAAATACATGAGATTATATAAATAATGGTATGTAAAGAAAGCCCCTTTTGTCCTGAAAAAAACAATATATAATTTGTATGGGAACAGTAAATGAGAGAGCGGAAAATAACAGCTAAACACAAACACCAGAAAAGTGTAAAAATATTCCTGGTTGCAAATGTACAACATCGCAAAAACAGTCCAGTCCTTAAGGGGTTAATGTAAATAACCCTGTACATCTTTAGACACTGCCTTAGTATTTAATTTACATAAGAATTGACAGAAATATGGTGTTAACATGCAATTTTTTTTCCTCTGATACATAATATCCCAAGATTGATTGAACATTTTATAGTTTTCCAATCCATCTTCTCTAATTTTGTTTCTCTTATATCAACATATTAAATGTACACGTGTTTGTTCATACGAACGGCGACCACCCAGCCGTTCGCCAATTAGTTGCGGTTAACCACAGCTTTTGGGAGGTTAACAAGCTGCACACTCCTATTGCGCGTGGGCTGGCTGTTCGTTAGTTTGTTCGGTACAATAAAAGGGAATAAATAGGGCAGAAATGCACGAACGCCTTACGAACAAAGGGCACTGATAGCCCCAAAGCAGGGGTTTTGTCACACCCTTTACCTAGTATATATTACTATCAGTAAATGTCGATATATATACTAACCCAACACGCAAGACCTGAGACAGTATATTGAAAGATTTAAAATATTGTATTACCGGTCCTTAGGGTGACTGGCTTAACAAAACTGCCCAAGACTAGATGAGAGATACCTGTAGGGAGTTAAAACAAAGTCAGAATGAGTGGAGGTCAGCATTGCAGAAGAGCAACAACATGATAAGGCAAACCTAGGTCTTGGGTACAGAAAAAGGAATATTCAAAAATGAGTCAGTTTAGAAAAGAAAACTGAAAATCAGAAAGCAGCAATAGTAATCAAACTCTCAGGTGACATAAACCATGACAGGGCATGGAATCGAGTGTGGAAAGAGCTTATATTGCTCTAGAGTGCTATTCATTGGCTTGTGTCAAACCTTGACACAATAACATGCGCAACTTTTGTCACCATGATGGCACTGCCGGCTGTGACTCTAAAAAATGACACGTTACAAGGACTATACGAATGAGTGGAGCATCAGTGTCTGACATAAGAATTGATGCAGGACTGATCTATGAAGTGGGAACACATTGTTCATGGATTTTCGACAGGTATGGTCACAGGAAGCATGCAATGGAAGGTCTACTGGATGATCAGAAATCGTACTGCACATTTTTAGTTAGAAGATATTATGCAGTAGCAGCTTACTTAGTCAGATTCTTTCCATAGAATTAAATTTTTATATTTTTTTTTTATTACTTATTATATGCTTTTTACATGGAACCCAAACTCCCAGAGGTTAGATCTTTAGTTGATCAGGGACGAGAGCAGCAAAGCAAGGGAGAGCCAGATTAGTCATAAAAGGTCTCCTGACACAATGTGAGAGCAAGGGGCCTTCAGTTATTACAAAGCCGAGAGCCAAAGGAATATAATTTTCATAGTGTCAAACACCACTAAAAACTGTTAAGGTGACAGATACCCTTTAGCAATACTTATGCATATGTATGGAAGTATGTGATACTACCAATTTAATTATATATCTACTTTTTAGCTCTAAAATAATTCCCTTGGAAAGCGTATGGTTTGTTCACCACTAATTATGTGTGTGCAAATATGGAGTTTTTTTTTTTTTATCCTCTTAGCACTTGAGATATTTCACACTGTATTAATAATGTTGCCTGGGTCCCTATCGAAGCAATCTCAAGCATTACTAGTCAGGCAGAATTCTCTGTGTTTTAATGCCTTTTCTTCATAATTTTTTTCTGATCAAAGCAGAGACTGGATTTCATTTTAACCTGTAATAGTGTTGATGATGTGTTGCATTCTGCAGCATTTGGAAAAGAATAAGACAAGCACAATGTAAAAGTGGAATACTGCATACATCTGAGCATGTCTCTCTATCAGTTTAGTTTTCTATCAAAAAAGTAATGTGAAATGGAGGACATCAGTGAAAACTCAATTTAACATGTCCGGGGTGAGGCACAACAGGGGTAGGTTGATCAAAATAACACCCGGTAGAATTTGGAATTTTCTTTTGATGTTTAAAGCAACACTCATAGATACTGGTGGAAAATGCAACAGTTTTAGTAACTAGATGCTATCAAGCATCCTTCCATGTACATTATATGCAGCCAGGTATATTGCAAGAGACTCCAGCTACCCATGAATTGGAAGCCCTGATGTTGGGAACAGAGGCGGCTCTCTAAATAGGTGGTTTAGGCGGCCACCTAAGGCCTTGCGCTGGCTGGGGCCTCGCGGCCGCCTAAACCAACTGTGGGCAGACTGTGTCAGGTCTTCGGTCAGTGACCAAGGACCTGACACCAGGAGGGGGCCCAGCGGCTTGCCCGGTATGTCGCTGGTTGCGAGGCCTCTCCTGGC
Organism: Pelobates cultripes; assembly: GCA_933207985.1. Classification (NCBI taxonomy): domain Eukaryota; kingdom Metazoa; phylum Chordata; class Amphibia; order Anura; family Pelobatidae; genus Pelobates; species Pelobates cultripes. The sequence continues at coordinate 188,502,801 of OW240914.1, forward strand.
TGCCCGGCCAGCCACCGCAGACACCGGTCTGCAGCTCCGCAGTGAGCAGAGCTGCAGACCATGTGTCTCGCGAAAACCAGGTTACCACGACAACGCTCGGATGGTCTTGCGACATTACATGGTCTGCAGCTCTACGGAGCTGCAGACCGGAAGCAATGGCCACTGGACCACCAGGGAGTAAAGGTAGGTTCTCTCTCACCCACCACCACCCTCACCACGCCACACCACCCTCAGCCTCACCACCCCACCACCCTCAGCCTCACCACCACCCTCAGCCTCACCACCCCCACACCAGCCTCACCACAACCCCACCACCCTCAGACTCCCCACCACCCTCAGCCTCCCCACCACTCTCAGCCTCACCACCTCCACCACCCTCAGCCTCCCCACCACCCTCAGCCTCACCACCACCCTCAGCCTCACCACCCCTACCACCTTCAGCCTCCCCACCACCCTCAGCATCACCACCAACCTCACCATCACCACCCTCAGCATCACCCCCCTCACCACCCTCAGCATCACCACCCTCAGCATCACCACCCTCAGTATCACCCCTCAGGGCTGCCATCAGAAATGTTGGGGCCCCTGACACAGCTCAAGGTCTGGGCCCCCCGGTGCCTGCACCCGAGTCCGCCCAAAGTGCTGCCCCCCCCGAATCCGCCCACAGGGATGCAGTGTCTGCAGGGCCGGTGCAAGGATTTTTGCCACCATAGGCAAAAGTAAAGTTTGCCGCCCCCCCATGTGACATCACAATGCCCCACCCATATGATCTGCCATGTTAACTAACACCAGTGCTGCAGTGCCGCCGTGTTTACATTAAAAGGCCTGCAGGGACAGGCTAGACACCAGAACCACTACATTAAGCTGTAGTGGTTCTGGGGACTATAGTGTCCCTTTAATGTGAGGTAAATTAGAGATTAGTGCCACGAATAATATACTAGATTGCCTACTTACAACCAGATGAGGATGATGATGGGCTCTAGCTGCCGTCTGGCTCCACTGGTCTGGTGTAGAACAGGCTCTCTGGAGGCGGTTTGTAACTGTGGTCACAAAAATCAATGTTCTGGGAGAACGGGAAGCAGCTCCATTTTTTTGAGGGCCCTTTACACAGCTCAAGGTCTGGGTCCCAGGGTCCACCTTCATGTTCCACCAATGAGTTTGTTCACAGGGTGGAGTGTGTGTGTGGGGGATGTCCTGATGTGTGTAAGGAATGCATTGTGTGAATCTGTGTTTGTATGTGTAAGGGCTGCAAGATGAGTTTGTGTATGTATGGGATGCAGTGTGTGCGTCTGTAAGGGATGCATTGAGTGTGTGTAAGGGGTGCATTGTGTGTTGCTGTGTGTAAGGGATGCATTGCTTGTGTACGTGTGTCTGTGTGTAATGCATTGTGTGTGATGGATGTCAATCTCTCCCCCTCCCCCTCCCCCCTTCAATTTCCTTCTCCCCCTCCCTCTCCAATTTCCTTCTTCTCCCCCTCCCTCTCCAATTTCCTTTTCCCCCCTCCAATTTCCTTCCTCTCCCCCGTCCCTCCAATTTCCTTCCTCTCTCCCTGCATCAAATTTCCTTCCTCTCCCCCCCTCAAATTTCCTTCCTCTCTACCCCCCTCAAATTTCCTTCCTCTCCCCCCTCCCCCTCAAATTTCATTTCTTCCCCCCCATGTCATTCCTTCCCCCCTCCCATGTCATTCCTTCCCCCCCCTCCATGTCATTCCTTCCCCCCATGTCCTTCCCCCATGTCATTCCTTCCCCCCATGTCATTCCTTCCCCCCATGTCATTTCCTTTCCCCCCTCCCATGTCATTCCTTTCCCCCTCCCATGACATTCCTTCCCCCATGTCATTCTTCCCCTCCATGACATTCCTTCCCCCCATGTCATTCCTTTCCCCCCCTCCCTCCATGTCATTTCCTTCTCCATGACATTCCTTCCCCTCCCATGTCATTCCTTTCCCCCTCCATGTCATTCCTTCCCCCATTTCATTTCCTCCCCATTTCATTCCTCCCCCATTCATTCCTTCCACCCCCCCAATCCTTCTCCCATTTCATTCCTCCCCCCACCTGATACGCGGCCGGCGCGCGAGGGAGCACTCTCTGCTGCTTCCTCTTCAGCTCCCTCGCGCGCCGCGTACTGATGCCGGAGCCGGAAGATGACGTCATCTTCCGGCTCCGGCATCAGTACGGTGCGCGAGGGAGCTGAAGAGGAAGCACACAGAGAGTGCTCCCTCGCGCCCGCCGGGTGACACAGGGCCAGCCTCTGGGGGGCCCTGAGGTGACCGGCTGCTGGGCCCCCCAGGAGAAGAGGCTGGCCCTGTGGGTACATACCGGGGTCGCAGGACCCCCTGCGACCCGGTATGTACCCACTGAATGTGGGGCCCGGACGACCTGACCAGTCCGGGCCCCCCAGGACCGCCGGGCCCATGACAACCGTTATGGTTGTCATGCCCTGATGGCGGCCCTGTCACCCCTCACCACCCTCAGCATCACCACCCTCAGCATCACCCCCCCACCACCCTCAGCATCACCCCCCTTAACACCCTCAGCATCACCCCCCTCACCACCCTCAGCATCACCACCATCACCCCACCTTCTCACATCACTCCCTCTCTGTCTCACATCCCCCTCACATCAACCCCCCTCACATCACCCCCCCTCACTCATCACCCCTCCTTCTCATCACCCCCTCCCTCTCACCATCACCTCCCTCTCACCATCACCCCCCTCTCCCTCTCACCATCACCCCCCCATACAAACAACACACTTCAAGCAGCTACCCCATACACATACGGTCTCAGACAAAAACGCAAACATGCTCACAGAGACATACATTCACACACACAAGGATACTCTCTGTCAGACACACTCTCAGGCACATACACAGGTAGACAGTGCATCAATGTGTATATGTGACACTTTTTTGTTAGTGGGGCCTCATGTTTGAGTTTCGCCTAAGGCCTCATAAAGTCTAGAGCCACCTCTGGCTGGGAATGAAGGTACAGTACTTGGTTGCCAAGCAGAACTTCATCACAGTGCCAATTCTTCCCCAATGACTGAGCTCAAAGTGTTTAGGCTAGTGGGACTTGTGTGGGCACTTGATGGACCCCATGGAGTCATGGGCATTAAGCAATAAGCATTTAGAATAATCCACTGAAATCCAAATAGCAGTGAACTGAAAACCAGAATGTAACGTTCAAGTTAAAATAACCATAGCTGAGTTGGATAAGTTATTTTCTTATCATAACCTATTGCCTAAATTTTGCAATTCTGATTTTAATTTTCAACAATTCAGACTGCAACCCACATGCACAAAGACTGCATTTAGTTAGGAAAGCTAATTTTTTTTAAAGAGGATAATCCTTCAGGCTCCATACAGCCAAATGATGGTCAAAATCCAATAGGACCATGACCACTTCAGTTGCTTGGAGTCTATCAAGGTTATTCACTAAACTGAGAATTCAAGGTGAATTTTAAATTTAAGGTCAGAATAGCTGAAATGAAATGCTATGCTTTCAGTTTGGCTACTCTGGCCTTAAATGTGAAATTCACTTTGAATTCTCACTTTAGTGAATAACCCTGAATACTGTGATCAGCCACAACATTAGAACCACATAGTAAAACAGTACATTCTTGAATTTCATGTGTCAAAAGAAAAAAAAAAGGGCAAGCAAAAAGATCTGAGTGACTTTGACAAGGCCCAAATAGTGATGGCTAAATGATTGGGTCAGAACATCTCCTAAACAGCAAGTCTTGTGGGGTGTTCCCAGTATGCAGTGGTTAGAACCTAACAAAAGTGGTTAGTGCCTACCAAAAGTAATGCAAGGAAGGACAACCGGTGAACCAGCTTTAGCGTCATGTGTGCCCAAGGCTCATTGATGCACATGTGGAGTGACTCCAAATTCCCCAGATCTCAATCCGATTGAGCATTTGTGGGATGTACTGGAACAACAAATCCGATACATGGAGGCAACCACTGGTGGTGGATGTGGCAATACCCAGTGACTAAAACATCAGGAAGAAGAAACATGCGAAGACAGACAAATAACTGAAAGAAGAGTTAGAAAGGATGTAGAAAGTAAAGGCAGTAGTAGTCCCAGTTGTGATAGGAGCACTTGTTGCTGTAACTCCCAAGTTGGGGGAGTGGCTTTAACAGATTCCAGGTGGGACCTCTGAGATTGCTGTCCAGAAGAGTGCAGTTCTAGGAACAGCTAAGATACTCAAACTCCCAGGCCTCTAGGAGAGGACCCCAGAATGAGTAATATATACCACCCAGGAGAGGTGAGAAAATATATATATATGTCTATATATATATATGTATTATATATTATATATGTATTATATATTTAGATTATATATATATATAAAAATGTTATTCTAAGTGTATTTTAATATATATATATATATATATATATATATAAATAACCCTGTAAACTTCTATAATACATAAACTCTGCAAATGGGGGGGGGACGACACCATTGAATAGCTTGCAAATGTGTGTTTGCTGTAATAGCTAATAGTATTATGAAATTCACAGTTAAAATGCCATACAGAACTTGGAAAATAACAACATTTCTTAATTTCTTACACTTCTTTTAAATTTCATTCATATTAAATCATTTATATATAAATATTTGATGTAAAATGAACACCCTATTTCTCTTGAACAAAATGATAAATAATAATGTGTAATAAGTAAATTATGTTTGAAAATACCTGTAACTAAAATTCTAGGATTTGTTTTGGTTCCGATCTTGGACATATTGCCTCTGTCCTTAAGGGGTTAATCTGTATTTTTTATATATTTTTCTTCTTTACTGCAGCACCTCTGCCGAGAAATGCATGTTCTGGCTGTGGCCCCAAGTCTCTTTTTATTCTGGCTACAATTAAAGGTGCTGATAAGAAAGAAACATGCAATTGGACTTTTCTATAGATTGAAATAATCTCTACCACTTACTGCCTGACTATAAAGCATGGTGCAGTTAGACTATAATACAACACAAATCGATGTATCTGACATGTGGATATACATGGGAGAAATTGCTGTCTTCTCCAGGATTCAGAGATATTCACCGAAACTATACAGTTGGTTTCTGGCCACTGAATGAGAAGTTATAAAACACAACAGAAGTTATGAACTATGCTTCTTGTTTCCAGATTGGCCATCACTAAATAACTGAGCTGTCCAGTGCTGAAATCGCACATGCTCGGAAATAGTACATTTTTATTGTCGAAATTACTTATTAACTGGAGGAAATAAACAAATAATATTTATCTATACTTACATTTATGTATCTGCATACAATATTATATATATTTTTGTTAAACACACACATGTAGTGAATACTGAATATTACTTTCCTACATTTGAAAAGTAGTCAGTAGGTTGTCTTATGATCATGTGCATCTCATATTCCCCCCAACAAAAAGGCATATATTATTTTCTGAGTCATGCAAAAACGAAGAAATAATGGACATTCTTAGCCAAAAGTCTGTTCAGTTATTCAGGGACTCAACCCCTTAGGCTATGGAATATATGTTGATACATTATAAAAAGATTCCTGTGGGTCTGTTAAATTCTGTTCAGAACTGGAACACGTGAGATGGATAAAGAGCTAGTTATGGCATTCATTATCATATTGTAATAAATGCTGAGAATGTGAGACTGTAGCAATACTTCCCATCTCATATGGGTGACTGAGTCAAATGTTTAAGGGTGCTGACAGCTGTCTTCTTTCCCTGTATATGATCATGAATGGACATTAAACCAGAAGAAGTTTACAAAAAGAGTAAGCCAATATGGAAGTGTAACACAATGCCTTATTTGAATTTCATGTTAATTCTTGGATTCACCATCTCTGTTATTATTTTTCATGGTTAGCAGGGGGCAGACCAGCTCAGCAGAAGTGCTAACTTGTTTCGGGATAGTGAGATCACAGTGTACAGAAATACCACCCATTGAACTCATAGTACGTTTCCTGTTATGGAGTGCATTTACAAGTGTGAGAAGTTGCATTAACGAACGCTTATTAATTCCTATTTGCAGTCTTTAAAGTTTCTGTGTACTTCTCTTAATTAGTCCCAAAAGAGAAGAACAACACCACATGAAAATATATATGCAGGTCCTGTGAATATTTGATAAATTGTGTGTGCACCTATCAGTTCACTTTATGTGTCTGTGTTTGTGTTTGTGTGTGTGTGTGTAATAATGAAAGGGAATCTCTAACTCATTTTATTTTGGCCTATAAATGTCAAGCATGTTGGAGAAATGCAACTCAGAATACACATAGCTGATAAAGATTCATGGGAGTTGCAGCTTATTAACAGACGATCTAGTACCTGAGTAATAAAACACATTCATGGGCACCAATTATATAGAGAATTGTTCTCCTCTATAAATGTTCATGGCCCAGCAGCACTGAAATATATATTTCAGAGCCAGGACATCACAATGATATCTGTATCACTCCTCTAGCGTGAGAGAAAGGCTATGCTGATTATTGAATACATTTGTAGTTTACATCAATTTACTTTTTTTGAGGAAGTGGTTAGTTTAATATTAACTGAATATTGAATATTATTGCTGGACGAAACAGGTACTATGATGTTAAAATGTTCCTGTTTCAGTGAGTTTCGAAAAATGAATCAGAATATTGCAGTTATTGTTTTCTTAAATCAAATTTGTTTAATTTAATATGACACACAATCCATATCAAGGTTTGTAGAAAACAATGTATTTGACATTAACAATGTTTTTGTCCAATCAAAAAAATATAAGGGGTCAGTACTCACTGGACCTAGTTTTACTGATACGTTTCCTCAGGTGAAAATAGAGAAAAAAATAGAAATGTATTTTGATAACATACTTATAATTATATACTTTTTTTTATATTGTTATAATACAAACATTAGAGGTTTTCCTGAATGTTTAGATTTATATCCCACACTCTGCAATAGTTATAGTATTATTACATACTTTTTTTATGATGCTGCTCTGGTCTTGCCGCAGCTTCTGCTCCTTTCTTGGCTGAGATCATCAGTGGCGATGAACTTAGCCAATCCATGCAGACTTGTCAATCAAATCTCCTCATTGAGGTGCACTTTCTAAAAAATATGGGGGGTTTGGTGTGTTCATGCAGATCACGAAGATGCTGCATATTGCTCCTAAAAGGATTGTTGGACCACAACAGGACGCAACTCTAGTGGTTGTCTAAGTGACAGCCATTTGAGATGTTCTTGCAGCTCAAAGTAAACAATGCATTTTTTTAATAAAAGGCAGTGTTGAAAAAGAAAAGACTGCAGAGACAATATGTTTGCACCAGAACCACTATATTAAGCTGCAGTGGCTCTGGTGCTTAGAGTGTATATTTTTTATATTTACAATGATCAACAAAGGCTTATCTCTAGAAGAAAACTCACCTCAAGATTCTTGCAACTGTTAACATCGACAATTTCAGTGATAAGTGCAGAAAATGAGGATGTCTTAAACATGGGAAAGTCACTGGATGTTGAGCTGCTAGGAATTTCACAAAGTGGGTTTAATTACCTCCCTGAGTTAACTAAATGATTTAGATAAGCTAAAACTCCCTTGCAGTGAATAGACCCTTTGGGTATATATTACAAGCATTCCAAGATTTTTACTCAGCCAGCCATAGGAACAAAAATAAAACCATTTGGAGCCATAACAGACATAACAAATATAAACATTATACAAGTGATATTAGGGCAAATATATATATAGTTTTACAAAACCTCTGATGTCTTTGCAACAATGACAAATGTCCCTATTGTCATAACACTAAGTGGAAAGTGGATTTCTCCCTTGGCGCCTGGCGTGAGTGTGGACAAGCTCTTATTCCTCAACAAGAAGAGATGTTCTCAAGAAAGATTAAAGTGTGCACCTATCCTTTTCTATTGAGACAATGTGATATAAAGCTTTGGCCGTGTCTTTATTTGGAATGAAAAGACTAAACACAAATATGTATTGTTCCAGCTGTGAGGATCTGGAAGTCTGAGATACTTGTGTGCAGAGCAAAATGTCTTGTTCGAAAGATCTGTTATTTAGGGGGTCAAAACTGCTTAAGATCATTCTGCCAGTCCCTTGAGAAGACACAATAGAATGAAAGGTTGGCATCAATGATACCAAGTGTTGCTGCAAATGATTTTGAATGACATTGCTCTAATATGTAGCGTACCAGTGTAACTCTTTCAGGCAGCCTTGTTTAACAGAGCACCAGAAGGCAGGGTGTGGTATCGGAGATCAGAACTTGCTTTGTGCTGGCATTTTCATCATACGCAGCTGCTTCTCACTAAAAAAGATCTCTTAGAAGAAGAAAGAATAGTGTGTGATAAACTAAGTAGAAGGGAGACTGAGAAAAGGGATTGAACCTTACAAGATTACAATAAACACCTCAGAGCCCCCAACACTACGCTTCAGCCCCCCTCCTGCTTTCCTCTGTTTCACTAAGGCAAACCTCCTTCCCGTGTGAAGTCAGCAGTTCAAAGACTCTTCTGTTCTCTCTCTCTCTCTCATCATCCAAGCTGCGCGCTATAGGAGTCAGAGCTAACTCTGCCTTGCGCAGGAAATGCAAATCAAGCAGATGTTGCGACTTAAGTTTTTTTTTTCCCTCGTACAATTAACAAGGAATAAAAAAATAAAAAAAACAGCAAAAAAGAGCAGCAGATGAAACAATCAGCAATTATTATTTTTGTTGTCTGCAAAATGTGCTGTATCAGAGGAGCATGGGAACAAAGTAAAAAAAAAGGATTTTTTTGCCTCTGCTTCTAATCACGTCACTGGAGTACAACAGATGGGATGGGGGCGCAAGCAGATGACAATTTAAATGGGGGCTACATATCGTTCTAAAACGGATAAAGAAAGAATGGTCTAAAAAAACTGGAATTATAGCAGCAAGTGAAACCTTGGGCTGTCAGTTCTAGGCCAGAATTACAGGAAAATCAAGCCCTAAGGATTTCCCTTGACTTTTGTATCTCAGCAACACTTGCATTATACATGATTACTGGGCTTTTACTGACAAAGTTAGAAGTTTAATAATATTCTGTAGCATACATTTAAGTGGTTAATCGGGACCAAAGGAACAAAGCTTCAGTGTTTAATTTAAGTCTGTACACTTAAGATGTGAATTTGATTTATAAGTCATAGGTATTCTGTTGGTGTTGTTCCAATTAACACATTCTGCACCAAAACAATTGTTGCTCTGGCTTATAGGGGGAGTCTGCCAGTTTGCAAGTGTTTAAGAGTTGAAACACAACTGTTATGGTGGACATGTTGGGACAATGGCTGCTATATTTTTAGTCAGTAAATGACTACACAAGTACATTTCATGTGACAACTGGACAGGAGACCACATTAATTCTTACAGGGTTATTTACTAAAGAGAGAATTGAAAGTGACATTTTCCAGTCTGCTATTTTGACCTTACATCTGTAATTCACTTTGAATTCACCTTTTATAAATAATAATATTTTTTTTTCAAGTTGTGACTTTACCACATAGCTTTCTGTGAGAGAACCTGTACCTGTAAATTTTGCACCTTCATTCAGGAAAAATCATGATTGTAGTTACTCTACAAACTAGCAAAAACCCTGCATTTATTAAAGGGACACTATATTCATAGAACACTATATTCATGGTATGGGTGCCAGGTCCCTCAGGTTTTAACCCTTCAGATACAAAGATAGCAGTTTCAGAGAAACTGCTATGTTTACATTTGGGGTTAATCCAGCCTCTAGTGGCTTCTGGACAGCCACTAGAGGCGCATCTGCGATGCTGGATGCGAATTTTGCATCCATCGCGCAGAGCGTCTATAGGAAAGCATTGAGAAATGCTTTCCTATGGACACTTTGAAAGCGCACGCGGCACTTGCCGTGCATGCGCATTCGGCTCACCCAGCGCTGGAATAAGGTAAGCTGCTGAAAGGGTTTTAACTCCTTCAGCGCCACGGGAGGGGGACACTGAGGGTCGGGCACCCTCAGGGCACTATAGTGTCAGGAAAACCACTTTGTTTTCCTGACACTATAGTGATCCTTTAAGTCTTTTCTTGATTGAAACTAAATAACTACATACTCAAAAACGAAACAAAAACAAATATACTGCAAGGCAAGAATATGCAGAACTCTTCATTTCAAAGCAATGAGAGTACCAACCTTACTTCTGTAGTGGGGAAAGTAATGGTAACCATGTTAAAGGATAGGATTGTTGAATATCTAAAATAACATGGAACTGGTTCATGGATTACAGGATAAAACTTACAAGGAAAGGTTAAAGGATCTTAACATGTATAGCTTGGAGGAAAGACGAGACAGGGGGGTATGATGGACACATTTAAATACATAAAGGGAATTGACACAGTAAAGGATGAGACTATATTTAAAAGAAAAACTTCCACAACAAGAGGACATAGGCTTAAATTAGAGGGGCAAAGGTTTAAAAATAATATCAGGAAGTATTACTTTAGTGAGAGGGTAGTGGATGCATGGAATAGCCTTCCAGCTGAAGTGGTAGAGGTTAACACAGTAAAGGAGTTTAAGCATGCGCAGGATAGGCATAAGGCTAACCTTGCTATAAGATAAGGCCAGGGACTAATGAAAGCATTTAGAAAATCTGGCAGGCTAGATGGGCTGAGTGGCTCGTATCTGCCGTCACATTCTATGTTTCTATGTTTAATTAAGAAATCTCAGTCAATTCTGGCCCCTGCAGAAGCTGCAGATTTGCAGAAATTTATTTAAATCCCTGTAATGCATTCTGTATCAATTAAAAATGTTGAGGGAGTGAATGCCAGCATGATGTGACCATTCCGTCACATAATTTAAGGTAATTAGATGGTAGATCTACAGCATGTGGAGGAACTACACAACCCACAATTCTTAGCAATCATTGATTGGCTATGTATAAAGCCATTCCCAGAAAAATAAAGCACTTCATTGCTTTAATTTACTAATCATACAATAGGAGCTAAATGTTCCCAATCCCTGTAAGCAAGCAAACAATTTCTCTGAAGTAGTAACTTACATTATGAAAGAATCCTATAAATGTAGCGTGGGTTTGTAAATGTCAACAGTTTAAACTGCACATTAAGTCCTATTGCTACCAGGGAATGAAAGTAGAACCTTCTGATGGCATGATCTCTGTAATCTATGACTTTTTCTTTGTAAAGGGCTAGGCTGGAGCTCTCCATCTGCTGAAGGACCAGAGTAGATTCTTTCTACTTTGAGTTTCTAAGGGCAAATGTTAAAACACAGTATTGGTTTTCTTGAATAAAACCAAACATTTTCTTCTCACAAACTACAAGCGAATTTAGCTGCAGGGTACATTCTCCCTGATTACTGAAGGTTGCTTTTATTACTGTTTTTAACTTTTTTTTCTCTCTCCCTCAGTCAGATTCGTGTTTTTTTTTCCCCTTCTCATTTTCTCTTCACCGTGTTCTCCCTTCGGTGACTAATTTTTTTTGTACATTTCTCACAATAACTAAACCTAGTCACAGCTACCATGGCAACCGGATGTAATGTTCGACGGTGCTAAAGTATCTTATCAAAAATAACAAAAAATATATATATATTAAAATGCGCAAACCTTTTTTTTTTTCTCACTCAATTGTTCCACGGTTCTTTGCAAGCCTAGGCAGTAATGAAAATAAACAGGGCTGTATTTGTTTGTTTGCGTATCTCTGCCTCACTCCCTTGGGGAATTGATAGGAGATTACCATGTTACAACGGAGCATTAAAGGTGACATAACAGCGCAGACTTAAACCCTGACATTTTAATAATAAGCAGCTTTAGATTCTCTTTTTATGTTATATTCTTTTTTTTTTTTTTTAACATGCTTTGAAAAGAAACACAGAAATGCTATTTGTAGCTGCGGAGAAGGTCACTCGTACAGGGAAGACTATTAGAGCAGTAATTTTAAGGGAATAATGGAAGTGTTTTTTCCCCACTCGTGGTGTGTTCATATCATTCTATGCCAGTGAAGGATCTGAGCTGAGTAGTGACATTTAAATAAAGGATGGATATCACCAGCAATGCTATCGGGCTGTCCAGTTCTACCCAAAGGACCATATGTACTACCTGTTAATATCAATGTGCCATGACTGTCACTCATAATTGGCATTTCTTGCCAAATTACAGACAAGTTCTCTGAAGATTAAAGACTTCAGCGTGATCATGGAGTGTTTGTTATGTCTGCTTCAGTCATTAGATATGCATTGCTTGTTTAAAAGGAGGGGGTTATTTACTAAACAGTGAGCCAGATCAATTCTAAATCTGGCTTGCAAATGTAGGCCAGGATTTCTGAGTTTAGAAACATCTTCAAAAAGACTGACAGGATTATTCGCTAAAGGGTGCATCAGGAAATCGAAGTAAAATTTTAGGTTGAAATAGATGAACTGAAAAAAATTCTCCATGTTATTAGTTCAGCTATTTTGGTGTAAAAATCGAAAAAAAAATTTTTCGCTCCTGTAAATTTACACTTTAGAGAATAGCCCTCACAGATGGAGAGTTTCTTCAGCTCTGCAAGTTATGGGCTCACCACAAATCACAATTTAGCGGATAGATCCCCAAAGAAAGAAATGATTTGAGGAATGCTAATTTTATGTAATTAATTTATTGAATATTAACTCATAATTTGCTTTGAGAGGACATTTATAGCACAATGGCCCTTCGTGTGTCTTATGTAATAATATGACAGTGCTGTTTAGATATTTTAGAAAATGGTTGGTAGATTTGTATACTCTGATGAAGGAAAAGAAAATGTGACTGATCAGCCCTTTTGTACAAGAAATATAGGCCACTTAGGGAGCATATATTAAACCATGCCGTTTTTTTAAAAGCAAAATGATGCACTGTTAGACAATATCCAGCATACTTACTCACTAAATACTAATTTCAGTGACTACAAAACATAAGTCTCTTTTTATTAAACACCAAATTTAGTCAAAATAATGGGGGTTTAAGTTACAGTATGTGATCATACATTGTATAAGCCTGCCACAACGTCATTGTGCCCCATTTTTGTGGCAGAATTATGCAATGAACGTTTTTTCACTGTAACTAATTCCTCATTATTTTTTCCCAAGTCAGGTATTTTTAAACTGTTACAATCTGTGAGCTCTGAAGTTTGTGTTTAGTGAATGATCTGGATGTTGCATTAATTTGCCCCATCAGCACCCTTATATTGTATACATGTTCACGTATATATATATATATGATCTTGATAAAGACCCTGGTAGTCTAAACATATATAGGTGAATGTAACTTCATTTTTGTTACTTAAATAAATTCACACACAATTCACAAGACCTACGAGTGCACCCCTTTTTTGTTGAAGTATATATAAAGTATGTGGCATCTTTATGTAGAACAAAAATATGTCAAACGTCAGTCCTGCAAAGACTGAAACAGGTAGCACCTATAGGGAGCCGTTGATGTGTTCCTAGGCAGCAGTGTAGACAATGGCTTTTCTCAGAAAAGGCAGTTTTTATACAGGCTCTTTGCACCAGAACCAATACAATAAGGTTCCTTTAAACAGTAACTTTCTCACCGCCTACTGGATTTTAAGGGGGGTGGTTATTAATTATATCAAACTTGATGCTTCTTACACCAATGTTTATAATAATATATGAGCTACAAAAGGTATAGCATGTATAAGCTTGGCTAGAAATATTAAGGTGATAGTACTAAGGAAGAGCGAATGGTACACCAAATAAATAAAAGTGAAGCTAAAATAGAAATTATGGAAAAATGTGCTACTAAATTTTATTGGAAATATTTTAAACAGCTTACTTACTCTAAATGTTATTAGCCCATCACCAAATAATTCTCTGTGTAATTAATCAGTCCCAGACTTAGTTACATAACCTTAATAATCATGGTCATAGAAGAAGAATGGGCAAATAAATCTCTTTTATTGCGTTTTGTTATGTTCATAGTGTAGAAAAAGGATAAGCTAAAAAGATAGATATTTTATCCCCAGTGGGCTAACCTATATCAGGTGTTTGGACAACAATTAATAGCCTGTTTTCTTTCAGACTGAATGACTCAGGGGTTTTCTTCTGGTAAGATATGGTCACCTTTAGAACTGAGGAACTCAAGGGACATGTGAAAAAACAAGCTGACCTCCCAAGCTACTTCAGGTGTTCAAACGACGCAAACATATCCAAAGGGTTAGCAACATGTATCTAAGAGACACAACCCTGCCACCATTCAATATCAATGGACAATGACAGAACTCTTGCTATAACAAACACTAGGTTATGAAAAAAATTGTTGTGGCAGTAAAAATAAAATTTGATTTAACTGCTGCACAGAACCTTAAGAGCTGAAGTTGTTCAATCTTTTCTACATGTTGTAGAACTGTAAATTATTTCTCATAGATTTCTATCATTTCCATTTTTTTTTGCTATTAAAATAATAATTTAGCAGTACTAAAAAAAACACACTTTGTTTTTCTCAGTTGACAATCTGAGCGTAGAAGATGGTTTTCCATATTTTAATTGCTGTATCAGCTTTTTTCGGCTTTCCACTACATTCTTCTTATTGCTGATATTTGGCACTGAAATGCATCATGCATTATACTGTATTATGTACTGTATTACTGTAGTGTATTGTAATCTTGCAAAGACTTGTTATCTTATAAATAAAATAATGCCCTAGGATGGCACGGAGAGGCAGAGTGATATGCACAAGATCAGAACACCCAAGGCAAGAATGAAACTACAAATCTCTTGTATTAAGAAAGGGAACAATAGACGCTGAGGTTTCCTGCTTTCTAATCAGAAAAAAAAGATAAGTTACAAGCCCTGATTCAGCATTCTTTTCATTTCCCATTTCCCTACATAATTGTGCAAAACAAAAACCTATCTGTTAAGGTTTAAGTTCTTGGAAATAGACGTATTGAGATGTACAATTAGATTGTGGTGGGCTTTGGACCGATTACTATTCTTAATAAGTATGTCAAGGGTCATTTTATAAATGTCATGTTAAATGCCACAGAAAGCATTGTTAATAAAAACTGAGGGGAAAACATAGAAAAGGACAGAATAACCCAAAATAAAACACAAAAACAATAGAAGGGATAATTGCCTAACCATGTACATGTAAAATCTCTATATATTTAACTGGTTAGACTAACAATAACACCATCATTGCTGATTGATGCTTATAGACGGTATTATCTGACCTTAAATGTCCTTCTCATTTAGTGGAAGCAGGAATATGAAGACCGACTGATGGTAAATGTAGGACAGCTCAGGCTGGTTCTGTCTTTGAACCTTTAAGGCAAATGAACTCTCTAGTCCATTACACTGGGATTATATTGAAGTTTAATAGGACCAATATTAGTGTTTAGTCTCGTGTATATTTTGGATATAGCTCACCTGCTCAAAGCTCCATATAATACAAAAAGGGGATTATGTATACAAATATCTGTCCTGAAAAGTGGAGCAACTGTATAAAAGGGTTAGCGTCTCTAAGGCAATGTGCCTGCTGGTTCCAATGGTTTCCATGGTGACTGCTGCTCTTTTAGTACTTTAGATCACATTTCGGAACTCAACACTTTTAATACATAACCCCTTAAAGTCAGACTTTGAAGTAGCCTGTAGTGCTCAAGACTGTCTGCTTGTTCTAGGTTCAGACGTATAAACACTTACATTTCTGTCATTAGATGATCTGGTACACTGGGACGGTCACAGCCTTAAAAAAAAAGAAGTAAAACTTTCTAATAAGTTTCAGGAAGTGGCCAAATGACTTACTGTTATAAATGGACCTAAAAAATTACTTCTGCTTCCTTCAGTATAGCTAAAGCAATATGAGTCAGTGTACAAGCTTAAATCATATACGTATGCTTTTTGCTGCCATAGGCTTAGTGATGCCCTATTTAAAATTCTTCACATAATCCATTAAATGGAACATTCTGAGCATGCTATAGGTAATGGTGTCTTGATTATCCCCAAATGTGAGTAGTTAAACTGTTTGCTAATAGCTTGTGATAAAAGGACAACCATGTTGGGAGCAGTTCACGACAATTAATTACACTCTGAAATCTGATTCCTCATCGTTAGACACATTTTCAAAACTTTCTTACTTGTCTTCAAGCAGTAGACACATACTGGATACTAAGGGCTGGTACAGGTGACAGGGCTTAGCCTGCACACACTGTGATTACACTAATGTGTACAACAAAAGTGTTAGTTAGTAGCTTTGAGAATAAACTGCTTGGGACTGAGCAAAGAACAAGGGACAGGAAGCCACTTAGATAGGATGCTACTTAGAACCACTCAGCCTTCAAACAGTTAACAATCTAGGTAAGTGGACAACTGCACTGAGAAGTAAGAGTATAATAAATGATGAAACACTTCTTCAAATTTACTTTGGAGTTTGTCCCTGAAAGTACAACGGTGAGTATAGTATGTGTTATACATCTCTATCTATACAAATGATAGTTTTTTTTTTTTACTAGAATGATATACAGAGTAAGTGAAACTAAAAAAATATAATAGATTTCCATCTGTGAATTTGGAGCATCAAATTGGCCTCTGTGTAGCCAATGGGGCCTGCGGCCATTTAGTATGCCTTATTATTTGTAAAACGCAGCTCTCGGAGCAAAATTCAATTTTCTAACACCATACAAGAACTTGGATGGATAACGAGCAGGTTAGATTTCCTCAATGTGATGTCTCAAAGTAAAGGGGCGTGCTTTGGGTGTGGAGGATTTATTTAGCGTCAAACTGGCAAAGTAGAAAAAAGACCTGCACCTTAAGATCCCAATAACCATAACCACTACAATAAACAGTGATAGTCATTGGACTGTCCTTAAAGAACCACTATAGTGCCAGGAAAACATACTCCCCACCCGGCTCTGGAAAGGGTTAAAACTTACCTTTTTTCCAGTGCCGGGCAAGGAGCTCTCCTCCTCCTGTCCGCCTCTTCTCCTCCCCTTCGGCTGAATGCGCACGCTTGGCAGGAGCTGCGCGCGCATTCAGCCGGTCTCATAATAAAGCATTTACAATGCTTTCCTATGGACGCTTGCGTCTTCTCACTGTGATTTTCACAGTGAGAATCACGCAAGTGCCTCTAGCGTCTGTCAATGAGACAGCCACTAGAGGATTTGGAGGCTGGATTAACCCTATTATAAACATAGCAGTTTCTCTGAAACTGCTATGTTTATTTAAAAAAAGGGTTAATCCTAGAGGGACCTGGCACCCAGACCACTTCATTAAGTTGAAGTGGTCTGGGTGCCTACAGTGGTCCTTTAAAAACAAGACACATCACATCCGGTCATACCATCTTGACTTTGGGAGAGAGATAAGAATGTAAGCAAGCTGGCAAGATAACTCCCCTGCTGAATGAAGAATTCACATTTTTCAGGTGGGTAACTAATACGTCAAGATGTTCCTGCTGGTATTCTTTCTTGATTAGTTATATGGTTCCTTGTGGGGATGAAAAAGAGAAATGTGTCAAGGAAAACATAGATGATCTGATAAAATGTGTTGCTCCACATATATTAAGGCCTAAAATAAAACATCACAAAGACAATGAGAAAGCACAAAAGTGACCGACAAAATACTGTAGTGAGAAAACAGTACTGAGCTGTCCCAGACTAAGTAGTGCTGAATTTGTTAGTCGTGTGTAGATTATCCATATTTTCTGCATCAGTCAGTGCAATTCAAAGAAATGGTTTTAATAGTATAAATAGTACAGACAGTGAATGCACGTGGAAGATTAAAATTCTGCGCTTGGTGAATAGGCCCCAAGCGTTTCCTTTGCTACACTGTGTTCATGACGAAAAAAGATACAATGTGATAATTAGTCCAGAAAACATACATACAAATTTCTTGGCATGCACAAAACATAATGCCACTTAAACAAACAGATGAGCAAAAACCGTATAAGCAAAAATATACGTAAAAACATATTCTAAATAAATGTGGTTTTTTTTTTCTCCCATGCACCAAGAATTTCACACACCAAAACTTCTATGGGATTTTCACTGAAATGAATATGCTGTTACTTAATGAAAATGGTGCCTATTTGGAACACATCACTGATACCCTTCTTTGTTCTTAAAACTATCAGTGCCAGATACTTTTGCGCCTGCCAAGTGAGTCTAGAACATGATGAGTTGCCATTCTATTTGGCTACACATGACAGACTTTATACTGGCACTTTCTCTTGAAAAGTCATTGCTAGTTCCACATGGCCACTTTAGATTACAATGGCATTTGTTGTTTTGTTTGTTATTGCAAGTCCTCTAATATTTCAGCGTTGGCAATTTCCACAGGCTAAATTTAACATATTTGCCCACACTGTGCCACCTGGGAATCAGCATTTTCAACATATACCGTTTTTGCAAGTGCACGATTCCTGAATCTCTAGCTGTGGACCTTGTAGACTGCTGACAACCAAATGCTATACCATATGTCTTAATGTCTCACCTGCCACAGCCCTAGTCTGTATATATATGCTTAAATTTGTTTTAATGAGCTTTTTCATTGGTTCCATATTACTATGTATTTCAATGTTCATTGGGTCATTTGCTTACGTCCAAATGTCTGAATTTGGTCTGTAAATGCTAATTGGTTATTCACTAGAAGCAATTTGGGGTCAAATTTAAACATGTGGACTACGCAAAAGCAGTTTAGCACTCCTATGATTAATGTAAACAATGGCTTTTATTTGAATATTAGGACATTTATAAAAAAAAAAAAAACACTAAACTGTACCTGAACTGACACTGAATTTAGACACTCTAAAGCATATTTTGAGATATCTGCTTGCCTATTTTTGTCAAGCAAATTATCATAAAATGCTAAATTCACATTGAGACAGAAATGGCTAGTGGGCAGAGCTAAAACTAATAAAAAAACAAAATAAATATTTTCTGTACTCCAGTTATCACCCTTTGCGTAGCATACCACAATAACACTGTGATGGACTGATAAAAATATACCAGGCTCGTTGGTGAGGTATCACCATCACTCCACCATCCATATTGTGAAATATTAGAAGCTAGTCACTACATGGTGGCAATCTGCCAGAGCACTTTTATTCTGCATAAGCAGAGGAGTAGGAATATGAGTATGTCTCTGAATGAGATTGACTTATTTCTTTAATTAACCACTAATTTTGACATTGCTTTCATTTTAATTTCTCAGCAGTTTGTTAACAAGTCACAATATGAACCTGTGTCAAGTTTTGGGACTATCTTCTAGAAATAGTGACTCTTTTTCTGAATGAAAAAAATTAGATCTTTGAAATAGTCCATTCAATAAATCTCTAAAACAATAGGCAATACAAAAAACAGTGACAGTTCCTTGCACCTTCATCCCAATAAAAGCTATTGCAGTGTTTACCAGGGTGAAATTGCAGCAGAGGTGAGTAAAAAACTTACTTCTGCTCTACTTCCGTGTTCTGGGTGACAGATTCATCCCATGATGCCCCAGGTGCGCTTATGTGTGCACTGGAATCTAAGGAGAAATATAGCATATGAGGGTATGTGCATCTTTTGATTGTAGGCTCATGGGCTATCTAACTAAGCATTTTTGTATAAAAGAGCTTCAATGGTTATATTTCAGCTTACTGGCAGGGTCCTTTATACTTTTTACATTTTACTTGTATTCGTCTGTGCATATTGTACTTTCTCTCCTAATTGTAAAAAAAATAAAAATCACCATAATGAAAAGTCACGCCCCATCTGCCAATGAATGCTCAATATATACCATAGCTGAGGGGGGATATGTTTACACAAAGGGCTGGGAGGAAGTAAAAGATACATAA